>JAYKQN010000001.1:9712500-10912500 GCA_036785175.1 Eupleurogrammus muticus
AAACTGTCATGATTCACGGCTGCTCAAATAATCTTTCTTTGTGGAATATTCTCGAAGGAAGATAAGAAATAATTGCTTTATTCTTATTTGTCGGAGTAGTAGCTGCAGCCTCTCGCTCCTTCCTTGTTAACTTAGATTAGACGGTCTTGATTAAATTTGCTCCATTGCTATCGGTAATGATTTAGCTCGATTAGACTAGACATTCAAGAATATTAAATATAGCCTAATAACGAACATAGACCAGGTCATAGGCATTAGCAGTCTACGCAACAGTGCGATGAAGGATGCCTGTCAAATTAAAGGAGATTTTATTCAGTGGCATTCATTTGTTTAATAAAAGACAGCACAGGTAATTAGTTGGAAAATTGGGTTGTCAAGTGTAAGACGAATGTTAGCTGGCTATTAGCTGTGTGTCCGTCATGTATGTTAAAGGTGGAATATGTAAAATAAGCAGAATACTGACTTTGTGTGTATCAAAATCATAGTTGCAACACACAAAAAAATAAACAATCCAGTGGCCGGGTTGCCAGGTTTGTTGTCAATGATGAATAATACAGGGTAACTACAAATTTACAATATTAGCCCTATAATGAAAAAGTGATGTCCAATAGGAATTTGACCGACGGGTAATGTTAGTTAAGTTAGCGAGTTTGCCTAACTCACCTATCAAGGAAAAAAGGTCACCATTTGCACATGCATTTCAATGCCATGTAAAACCTTTCTTTCAGTCCATCTATCGTATGTTTACCAACCTTGACTCCAGTTCCCCGGGGCTGCTGCAGGACTTGCAGACCACTAGCAAAGCATAAACGCTGTATCTGGCAACTCAAAAACGGCCTCGTCGCTATTGGCTCCTAGTCATCGTCAAACCCATCAAAATGTCATTTCACTCTACAGATCATTATAATTTTCCCAATAAACTTTGTTTTTTTAAACATACCTTTTAATAAAAATTCTAAATATTACATTTAATAATAGAAAACGTACCAATGTTATTCTGTCATGTGGTATTCCTGATGTCTAATAGGTCAATTCATAGTTATCAGCTAAATATGAGCAATGCTGCATTAACCTATTTAATTCTCACTTTAAACAGTTCCATTGTTGAGTGCATTAGTGGGTGAAGAACAAAAACTGATTAGATGCTGCTCACACTTTTTTTTTTTTTTTTTAAACACCATCAAAGCCCATAAACATGATAGAAACTGAATAGGACATTATCCCTCACACTCTCTCCCTCACCCCAATGCCCTCCTCTGTTGTTCTCCTCTCATCTACATTGATCTCGTAGACGGCCTCTCTGGAACTCACAGACGTCTCCTGCAGTGACGGCCAACTTTAATCCCTGCATTCTACCATAACAACAAGTTTTGAGTATTTTTTTCCTGATGAGGAAGTAGCAGCTGTGATCTCCCTGTGGATAACCCTTAAAAAAAACATGAATTGTCACTGTTTCCCCCCTCCAAAAGAAAAAAAAACACAGTCCTTCCATTCCCCAAAAGGAGCGCTGTAACTGCAGCGCATCTATAAATCAGTTTAATCAGTTCCTGCAAAACTATTTTTGGATCAAAAGATGAAAAATAAAAACAACAAGACAGCACTCAACTCAGCGCGGTTAAAAAAAAAAAATCAGAATTTATTATCAGAGGTCCGTGTTCTTCCATTAATCACATTTCCCCCCACTTAGGTTTCCTGTCCTGCTACATTAAATCCTAATTCTGACCGTTGGGTGAATTATGTTGTCCAAACTTCTGTTCAGCACCTTGCTACACCTTAAATGGATATTTTTCTTGTTTCCCCCACATCAGCAAGAAACATGGAAATTGTCACCCATTAATCACCAAAAACTATCACAGTGGCAACTGGTGTAATGCTGAATGCTGCAGCAGGACAAACACGATCCAAAGGAATGCACCTCATCCCATTCTCTGCTTTTTGTCCAGTGGGTACAAGTATGTTTTAGATAGGATTTTAAGATTTTACTGATTACATTCAGGGTCCTATTTTCATGGTGGCAACAACTAATTTGGTGTTGTATAGAGCAGAGTGCACAGAGAATAAGTGGAAGGGTGAATGCAAATTTAGTCGCTGCATTTCAGCCTAAATTTGGTCGTGGATTTTTGCCCTGAAAACAGCCGCCTCACAACCACGTCTGTTTCTGGCACGACGTCAACGTGCTACTGCTTTAGCAATTTTACCAACAAGAGTAAACTAATTACCTCCCGTGGACATGCTGCAATAACAGATTAATGCTTGAAATAAATTGTTTCAATTAAACACTCGGGAACCGAAATCAGCATAGTAAATAACATAATGTGGTTAAAACGGGAAAGTCAATAAATAGTCCGTCCGCGTTGATCTATAAACACATGTGGGTGTTTTCTCGCAAAAATCTATTTTCCTACTGCTGCTTTGTACTTTATGAAAAACTTCTTCAGTTTATTAAATCCCTGCAGGCAGCAGGACTGATATGTTGATAAATCCACGGCCTCCGAGAAGTGCCTAAAACACAACAGGCTGCTACAGAACAATCACACACACACACACACACACACACACACACACACACACACACACGCACACACACACGCACACACACACACGCACGCATGCACGCACGACTGGTGGGTTAGAACTCGATATTAGTTTGTTTTGCACCTTTTTTTGGGGGAAAAGAAGCATCTCATTTCATTCTTGAATACATTCTTGAAGCTGTTTGTAACATTAGTTATTAAACTTTGTACTGGCAGAGATT
Source organism: Eupleurogrammus muticus (assembly GCA_036785175.1). Lineage (NCBI taxonomy): Eukaryota > Metazoa > Chordata > Actinopteri > Scombriformes > Trichiuridae > Eupleurogrammus > Eupleurogrammus muticus. The sequence goes on from JAYKQN010000001.1 coordinate 9,715,256, forward strand.
CTTTCTAATTTATATATATTTAAAGACAAATGTCATGCATTCATATTGTTCTTATAAAAAAAAGCTAATGGACTAAACTACTCCCTCTGACATTTCCTAAATGAAGGCGGAAGAAAGTCTTTCTTTTAACAAACTGTCGTTACCACATTTAATTGTGATTGGCACCTGACTGGCTGAGAGTGGATTTAGTATCTGCAGAGCTGCACGTACATGAACCAAAATAAAAAGTGTGCACAGACCTACGTGTTATTGTACTTGTGTTTGCACCGATAATCTTCGTCTTTGTCAGCCTTTAGTGCTCGTGTGAAAAGGGCATGAGGTCATAATTATGTTGCTTCCTCGTCCTGTACAAATATTGCACTGTAAGTAACCAAATAAAAGATAAGGTGATTGATCAAAATTGGTCTATTCAGGAGTGAGGCTGTTCACAACCAATGATTTACATGAACAGGAAGACAGGAACTGTAGCAGAGGTAATAAACAGTCAGTCATTCTTCAACATTTAAAGTTCACCTAACATTTCTGATGATGATTAAGAGCTGGGCGTTTGCAGCAGGAAAGTGATGCATGGTATATAATGCATATAATGACGACGTGTGATGAGTGCCTTGCAAATTGATTCATTTCTCATGCGGACAATGCACATTGATCAGCGTCACTGTGACTGTGCTATTGTTAGCCAAGAGGCTAATTTTCAACTGGGGCTCATGCTGTACCTCCTACATTAGTTGGAATCATGCACACATTTTTGCTGCCTTTTATATATATACATATATATATATATTTATTCATGGCTTAGCAGATAGACAAACTGAGACAGCTATCTGATGCAAGTATCAGCAAATGCTAATTTGCAACACCCTAGAAGGGCTTTTATGGAAATAAAGAGATTTAAACAGCGAGGTATAAAGATAAAGATAATAATAAAAAATAAAAAAACAGAACAGCAGGACACAATGAGATAGAAACCTAGACGTACTCGAGTGCTGGTTTGTTGCTGAATTAACCAGGATTTGGAAGCTCTCTTAAAAGCTTTGAAGTGTGCAGCGAAGTTTCAAATGGTCAGGGAGTTTAAGGACTTTCTTTTTTTTCTCTCCTCTACAGAAAAAGCTGTGTGAGCAAAACTTTGTTGCCGCTTGTAATTGCTCTGGTGGATCTGTTGCTTCTCTGTGCAAATGTGTCTTATTAATAAAAAAGGGAGATATAACCTTTTTTCTTTTCATAGATACAGGCCCCCATCCACATCATCGGCAAAAAAAACTGAATTAGACAAAATACTGAATGGCAGGTAATGGGCGTGGCTTATATGTTGCACCAAATTTCATTCACTCACACACCCAGCAACACACCAGTCAAGTGTGAAGAGATTGAATTAAATGTTCAAACGGGTACAAATTACACACATGGACCAGACATCGATTCCTTGTTTTGGATGAATTCTGAGCAATGCTGCCATTTCTGAGCTGAGCTAGTTCCTATAATTCATAGTTACACCCGTTCATCGGTATAGAAATCTCAGTTTTGGTTAACATGTCACCCTGTGAGGTTTGCCATTCTTACCTATGACAGCGCCGTGACCTCTTTTTCTATGTTCGGAGCGGTGAGTCAATCCTTCACCAGCTGTTTGCCAAGGTCGTTTCAAAAATGCGTATGTGAGGATGGAGGCGCCGCGTCTCCCTCAGTAAATACGCGCCAACATACTAAATTAAGATGACTCACCATCAGACCCACCAGAGACATTACATGAAACATCTCTCTCTCTGCTGCAAAAGTTATATTTAGCGGAACACGCCTGTCAGAAATGGAATATAATATTCATAATGTGTCTTAATTAGCATATAATTCAATAAAATTAGAGGTGTCACAATTTTATTTGCTGAGATTGAGCCATTTTTAACTGCACTGTGGTAAACGGAGGCTGTTGTGACTCTTGCTGATGTGGGATGTGAATGAGGATACACACCAGCATAGAAGAAAATAACATTGTTATACATGGATGTTATGCATATGGATTCCTTTAATAGGAAGAGGATTAATCATGTTGGGCTCTTAGGTGCTTCATTTTCCGTGCCTTCACAATGTCCATAACAACTTTTCCCCATTTGGCCAGTGGATCACTTCTACTGACACCTTATACATTTTCACTTGCCCAACAGCTAAAAAAGTGAAATAACACATTTTTCCCCTCCATAATTGTATCTAATCAATCAACCTTCTCTCCTCTTTCCTCCGCTCCTTTTTTTTTTTTATCCATTTCTCCCCCCCCCTCCCAGATTCACTGGTTTCAACAAAGCTTTTAATCAAAGGGTAACATAAAACCCAGCAGTCTTGATAGACAGTGCTCAGGAATGACTCATATGGGAGCGTTTCTCGCGTAAGAATGAAATCCATTTGGTTTCACCCCACCGTTTCTCCCGTGTGTTCCCCACTGGGTAAAATACTGGATCAAATACAGAGTAAACAGAGAGGGCTATTTTAACAGGTCTCTGTAGATGCTGCTGTTCAAACACACAAAACACGATTAACATTTCCCTTTTTTCCCTCTTTCTGTGGGCAGCACATCAGCGAGGAAGTTCCCATCTTCTGTAATATTAAGGGGGGTATTTTAGATGAGGTGAAACATGCACCCCAGGATAAATATCAAGTCATTAACCTTCAAACAAAGGGAGGGAAATGGAGTAAAATGAGAACACATATCAGCTGGTAACCTACTTCCAGCGCCTTCTGCACTGCAGTATAGGTTACAAGCACTTTGCTGACCAGGTAAAAGTACTTGTCAAGGAATAACACAAAAGATGTTTGAGGTTATTTTTATTTAAGCATTTGGATTTTAGCTCCTGATGTAATATGGGATCTTTTTGTCTGATGACTTCTGCCTAAGACCACCTAAGCGTGGTGAGGGGAATGATGTTCTTGAGAAGACACAGCTAATTTAAATGGTGGTGGTGGTGGTCACCATTTATCACATATCACACATCTGTGCTGAACACAACCAGAAAATGTTGTTTTATACTAGTTTTGGGCCTGGAAAAGTTTTGGCCAAAAAAGAGAAGAAAAGTTTTATATTTCTGATTCAATGTTAGTGTGCATCATGTTGTTCTAGCTGAGCTTTTCCAACATTTTCATGAGATATCAACAATCCCAACGATTGTGCATCATCGCATTGTGCTACTTTAGCACATTAAAGTGTGTGTCTGTGTGTGAACGCGGGATAGAACAGACCCTAAGCTGGCATCTGGCGTCGGCGTCCATGTCACGGTGCACGCCACATGTACCTTCACAAGAGCGTCTCATTACAACTATTGTAATTAAAATCAAGCCAAAGCCAAGCTCCATTCACGCAGCACATCTCGTGAGGTAACACGCTGTGCTTTATACAACATGACGGTATGATCTGCGAGCGCAGAAGATAAATATAAACCGTGCATTCACTCAGGACTCGGCAAATACTATATATTATACATAAAAAAACAGACATGCATGCACACCTAAAGCGCAGAGTGTTGGGAAGAGTAAAGTTTTTAAGATGCTTTAAAAGCGTTAAGAGCATCTCCTAGGTGCTCGGCAGGGGGGTTCCACCTACTTGGTGTAGAAATACAGAAGGCAGTAATGGGATGGTTAGAAGTTCACTAAATGTGGACCTGAGACTTTTGGCTCGAGTGTACATATATTTAAAAAAAAAAAAAAAGTACTGCAGTGCAAGGCTGCATTTGTAGATTCTAGTTTTGATGAGTAGCCAATGCAGAGGTTGTAGGTCCAGATGTAATCAGTTGAGACATTTTAGATCTGGTGAGAACATGTTTAGCTGATTTGACGTGTCATTTTTTCCATTTAAAGCAGCAAATAGTCGAACAATGTAGTAATATTGCTATATGACACTGAGAATTATTTATTTTGTAGGGGGCAAAGGCTGCTGGGTACTTTCTGAGTTCATTCTATGCGGTGATAAATTATATTTAGAGCCTCTTGATGTGCCTGACCTTCCAGAGTCATGCATAACACACAAGTAGAAGGGTGATCACGGAAGCTCAAAACTTTAAAATCCCAATTTCTAGTAAAGGATCAAGGAACAGGACGTGCCCCCGTCTGACTCTTGCTGCTGATTTACTGGAATCTTTGCCCAGTTTGGGCAGCAGAACCTCCTGTCAGCAAGTTTACCTTATTTGAATTATTGGAGCTGAAGCGGTTGACTAATAAAATTCCACTATTCAGACTTTTTTCCCTTTTCTTGTGAGGTACAACTGTATTTCTAAAATCCATTCAAAGTAACAAATTCAATTGATCTTTTATTTCAGGTGGACTTTTATTCAGCCGCAAAAAGTATGCTGTCCTTGATTAAACTTAATTGTTATTCAATGGGAGCAGCCTGTGTATTTGTTTCTGCTTGTGGCTGAAATCAAAAGAGGTTTTTTTTTTCCTTTTTTTTTTTTAAATGAACAAAAAAATATTCAATTGATCTTTTATTTCAGCGGCAAAGAAAAAAATAATGTCCTTGAGACATATAAAGAGATGCTCAACTGAACACTCTGCATCTGTGTTAATGCATCTGTCTATAAAGCGAGGAGCGTTTCTCCCTGAATGTTCGGATAAAGTTTGCACATGGTGTGTCTCCGTTTTTTTGTGTGCAATTTTTTAGATGGATAGTCAAAACATCATTATTATCATTAAAACTTAAAATCCCAAAAGGTGTGCTGTGGTGGTGTAGGGGGGAGTGCACTTGCCTCATAAACTGAACTAAGTTCTATTCCTTTGCATCTATGCTGCAAAAATACAGTATCTTCTATTTATAAAACAAGGCAACACGTTTGCACATGCAGCGACTCAAATATAGAAAATAACTTCTAATTCTAAATGTAAAGTTATAAATCTTGAGTTAAAAGTTAGATGATGATAGCCGCATTTTCCGTGCAACATCATGACATCCCCAACTCTCCCCTATTAGCTGAAAATGACATGTTAAGTAAATTAATAATTTAGGTCTTATAGATATTTATTTGATTTAATTGTTTTAATCTAAACTAGTGCAGTGCCCGTAGAAAGTATATATAATCCTATAGAAAAGTAGTTAGGTTGGATGTACGTGATTTTTGCATGTCCCACACACTGCAGTATGTGTAGTAAACGGTAAATTAAGATTTTTTTTTGTGTGCGTTTCCACATTGTTTTAACAAGATCCATATGTCCATGACTGAAATTCTCCATTCAGTTGAAAAGCGTTTATAAATACAGAAATATCCAAGATGTACTAAATTGTATCGCGGGTTTAAAGCTGAAGTACAAACTCGGGACTATGCTAGATTATATCATAAGAATCAATTTATAAAAAAAAAAAAAACTGTTTCCTGCCAGAAAGAAAAGGGGCCAAAAGTTCAAAACCATATTTCAAATTGCAAAATCAATGTTAAGAGCACTTGAGGGGACAACAAATATGGTCATGGTCACTGACAGCTGGTATATGCAGTTCACTTTTAGTACAAAAAAAAAGGGGCTTTCAACACTGATTGCATTTAAATTTGCCAAAGCAGGGCATCTGCTTGTCATTTGCTTGTTTTGACAAAACTATGCCTAAGGCACTGTGCAGAAGACGCAGAGTAGATGCGTCTTCTGCACAAAAAAAGGCGAGAGATACAGAACGTATAATTGGAGCGACATCTCTCCAATCAATAGTCTACTTTGAATAATATTCACCTTGATCCTTATCAGGCTGATTGGGCGTGCCACGAGAGCTGGCTCGCCCGAACCACAGAGGGAGAACGCAGACAACAAGCTACAACTAGCTATTTCTTCATTTGAAATTTTAATGATCCTTTTTTTTTCCTGCACATTTGCGGAATATCTGGACTTCGCGATGCCACGCTGCATAATTGATATCCGAACAGAATGAGGGATAAAGTTCTTGAAAGCTTTACGGTGTTTATGAAAAAAAAAAGCGCGGCGAGAACATCCAAACGAAAGCGTGTCAAAAGAAACGGTCGAGGGGGAGTAAACAGAAGCTCGGCCTCCTCAGAAGTCCTGTGTTTATTATACTGAGGAGAGGACATGCCTGAGAGGATGGGAGGAGGGTGATGCATCAATATTTAAATGTGTCTGGTATACCGATTATAAAGCTTAACTTATCCTATTATTTTCTGTCATGGGAGGTAAAGAGGGGAAAAAAAAATGTAATGTGTAGGCCATTTGTTTTCCTGATTGCACTTTACTTAAGCCTAACTGAACCTTTCAGCCTGAAAAACAATGTGTACGGGAATGTAGTAGCGTTATTGATTTTAACAGGCCCAAATCTTGACATTTGAGTTCAAAGTGTTTGTTCATAGTGCATTCTACACCCGGCTGTTGCAATCGAATGCTGCCATTGTCAGCGGCAGAAAATTATGACCGCCGGTACTGTCGATGTCACACACCCCACCCCCACCCCCACATCGGCTAACGCTGGCTAACTGCTTTATAGTGAGGCATAAATACCTTATGAGCTGTTGCGCTAAAATGGGGGAGTGGGTGGGGGGTGTTGGTGATGTGGGGGTGAAGAAGAGTGCAGCAGAGTGCAATATATTCCATTTAGTCCCCTAATGCTGGAGGATACAATCTGTGTGTGTCTGTATGTGTTTTTTTTTTCCTCCCCTCAAGGTTCTGGATGCATTTTTGGAATTTGAGGAAGAAGCCAGAAGTGTGAGGGTTAAGGCTTTCAGGTTATTATAACAGGTTATGCTGCTATACATTTATTATTATGATCATCATTATTATTATTATTATTAGCAGTGCTTATATGTCTATATGTGTATATGCCGTATCCATGAGCATATTACATAGAGGTCATTGCATTGCTAGTCTTTCCTCTATGTTGTTAAGAATTTATATAATATTAAAGCTGTTTAACATCAAGTGTACATTTTCATTTGAAAATTTATGGATTATAATGAAAGCTTGCACAGCGGGGCTGAACTTTCATGAAGCATAAAAAAAAAAAAATAATAATAAAAAATGTCTGGAATCACTTTCGTCTGTGGAACGACACGCTTGACCGACGAAAATCGCTTTGGTATAATGTTATATTTACCAAACCAGCCAAGGCAAGGAAAAGAAAAAAAAAGCATAATGATGATGATGGTAAGTGCTGAAAGGGACCTTTGACAATATTATATAAAGTATGCTGGATAGCAAAAAGCAAGCCAGTCAAAAATGCCACTTGTAGGAGATATTTCAATTTAAATCCCGACATCCATCTGGAGGCAGGAGGACAGCTGCTGGATGTTTTCCATCAGCTGCCTCCAACTGCTGCACATTTCCTTATAGAAATCTATTTCTATATAGAATTTATTCCCAGAGTCGCGCGACGTTCCCCTAACGCACAAACATATGTATATCCATTTCCAGATGGATCAATGTGGATAAGTCGTGGATAATACACACCAGAGTCCGTGTGCACGGGGAAATCTTTGCGTGCATCTTCTGCATTACTACACCACGGGTCCCTACCGCGAGTCATGCAGCGTGAAGGTCCATGTGGCATATTAGGGGTTTTAAATCACCAGTTGAAGAAAAAAAAAATTATCATTCCTCAAAAGGGAAGAAAGATGATTTATCCATTTAGCCTTTCTAAAACTCACCTGTCAAGATTGGAATCTGAGAAGCTTTGCACAGTGTGTGGGGCGTGTTTTCTGCTCCAAAAGATTGCAGTAAAAGTCGAGGGGTGGGAATACTGTAAAAACTATGAATATCTACAGTTTGATTGTATAACGACTGAAATTTTTGACCAATGCTAATTATTGTTATCATCTACGTCCCAAATATAGCCAAACCTTTTATGGAGACTCGCCCCATTATTATAGGCGTTAACTTGATTCAGGTTTTCAATGAGGCACAATATGCAATAAAGCATACATCTCATACTCAAAGGTCACTTTTTAGATGGCGTGTGTAAAACTTTGTAGCTTGTAGACACTTGGAAACTTTTGAATCCAATTTTGCAGGCTTAAACTTTCTTTTGCCACCCTATCAATCTTTCTCCAGAATGGATTTATTGCATATTTTTAACATGTTACTACCTTCCACTATGTCATGCCTTGTATCCATTTCTGAATACGCCCAAGCTACCATATATATAGTTTATTAAAAAAACACACACACAAATGTGCAGATGGAGGCTGAATTCAAGCCTTCTCATGGAAAAGGCAATTAAAAAGGCACTTGAGAGACCAGATTAACCTGTACAAACTAATTTGTCTACATCCCATACATCCCTCTCTATAGCAGTAGCCTGGGAAACACTGAAGCCCCTTCCTGCGAGGGTGGTTAATACAGCAATCTGTCTATAAGAAGAGATCCAGAAACACCAAATTATCATCTTCAAATCACACAGGACAGCCACAACATGTGGAGCTAGCTCCTTGTTAGCGACATCAAAAAAGCAGGAAGATTTAGATTTTATATAAATATATATGAATATCTGCTATTATAGAGAATGAAGGTCCTTCAAAGATCCTTAAAAAAAGCATACTTCAAAAATACATATATACATATACACATATATATGTGTATATGTATATGATACAAGAAATCCCTTGTATTTGACAGGGGTATAAATAATTTTGGGCTTAAGTATATATACACACACACACACACACACACACACATATATATATATATATATACATATACACATACATATATAAATATATATACACACATACATATACATACACACACACACACACACACACACATGAATGATTTGTCGTTTTGTAAAGCAGTCTCTATAGTTAGTCTCTACAGTAAAGGTGAAGGAAATTGAATCTTTTCTTTTTTTTGGAGTGAGATGAGGCCGGTGGTAGTAATCAATGTCGACCTTGTTGTTAGAATAGATGTATTATTATACAATTTTTCTCATTTCCTAAACCATTCTGGATTGCCTACAGTAGTTTTAAAAGAAAGCAAAATAAACGCTGAAATGAAGGGTTTTTTTTTCCTTCTTTTTTTAAAACGTTTGGTGCACACTGCAGCATCCTCTAGGATCAGCTCTTACTCGTACCTGTGAATAAAGCAGCTGGAAAAAAATAACTTCCGACAGGTGAATCACACCATTTTTAAAGACCTTCTACAGAAAAAAAAAATACTCAAAAATCACAATAGATAACCTTTGGGAGAATATCATACTTGATGATGAGACTTGGATGAACTTGGTATCTGGCAGTTTGTTAATGCGGATAAAATGGAAACTCTGCTTCAGAGGATATCAGCGTTCTGAACTTATAACAAGACTTAATTTAATCACTTGGACACAATCGGAGAGGCGTATTGAAGCGCTCGCGTGGCTATAAAAGCTGTGAAATTCTAAATTCCACTATTATTTTTCTTCCTCTTTCCTCAGCATATTCAGCTAGGTACAGTGTTTGCAATCCACAACAGGCAACAATTGGGATGTAATAAAATAAACCAAAACCACACAGTGCAATGCAAATCACTGCTGTATTTGCAGAGTGACGGGTTGTGCGGGTGTTTGCATTGGGATAGAGTGCTTATTATATCTGATCCCTATAGCATTTTTTCCTCACACATAATTGGAAATTAGACATACAGAGGACTGGTTGCTACCTTATGTAGAATAGCAAAAGCCCTCAGGCATACACGGTGACTATTAACTCTGATTATCATCTCATGTTCTATTCTGAGTGCACCGCTTTCCAGTGCAATAGCAGGTTATTGGTAAATGTGTGGCGTCCCCGGTAAAAGGCCAAGTACGTCTGTTTAAAAAGAGATCGCCTTTGAACAGTCAGAATTGTCCCATTAGCCGCAGCGTTTCGCCGCGCTTCGTTTTCTCTTCTCCAAGACACGAATGAAGGTCAAGCTTAAATGGCTCCGGCTCCTCTGTTTGAGCAAGAGACTCCAGCTTAGCCACAGTTCTGGGAACTGGCTCACACAAAAAGATTTATTCCACAATGCCGCTGGCCTAGATAGACCCAAACACACACACAATAGGCTGGCTGTGCATAATTTAGAGCACATCTTCCCTACATTGACAAGTCCAAAATTAAAAGAGAGCTTGTCAGCCAAATTAAGTATTCAAATATATCATGACTGTGGTCGGGGGGAAGTTAAATCAATATTTGTCAACCTGGAGGTAAGACTCTGACTGGTGACATGAAGCCAAGAGCTGCTGCATAGACACTGAGGTTTAGACAGATGTGGAAGGCGTATCGGTGTCTTCATACCACAGCAAAATTTATCTTATACTGGAAATGTGTAGGCTACATTTTACTTTGAAGCACTGTGATACAGATTGTTACAGTGCCTCATTTCTTGTTTTTTTTCCCATGTCAAACAGACATTTGGGGGATATATTCGGAGGTGAAGCATATTTTGTTTCAGACGTTCTTCTTTCAGGAGCGATTCTCATTTCCAGTTTAGCGAACGCATTACCGTCGCACGGAAGTCAAATCCTCTCGGCTCGGCATCCCGGGCGACACACGTCCCATTCGAGCATACGGCCTTTCAAGTGAAATTAATCAATCTCTTTATAACATAGGCGGTGTCATTACCTCACCGCGGAGTGAGAAATGGAAGCGCTAATCGCGCGGCGAAGCGGCGCTTTTGTGTGGGAAGGCGAACTTTTCCCTCCTCAAGCTGTTTTGAAAATGCTTTTTCAATTGAATTTGCCAAGTGAATGAAGGATGGATGGTGAGATTACCTCGCGTCCCATTTACGAGAGCACGACATATAACATCTGCTTTCAACGCGGTTTTCCAGCCGTGGCCCGCAACAACATTAACTGAAATTTCACACAAGGTGATACTTAATAATGTCTATGTGTAAAACACATACTAAATAAAGTAACACACTAATATATATATATTCTATGCTCTTTTTCATATACTAAGATGAAAAAACTAAAACGATCTATACATTTAAACTCAACATTCACAGAATACGCAGCGCGATGTTCGATGAAACCATGTCAGCGAGACGTAACTGGGCCACAAATCCACAGAAGAACATACAGCCTCATGATTATTTACCGTGCACCAATATCTCATTAAGTGTGTCATGTAACCGCAGCGTAGATATCATCACGGTAACAACCCAAGGTCTGTTTGTCACCAGAGGACTAAGGATAGATAGTCTGTCCAAAAAAGGTATTATTATGCAAACCCCTCAGGTCTACTGGCATGATGACGTCCAATAGCGTGCTCCCCAACAAGTTGTGCCAGAAAAAGGGGGATTACATCCCCCCCCCCCCCACACAGAACCACAGAAATGGTTGCACTGAAAATAAATGTAGTGGTACTGTATGTTTCTCCAATAACGAGGAGTAGTAATGACAGTCTGACTCTGGTGTGCAGTTTTGGTGTGTGTGTGTGTGTGTGTGTGTGTGTGTGTGTGTGTGTGTGAGAGAGAGAATGTGCAACACTCACACATGGAGCATATCCAACTGTGTGAATCTTAGATGGATGGATACATTTAGCCTCCCCCTCGGGGAAATTGAGGACATCTTAACTGGTTCAGAGGTCTGTCTTGTTAAATTCTCACACTTGAACAGAAAGGGAAAAATGAACACAGAATGCCATCGAAGCAACGCCCCCCCCCCCCCCCCCCCCAACAAATACAGAGTAACGGGGCGTCTTTGTAGATCACAATGTGTTAAACAGTCACATTCACCTGTATGAAAGCATCTTGGTGTATATCTTTTGTTCCATCAGCGTAAGCCCAGCAATGACGGAAATCCGTTGTAAATGGCTGTAAATCTGACATCCATTGTGAAGCTTTAGCTTTTACAATTCTGTGACCCATAGCCGCAGGAAATAAGAGTGACTGGCAACCCACTTGCCCATTTGTGTTGTTGCAATAATTCATTTTTCCCCCCATCACGTGCAAGCGTGTAAAGCAAAATAGACCTTGCGAGATATTGGAATGGGCAGAGCTTGAACGGGACGCATCTACTTATTGTGTATCACACTCCACCTCTACCAGTCCCTGAAGGCTATATTGCTTTTTAAACTGTGTCTGGCAGCACACGCTTTTCAGGTATTATCTTTATTGTGGGTTATATTGATGTATGAGTGTTTTCTGCAACAATTAACTTTAAAGATTAGAGGGGCGCGCAGTAATATTACTGCAGCAAATGACCAATCATGGGACGTTTAAGCAGCAAAACTAAAAACTTTAGTAATAAACCTGAAAGGACAGAGGACACTCTCCAGAGGGGAAGAAAAGAATTAAACTTATAAAACTAATTGTATGAACCTGGACTGTGTGTAACAAGTGAGCTTTTGGACGTGTAGAAGAACACAGAACAGTAACGAACATCAAATCCTGGCCAAACCTATTGGCATGTCTGGAGATTTAAATAATCAATGAAGTTACACTGCTGTACCTCATACTTGCATGCACACAGCCTCTATAATAAAGCGAATCACTTTTATGTTTGATATGTTATGTAAGCTAAATAACATTGTTATCGTGTGCGTACTGGCTTCTGACTGGAGCAATAATTTACTATATGCAAATCCATGATAAAATCCATGCCTCTGGGAGAGCGTTATTGTGATTTAACATTCAGTATGCAAGTAGAATACAGAGATTATTTAGATATTTTGTCTCTGCTGTCAATTTGCCGTGACCTTGACCTCATGTGTATGTGGAGTACATTTTTTTTCCTTCTATTCGATTTATGTTTTTAGTCTTTGTGTTTTTAGGATGACAAGAATGCACTATTCATTTTCCTCTTAGGGCACAAACAGTTTCAGCTTTACCATGTACAACCATGTTGCTACGTGCCAGTAATTTGGTGCCAGCCGGCTATAAGCTGCCACCCACCCCCCGGCCTGGATATCTGTTTCAGTGCCAACAATGGTGTGGAAGCAGTATTAACTACACCCAGTTTTATTGATTTTACTCCAGAAATGATTTACCCTGGATTGGAAATATATGAATAAATAATATATTTATATAAGCCGCATTGATAAACACATTTATAATTATAAGAATAATCAAAGAGTTTACCTGTTTTCCATGAGAAGTGATGGTCCCGAGGAAACGCGATGTCTGAACGGACTGGAATGGAAATGAGAGCCAAGAGGAAGAAGAAGCTGAGGTAGTTCCCAGCCCCCCGGGTCCAGGCAATGACCCCAAAGTCATCTTTTAGAGTCATAGTCCAGCCCATTGCTTCCTCTCTTACTCCTGTGGGGAGAGCATGCAATTCATGAGTAACTCACTGAACGCATATGGGCAAAGATTTGGGGTTGGGCTGGTGGGAAACGATTATACGTCGTGCGAAGCTACTTGGGGCGGAATGTGTCCCACTGAAACCTCCAGCCCAGAAACATGACATTCAGTGTCACCTTCTAAAGTGCACCACACTGTCTCACACATGATTCACGAATGCGACTAGTGTGATACCATGTCTGGTCCCCCCACCCCCAACAATTCCCTACATGGACCAAAAATAATTAGTCAGAGAAGCTGGAGTGTCTCTGTCTCCCTTGGTAAAAATGGAAACGTGTATTAAAGGGAGGGGAGACTTTAAGCTTGGGGTAATACAGGGTATTAGTACCATTTTATTGCAGCTCATTTATTCTGATCTCCTGCTACTGTGATTCATGTCCTATGAGTGCAAAGAACTAGTTCTGGATTCACTGGGCCTCTAATTGTGTTGTACCAACAACAAAATTAATAACAGAATTGAATCGGTAACACCTGATGCTTTGGGAGACTGACATCATGGTGTTCATGACTGCATTGATTCCTTTTCCAAAACCAAATTATGTTCCACTGTGGCACTTGGATATTGTGAGATTTGTTATTATTGGCTTATTATCCCACAGAGCGCTCGGTTGCAGTTCTTTGTCATTTTGCATTCATGAAAGTAAAGTCTAAAAACACCACATAATATGGCATTCAATCAAATATAATTGCAAAAATGTCACAATCTCGAGCGCCGTTGCAAGGTGGGTAGAAACTGAAGATGAAATGAAACTTAAGAAATCAAAGAAACTCAAAGATGGTAGTTAACGCACACACACACATGCTCGGTGAATGCAGACATACGCACTCAAGCAACATGAAAACAAAAGGAAACACACTCTGACATCCAAACCTAATCGGCAGGGTTGTTCCTGTGCCGTCATCCCCACAGCAGAATCACAGTTTTGACTGAATTTTAAAAATGTAAAAATAGCAGCAGGCTTTTGTATGTATGATTATTTACACACGGTGTGAAATGCACTGGGTACTAAATTATGTTTGCTTGATTTCATCCAGGGATATTAGATTTTGACTTTGCTGCTTTAGCTACGTTTCGATGGGGGGCAAAATGTGTGTAATGAGAAAGAATCGCTCAGGTGGAGGTGGCTCTCTGCCCAGAAGTGGGCTGCCAGATGCCCATCTTTTTTTTTTTTTTTTTTTTGATGAACTGTCTTGTTTTCCTCAGGGTTTGATGTGTTATTCTGTAGTCAAACATGTAAATGCAAAGACAGGCTTTGGCTTTTCAACATACAATTATTATTATTATTTTTTATAATATGCATTTTAATTCATATGGCATGTGTGGTAGAGGATGTATCCCTTTACACGGCTTATGTTCCCTTTAGAATGTGTGCAATTTATGCACTGACAGACATGGTTTTACCGACTTTGTTTTGTAGGTGAGAGACTGTATGAATGACTGAATGGGAAATCATCTAGCACCTAATCCTGCTACTGTATGCCAATTATACACCACTGGTTGTTGATTGCTTATGAATGTATATTTGGTGCAAATCAACTGAGAAGCTGTGACAGTGAAATTTGTAATTGCAGGAAATAGCTGCACATGTGAATCAGTAATTCAAAGTCACATTTTTTTTTTCTCTCCCACAAACACAACACACGAGTTTTGCCTTCTTAAATTCTCCACTGTAGATGCACAAATCCTGTTATACAAATCACAAATTAAGAATCTCGTATATTTACATTCTTGCTCCAATTTGGTGCAATGAATATGGTTCAAAACGCAATTACACACCCATATTAAACAACATGAAGTCATGGGCAAAATTTGCATATCTGAAAATGAGTACATAATTTCATGCAATCAGTGTTGCACACCTGTAGAATATTTTCTGACGTTTTTTTCTTGGATATTTCCCAGCACAAACACAATCATTAACTACAACTGCTTGAATCTGCTGCTACAGGTCACAAATTGCCAAAGTTGTGCTCATAGACTTTTTCACCAAATATCTCAGTGATTATCTCACGTGGCACAAGAGAAATCCGTGCACCTGCAGAACTGAGGTGGGTGGGGTCGTTATCAGAGAACACCCAACCCCTTTGAAATCAATCAAAGGCGCTTGCTTTTGTCACCCGTCTCTCTCTAATCACCAGAATCCTGACCTAAAAATAGCATTTACTCACGCTTTCGAAATTAATATTTCAAAAGACCAAAAACATCTGCTAACAGCTCTTCCTGAGCCAGGATTCTGAAGATTAGAAAGAGACAGGTGACAAAAAAAAAACCCTTTGATTGGTCCAAAGGGGTTTTCTCATCTCTGTACATCCCACCCCCTGGTTCTACAGGTGCACACATCATGTTCGCTCCACATTCATTGAGATATTTGACTATAATAAGAGTAATGAGGAACTTGTAAGTGTGCAACTTTTTTTTTTTTCCTGGGACATACTGTTACACATGTGCATATTTTCTACAACTACAAATTCCACTTAGTTGATTTGCTCCAGATATACGTTCATAATTATTAATCTGTCTCTTGAGCTGCTCTTCTCCTGGAAGCCATGCAGCCATGACTGCACCCAGATTACGTATTCCCTCTGGCTAGTCGAACTTGACTATTCATAGGACAAGCGGGCGCTCTCTGTGGCCTGACAGAATATCTCACAACTGATTGGGAAACATATAACATGAACAGGAACAAGCAATGAAAACAAGCATGACCCCCCCAAGGCATCCCAGGATTGTTTTTTCAAAGTGCATGAAGACAGATTTTTTTGAGACAGTGCTAGATATGGTTTGCAAAACAAGATGATTGGACAGGCTGATATTTCCTCGTGCCCATCGGTTTGTAGAGTCGTCGGCAATGGTGCTCACACAGCTCAGGCTGGGGCTGCTCCTGTCTGTGCTTGACAGTAGAGGAGGAATACAAGCTATCCTGAAAATCTTAAAAAAAAAAAAAAGTAAAGCTCCTAAGCTGCTAAATATCTGGGTCAAGTGAATCATGCCAAGCTCTCGGTGGCCAAAGAAAAACTGGCAAACAGCGGCTGTGGCTTAGATGCTGCTGTGCATCCTATTACATACTCCGTGATCTGATGGAATGCAATCTGCTTCTCTGTCTCTCGTGGTCCTTGTTCAGGGCTCACTCACTTGATTCAGAGAGGGAGGACCCTCTCGGAGCGACACGCCGCCGCCTTCCCTTTCACAGGTGGTCACAACAATAAATTAGATTTTGATTAGAGCTTTCCAAATGAACGACAAAAGCTAATTTGGAAAACCCAAGCTCTGAACAATCACCTCGTGATGCTCCAGCCTTTTTTTTTTTAAATGAGCCAAAGAGACAGTTCTGTCTGGATTGGAAACAAAGGCATGTGATCCCAGTCCGTTTACCAGAGATGTCGTGCTTTTCCCTGGATTTACACACCATTATGTAGCCAACCAGCTCATTCTCCCTTCACATTCTTAAATCCCTGCCCATGTCCCTATGCTCTTGTTTATATACTGCATCCAATATATTCAGGTTAATACAGCTGCAAGTATTCTCCCCATGTTGTGGCGCATGTAATTGTTTTTGATTGGGTTTGGCAATATAAAAAGAGAAATCCATCCTCATCCAAAAAGGCTGATGTTTGCAGATGTTTTCATTGGCAGGAACAGCCATGACAGCATTAAACAAATCAGAAATATACTTTTTTTAATTCCTTTGATCACAGGCTTGTGGGTGCATCTGTTCTCATCTGCCAGAATTTAAGAATTCTGCTGCCAATTCTGTGCTTGAATTCTTTTTGACAGTTCTTTTTTTATTCAGAACTGCAAAAAAAGAATGTCTACCTAATTTTGTTGGCTCAACAGATAGAAGCTCTAAAAATGTAATGTAATTTCTTCATGACTGTGCAACAAATGTCTACTGCTGACTGAAAATGGATTAAAAAAAAAAAAAACACAATTTTCAGCCCATGATGGACAAATATGCAACTAACGCTTTATTTAAGATGCCAAAATTTGGTGCCCAATATGTACGACTCCAAGTGGAAAGACAGGGTGTCTGGAGGTCAGAGTGATGGATAGGCATGTGTCAAGTTTGCTTTTGTACAGAATGGAGTGGCATCCTGTCACAGACCTACAATTTACATTCATTATTATAATAATTGGAACCCCCTCTAATTGTTTTAGTTGCACAAGGCACACTATGTTGTAATGTAATCAGGGCACAGCTTTGCATTGATGGAGCCATGACATTAATAAACCCTTTACGCATCAAATAGAGTTTTAATAGTCATAAAATTATTTTTTATATAGTTTAATTTTTACAATATTTAACTGGATTAAGGAGTTTAGTTGTTGGAACTCAGACTATTACATCATCAGAACAACAAGCAAAAAAAACGCAGGCATTACTATTGGTTCAATTAGCAGTACCGAGCTGAGAAACACAGATTGTTAATGTGAAACCGCTTCATTCAGTGTTTTCATCTTTAATCACCAGGTCAATTTGCTTTACAGAGGAGACATCTGGTCCATCAGGTGGTAATCTGGCTCAGTAAAAGTGATCAGATCCTAAACTATCAGAGACCCAAGATGAGCTAATTTTAACAGCAGCTTGCCTTGCAGCCACATCTGGATGTTGGCTGCCCACTGAACAGCAGCAGATTTTTAAGGTAAAATGGCTATATTCAGTGTTTTTACTGGGTTTAATCACCGGGTCAGTTACTTTTGGAGAGAGACACCTCCCTGTAAAACATCTGGATCTTAAGTTATTAGAGAAGCAAGCTGAGCCAATAATAGTAGCATTTCCTATGATCCCATACTACCTCATGATGTCAGTGTCTCCATCTAGTATTATTGTTTATATCAACCAATATCTAATGGAAGAAGGTTATGCACTGTGTGTTGAGCATCGGTGAGGTATGGGTAAAGTTATAACAAACTCATATGACTGTTACTTTAAAATAAGAACCCAGAAATGGTTACTCGTCCTCTTTATCAACCCCCCTAACTGCAGGCACGCTTTGATACGCTGTATCTGAAAGTGCAGCATTCGTAAAATACACTGTACCTGAGCAAGACGACTGCCAGTCATCCCTTTGGGTGATCTTCTTGGTGCAGCAGGAAACACTTATAGTCGTTCCGTAGAAGACGGCAGGCGCAGGGCAGAGAAGGCCTCCGAAGACGTTAAGTCTGACAGGCACGGTAAATCAGCTGCACCAGGCCTTCCACCTGAAGCATCATGCAGTGGCTTAATCCTGTGTGAATCAATGTGTTGGAGGCTGGGACTGTGTCACACCTCCAGCAGCACTGATTGGTATTAACTCCCTGGTGCTGGCTCTGTCAAGTTCCCACCCACTGATGTGCCTTCTCGGGTTGGCACTGGAGTCAGCACAGCTACCAGGTCTGAGGTAGGGAAACACAAAAAAACAAAGAGAGAGAACACCACCGATGTAAATAAATAGTCAAATTTGACAGTGCACACAATGACATTGAAAGTTTTATCTCACATTGATTGCTGAAAGCTATGTTGCATCGCAGCTATTTTATATTTCAGATATGTGGAAAGGCAAAAGCAAAATGTCATTGTGTCGATGCAAAGAGGTTTCATAAATATGCATGACCTGAAAGCAGCACCATTTCATTTATTTGCAATACAATATCAGCATATGCTGGTGCAAAGGTGTAACTTTGCTGTGATTTATAGTCTGTTCATCTGTTCTTTCTTATTCATTCCACTATTCATCTTAGAAAGGCCTTAGAGAAAGTTTCTGTGCATATGTAAGAGGATCATTATGTTTCACAAATGTAGAGTTGCTGCGCTTGTAGAAGGGAAAGAGCATGGCCACTTATGCATCATGTTAGCACCGGCTTGTTTGTGAATTTTAGGTCAGCGATATCAAAGACACGACTGCAGTCCACAAGTCGCCGCTTAGTTATGTCCTCTGCTGTTACCACCTTCAATGATTACCTGCCAACCCTCCAGTCAGGACTGTCCTGAGAGGGATCCAGAGGAAACTCAGATTCTATTAACACCTTCTGCCCTTCTCTCTCATCCACCCACAATGCCTTCCTCAGTGCTCCCCCCTTCCCCCAGATGTAAGCTCCGCTCCTGCATTGACCTTCCTGGCCACGCTCCTGCAAACCCAGATCCCAGTGACCCATAACTTATTTCCCAAGGCTTGTAAGTGCTTTGCCTAGATGTTCCTATTGTAGTTTAAATGAGCTTGTCTCTGGAGTCGCACCTCTCCTCTACTGGCTGGAAACTAACTAAATAAAAGGCAATGAATAGGATGGGGGAAAGGTGTTCCTAGTGGATGGAGCTAAATCAATTGCAAATATTGGGAGGTAGGGACAAATAACAAATTTAAATTTGTATTCGATCTCAACTTTCAGCTTCTATTACAGTCAACATTGGCGTGGTACTACTTACTGTTTTCTCTCTTGGATGTTTGTATATAGTCGATAATGTAGTAATTGCTACTTCTAAATCAACAGAATAAATAGTGTAAGCTGATGATTTCTAGAATTTTGTAGGTATGCTAAAAAGGCCAAAAACAAGACAAAAATACTATGGACTCATACAAACGTAATCCCCCTCAATCATCACTTCTGATTCACTAGACAGAATAGGAAGGAGCAGAGGTTCCAGCCTCTGGGCCAAAGCCTCATGGTGGAGTTTCCATTCTGGTGAACACATTCAATCGACATGTATTGTGTGTCATGTGTTACATGTATCGTGTTTCTTATTGTTGAGTTTCTGACATCATGGGGAAACAACTTTCAGGTAATTTACTTGTGACATGTTTGTGTGGCCTCTCAACTATTACTAAAGCAACACCCAGAGCAACACCTTCCGCTGCATTGTGCGGAGTAATTATTAGCTGTGGGTGTTTGTATCTGTGCTTTATAACAATTACCAATGTGAAATTAATAATTGTATGTTGCACAGCATTGTTTTCATGTAGTTTCACTTTCACTCTCCCGCTTCCTGGTGGGCGGGGCCAGCTTTGAATGCTGTGTTTGCAGCAACTGTAACTGGCGAATCCTGCATGCTCTACCTTAAAGTGCTGATGAGGAAAGGTTGGCGTGTTAACACACTAAACCAAGAAGGAGAACATGGAGCATGTGAACTTTGTGAATGAGAGGACATTAGCATGCTGATGTAAGCATTTAGTTTAAAACACTTATGAGCCTCACAGCCTCAAGCAACGCTCGAGTTCCTAGACTTATTTAATTACACCTACTAAATAAGCAGAAGGTAATTTCATGAATATGTATTTAAGCCTCTACAGGCGCGTCTTTTGCAGCGGCTTCTGCTCCGCTGCACAGAGTTCAACACAAAGGCAGTCGTGTCTGTAAACCTCTGTGACAACAAGCCGACCTAATCCTGCCTCGTGTTTTTTGGCCTTCCCTTCAGAAGCAGGTTACCCCACCTGGCTGGCCACTATCCCCCAGTCCCACAGACATAAGCTGTGCCAGCGTTGTTTGTCTGAGCAGAGAGGCGAGACACATGGGATAGTGCCATCACCTGACCGAGTCCTTCACAGTAAAGTCATTGCACAGGCTGCTATGGTATAAGCTAACTCATTTACATCAGTTATTACATGCACATTGCTTCATTTATCTTCATTTCAATGTTCAGTTGAAAGCCAGTCTAAAATCTTACGTCTTGAGTTTGCTTTAAAAAAATATATATCGCTGCCGTCAGGTGCTCGGGAAGAGTTTCCCACGGACATGGTCCATAGAAATAAAAGGTTGCCTCAAATAGGTTTTTTGAGGTCTAATGAGTAGATAGGACCAAGACATTTTAAGAGCTTCAGAAACTCCAAAAAATATTAAAGTCAATTTTGAGACCAAGAGGTAGCCAGTGCAGGGACTTTATAATGGTGTTATGTGTACTCTCTAGGACACATTTATTCTTTTTTTTTTCCTTTCTTTCTTTTTTCTTTAAAACCTTTGAAAGTTAAATAAATTTGAGCCATCATCAAAGAACCTGTCAAGACTGGATTTTTATGTTTAATAGATGCTGTCAGGCAAAAACTCGAAAAAAAAAAATCTCAAAAATCATTTCAGGAGATCAGGACCTAGATACGTTGCTAATACTAGTGTAGAACAGCCATATACGATGTCGTTATATAATATGGAAATGTTCAGCTTGTGTGGGTGGAGGATTTACCCGACATTTTTCCTGTACTTTACCATTTCATCTGTCAGATAATTTTAGCAATCTATTAACCATTATGTTAAAAGGTCCTATATATCGGGCGATTTTCATTATGGGTAAATGTGTGGTCTCAGAATTGGGGTGGAAAACTCATGGTCTGGTGAGTGTTCATTTTCTGCATTGTAGTGGTCCTTTATGAACTAATTTAGAGAATTCTAAATCCAGGCTGTGTGCATCTGTTTTTTCTGTCCTGTGTGTTTGATGCATGGGGTAGGTTTTAATGTAACCCCACGACCTTATCAAGAATAATTAAAACAAAACAAAACAAAACATGAAAGCAGCTATTTGCATGATACAGGACCTTTAACCGTCTCTCACAAGCTTGTTGTTTTATTCAAAACATTATTTGTGGTGCTACGATAAGACCTTGATCAAAATAGGATTCTCATTCATATAATCTAAATATATCTTCATTACCAGGATTGACAGCATTCATGCACTCAAAACTCTATATACTGAATCATAGAGACGTGTACAGAAACATCATTACATGCATCACTATCTATTCAACCAGCAAATTTATCTTGGCTGAATCCATATTTGAACAGTAAACTGGAAGTGGGCTTGGTTTATATAGGAAATCCCATTAAGTCAGGAGACTGCGCTAACTTTATATTCATTGCATTGATGCAATTATCGTTCCTTGAAAGCACCAAATGTATTAAATATTGGAATATATATCATTCTGAAATACAGTATAGTATTTGCAGGGCGGCGGGCCTAACCGGGCACACCAGATGGGTCGTTCCATCTGGATAAATGATCTGTCTATCACGACCTGAGCACTTGTGATCATGAGGTCATAGCCAACAATGGCCCGACTTGACTGGCAACACAGGATCTTTGTGAACTCCTGATCTCCGATATGAACCCGCCTCCCATGGTACGGTGCAGACACAACACGGGATGTTAGAAACACGTGCGGCTGTGCGGTACAGATGTTGCCAGGCGTTTTGCATCGCTGCCTCTGCCTATTGTGGGCTCGCCCAATGTGCAGATGACATCGGTTGTATCTGTATCAGTTGGTTCTCAGTGTATTTCTGCTCAGGGTGCAGCAGAGTCCATTGCTTGCTTTACAAATCACTTGCTGCTGTCACTTGAATGTTTCCGCTGTCTGTTCAAATAACCGTGAAATCCTCGGTAGGATGTAAGTGGACACAGGCTTGTGAACTCTATCAACTGAATTGTGTCGCCGAACAGCACTATGACTTTTTCTGCGAGCTGCCGTCACGTTATGGCTAGTTACAGTAAGTAATCTGACGGGGTCATAGCACCGATAACAGCAGGAGAAAATTAACTCGACCATGCCCAACCCAGCCTCGCCGCGCTGAGATCAGTCAAACGATACCATCCATCTTCTCCCCTCCGCATCCGTTTTGTTCTCCCGAAATTGGGGGGATTGGTTTTAGTTTGATTTCTAAACTCTACATTTTGCAGTTGTCTTCTCTCCAGCGTCTGAATTCCTATAAAAGGAAAATAGCTCTGGGTTAGAAATTGAAGCGCTGAATTAATCGACCCGAAGCACATGATTTTTTTTTTAGGAGATTGATGAATTAATTACAAAGCAAATGTGATCAGAAAGGGTAAATTTGCAGAAAGCGAAAAAAAGGTTGCACCGGAATGTTTAAATATGGACAAGCCTCAGAGTATCTCTTATCAAATTAGTTATATCAAATACTAACACTGAGAGGAAATAAGAAATTCAGGGCACTTAAGTGTATAAGTCATCTGAATATTTCCTTTGAAGTGATGTGTTAACATTATGTTTGACAAAGAGTGCCGCAATGCATCTAAGCTGCTTTGGGCAATATTAATGGTGCTTAATTGTATCGCTAAAGAGTCATTTATTTACACCATTTACTCACTCAACTTTCCCCATTCAAAGCAAATCAATGGCCTTTGGAGAAAAATGACTAATTGATGTGATGCCTGAAACAAAGCCACAGAGCATTGTGCAATATTTGTTCACACCATAAATATTTAATCAAGTAGATGAATAGGGATCTTGGAGAATGTCAAATTAGCACAAAACAATAGCGGAACAAAAGCCCTAAAAAATGATAAGCTTTGTTCTGTTTATTGGTGTGACCATGCTAGATTAGAATAGGACAAGTCTCCCAGGAAAATAAGAGAAAATAAATAAAGTTTCTTTAGGTGAAAGGACATTGCTCATCATTCTTATAAAAATGGGATGTGTTTCAGATAGATCGTCCTCACAGAAAATAAAGTGCGCACATGCTCTTGAGATACTGCGACAGCGTGTGCAAAATAGAGAGAAAGGATTTGTAGAAGAAACAGATACCAAAACCAAATGTGTCTGCTTTGTGAAGCGGGGCTAGGAAATTATTCCACAAAAGAGCCGAATGAGAGGATAGGGAGCATGAAATAGAAACAAACCATTCCTGGGTAATCGGATTTGTTATGTGTGGGTGTTCCACCTGGCCTCCGAGCTCCTGCCTCCTTTCATTAAAAAAAAAAAAAAAAAAGCTTATAATTAACGCAGCACTGCCTGTAATCCTGGTCACTCTGGCTCCCGTTTTCTATTGATAGGAGGGTCTCGCGGGGCCGGGATATGCATGCGAGCGTGTCTGAGTCCCAAATACTGAGGATCTAAGGGGGGGGTGGGGGTGGGGGGGATTGTTGCCCAGAGACGGAGCGATCAGTGTGAACATGGGGGTGGCGTGACGGCGTCGGGATTAATTTCGAGGAGGCCTGGTTGCTGAGGCGGGCTGATAACACGGGTCAGTGGAGTTGCACACACCTGGACCCTGAAGCCATGAGTGTCCCTCTCAAAAAAATAACTCTTAATGGACTGAGAGCCGAGTGTATTTATCTGTATCTGTGTGTGCGTGCATGCATGCTTGGGGGGAGGCGTTGAGACCTGCCTAGCCTGCAGAAGATGTCCAGAGATGTCTAAAACCTGCAAAAAGTCAATTATATACAGGGGCAAAAAAACGTGGAGGAGAGGGGAACCATGGGTGAAATTAAAAGCCTGGTTCTTGTGATAAGTGGTGATGATTTGAAGGAGGTTCCTTCAATCTAGGGGGTTGCGTAAAACTCTCAAAATGTTCCAGTGTCTTGGAGAAAGAAGAGGGTTGTTTGGCGCACAGAGTGGAGCGCTACTGGTCGCGTTCTGACACCGATACCGATGTTACAGCTTGTAAACATTCATACGGGCTACAATACGCTGACCTATCCGACCGATCAAGGCGTCACCAGGACATTGGAGATCGAACAGGATTAAAAAAAAAAAAAAGAAAGAAAGAAAGAAAGAAGAAGAAACAGAAAGTCCGTCTACGGGGCCGTGATGGGTCAACCAGCGCGAGGAGGGCCCTCCACTTTAAGTGCTAAAAAAAACAAAAAAACAGAAAAATAATACAATTTGGAAACAATTAATGTTGAAATGTTCCTTTGAAGACGCTCAGACGAGGCTTTCTGTTCATGCATAAAGACACCAAGTTCATATTGTGTGTCATCAAAAACATTATGATTATCTTTCCCCATTCTCTGCTCTAAATGTCAGAACATTGTGTTCACTGACCTTTCCAAACCCATCAACACCGCCAGCAGCGCTAATAACGCAGGCATACACTGCCATGTTTCTATCTCATACTGTGCCATCTACATATATGGAAACAATGAGCCAATTTGCGATGCGATGAGCTACTGTTTGTCGACGCGCTCAAACGCTGTGCGTCTGTGTGCGTGTGACATTTTGAATCTAAAATTGTTGGGGGTGGTTTAAACAAGAGGGTGGCATCAGAGGTGAACTTTATCAGAAGTCTGCTATATGAACTGATGACATTCACAACTTGCCAGTGGGGATCCACTCAGACTCTTTTTTTTAACCCCCTATAATCAAACAGAATTTCCAATTAACCATGAAAAAACTCCCACAAAGATATGCACTTATAAGCACAGGCAAACACAGATGGAGAGTCTATGGAATGTATGGAATGGGTAGAGATTGAGCTCAAGAGTTCACAATTTGACAAGGTGAGAGGGGGGAATCATGTTCTTACTTTTGGGGACTGGGGACTAAAGGAAACAGTTACAGGAGAGACCGGATGCAGAGTGTGTGTGTGTGTGTGTGTGTGTGTGTGTGTGTGTGTGTGTGTGTGTGTGTGTGCGGTCTTGATTATCAGTGTGCAGCCACGGATGGAGACGATGGGAGAGAGGGGACAAAAGGAGGCTTGTCCAGGATTTGTTACTGCGAATTACATGGAGGAAAGCCACTCAAATGGATCACTTCCTGTATTGATTGATGGTTGTTCCAACAATTAAACCTTCACCTCACATTGATCCAGTTGAGGGGAAAGGGGCTTGTCACAAGACAGTGGTTCCCCCTGAGGTGAAGGTCTAATTTTGTTAAATATACAAAAAAATAATAATAATTTTAAAGGGTACATTGTACACATCCTGGTGGTACTGGCTATAGTTGCCAACCATTACATTAAAACACCATCTACACACACACACATATATATATACATATACACATATACACACACATATACATATATATATATCTATATATATATATATAGATATATATATTCAAATATACATTCAATATATGTACATATACACACATACATACACACACATACATACATATATATATGTACATATACATACACACACACATACACACACATACAGATACATACATACATACATAAAAATCGTTGAATGGCCAAGATGAATTAAAACATGGTGATGTAGTAAATTCTACCTGTCAGGTACTTGGCAAAGAAATAAATGTATTATTTACAAATAATAGTTGATCCGGATCTGACAGGCAAACAAAGCGGCGCTCGCATGCGTTGACGACGCGCGAAGGCTGATGAGCAGGAAGTGGCGATGATGGAATGCAATTTGTCACTCACTCCATGGGTGTCCGCGTAGGGCGCCGCGCGGCAGGCAATAAGTGCCTATAGTATCAAGGAGACAGGCCATGTTTTGGCAGCGGCAATTTAGCTGTTTGCCAAGTGTTGGAGCGTTTGATAGGAATTGCTGTCACCAGCCTCTGAGAAAGAAAAAAGACGGTGATGCTGCTCAATGGCAAGAGGTTATTACTGTTGGAATTTCCATATTCTCGTTGACGACTGAAAACCCAACACGTCACTTATTAATTCGACTTGAGACGACATATTCCTGCCCCACGCTGAACCGGGATTTACATGGTGTGAGCGTTAGTTCCGTCGAGTTATTTGTGTACCGGCTCACTCCTGGATTATCTTTGACACCCATCCCCGGGCTGTCACTGCTAATTAGAAACTTCCATTTGGATCTCGCATTTTTATTGAGGAACATTTACTTCGGTAGTGCCAGTCAAATTAGTTTATCTGCCATTGATACACTAGTCAATGAATGGATTTCTCTCTAGCCTACACATCTATACATTAGATACTGTGGCTTCCTTGACACATGTGACACGAGTTTAAAACAAAAACCACAAAGACATTTGTCTTGACATTTTCTAAGGTTGTCACCAGTAGTAAATCCTCCATTTCCTAACTGAACTCTATCCCTTCAGTTTTTTTTTTTTCCCAAATGTGTTCTACTCCTACATTTACTGGTTGGAAATTTCACATTAGTCACAGAGAACATAATGGAAAGAAATATGACAAATGTTTCCTATAGTGCACAATAGCAGTTGCCAGGGTCCCTTGATTGTTTGCACCCATCAGGCAAAATCAGAGACGTGATGTTCCATAACTATGTTGATAACATGCATCTGCTTTGGCACAAATTGATTCTAAGAGCCTAAGTTCCCTGAACAACCGTTTATCAGAAATCAATAAATTGCTTGAAAACGGGGGGACATGCTGTATTAAAGCAAATACATGTGCTCTGGTCAAATCAGAGGCCATTTTCATTAATCTGACGTGTGCATGTAAAGCACTTTCAGTTGCAATCCTTTTCCATAGAAACATTATTATACAGCATAATTGAAAAAAACACTGCAATCCCAATGCACTAAAAACAGATTAACATATAGTTGGCTCTCCTATATGCTTATTAAGAATACAAATGATATATATTTTTGGATATCCTCATGGCAGAAGTTGTCCACAAACATCTTTAACATTGTTATCTTTTCCAAACCCAACATCTATTTTAATTCCTAGTCCTCTAGTCCCCCATTTGAACCAGGTGTTTTTCTTCCAAGCACATTTTTCATTGATATTCCCAAAGCTACGGTCTTCAAATGAGATCCTGAGGCCTTTTATGGCCGAGTCCACGAGAGTAGAAATGCAGTCGATTTTAGTATGAGACCTTCAAGGAGTGGGCCTGACAATGGTCTCGAGAACAAGTCCAATCTCGAGTGCTGGAACACTAACAGTCCTAATGTCCAAGCAATCCACTACCTTTTTAACTACAGAGCTGCAAAAACGATAGCACCTGAGGGTGTTGAATGTGTAACGACCCAGAAAACCACTGAACCCAAAAGCACAATATCACAAAATCAGGAAACAATTTAAAGTTCACAGGGTTTTTTCCAGAGGAAAAAAAAACAGGAGAAGAAACAAGAAATCAATCAACAGAATTAACCAACATGGATCACACATGCAAACAGGAAGTGCTAGAAAGCTTTGCAGAAAGCCGTCTTAGTGGTATAAAGGTAACTGCAGGGCAGGACGCGTAACGACAGGAGAGTGAGCGAGGAGACAAGTAAACAACCGGATTCCATCAGCACGAAAAAAAAAAATCAGGCTGTGAAAATCGTTAAACCTCATCAAATCATGTCCCCTGAAATTAAGATTGTTCTCAACTCTCTGCACAGCGACGGGGGAGGCTGAACAGGAGGCTTCACACAGACAACAGGCGGCTCTATTCTATAGTCGATAAATTGGAAATTTCATCTCCACAAGCGTGTGCAGGGACAAAACACAAAGTATATTAGGTAGAGTTCAGGTAGAGCCTGAACCCACTGAGAAATGTCAGAGCTGAACCAGCCATCAGACACAGGCCCGGACAGCACCAATTTCACAGCTGATTGCTATTAACAAGTTAACAGTCATTTTCAAGCTGTTAAAACTAAATCTTTTGTCTCGCCTAACGTAACGTCGGTGGCCTTGCCTGGATGAGATTCATCTACCCTGGTACTCCTCTCTTGATTGAAACGGCGGTTAATTTCAGTTCGAAGTCAACTTCGCAAGTTACAATCGCAGCGGCACGCGCACCATGATCCGTCTGTTTTTGCCTCAGATATTCCACATAATGCTCAACACAGACCCAGGACCCACGGCAATAAAAGGTGACCGCAGCTCGGTAGAAAATGACCCTACAGTAGCCGTAATGGGGCTTTGTCGGGCTCTTAGCAGGTATTTGGCTGATCCTTCAGCAGTAGCCTACAGGTGTGTGAGGGTGATGAAATTCCCCGTTATGACGTGGTCAGTCAGGCGCTGCCATGCCCCTTTCATTCATATGGAGGACCAGTGATTTTCAGCTTCTGCTCTCAGTTATCTAAAGTAGGGGTAGAGTATAAGTTAATTATTCCACTTTGATGTGGCAAGAACACATGTTTCCAATGTCTATTGTCTTTTTTTACAGAGAGAATATGAGATTTACTTACATGACTGGGGTGTATAGGCTACGTGTGTGTGTGTCACTGATGCACACCAGTCACCCTTTCTCTCTCCTGCTCTCTCTCTCTAAATCTCTTAATCCCTAAATCCCCCCCCAAAAAAAACTATTTACAATATTAAGCACACATCCTCCATTGAGACACATGAATGAGATGTTGATGTTATGCGTGCAGCCTAATGAGAAAGTTCAAAAAGATGGATGAAGATGTCCTGTTATCAAAAGGTATTTTTTAGATATAAATCTAATTCAATATTATTATTATTTGATCTGTTCGCTACGGAGCTGCTACAACTTATTTTGCCTCTTTACAGAAGTTCATTCTCAATAATAATTTCATGATTTGTTTTTGGTGGTTACCTCCGTTTTGATTAATGTGTCTTTACTCCATTAAAACACAAGGGCTGATTGTAAGAGCTCTCTGATGCCAGACAGACTGTTTTGTTGGTATCGTAAATTACCAAATAATAGCCAGGGCGTTTATGTGTCCCAATCACCTAACAGACTGCCACGCCAGGGGTGTATCCCTGTCTCTCACCTGAAATGTTCTGGCATTGGCTCCAGCAGACCCCTGCGACCCTAATAAGGAATAGGCGGGTACAGGAACTGACCTGGCTTGACCTTACAGACCAGGTGTTTAGTTGAGACCAGGCGACATGGCTCATGTTGATGAGAAAACGGTCACTACTACAGAACAGATTTTTCTTAAAACTGACTCTGTTGTCCAAACACGTAAGAATTACTTGCATTGATGGTACTCACACCAGAAGGTGATCGTCTGCCTGTAAGAAAAGCGCCGTCTCCTGGTCATACCTAGGATTTCAATAAATGGGTGGAGCTCCTGTTTGGGACATTTGAACCACTACTATATAAAACACAGACCCGAACACATACGGGTTCAGATCTTCCAATATCAGGTCCAAGATTTCCATTTCTTTCTCAGATTATTTCCTGCCGCAGTTGTTCCACACTCAGCCAGTTCACCATACTTTCAGCCAGCAGTCCGCCCCCGTCTTCTTGACATATTGCAAACACTTCCCCCGAGTGCTTCGAGATGGCTCAGCCATGTCTTCAAAAATCGTGGCCTTATTCCCCCCCCCATCCATCAGCAACAATTACAGACAGACTGGCAAACTTCCTTTTATTGTTCAAATAATTTAAAAAATAAAAGATCAGTCATTTCAGTTTTTTTTAAAACCCTGTCAGGTGATTTGAGTCTAGTTTCCATGAATATCAAATCGCCCTTCTCAGATTCTTCAATGACATCTTAATGAATACAGATGATAGAGCCTTGCTTATTTCAAGCATCACCCTTGATAAAATAGATGATGAAATCCTAATTGATTAAAATTCTGTGATTGTTATACTTTATATAGCACTTTGCAAAACAGGTTGCATAGTACTTCACATTAAATAAAATCAATCAAATCCAAAAATGTATAAAATGTACAATAGAATTACAAAATACAGCCAATAATAACAGTAAAATTAATAGAAGGTAAGTCAGAAATCATGACTTAGCTGCCCTGATCCCCTCCAGCAGGTCAATGCACGATTCAGGAGTGTGAACATAGCCCCTGTCGCTGATGAATGGACTTATAAATAGACTATTGTAAAGCACCCAGACATCCGATGACTAGAATCATTCATTTGGTTAAAAATAGTTGGGAAAAAAAACCCCACCAGAAATGGAATTAGGACTACCTCCGCTGCCCCCCCCCCCCACACAGCCCCATTTCTCCTTCATACCTTTTACATAGAATGGAGAGCTGGAATAATAGTGCAACAACCAAGCCGTGGACAGGCTGTTTAAAAAGAGGCTATTGTCCAGACCGTCTTGCTGAGTGCAATGAAAGTTTCAGTGTTAAAGCCTCCGTGGAAGTGCCATTTCTGTATTTTTCCCCACAATGTGCAGTGTGCTATCTTGCTGTAATACCTATTCCCTAATAACAACTTTCAACTTTTCATACCCATATATATATATAGTTTGGCCTATATGTTTAAAAAAAAATAAGGGATACGGTTCTGTAATATCCCTGACAACTCCCTCAAGACGATCATCGTCGCCTGGCTGCTCAAATAAAACTTCTGTCAGTTACAGAGTCACAGAGGACTCATACTGCACGCTAAACTAATGAAAACCCTTACAGGAAAGGACACCCTTTCAGGGAAAGTGTGCAAGCCGCCGTGCCATTAGAAGCTGAAGATTCGACTTAGCAAGCAGAAAGGCAGCGCTGGTGCGCCTCTGCTGCAATGAGTGGTATACAGAATATCAATTTAGTGCATAATATAAACTGTGTTTAAATGCCATGTCTCTTTCTTTTTCGAAAGATTGATGACAAAAAAAAAAAAAGTGTTACAAGGGAAAATACATTTTACAAGCGAGCTCGGATTCAATCTTGACTTTATACGTGGCCTAAAG
The DNA here is from genome assembly GCA_036785175.1 of Eupleurogrammus muticus. Lineage (NCBI taxonomy): Eukaryota > Metazoa > Chordata > Actinopteri > Scombriformes > Trichiuridae > Eupleurogrammus > Eupleurogrammus muticus. The sequence continues at coordinate 9,746,681 of JAYKQN010000001.1, forward strand.
AAAATCGTGTCAAATAAAAATGTTATCATGGCAGCTGTTGTAAGAACCCGTTTGCTTTTCAAGGTTGAAAAAAAGAAGAAAAAAAAAAAAACTGCTATCTTCAAGTCCTCTTTATGTGAGATTTATTAGGACTCATAAAACATGTTATTTGAGTGATTTGGGCGATTCAAAGAGTAATCCTTTCACAATGCGTTCACAGTCAAAATCCATTTAAATCAATTCAAACAATCCCACTTAGTGCCATGACCCAGTGTGGGATAATATATTGCTGCTGAACTGGAAGCTATCCAGTCACATTGCCTGAATAAACTGTTTTGTTTTTTTGCCCATGTGCAGCTGTATTCATGAATAAAAAAAACACAGGAAGTGCCTGGCTACATCTACCATATTGTGTTCATGATGCTTTTAAAAGCGAGATGAAATGTAGTGCTTCCAACAGATTACAAAAGTGCTGCTTTTCTTACATTGAGTGATTCTGCTTGTGGCCTGCTTCGGTTTACCAGTGATTATCTGCCTGGGATGTGGATACACCTCCATATCATCATGAAACGTAAAACCTTCATCTTCCTTTGACCATCCAACATAATAGCATGGGGGCCATACACTGTAGAATTGCGCTGCCTTTATTTAGGGTGGAGAGTGAATAAGAGGCAGAGAATACCTCAGAGATTCATGCATTTCACAAGTGGAAACATACAAAAATAATGTATAATAGGGCCATGTTCTGATACCACATAAGAGAAAGTTATTATATATAAGAGATTGAATTCTGTCTAGAAATTGCAACTTTAGATGACTGACATTTAATTCTTCATTTCACCTAATGAGAATGTTGGTATTGATTTATTTACTTCTCAAGGTGCTATGGGCGTGTGTGTGTGTGTGTGTGTGTGTGTAGGCTATCATCTATTTTGAATGCATTCATTATGTGAAAGAAGGATTTTAATAATGGATTATGTATTAGTAACAGTTTACCTTAATGACCTTAATTTGAGGCTGCATCAGTAAGCCACATTTTTTAGAAGCATTTCCTGCCAAAGAATAACTTAATTTAAAAAGAAAATTGACTGCATAACAGGTCAGTATAAGTATAGTATAATGAGGCTTTTTTGGGGGGAATTTGTGCAAAGATATTCCAGTAGATTACAAACACAAAGCTGCAAACATGCTCCCCATTTGCCTGAAAATGCAGGAAAATGTTTTCAAAAGGGACTCGTGTCAGTCTTCAAGATACTGCTCTTTGTTCAAGAGGATCAACGGCAAAAGGCAGGTACAGGTTCCCCCTGTTAAGATGCATGTGTGAACATCTCAGTACTCCTCAGTATTACACTGAAACTTAACACTGGCCACAGCCTCAGCAGCACAGCGGGAGCTGGGACCTGGATCTATACGTACGTACAGAAACTACATCTCCGATTTGAGTCTAACCAGTGAACCCCACCCCACCATAAATCTTTCACAGATCCTGCTTTACAGTATGACCCAGAATTCAAAGGCTCTTAGAGAGGCTCCTAATGCAAAGAGACAATAATGAATCAGTTATGGCCAGCCAAACGCCGCCATGCAGGAGCTGTAACCATGTTCAATTCTCTGACGAAGAAAAAAAAAAATCCCCCGAAGACTCACTGCCTCTCTGAACTCATGCCAAAAAGCCACGATAGATTTTTGAATCTTCAAACCTGCATGGAGCTTTCAGGTGCGGGTACCAAGATGAATAGCTAGGCCATTACTGGAGGTTACTTTAGAGTTAAGAGCTTATTGAATCTCATTGAGCGCAAGGTCCCTTTTTATCCGAGAGAAACCAGTGTACACAAAATAAACACAGTTAAGCAAATACAGATGCAAAGATAACTCACAGACACATAGAATACTTATGATACTTTGTCTCCCCCAAATATGAGCCTGTAGAAGTACACTGTGCATTCATTATTAAGTACCAGCACTCATGGTAATTAATCATTTGTTGCATGCAGGTTCAGGCTCATGAGGTACAGTAAGGTTTAAGTCTGTTTTAACCAGGTTCGAACAATTTGCAGGTGAAACACGGACCTCATTTAAATATCTATAGGGATAAAAACGTTCTGCTGAAACGAATTGTGGCTAAACATCCGGGTATGGACAGTACGAAGCATACTGGCTCCTCCTGAGCGGTGATTTCACTATAAAAGGAAAGGTGGGATATCGTCCTTTTTTTTTTTATTGGTATTTCAAATTTCTCATTTTGGGAAAATGTTATTGAATTAGTTCTGCCTTTATAGGCTGTGGAAGAACCTTAAACTACATTTTAGAAAAAAGAGACTATAAAAGACTATAAAAACACACAATTGAGTTGCTATGTCTATCAAATAATAATAAATAATATAGGACCAGATGATGACCATTATGGACAATGGGCCTGCAGGACTGAGCACAAATGGTAAATTTACTGAAAAAGTCAGTTACCTCGTTTGGTAAATAACGCATATTCCACTGCCTATGCCCATTTCTATTTATATTTCATGAGTTTGCTTAACATTGTTCCTATTCGCAACAAAACTAATCAAAGCCCAGTGAGTGTGTACCCTCCGCGTCTGCTAGGGCCTCCCAGAGAGAAGATGCTGCCACCACCTCCCAGCGGACACCAACAGGGATTCCCCTGCACGGAGAGGCTCGCCAGAGAGTTTACTGAGCACAAAATGAAAAATCTGAGAGAAGAACAAGGAATGAAAAAAAATATATAATTCTACAGCTGGAATTGGATACAATGTTGGAATAGAAAGCCGCAAGAAACAGAAATGAGAAAACTGTGCATACCAGCTACGCTGAACAATGTGATGAATAAAAATGGCGTGGAAAAAAAATGTTAAGGCATTCGGCATCAGGGCGACAGTATTGTAGTCGCCACAAACTGTTATAAATCAGCATGGGTTGAATCACCCGTTTAATTTGGCTGCGCACTCTTTACCTTCTGTACAGAACAAACATGATTAAAGCAAATTGAGCCATAATGAATATGTTTTATAGTTAAACGTGTCTCGCTGAGGCGCTGTGATGTGAAAGCAGTTCTCTGTGCGAGTCCTCATTGGTCAATGCCAGCCACTGCCATGGGCACGTCGCCATGTTGCTGACCTACAATTGGAATACATGCATGTGCAAAAATTATGTTCAAACATCATGACACCAGGACAACATATATTAGCATTACATCAATAAAGTAACAGTACAGTTCAGTAAATCCACTATAGTTATCAAATCATCCAAATTAATGACAAAATTTATTATTGGTTTATGCATTTCCTAGTACAAGAAGCAGCTGGTATAAAGAAAAACCTGGATGGCTACGTCCTATGGACCAGGGACTACTTCAGATTTAACCCTCCAGTGGAAATAGTTCAATTGAATTGCTCTTCTAGACATTCCAAAATTTATCAAAGTGAACGGATTAAATAAAAATCATTTTACAGCTGCTCCTTTATCAATGACAACAGATGAAAAAACGGGCCTAATAGCATCACGTGAAGGATGCCGTATCTGTAATTCCACAGTTTGAGCACCAGTAAGATTTGCCTCACAGTGTTGTTCCTGGGGGCCTACTTCACTCACGATAGGAGTAATTCTCCACCACAGTTGGAAACGGGAAACAAACCGTGATCTCCTGATGTTTTTTGATGTCCTCAGACTTTAAGATTCCCTGATTTGTTCCTTTGCTTCCATCATACTGGCGACAGCTGCTTGAGAGATTAATCCCTTGAATGTACATGTGTCATCTCGTGGCATTTTGAGGGCAGATATCCTCGCTAACTTGCACCTGAAGATCTCGTGACCTACATCTACAAGAATCCGGCAGAAGTGCATACCCCATACACACAACAAGTCGGCGCGCCATGATAATTAAAGCTGGAGGCGAATTCTTGTACAACATAAATAGTACAGAGTTTCCAATAAGCCTCAAAATGGAAAACCTGAAAATGCAGCACAACCTTATGCAGGCAAGAGAAAGGTTTGACTGACATGTAAAAACCTCCACGAGCCCGGTGTCGGTCTAACCTCGGAGAAGAGATGAAAAAGTTTCTAGGTGGGCTGTGTATAGGTTCTGACAGGGGCTGTGCATCAGCAGCGTGCTCTCTCTGACCTTCCCTGCTGTTGAGCCCATTACGCTTCAATTAACGACAGCGGCCTGCTGAGCGCAGAAGGAACAGCTGCTGGGCCCACATGGTGGTAATTCAATGAGAGCAGCAGACGGGGGGGGGGGACACAAAACTTGATCCGCCAATCAGACACACCTATGCACGGGAGGATGCGGATTTACTCTGCGGCGCTGGGGCCCGAGATGGAGCGGCGATAACCGTGACCCGGACACTGACGCTCGCACAGTGTGTGCAAGAGCTAGCTGGAAATATTGCTGAGCTCCGCCATATGGGTAATTTCATTTCATGTGCAAGACAAAATCAGATTAGTCGCAAATGGATACTCTAAATTCATGTTAAAGCACTACAGAGATTCTTTTCAATTTAGTTTTTCTTTTTTTTTTTTTTTACAATGTCAGTGGGTGATTATGGTATTGTCTTCTCAATAGGCTGTCTGCTACAGCTGGGTTTAGACCAGTGTTTTTCAACCTTTTTTTTTTAAAGCCAAGGCCAATTTCTATCATTGAAAAAATCCTGTGGTACACCATCTTAAAACATAAAAAAAAATGTATTAATGTCAGAAATGATACAAACCTACATAGGAATGGTTAAAATGCATGGAACATACCAGGAATACTGAGGCAATTTTGAGCAACACGCGACAACACAGAGACAACACGAAAGTTGTCATTACAATGTGCATTTTTCCAGAGCTGAGGGATAACTCCCAACTTCTGACACGGGAGACCCTCTACTACTTCAGTGAGCATATTAACATGTGACAACTCAAGTGTGGCTTGCACAAATTGACTGAGCTACTCACCAGGGGGCTAGACAGCAGCTGTTCCTGCATGAAAAGGCAGATTTTAAACTGCTGTGAGAACAAAATTACACAAAAAAAAGACATATAGCCTCTAGACAGTATGGAGATATTGGGAATTTGTTAACAATTTGCTTCAAAAATTAACATTATTATTTAAAATTTTGTAATTGCTGCAATTGTTTGCATGCAAGCAAAATTCAAAATGGTGTCAAAAAGGTAAAACTCTGCAATTTGCCAAACATCTCCCACCATAACTCTTAACTCTACTTATTTATCTGCAAGAATGTGCTTGCAGTGCCATTTAGAATTTAAAATTTTGCTGCACATATATATGTTTTGAACGTCAACATCCAAACTAGGGTGAAGTGTTTAAGCATGTCTTTAGTATATGGGCTACATTTTAGTGATTGCTGCAAAGCTGTAGCATTTATGATTGATTTGTTAGGAAATTTCAAAGTTTTAACTTTAAATGCCTGCTATGGAACCACCGTCATGACTATTGGCTGTGTTTGCAGCTCAGTAAATCTGGGATCGGAGTTGACCTTTTGCAAAAAATGCTGATACTTCGCACTTGGGAAGTTTCCTGTGGAGAGTAATAGTACACAGAAAAACAATTAAGGCTGAGCCTGTGCGTACAGGTGAATCTATTCAATAAATGTATTCTACGACTGCTTTTAGGATGTGCAATTCATTTCACATGATTAAGTACAGTATCTGTTTCTCACAACACAGCAGTAAAGATATGTGGGTTCCATTTGCAGTCTCTATTTTAAGAAATGTGCTGTACTTAAAGAAACATAGGTCAAACAGCAGGGGTACCTTCACGGATACAAAATTCATGACACAAAAATCGAATGCAACTGTTCGAAAACTGAAAACCAAAGCAAAGATTCCCTTGAAATAATGAACACAAAACATGGAGATTGCACATATCCATATACACATATACGCACACATGCACAAATATACACACACACATACATATTTACATATACATATATACCATCAACTTTTGAGCAAAAAGTCACCCTGAAGCTATGCACTTATGATGCAAAGCAACACCAAATCCTGACAATGCAATTACCATGAAAAATGTGAAACAATATGTTTGTGTCGACAAGGTTTCACCAAGTCCCCTAACAATGCCCACACCTTATCTGGAACGTCACAGGAGTCTTGGGGAGGGTAATTACACCAGGACCCACCAGCCTGGGAGGGTGCCTGTTGGACCTGATTGGATCTCACCTTGACTTGACCCGTCCGACCCGGGGTGACTGAAACAACTCTACATCCCGACGAGGAACAATGCATTAGTTAATCAACTGATAAAAACTCCAGATAAAAGTGGCCTGATCCTATTAGACCTGGAAATAACTCTCGGCTTTATGTTGGCAGTTTTACTATTACTGAGGATGTAGCGTAGCATCCAATAGCGTGTGTGTACCATTTACTAAAGGTAGTTAATGAGCGACTTTTCTTCTGGATGCTGACTCAGCAGAACTTGTTCACAAGGCAGATATGCGGAATTACACTTTTGTTCTCCTGCGTTGTCTCTTGGTCATCTAAAGGATATATAGTTATGTTAGATATGAAATAAACCGAAGGGACTGAGCAAACTAATTTGTAGTTGTTTCAGTTTTCCTTAAACACATTTCGCCAGCGCTACTGCACCAGAAGGCAAGAAGGTGAAGATAAAAAGCTGCAAATAATAGCGTAAATACAAATAAGATATATCAAACATTCAGACAGTTATCCTTACTGCAAACACAGAACAGAGCTTCTGTTTGACAAAATACTGAACAGTTGCAATTGAATGAGTGTGTGAATGCTTCGATCGCTTTCTATTTTCACTACTTCCTAACCCCTGAATGGCCCTGTGACAAAGGGGGTGAGAAAACACCATTTGTCCCCATATTCACCATGATTGCTATATGGATTAGCAATTTAACTGGTGGTGTAAAGCTTGAAGCTGACGCCTTGAATAACCTTTCGAAGCAAAATTGCCAAGACAAGAATCACGTGACCGACACAAATAAAGGTTGCGTCACATCAGAAACACATCTGGCACTCGTCAATATCCCATAAAGCTTCTTAGTTGCAGGATACTATGTAATGTGAACACTTTCATTCCTTCTTGTCATGTCAGTGCTCAAAGCCAATTATAATAATCTGTCACAGAGTTTATTGTCCCTAATCCATTGGTTGATCAAAGCAGCAAAACATATATGTACAAACGTATTCATTAATAGGTGAACACCCATACACTGTTTTTAGTGAATAACCTTTATTGAATAAAATGTGACAGAAAACTTCAAAGATCTGATTGATGGATTTACATATATTGCTTGCTTCGTGACCTCTTGCCCCAGATCCCTATTCACAGTGTAGGTCTCAAATCTCAATTCCCAGCCCACAAGCAGGTGCACTCACTACTCAGCTGATTGTTCCAACACCTCAGCTTAGAGCCTGCGAGTCTCCTCAGTATTATTATCCAGGATTTTTGCAATAACTGCAAGTTTCTGAGCAGTTTTCGCGATTTTCACTATATCCAAAGTTTCAACGATGAAATATTTTCAATGCAATCAATTTAGATGATTCACGTGCTTCAGAATGCTTTGCTCCACCCATCAATGAATGTTGATTTATTGCCATCCTTGTTAACCGCTTGTTCCAGCCATTGTTACATTATACCATGAAGACCAAGACATTCAGATGCCAGAGTGTCAAAAAAATGAAAGGGACAAAAGGGGAGCTTATATATACTCACTGACATCACCAATGATGGCATGGGATAAACCAAATATGCACCCCCCCATATTTGGTTTAACCCATGCAATCAATTTTCATTTATTTTGCCAAATTAAATGTTTAGTTTAGTGTTTATATGATTTGTAATTATTTTGGCTTGTGATGAGGATTACATTGTGGAATAAGTAGGTGGAGTATCTAAGTTTAATAATTAGATCACATTTCATGTGACAGGCGTAGAGTCGAAGTAGACTGCCTTTCATAGGGCATAAAATTCCAGTAGAGTAACTAAAGGCACAGTGATTTGATTAGACATGAATTCTTGGTACTATAAGAAGCCTGTATGATCACAAATATAAGAAGAAGCTAAGGCACTAAAACATTTAACATTTGTTTTTTTCTGTGAGCCAGTGGAGAGATGATAAGATATGAGTAATATGGTTTTCGTTAACACTGTAGCTGCTACATTTTAAATAAACTGTGGTTTATTCAGCATGTGTTTCAGTAGACCAGCAAAGTGCATCACAGAAGTCCAGTTCACTGGAAAGAAAGGCATGGGCAGGCTTCTCTGAATCTAACTTGGATAAGAGACTAAATCTTTAAATAGTTCTATGGTCATACTATGCAATCTTGGAAATATTAGAGATGTGCTTTTGGAACTAGGTCAGAATGTAAAATGTTTTTAGCTATCCAAAGTTTTTATTTATACAAAAGGCAAGATCATTCAGTGGTAAAAAGGTCATTAGCATATGTCTGTTAAAAGATGTTATATTGCTGTATTAAGGACCCGAGGGGAAGGATGTAGAAATTGAACATCTAAGGGCCTCACATTGACACCTGGGGGACACCATGAGGAAGATTAGGCTGAAGCAGACCAATTTAGCCTTTTTTTAACCATGATATAGTATCAAGCTTCAATGTAATAATGGCAATAATGACCGTGTTGAGATAGAGATTGTGCTTGCTTTGAGGCCTATATAACAAAACAATGACATTTTAAATGAATTGCAGGACCTCTAAGAAGGCAAACAATTTCAGGAAAAATGCTTTATCCTGTCCCAGTTTGTAGGAAAGACATTGTTAAAGATATAAGTTCCAAGGGATTTTCCAGCATGTGCTTCATTGAACAGTTGACTTTATGGGGACTCTGTTTTTGTCTGTCCAAATTGTATATTTTACTCAGACATTTGATAGCAGAGAATTGAGGTATCACTTTCACAACCGTGGCATTTAACAAATCTGAAACAGGAAAGTCCATGGCAGGTAATCAACACTCCGTAACCACAACTTCTGGACTGAATAATGCATTCCTCATAACAAAATGCAGCAAAGACATGAGACTGAGTATGGGAGGGCACTGCCTGCTGTGATGTAAATGTTAATTGGAAGCGTAACAAGTAACACTGCTTTCAATCTCCCAGAAACACATCTGAAATAAAGAAATTGTTTGAAAATTGATTCTACAGCTTACAGCAGATCAGGGCAAACAGGCCAAAATAGTGTGTTAAAATCCTACACTGTGTTACTATTTAAGATGCGTTATGTAGGCTAAAGATAGATAGTCAATAGATCTATGGAGCAATTCTAATTATTAAGAGCTGCAGGTTTCTAACTGGCTAGAGACAAAGAGACGATTAACGGAATGGAAGCAAGAGTCTTTGGAGGCTGCTTTATCATGTTGCTGTAATGTTTAGTGAAAATTCTATCAAATTCAAAAATCACAAGGTTTACAGCTTTTACAGCACGACAAGTTTCCTATTAACTTTGGAAACAACACAATCCCTTTGATTTTAACAGTGTTCTACATGAGGAAATCTGTGAAATCCAAAGCTATGGCTGTTTTTTTATGTCTGCTAACAGCTTACCAGTGAAAAGCAATATTGCGGTTGCAACCTACTTTGGCTGCATGTACAATGGAATGATAACAATAAAGGATCAAGACCGGCGCCCAAGAGAATCCCAGTAATGAAACTACTGGAACAGTAATTCTCATACAAAAAGGTTGGAAAATCAAATACGCCGGTGCCACATTTGCTAGCCCAAGAAGTCTTTGACATTTTCCTTCCACCGGTAAATGGGATAAGGCCATGTCCACATGGAGAAGAGTTTAGGTACATCTGTAAAGGTTGATTTTATTTGTACATTTTGTCCACACCAAAACCAGCATTCTGGGAGCCCAAATACGCACATACACATCTTTACTGAAGCAATGACACCATAATCCCACCTCTCTCAACAATGGAGGATTACACTATTGCGTTTGAGCATGATAAGCCCCCTCTCCCTTGACTTTTTCCCCATATGCTAGTAACCAAAACTCAGATAGCATGGTAGCATGCAGCCGCTTCACTTTTAGATGTTGGAAAAGTCGCTTGTGTGGCTGTAGACCTTTTGTGTCTGCGTTTTGACATTGTTGAATGCATTTGAGTAACCTTCACACTGCGTTTCCCCCTGTCCAATCCGTGTAATCCCCGGCTACAATGAGGCCCTGTAAACTGGCGAAACCATCATATCTTACAATCACTTGACTTATTTTTGATCAATCAAATGATAACTTAGTTTGGAGTTTTAGCAACACCAACATCTAGCACAATATATTAGTCTGAAGGAGTTCTGATTGAGTTAAAGTTCTCTAATGGAATGGAATTTATAATCCCATCAGTTGCCTCTAACATATTTAGATAACCACTCTGACTAATGTCAACTGGGAAGGACAAAAAATGTCAGTTATCTCTACAGCTAAACACTTTTTTCTTGTTGTTTACAGCTGTAAAATTATAGCCAACCACAGGGTCTCCAGTTCCTGTCTAAAGTGGAGTTCCTGAGAAAGAATTCTGCTTGAGCAGAACATACAGTACTACTCCAGCAGGACTATAAAACACTTCCTACACACTGTCTGGACTTTAGTTTTATTAGGGGCTGTAATATATGCTACATAGCTTTGCAACAATCACCACCATTCAGCCCCAACACTGAAGAAATGTTTGAACACTTAACCTCAGTGCAAATTAAACTTGTTGCAGAGCATCTTCAGACCATCCCACACACAGGGTTTTTCCATTTATCAAAACCTTTGCCTACAGTCATCAAAATTGGACTGTAAATGCTACTGTAAGCACATACTTCTATTCTTCTTGCCAAATAAATCTTTTGCTTTAGTGATTAAGTTCAGGTAATTGCCTCAGTAAGATAGTATATAGTCTTCTTTGTCAAAAGTTGTAAATTCAAACCCCTCACTTAAGGCAAAATGCTCACAAAAAGACAAAAATGCACACTGTGATATAAAAATCCTATATTCAGCCATAATGCTATGTGCATTATTGACTATTATTTTAAAATAATCCTCATCCAGGCAGTTTCGCTGAGAGTCAAATACATTTTCTTAGCCCTTTTCCCCTGTTTATTTGGCTTAGCTGGGACTGTGGCTGTGGCTCAGAGATACAGCGGTTGTCCACCGGTCGGAGGATTGGCTGCTCCAGGCTGCGTGTTGAGGTTTCCTTGGGCAAGATGCTTAACCTTAAATTTGCCTCCCAATGGCTGCACCACTGGTGTGAGAATGTTTGTGAATGATTAGACTTCTTTAATGTCGTCAGCGACTTGTGTGGCAACCGCTGCGTCAGTGTGCTAAAGTGTGTGAATGGGTGGAGGAACACTTACACTGTAACGTGCTCTGAGTGGTCTAAAAGCCTATAAATGGCGCTATACAAATGCAGTCCATTTACCATTCACATGCAACTATCAGATAATATGCAGAATCTACCCAGTAGGTCCATTTACAAACATGTTTTTATCAATAACGTTATATCTATAGTACAGCAACAAAGCATTTAATATGCCTACAAAATACAAATTTGTAGCTACAAAATTCAAAACTGTGGCTAAAGGTGCTTTTACACCAAACACAGTCGGAGCAGCATACTTTTGAAACCAAATGCACTTAATTCTGTTCATTTTTATTGGTGTGAAATCATCAATCGTACTCAGGTGCACACATAATCAAGCAGATCAAGACCTCCAAAAAGAGGTGGTCTTGTCCCGTTGACCTAAGTTTGTCATTTGGTGCGGTTTCTCTGATGAGAAGGTGAACCCGGGTCCAAACAAGGGCATACTAATTATTTCATTTTCTACCTTGCAGGTCTTTGGAACAATGTTTTTCAATCTTTTATATAAGAAGAATGAGGAGATTATGCTAAATGCAGTTCATTTTCATATACCGTACCCCAGAAATTAGTAAAGCACTCTTGACGAAAACACCTTGCATGCTGGGAAGTGGTCTGCGGGAACGGAAAGCATGCATTCAAAATAAAAAAATAAATAAAAACAAGATCAACTTCAGAACAGCAAAACATTGGGTGATCTCTGTGTGATGTTATGGAAATTGTGTTGTTTAAACATGCAATTAAACTGGGAGCAGCTAACATTCATTAAACATGAGCCTTTCTAAGAATAACTCCACACTATATGGTTCGCGAAGCCTGATTAGCTGTTTACGTCCATGTGAATGATGTCCTTCAGCAACTTCTGAAGAAGAAATCTGAGGACAAGGACAATTTATAATGCTTATTCGTTGAATCAGACCATGGGCAATTTCATGGTTTTAGAATAAGAGTGGCAAACTCGTTTTTTTATTTTATTGGGACAAACAGAAAACGTTGAGCATCATAGACTTTATTTCCTGCAGTCTGGTGGATCCTTTATGAACCAATTTTGCTTGTAACATAACCTGTACTTGACCTTGGACTCGTCTCAGCTCCAGCTGCTGCATCCATAGCAATATCATGGTTAAATGTAAATATTTCTACCCTTCAAAATCACCAAGGATATAGAATTTTTTATCATCCAGTAGTTCTTGTACTTGCCCATCAGGTCATACTATCCGTAAAGTAACCATCAAACACCTGCTCTGCTGATGACGCAGGTGTCCATGTTTGGCATATAGCGTCTTATCTTCACATCCAAAATGTTCCACATGTTAAATCATCCTGCAGTTTGGTATGGAATACCCAAGCTCCTTTGTCTCTTTTGCCTCTGTTTGGCGACTACACTGCCATCGTATGTGTGAAATCGATGAGTCCATTCATATTTTAGTTAGGTTATATAAAATATTACTTCTTCCTCTCCACTGGAAAGTAGATAATGTTCAGAAATTTGCTAATAATACAGACACAGACCCATTGGAATGAGTGTGCATAAATAGTTGAGTCGGTTGAAACTTTGCTGAGAAGATAACAAATAGACATTATTAAAGGGTGCTATGTTACACATTTATAGCAATTAAAACCATATTTAACCTTGCAGACTTGAGGTAATTATTGCTCCATCAACTCTTGGGTGGGAGGATGCTGCATGACATATGGACTCGCACCGCGAGAGCTCCATCTCCTTTTCTGGTTGAGGCACTTATCTGATCTGTTTTCTGGATAAGAGAGGAAGGAGAAAGGGAAGGCCGAAAGTGGGACTTTATTGAACATTCTGTCTCCGTGGAGAACCCTGACTCACTTTGTGAAAGCAGAGACCTCGGTGTGGCCAAATCCAATCATATGTTTTGAGGGCTGACAGGACCAATCAGTCAGCGGATGGTTGCTGCTCACCACACTGGTTCAGTTTTCCGGTTTAGGACTTTTACAGACACAGAAGGGAAATGATGTTGCTGGCAGAAAGAAAAAAAATAAAAAATACTTGACAAGAGACGAGGGTGAAATTGAAAAGACAATGTTTCTCCTCCGCTTTTGTGATGGCTTCCTTTTTTTATTGCATCATAAAGATTGCACTGTTCCATCATTCCAACAGGACGATTTGCTTGTAACACAGGTATAATTCTGAAGCCATTTCACCAACTTCATAGTGAGCATTGTATGTAGCAACTTATGTGGCCCTTACTTTAGATTTGTATGAAATAATGTCTTTGGCAGCGTAGCGTCACATTAGGCCAAGAACAATATACCATCCAACATAACCAAGCCTCTGCCTTTTGGGTGTGGAGACAGATTGTTAATCATGCTTTGCACAACACATAAACTTATATTTATTCTCATACTCATAGACAAATCTTTTAAGATCGAATAGGTTTGAACAGTCATCTTGCAGGTTGAACATGCCAAATACATTTTTGATTAATGGAAACACAATTGTGTGATCACACCCTGCACAATGCATATACTGTCCAGCAACAGATCGCTGTATATCACCTTCAGTTCTCTTTTACAAATTGATGACAGAAGTGGGAAAACAGCACCGCACGTCAGCTACCGCAATCATTGTTAATCATTTGACTCGTAGACAAAGCTACACCCTGAAGATTTTCTTACCATGAGGTTAATGTGTTATCATAACAATATAATCACATTATCTAAACACCTTGCCAGACAACTCCTGCCAGCTGCCGTGAAAAGAACCTTGTTTTGTCAATAATTTTTAATGATATGCAAGATAAGCGGCGCGGCAGAACGCCTTCGGATTTTACGGCGTCATAATAAAGTGTATCAATAATAATAAATAATAAATGATGGCGATTGCGTAGTTCATCAGATTAAATGCTGATGCTCCATCTGCCAGTCATAGCCAACCTGAACCACAATCAATAAACCCACTAATCTGGATTCGCCATCTGTGGCTTCAACATGGCCGTCTGAATGTTTCTTACCTCACCTAGGACAGTGATAAAACTTGCCTGTCCTTGAAGACAGTGGCACAAAGAACTCTTAACGATTTTCTGCTATGCTTCATCAACCTCTCGCTGCAATTTTAAGGCAGGGGCCTGAAAGAGACGTAACAAAATAATTCACTGGGCGACTTTATAACTGGTAACATGTTTTCTCATTCTCTCCAGATGTTATGTAAAGAAGAGGATATGTATATTGACACACACATATATATATATATATATATATATATATACACACACACATACATACATATATATACATACGCACGCACATAGACACCATTTAAATAAGTGTTATTTCAACTCAACTTGTAACCTAGCAACAGCCCAGTATGACAATGTCTTCCAGATCATATCAGCAGCTCCTTTTGATCACAGGAGTGGCCTAATAAAAAACACATTACCACCATTTCCATTTGAATTAACGCTTATTTTTTGCCTACTCCAACCATAAAACTGTAAAATAACAGTAAGAAAAGCTCGGTCTGACATGGGATGACGGAGTCAAGCCGTGCAGGACTTCGGGTTGTAGCCCAACCGAAGCAGAATGTGTGTCCGAGGAATAGTATTGAGATGCTCTGCTCAACACTGTGGAAAAAAATACTTTGCTGCAAGCAAAAGTTCTGACTAAAATTGCACTGCACCTTTCAAGTCTTTTTTTTTTGACCACTCAACAGCACTTCACTTTACACTCTACAAGTGTCCATCCACCCATTCACACACCGACACTCGTGACTGCCGTGAAAGCTGCCACCAGCTCATCAGGAGCAACCTGCAGTCAAGTATCTTGCCTTAAGAATACATACACATGCAGCCTGGAGGAGCTGGGAACTTCCAGTCCTCCAACCGGTAGAAAAGTGGCCTCCCACTGACCCACCGCTGCCTAAATACATTCAGAAGAATTGCATGAACCAGAAAAGCAGCATATAAACACACAGTTCACTGTTTACATTGTTGATGCTACGGAAATAAGCCCATCAGCTTTCTTTGGAATTTATAGAATATTATATGGAGTCTGTTTACAAGCAGCACAACTGACACATCCTGCAAATTAGGATTAAGAATGCCAAAGAAATGGTGCCGTTATGTATTGCTAAGAATGAAATCAAAGTCCTGTTTTGCAGTAGGAATTTGATTATCTTTTCAAATTTCCCAGCTAATTGTTTGTGCGGTGGGTTGAGTGACCGTAGCTCAGAGGTGTTTCTCGCCAAGGTTACAAAGTACCGGCCTTGAATTGACAATGTCTCGCAGCGCCGGCGTGAATGCAGAAACACTTGCTCCTCGTTTCATTTTGGCTTTATTTATGACGGCAGGACGAGGCAGAGAGAGCGAGGGGTGACACACGGCGGAGGGCGGGAGGGGGAGAGGGGGGGGGCTCGATCCAAAGTCACCACATTTTTGGAGCAGTGTGCAGCATTCTTTCTATCAGTGCAGTGACCTGACAGTTACAACTCATTTTACACCGGTACAAATTATACAGCAAAAAAATCAGTGTTGTGGTTTATGTATTCCAGTTATACAGCCCGTCCCCTTATTAAGATCCATATCCATCACTTATATACAATCAGACCGCCCATGCCTGATTAATAAAGCAGAAGACATCACCTGGTCTATGGCCTGGAAATTGTTTAGTGAGTGGCTACTCCTGCTGAACTAATGGGCCTGTAAAAGGATGATACACAGCCAATGAAAGTCAATGACATTTTTAATGTGCTCAGATTTCAATAAAACAACATGTCTATGGCCTATTGGAAATGTCTCTGAAGAAAGCCTCAGACTCTGGGAAATACATATAACCAGCCTGTGAAATAATGGAAAAGAATTTGATAATTAAATAACAAACTTTATTCGTACAGCAAGCACTCTGCATGACTGAACTGGGATTGAAATGTTTCAGGACTGAAAGGAGGTAAAGTTATGCACTTCTAATGATCTACAAATAAAATGGAATTAAATCCCCAATAAATAACCAGATTCTATTCTAGATTCACTTCATCTTTATTGAACCGGAGGAAACTGCAGTGCCAGGACAATTAACAGGCAGAACAATGTGGAAATTAAACAGTGCTCTGATAAAATGTGTTGAGAAGTGGGCAGAGAAGTGATAAGAGAGATAACCAAGCCTACTCCTATGCAGCGCTTCAGTCCTGAGCTGGGACTAGGGAGCAGTCAGCAGGGCCCTGCCGAGGATCTGAGGACACGCTGGCTCACGGGGGAGCAGCAAATTCAGCAATGCAACCGGGAGATGGACCATGAAGTGCTGCTTTAAATGTGAAAAGTTAAATCCTAAATTCACTTCTGAAACATGCCGGTAACTAGTGAAGAGAAGCTAAGACAGCCGCTACACGTTGAGGGAACTACTGCAGGACATAAAGTACAAGCAAGTGAAATGGCAAAGTTCTTAACAGGCTGTGGCATGCATATATATATATATATATATATATATATAAATAAAAGTAATTATATTTAAAAATATAAAAATATGAAATTGTCTATTTTCCTGATATGCCTTTAAAAATGTAATAGTCAAACGCATAGCTGATGTTATATAAAATCACTTACATATTGAAACACTTTTTACTGTGCGATATTAATTTGCACTGTCAATCATGCATGTGGAAATAACAAGCTCAGAGAATTTAATAGCCGAGAGCTCTACACCACGCAATTCTTTCTTAAGAAAAAAAAAATTCTCAAAAACAAACACTTTTGAAAGCAAGGTTGCTTTAACCACATCACACCAACACACAAGACCCAACAAGCCAGTAGCTTCACCTATGAATAATATAGTGACAAACTACATCCTAAAACCAACTTTCTCCTACATCTCTTCAAGGAGTTAAAGTTAGAGTTAATTATTTCACATTTACGGCACCAAACAATCCAATCCAATCCGGGACATGACGTGCCTGGGCAATAAGCACCAGCACGTCCTGGCACTCCTAACAATGCCACATTAAAATAAGGAGTGATTCCCCTTCCCAAGACCCTGGCATTTAGCCACGAGGCACCAGTACAAGCAAGCAGCCATTGGCAGTCATTATTCTATTGTTTGGAGGCACACAGTCTGCCCTAATTAGATACAAAAGAGCAAAGACACAGTTTCTAGTGGCACTGTAAATGAGGATAGAGAACCTCTTCACACTGCCTGCTGCTGCAGGTTAAAGTGTAATGAAATAACTAAGCAACACGGGATCTTTTCCTGTGGAGAGCGAGGCTCAACAGGCAGCCCTTTGAAACAGGGAACAGTTGTGGAGAACAAAGGGTCATCACCAAGAAGAAGAAAAAAAAAAAGACCTGCAACCTTGCAGACTGGTGTCAAGCGAGCACCCAGTTTAATATAGAAATATTCAAACTGACATGTTTTTTGGTCAAATTATCAAATTAACACGTTTACTTTACTAATTTTAACTAAAAAAATGTCAATGCATCGACACTGCGATTAATCAGGAGGCCTAATTCAACACAAAGAAAGCATTTGAATAAATTTGACCCCTAGTCGTATGAGCAGCGCGTCCCTGCTTTGCCCCTTTGGACCATCCGTTCACCGTAACTTGAAGAGACATCTCGGGTGTGCCGGGCAGCGAATTTCATTTAGAAAAAAAAAAAAAGCTTCCAGGTGAAAAGCTAGATAAAAACCAAAGATGTGTCCAGATATCAGGGTGATGAACTGCCTTTTTTCCGCCGAAGCACAGCGAGTGTGAAGTAGCCTACTGCCTTCAGGCAAAGCACACGTTTCCGCAAGTGATGAGGAAAGATGCGACCGTTCGCACTGAGGTAGGATCAAGCAGTGTTGGCCAAACTAATCCACGTATGATCACGCAATGTACTGCAACGCAAAGGAGTATTAAAACATCTACGGTTCTGCGGTGCAAACCTTGCATACAGTGGAAATTGCTGACGCTTCTGCCTCTTCATCACCATCATCTGCAGCGACTGTTTAAATAAATTTCTTTATTTTAGAACTTTTTTTTTTGGTGCACCTCCAACTGCTGGACTCCACTTTTTTATATTTCAACAAGTGTTAAATATGTCCACCTGGCTGCCACACAGCTGCGGTAAATACTTTTAGTTCCAGTAGAACTACTGTTACAGGCTTAACTCAGCCACAGATCTTAAAGACCAAAACAGGTATTTAAACCTGAACAGCTACCAAAAAAAAAAAAAAAGCATCAAGGTATTTGGGAGCAGTAATTAAAGAGTGACTGTCAAGTGTTGCGGACACTTGACTGCATATCACAGGATGATCATGATCCAGCATTTGCGACGGTGCCAGGAGGTTTCGTTGCATAGAAAACATCCAAACAGGACGAGCAGAGCTGAAAGCGTATCTAGGTTGGGTCAGACAGTGTTTGCCGTCCAGGCAGGAAGCCAAGAGTTTGCTCCGTCTGTCTGTTCTTAACAGTGAAGCTGCTGAACTCGACTTGTTAAATCTTGCATCCCATCCACATATCATTAAGGACGGCTTCTGTGGGATGTTCACGGCCTGATTAGATGCACTCACATTTTCATATTAAAAAGGAAGTTTTCAAACAGACGGTTACTAATGATGTGGATGTTTTTAAAAAGGTCGAGTCAACAATTCTGGAGAAATACTGTTGATATTTTTAACAGAAAAAACACAGCCAGGGATGCATTCTACAACGCACAGTTCTATAATAAGACTACCTGGATGCACCTGATTGGACGAACACTTTCACATGGTTGACTAAAACTTTTTTTACATGCTACATGTTACAGCTAGCCATACAGTTTGAAGTCAGTAAAAAAAAAGAAAGCTGCTTCAGATTATTTACTGTGTAGCCAATCGGAAACTGAAACATTACTGTATCTTATCTGATTAAATCTTACTAGAACAACAAATGAGAAAGTTGGACGTTTTTTTTATTATGTTTGGAAACTCAGAAGCTCTTGAAAGGATATGGATATGTTTAAAGGCTGACGTCCACTACCTGCCCAGTCTGAATAAAATATCATATTTTGTCACATAGGCCAACGATTTAACTTTACTGCACGATTAGATCAGATTACGTTGTTGACTGGATCTTTAATTTACCACCTGTATTTGTAGCATAAATAATATTGGTATGAGGTGTATAATGTTACTTTAAGCATTATATGATGAAGGCCCACAAGCATAAATCTGCTGCAAAATTACTCGAATACATTTGGCCTCGACAGAAAAAAGTAGATACCTTTATGAGCATATTTAATACACAAAGACATCTGTAGTTCACATATGCACAATTATCCATCTGATCAATATTCCTATTCAAAAAGCCATAGCTTTGAAATGATATTAAAAAAAGAAGTGACACCCCCCTTACTGCATATACAGCTGAACCAGTAACTGGATATCTGTCCCCTCTGAGGTCTGATTCTGTGTTTGGGATCTGCTGCAATTGAATAACTTTATGATTTTCCATCTACAGTAATATTTTTAGTCAAAGTCAGATCATTATTAAAAAGATTTAATCATCAATCACATTCAACGTTCTGCAGCATGAATTAACTTCCCGCTCATAGTACAACCTCTGCACATCCTTCTTCTGAGTGAAGGTTCTAATATCACCGACTTAAGACAGTTGTCAGTTGGTTTCAGCAGCTCCTGCACTGACATGTTTATTGCACAGAATGTCTAAGTGCATTTTTTTCTATCTTTCTATCACTCACGATGTAATAGGTTTGCGCATATAGTCTGAACATTTTTAACAGCGTTTCACAGTTCAAATAGAGCATTGGAATAGCTGAAACAAAGTCACTGAATCCTGTTGAGACAAGATAGAAATCAACAGGTGATCATTTAAAAACTACTGTATTTTACCCTTGATGCCAAATCCCAACACTTTGTTTTTACTGGATCACATCTGCTCATGATTACGCACAGTTCCAAAAGAAAAAAGAACACATCAAAAAGCACATCACAGTGTTCGTTGTGCACACGCGCTGACCCAAAGGGAGCAGGAAGAGAAAATCTTACCTGCAACTTTCTCAAACATAAATACATAACAATGAATAGATGGTGTGCCAGACAGTAACCAACATAAAACACTCTCAATAATCCATTACTGATTCATTTCATCGTACTCCATCTTTATGATCAATTAAAGGTTCTACAAAACACATGTAACAACAGTATTCCTCATTATTTCCACCTCATCAGATTATCAATGTACCCATTTCTCAGATAAGATTATCAACCTCTTTCTACTTTTAAATATTTCTGGAATAATCATAATAAGGTTCACAAATACCTCATATATTAATGAAAAGGTACTACCAAGATCCACAGTGTCATTCATCGGAATAAGATCTGCACGTCATTAACAGAATTGAATACATGTTTCTGGATTCATCTTATTTAAATTCATACATCATTTCAAGCTCCATATAGTGAGATCTTAAGAAGCGTTAATTATTTTCTTGTTAAAGAGAGTAAATAATTACAGAAAATACTTTCTTAACTAACTGTTTTCTTATTTGTTATTTTGCACTTTTTAATCACCCGGTTGGTGAAGTCTTCAGCAAAACATATTCTTGAGTCATTTATCCAAAACCGTATTTTTTTGCCCAGTCGCAGGTGCTTTGGAAACTATTTTAATCCAGGAAATTCGTATCCGGTATTTTGCCCATCTGCCTGGACAATTTTGCCCATTTTGCAGGCAACATTCAGTTTCTCCTGTATTGGGTTCTTCACAACCTCCATCATGTCATTTCCTTCACATTTTACCCTGGCACTGAATAAATTCTTAAATTCTTCCTTCAAAATCCTCCTCCTAATTGTCTCTGTAGATGCACAGCCTGGATAAGCACTCGAGTCAAACCAATTTCACAGCCCTCATTTTCTGCAATTCTCAATTCTAGTGTGCCCCCCCCCTCTTATTTTCAGCTCTCTGACGCCGTCCCCAAATCTGTTCATTTCCTTCTGCAACGTTCCAAAGTTCCCAGCAGGCCCGATGCACAACTCTCGGATTTCTTTCAATATTTTAGAAAATCCCAAGGCGGCTTCACCTTGTTGATCCTCAGGTGAAATCTCCACACTGAGTTTTGTTTGCTTCTGATTTTCTTTCTGCTTTGACACTTTTTCTCTCTATTTGCATTATTTATGTAGATATATATATATATATAAAATCATTGAGGTCATTGACAAAGCTTTTTGTTTCAATCTCCGTTTTAGGCTTCTTTTAATATTTTATATTCAAGATCTGTTTGTAGTGTGTTGTCGCTCCGTCTTTGATCTATTTAAGTTTAAATATTTTACTATACGTTTCATCTTCAGTTACTGTCTCCTGGGTTTTGGAAGATTAAAACTGAACAAATCTATTTAAAATGTAATGATACCCTCGGATTCACCACTTTATCATCATTAAGGAAATATAAGTCTGGCAAATGAATTCATGGACAACACTGAATTCTAATATAGTTTTTTTTTTTTTTTTTTCCTGCACACGCATGCATTAATATGTCTAGGTCCACTTCATTAAAATGGAGGATCTGACTTTCATTTACCTGTTGCTATGGTGACTAAGTATCGGAGCTCAGCTGATGATGAATTCCCCCCCCCCCCCGTTCACCACACACACGAGCCTAACTCGAGACTCGAATGAACTAACTCGAATCAGCTGCTAAGAATTCTCCATCTCAGGGTTCATTAATTCAGAGTTCAGAGATGAGCTCAGAGTTCGTTGAACCCACTTTCTGTGTCTATGAAAACCATGCATGTGTGTACACGCAAACACACCTCGCCTTTTACATACAGAAAGCTTTTTTAAAGCTTTAAAACTGAAGAAGTCCCAAAAGTCAGAAAAAGTGAGGTTGATTAAAAGGAGCCTAAGTGTACATCGTCATATATACATATACACATACACATACATACAGCAGCCATGCACAGTTCTGCTCGCACGATGAATTGGCATGCAGCTGTAAACCAGGCAAAAGATGAAATATCTCATATCGGAAAGAAAAGAAGTGGAACGAGCATCCAAAATCTGGACACACACACACACACACTAGGGGTTGAAATTCCACATATATAAAGTCACGTATAGATTTGAGCACAGCCGATGAGCCATTATTACTACAGGAATATACAGTGAGGTCACTCTTGGACCCCACTCTATATTCAAATCCTGGTTTCGGTACCGCCCTGAGAGAAGAGGTGTAAAATGAGAAAGGACGGTAAAGCATGGCTGTTTATATGAAAGTGTGTCACCATATATTTAGGTAAATTATAAACAAACCACCGCTACACAATCAATTCAAACCACAGCTGGCTGACAAGACTCATATGTGATCACAGCAGTCTAAGATGACTTAAGTGACACTATACCTCAGGCCCTCTTTAACGTGGCAGAATGCCCTAGATAAAAATGCAAAATGGCAAACTAACATACTATAACTTTACATTTTTATTTTACAAAGTGTGCGGAGAGAAGAATAAATAATCTACCTCGTTAGCCTGGAACACCGTCCCTTTCCCCCAGTCAGATACATGCAGGTGATTGGAATATGATAATAATAATACTTTTTATAAGGAACCATGTTAACATATTAAAGAGAATAAAAAAAAACAAAGAATATTTTAGTTCTACTTCTGCCAAACACCAAACAGAAGTTGGTCTCAGCTTACTCATTCTCCTTCAGGTGTGTCAGTATTGGTGCAAAGGCCCAATTGAACTTCCTCCTCCTACTAATTGATTCTGCCTCTTTCCCTGGGTCCTAGTGCTAGACTTCTGTTTAACTTCCATTCTACGTAATTAAACAAAAGATAAAAAAAACATACTTATTTCATATGCACTTTAAATGCATGGTTTGTAGTGTTTAAATCGATGGAATCTGTTGTATGGAAACATAGTGTAAGATAAGATAAAATAAGCTTATTAACTGCACAAAGTTACTTTCACAGATTCTTCAAAAACTCTCCAAACAAAAAGATAAATAAAGAATATATACATGTTGGTAGATAGGAGAGACCAAATTTCCGTTTTGGGTCTTGAGCTGATAACATCTGAGAACCCTGCTGCTGGTGGAGAGCCTACAGTAGTAGTGCTGCTATAGGTTTACAATGAATGAGATACTCCAAACTTCTCTTTCTTTCTCTTCGTCTGACAAATATATGTCTCAAACCTGGCATAGTCCTGCCCTGTGTCTTTCTCAACCCACAGATCTTTACCACCAACACCCAAGGGAGGCCGTGGGCTCCATAGGCTTTATTCCAGTTTGGCTGCATCCATGGATCCCCCTTATTTGCTATAAATCATTCATTGTGCAAATTCTGGTTGCTGTTCTTCTTCACTCAAATGCTTATAGTCAGTCATCTATACACAACATCTCAACATCTTGCAAGTCTGTCTGTCCTTAAGTTTTTTTTCCCCCAAATAAATGTTTGGTCATGGGTTGTTTTTATTCCCTTGTTTAATTTTGCGAGTCTAGGGCAGAGGACGTTTTCTCGCTGTACAGACTGTAAACCCCCTGAGGCAAATCTGTGATTTGGGGACTATACAAACATGACTTGACTTGGCATGGTACACCTGGATGTTTTATGGCTGCAACATTATTCTGATAATCTGCATCATGTGAGCATCATCACTAATGTCGGACTTCTTTTCAGCCAAGGTAGGCCTCACATAGGAAAAGTTTTTAAATATCATATATATATATATATATATATATAGCCCTGTCTCGGGTCTTCTGTGTCTCTTCTTTTCATTTTTAGACTTTAGTTGCCCTCTAATAGCGCTGTCTGTTAATGTCGAGACATTGGAAGAGATAGAGAGTGCCGCACCTTCAAAAGGAATCATCCTTGGCCCCCATGTAGTAATGTTAAGTGTGCAATATTGGAACGTTTTGAAATTCACATCTCATGTGCAATTTCCACTCGGATGCAGCTACTTATAACGGTAAATCCGGCAAGGCGCAATGGCGGCATTAAAAAGACGAGAACTTTCCTTTTAAGCAGCTGTAATGGGATCATTCTCAGCTCTCACCTCTGGATTACTAAGTACCGGTAGTGAGGGCATCTTCCACTTGCCAGTCATTACTTGTGACATGCACTCATGTTAAATATAATCTCTTACCTGATTCTATAAGACACAAAAGTGTTTGAATTTAAAACCCTGTGCTAACCCTCGAATATCAGAGTGGTGTCGCATCAAATCCGGCCGACTGCAGCCGCACATTTCCATTAGAGTGGTAGCAAGAACAGCGTGTTTTCACCAGAGGTCATGTGTTCTCTCCAGGTGAACAGCTCCTTTCCTTTCTCATTAGATGTAATTACTGGTGACACCCTCACATTTGAACATTAGGAGAAAAGCGTATTGCGGCAGTAATTCTATTATGTGGAGGGAAGATTTAGTGGCTGCAGCCAGTGATCCAAAGTTAATAGGGGTGATGGAGGCAGGAGATCCGAGGCCAGTGGGCCCGGGCAGGGGGCTGGCCGGGTTTTGTGACAGCTTTCGTGTGACGGCTCCCTTCAGCCGCCTGACAACTGCGCGCCACCCAAAGAGCGACCTGAAATCCGGTCGGAAAGCTACAAGCAAATCAGTCAGCCACTCGACAAAGACCCATGAGATAACTCCTGCTCCTACATTTGTATTCCAAAGGCTGTGTGGGGGAGGGCGTGCTATTGTAATTGAAAACAGTTGGGGTATTGGGGGGGGTCAGAAAATTCAATAGACTCAAAAAAAAAAAAAAAAAAGAGTTTGTGTTTGTGCAGAAATGTGGCCATGCATGATCATTCTTCTACTCAAATAATAGCTGGGAGATCATTCCAGATCATTCCCTCTATCAGATCGAAGCAGAGCCTGAAATCATTGTCGCTATGTCAAGGGTAAAGCTGGATAAAAGTGGTTACCCTTGAGGTTTATGTCTTTATTAAACTAGATTCAAATATATTTTTCTTTCAAGCGGCTGTGAAAAAGGTGACAATTATTTGCCATAACCGAGCTTAAGTAGAATTTGTCTCTGGGGGTCTTTGATTCAGCGGTGTTACAAAGCGAGTGATGCGTCAGTATACATCGCCTTAATAGGTTTTAAAATGGAAATATTTATAGCTTGACGGAGCAAAATGGAATTAAAATGATTAAAAGACCCGGGACATATTGAAAAAAAAAGAAAAGCGTGTATCCAGCTCCGTGGATGTCACCAGAGGTCTAACATTTAGTGGTCTGACCTTCGTCTGATGTGGATCCTGTGCTTTACTGCCTTGTGTCAGCAGAGGTAATGAGATCAAGGAATGGTGGTTAATCACTTGATGAGCACACACAAATGCAAATGTTGTCACATGACAAGCCCCAGTCTATAGAACCACTCTGTCTCTCTCTCTCTCTCTCTCTCTCTTTTTCCCCATGTTGACCAATCGCAGCGGTTGGTGAAGTGTCTCGCTCATTAAAACCTGTGTGGTGAAACCTTATGTCCGGTGGGATCTCAATGCCGCCGGGGCAAACGGTTGTCGCAATTAAAAAAAGGATTGCGGATTGATTATTCAGCTAATCCCAGTGCATCTTACTTAGGATGAGCGTGGCGCGTAATCAAATATGTGACTATTATTCATATCCTTTGCATACAGTTTGTTTACCAGATAAGGATATTTCCTCTGTGAAGCTGAAACCTGCTCACCCCTTCTTCCACTTTCTCCAGGGATAAGTTCCACATTGCTCTATAATCATTCTTTTCGGAAAATGTGTATTTTAGCTTTGAACTGAAATCAGGAGCCAATGACAGTGATTTCCACGAAAGAGCGGGAGGCGTGCCTCCGCTTGTCTTATCATGCCTCAGTCACGCTTTGTTTTCCGCCGTTCACGCGGCCGTTCTGGGCAGCGTTTGTGCAGCATTTATCTATGTCAATTCCCGACAGCTTTAAATGGATTGGTATCAGCCGCATGGAGCTTGAGCTGATTGCTTATATGCCACCTTTCAAAGAATCTTCATCATCACCCTCCCAAAAAAAAAAAAAAAAAACAATGGAAAAGCACAATGTTGTGATTTCTCTCCTCAAATAAATAAGTGGCAGCCAGAGTTTCTATCAATGATTTGATAACATGTGTCATGCAACATGTAGAGTTCAAATTTATGCAGTATATATGAGGTCTGGACCTAGGCTATTTATTTGCTTTGTTGATTGACAGGTTTCACTTCTGTTGTAGAATATATATATATATATATATTTTGTTTATATATATATAATTTTGTTCATTATGAAGCCTAATGGCAGACAGGCATACCTTAGGAAGGCCTACGGGAGGCTTGGTTAACTTTCTAAGCTGAATATAAAGTCTTTAAATCACCCTGTGAAATGCAGGAGGTTACTCATGCATCTTAATCATCTCAAGGCTGATATTGCATTTCTCCAGAAGACCCATCTCCATACTGCTGACCAATCCAGATTGGATGGCGGATGGATAGGACAACTTTTGGCTCCATGGCGAAAGGGGAGGGGTGGGCAGCAATCCTAATCAGTAAGCAGCAAGTGCCACTAGTGAGGTCTAGCACAGATTCTGACCTCATGGGTAGGTACTGTATATTACTGTAGTAGTGGTTGTTTTATTTAGTATTTATGCATCTAATTGGGTTGAGGTGACCTGTGTACTCTCTACAAACTTAGATCGCAGCTCTTACAATTGGCCAAAAAACTTTTTTTTTGCATAATGGGTCGTATAAACCCACCACCCCGTCCATGTTCCTGCTCAGAGACATCACACATATGAACCTTCCAACCAAATACAGAAACATGTTGCTCATATGGAAATTAAAATAATCATTACAATCACCTACTGGACCAACATTCTTATGAAAATGATCTCAATAGAGTAATGCTCAGTTTTCCCTCTTTTTTGTACATGAACAATTCTATATTTAGGTATTTATTTTATTTTTATTTCCCCACTAAGCCCCTCCCTTCCCAAAGCTGCTCCACTGATCCAGAGCAGGGTGATCAGACCCTTCCTGTAGGGATGGGGTCTGTACGACCTCCACCGACCTCCCGCAGGCCTGGTGGAGGCCTGAAGCACAGCAAACAAACGTAAGAAGAACGAGGAGAATGAGAAAAGCGCTCAAAATGAAGAGCAAACCTCGGCACTGACCCTCCGTCCTGGAGCCCAGCCAGAAATGCCCCCAAAGGAAATTATAGCTGTTGCTTTATTCTGTTTTGTTTTATTTTATCACTCTCTTTCGCTTTTTTCTTTCTTCTTTAATACTGTCTCCACCTTTTATTCCCTGATCCTAGACCACTATCCTGGACCCCTCCCCCTCACACACACACACACACACACACACACACACACACACACACACACACACATAAATTCTAAGCGGTTGCTTTGTTAGTTCATTTTTTTATATTCCCTCTTTTTTGTATTCCCTATAAGTAAATAAATAAACAAATAAAAGAAGAATTTGTATTGTGTCCGATTTGCGAAATTTCATTAAATCTCAAACTGAATATTTTATTTTAACAATCAGACCCCTGCGATGCTGTTGATGAGATATTTAGGAGGTCACGTCCGTTCTTATTGTGCGAAAGTAAGATCATCTTCAGCGGCTGACGGGCAATGGTTTGAAGTCAGATACTTTATTCATCCTCAGACGATGTACTCAAACATCGTCTGACACTCTAAATGGAATTTGATCTCCTCCCAAAACTGCAAAGCAGAATCCAAAACTCCACGAATAGTTTCTATGACCATTGCTGGGAACATGTTAGTACGTGGGTTTCATCACAGAGCTGCTAATCAGTGCATAGATAAAACCACATAGACAATAGCTCTGCGTCTTTTAAGCAACTGATAAGCACATTTGGTGTCCCTAGATCTTGTCTTCATAGATATTTACAACCGCAGTGCGCTGTAGTGTCACAGTCTGATTGCTTTTCCTTCTATCCCTCTTCATCTTTGTTAAATTCCGTTTTCAAGTTGAGGGCAGACTTACAGCAGGTGATAGGAGGAATATATATAACTCAGCATCTTGGAATGAACTGGGGAGAAAAAACACATGGAATGAGGATTTAAATGAACAAATTTCAGATGGAATCTGTCAGAAAATGAACCAAAGAATTCACACACCATCATCTATTTTAAGATGAGACGTAATGTGTAAAATGTGTTAGATGCAGGCAAGCCCTTGCAAGCGTATTGCGTATGTTCTGGACCTGTCCAGGGTTATATAACTTTTTGGGAATCCATTTTTTTTGCTACTCTCTTCTAAAATTCTAAAGGTGGACATGGCTGTCCTCCTTTATTTCCTTGTTTGCTGACAGACCACAGGTGTACATTTAAACAGTAAACACGGGCTGTATGCCGGCCTTTTCCACTTTGTTGTCCTGGCACCTAATACCTTTAGGTGGAAAGGCTCACTACCTCCTATGCACTCTCATTGGATCAAAGAGGTTATGCAATATATCAAGGTAGAGAGGATAAGATACTCACTTCAAGGGTCTGTCCTGAGTTTTTATGGAATGTGGCAGCCTTTCTCATGTTTGTAGTAGAAAAGGAAGCTGGAAATGTAACCCTGAAACTAACTTAGTGTGGTTAGTGTGTTGGATGGTTAGCTGGGTTAGATTTGATCTTTTTCTTTCCTTTTTTTTTCTTTTGATGATTGGATTTGATACAGTACACTTTGCGTTTTTATTCTTTATCCTATATTATCGTATGAATCTGCATTACACTGCATTTGAACGTCAGTACTTTGGTGTTGATCAGAGGTTGATTCTTACTGACCAAGAATACCAAAAGGTCTATTTTTATCTTGCATTTTATCTTGAATTAAAAAAAAACATGTTTTAACACATTTTAATGAATGCATATTTTACATTGGACTCACTGTGCAGATGCATAATTGAGAATTAGAATCAGCATCATTGTATGTATGTATCAAATTGGGGTCCAGCTCCAGATCAGGGTCAAAAAAATGATTTATACAGAGATATCTCACTTCATCTTACACCAAGGAACACTTGAACACCTTTTCAAATTGGTGTCACTGATGACTCTTTTTTTTCATTTTTGACACAACCGATGTGGTTGTATTTCTGTTTGTTGTGGTTTCTGGTCTGTGATCACAATATTCACTTTCACTATGAAAAACGCATAAATCAGTAAACTGAGCTCCGACTAGTCCAAATATGATCTAGTGGAGAAAGAACAGTAACATTGAGAACATTCAAGTTAAAAACAGGGATTTTTTTTTATGTAGATTTATATGCAGACAAAGATATTTCAATATTATTTTGGGGACCTTTGGTGGAAGCAATTTAAATTCCAATTAGGTTTCAAAAATAATAAATATAAATGAAATTGGTTTATGCACAAAAAGCGTGTTGTTAAATTAGTGAAAGTTAGGTGACAGCAATAGTTAATTGTTTTAAACATCAATTTGATTACATTATGACCATTAGGGTTTGCATATAATTAAAGAATATGACAAAAATCACGAATCAATTATTCCCACTCACTTGTGTGTGTGTGTGTGTGTGTGTGTGTGTGTGTGTGTGTGTATGTGTACATATATATATATATATATATATATATATATATATATATATATATATATATATATATATATAGACCTCTATTGTCCAAAAATCAACATCAATGAAGCACACTGCAATGGGCTGGTTTGTTTAGAAAAGGCTCCAAAGCCTAATAACAGTGAACACATTTTCACTCTGTGGAGAGTAGTTCTTTGTACTGTTGATGCTTTGTGTGTGGTTCCATTTAAAAAGAAAAACATAAAAAAAAAAAAAAAACATATTGTGCTACATATCACAAGGTCTTGACTTTATTACATGGTAAAAGAATGTACGTATAAAGTTCATTGACCTGTGTTCCACCTCGTGCTAATGAACACATATTAGTTACACACTAAACTAAGATGGTGGTGAATGTAGCCTCACATTATTTGTGCTTTGTGTAACATTAATTTGTGTATAAAATTAAAAGATCAATGGTGGACATTTTGTGAAAGGATCAATAGAAGCGGCTGCTTCAAAAGGAGCAGAACCAGATGCATCTATAAAGTGACATCATACAGGGATTTTCATGTCGTATTGGAGCCCACAAGGGACAAATATATTCAGCGGGAGATACCGTGCCGCCATTGGCTCTCCTCTTTGAACAGATTGGCTGCCAGATGTAGCACGCACTATATTGTACAAATTAAAGTAATCTCTTGGCCTTGGCTTCTGGTTATTTGTCCTGAAAGGCTAATAAAAGATGAAATCAGCAAACACAAACACACCGTCCATGCGTGTGTAACCACATGAAGCTGAACAATAGGTTAAGTTATAATAAGTATGTAAGTGGGTCTACTTTATTTCTGTTTATATGTCCTTCATACTTTATTTTCATTGATTTCACATGAGTGAATCTACAAGATAATTGTGTGTTGTATAATGTAATGTATATTATGTGATTATTATAGAGAGTAAAGGATACAGGATGTTTGATTTCCACGTACTAGCACAATACACAGAGTAAAGTTTGTTACGTTTTACTACAGGCGGCTTGATGCCCACAGTTTGTGCACATGCTGTATAATAGGGTTCTGTTACTTTAATTTTTAAATACAATAAATTCAATAGCTAAAGCTGTACAAAAATAAAAAGGGAAAGAATTAAATTATGGTTTCAAACATAAAGCAGATTGTGATATACTGTAGATACAGTGCTGAGTGTCAGATAGTATAATTCATCAGTCCTTTCTGGTTACACTATGATTTGAAAGGGAGATAAAGTACTGTACAGTGATTGATAATGATTTTATTCCCTGCCATGACATGCTGTTTTGTTGATTTCGTTGTTGTTGTTGGTTTATATCTCGGTGAGACAACGTGGATGAGGATTCCTGTCGCAGACGAGGGCGGGATAAGAAGCGTTCAGCGTTTTTTTTCACCGTCTGCATAGCAGAGGCTTCGCTCCTGGAACAGATAAGCCCCTGAGATCCTTGAATCATGCTCACGCACCACAAACACACGTATTCTACCCCGGGTAGCACACACACACACACACACTCACACACACACGCATTGTAAACTAAAGACACTGGACGGATTGGACTTTAAAGGACACTGACTTTAAACAGCAAACCGCTGCCACCAGTGAACATTGTAACAGTAGGCCGCACTTCTTTAAAGGAAGGAACATTGTGACAGCAGATCACTGATGTGAAGGGGCTTTGATTTTTTTTTCATAATTATTATCATCTTTTTCAAATTGAGGATTGGGAGCAAGAAATGTGAATCCACTTTATTGTTTTTACTTTCGTATAATGAATATTCTCAGTGAAACTAGCTATAAACCTAAACTAACAGCAATAATCAAGCCTATTGCAGAGCAGTATAAATGTTTTGTTATCTGTATCACGCATGCAAAAGTCATGCTTTTCTTTCTAATGCTGATGTCTGGTGGGGTCATGCTGCTTATGGCCACCAGGCTCAGTGGGTGAAACACAATGCCTGCCTCCAGGAGCCCAATATACCACCCTCATATTTCAATCAATAATCACAGCGGGATGCAATTAGTAACTTGGAAGGGCTGTGGAGTCACGTGACAGATCAATCGAGCAGAGAGGCACACTCATTGGAGTGATTCACAGCCCAACAGTTTGTCCCCCCGCTCAGCCTGAATCTATGCCGTCTATCTTCTTTATATGAAGCATTCAAGGCTGGAAATATGCATCTGTCAAACGTCCCCCATTACTCCGGCTGCCTGTCACACCTGGGGCAGCTCACAACCAACCAGGAAAAAAAAAAAAAAAAAGACGGAGTGTAGCTGTCAGCAGAGAACCCTCAGCGGACTGAAAAGGCATCAGCTTTCCCGTTTCTCTGGCTCTAATTTCCTCAAAACTCAGATATTTTTCTGGGTCTCTGGCTTAGTGCTGGGTTAATGACAGAGGCTGTGTCAGGCAAGTAGCTGAGGCAGCTTATTTTTGCTCCAGATAGCAATAAAATATATATTTTTTCTCCATCATGGTATGGTAAGCTACATAGGCAGCATACACGGCTGTATAATTGTGTGACATGTTGGGGCAGGTTTGCTCTGTAAATGAAAATGAAGTGTGTGGCTTTAGTATTATCAATATTCCTACATGACTATTGCTGTGCAAAAACTCCTGTGGATTCTCTCTGTCTCCCTCTCTCTCTCTCTCAGTATTATGTGCAGTGTGGGTTGCAGCGCCCGCCGCCAGTGTTACAAAACTGCAGCCGCTGTGTCTGCTGGACGGTGGACGGCGGTCAGCCTGGTTCAGTTAAGTTACACGCAGGTCCTCAGACGTCTACAAATGCAGCCAGTGCGTCGGCTCGTGCCGTTAACGCCTCCACTGCAGCGTGTGTCTCGGATGCGTGTTTCTTCACCTCGACAACCGATATGTTTTCACATGGCAAAAAAAAAAATATCCTACTTCTCCCATTCCCTCTCTCCCAGTCCGAGAGAGAGAGAGAGAGCACTGGCAAACTATGTCATGAATGAAATATAAGCACCCCGCTGTATTACTTATGAGACCTAACACAACTTTGCTCTGAGCTATTTTCAGATTTCATTTAAATCCATCAGTGTGGTAAATATTCTGAGCACCCAGAACACAGGCGATAGATAGGGCATCAGCCTATGAAAAAAGAGAATTTAGCTTTTTTTTTAAAGCTAAAATGAACTTCAAACATTGGTTCTCAGAGGAGACCACCTGTCACCCGACTGATAACGTCTACATCAATCATTCCTGTGAAAGATTTCTCCGACGGAGCCTACAGGCAGTGGCCAAGCCCACATGACTCGAGTGACACGGATGGTGAATTTCTGATTTAGATATGTCCTGTTTTGTGTGTTTAAACTTCAGAAATCAACTTCAAACCCAACGGTACAATTCATCTTCCCCAAATGAGCGGGAGGTGATGAGGAGAGTTGCATCACTCATTTTATGCAAATACACACATTTCATTAAAAAGGGAACTATAATCACTAATGGTATGAAATGATCCAACCTTGTCCCCTGAGCCACAGTCAGCAGTGGACTAAATCTAACCATCCAGTTTCCAGTGGCTTAGTTCTGGAGCACGCCAGCTCCAGATCAATAGCCCACTCGTCACCTGCTGATCTGTGAACGAACACCTGAGCCCATGTGTCTGCAACTCTTAACTTACTTCCCACCACCCGCTTTGATCAGCAGAAGCCCATTTCCTCTGCCACTTCCTTCCCCCTGCTCCCTTTTTATTCTCCCCCTGGCTTGGGGCTATCTGTGTTTTCTCATCTGAAGATATTTACGCCCCCCTCCCACCACCACCCCTCCGTAACACTCCTCAGGTCCACTCAGGACTCCCGGGACTGAAGCCACAATCCCGAAGTTGTCGTCGTCACAGTTCGCCAGCGGGCAAGAGCGTTCATAAAAGCATCTTTGAGTGGCCTTTTTTACAAACGCATGAGACAACTTGGATCTCGCCGCCCCTCTTAAAGACAATCAGTTATCCACTTCAAATCCATCACGGCAAAACAGAGCAAGGAGAACCTAGAAAATGTGGAAGGAATCAATTTGTGCACACTGGAGAGCGAGCAATAAGGTTTTCTCTGTGCCGTTGTCCCTCAGTGCCAGGTAAATAAATCACTAAAAAAAAGAAGGACTTACCTGGGATCTTAGTGATGCCGCTGCTGTTTGTAAGAGATCCTATCTCTGCCTGTGGGACAGAGTCCGAGGGAAAGAGAACAGAAGAGGGGAAGAGAGCAAAGAGAGAGGAGGGGCGGGGAGAGGGACCACAAGAGAGAGAGAGAGAGACGGAGAGAGCAGGCGAAGGATCGGGGGAAGGAGGGAAAGTGTGACTGGACAATGAGAGAGGGAGAGAAGCACAGACGGAGGAGAGCGCGGTGGCAGTGGCGCTCTGACACGGCGCCGTGTTACACTGAAGGGGATGTGCCGGCTCTGGGAGGTGGTACTTCTTAGTCAAATGACATCTGCCTCTCTCTAAAAAACCATTGGCTAAGAGGGATGATTTCCTAATAAGCCATCCCCGCTGTCTCCAAGTGAACACTCCCCCTCCTTCTTTTTTTTTTTTCACTGCACATGCATAAGCAGATGTATGTACAAACACACTCACACACACAGAGAGAGAGAGAGACACACACACACATACATGCACATATTCCCAAACAGACATTCTTTTTTTTCATTCCTTGCAGCCTACAATGGATGCCTTTCTCCACCTCTTTTGTCTTCTCTTCCCTCATCCTCTTCCTTCACCCTGCACTTCCACATCTCTTTAATCTCCCCCCTGTACGTACATTGTGATTTTTCACAATTTCAGTTTTTTTTTTATTTTGCAATTCAGAATTACATTAGCTTTCAAATGTGCCTTCATTTCAAGGGTATTTCCAGTCTTTTCAAAAACTTAAAAGAAAGAGGTTTGCATTTTCTGTTCTATACCGTGCATGGTACACATCAGCCCAAGCTGCATGTATGCCATTATTCGCCTCTTATGAGCAGAACCACTCTTGGCATACAATGACTGTCAGAAAAATCTCATTCAGTAGCAATAAAAACTCTGATTCACTCACCTCCCAGCGCCCGGCAGCAGAGAAAACAAATGTATTGACTAAAAGTTGAAAATTGTGGAACATTTAGCAACTAAACAGCTGTTTTGAAAAAAAAGGGAATACTCTCAGAGCTCCTATTTTAGCCTAAAAATTTTCAGCACGGAGTCATAGCTTAGGGACGATTTAGGAAAAATCCCTCTCTCTGGTGGTGATGTGGTGGTGGCTGGTGTGGTTGACCCTTTGCCAGATATGACATGTTCTTTTAAAACGTGTGACTGGTTGATTAAAATAAATGAATGAATAAAAATGCACTTTTATAAAAATGCATATATAGGCATAAAATCAACAGGCTTGATCTCAGTATCAAGTCTCTATCTTGGGAAATAATGTTGTACTTGCATAATGCATTCTAAACTTATTTTTAATGCAATAAATTGTGCATAGAAAATTGCTCATAATAATAATCCTCACACATTATAAAACATGATTATTAGGCTGAGCATCATAA
This sequence comes from Eupleurogrammus muticus, assembly GCA_036785175.1. Classification (NCBI taxonomy): domain Eukaryota; kingdom Metazoa; phylum Chordata; class Actinopteri; order Scombriformes; family Trichiuridae; genus Eupleurogrammus; species Eupleurogrammus muticus. The sequence goes on from JAYKQN010000001.1 coordinate 9,782,036, forward strand.
TGTTGCATTGGTCTGAAATCTTGCAAAGTGTTTTGCATCATTAACAGTTTTATCATTTACTCTCATGCATTATAATCACTGTTATAATAGATAACAACGTGATTAAACGGTTACTTGGATAAAGTAAGGAAATGCAATTCTCTAGGAGACGTTCTTTGATATTGCTAGAGGGCGGTACAGGAATGACCTATTGTCTACCATATGGAGGCGTGTGGGGGGGGTGCAGGCATTGTGTGGGATGAATGTGGAGTGCACTGCAGGGCTGGAGGAACTTTGCGAATCCTGCCACCGGAGCCCACACTCGGCATATAGAGCGGTGTATGGAAGACCTTCAAAGCTGACGTCTGGTGTCACAGGGGGAATTCTGCAAAATAAAAAAAAAATCTGTTAACAGAACACATCAGAGAGAGTGATTGAATAGGTGTTCTGGGTAGGAAGAACGCACATGGCTGCCTTATTCACAACACGTCAATACAACGTACATGCGTGTCATCGTCCCTTATTGTTCCCCACCTCTCTTTACATTATCTATAATTTCAGTAAATTACTCTTTGAGTGATTTTTGCTCTACTCGGTTGTTCATCATGAACCAGATGTGTCAAACTATGAGCCGTTAAATAAAGTACTCCTATAATAAATTGTTGTGTGATGCCAGCGGACCGGCTGAGTGATTGATTATAATAACCAAACTAACAAGCTCTGCGGTCCATGAGCCAAAGCTAACAGGCTAACGGGCTAGCTCCCCCGGATTATAATGCAACAGTGTCTGAAAGCGCAGACGCAGCCTGTTCACACGCCGACAGTCATTATATTTACTTATGCTCATTTACCGTACAGATAATTTTAGTGTGTAATCTATTTGCTATTCCGCCGTTATTGTGTTGGTGGTGGGAGACGCCAGCGCATCTCTAATGAGATCGACTGCAAACATTATCCCTGCTTGATCTAATCTGTTGAGTCATTAACTCATTTCATTAACTCACTGTCATTCACCATTTGGAGAATATTTCTCCCACCTCTTTGTCCTTTCCACCATTTTCTCCTCTGCTTAGGAATCTTTTAAGCCTCTTAAAAGTCCTCCTCTCTACTCCTTACAGAGTTTCACCTCGGGAGCTGTGTTAAGGGCTAAGATGCTTTGGTTCATTTCCACCAGGATCTTATCTAAAACTGTATGGGGAAATTCTTTATCTCCGTTTGCAAAAGAAACATGCTCCTTTGTATTTTTATCTTAAAAAAAAAAAGTAAAAAATCAATCACATTTTGAAGAGTAAGTTACACAATAATACACCTGATACTATTATTACATGCACCTGCCCATCAAGGGAAGTGTTCCACAATAGAATGTAAGTTGGTCCCATTCTTCCAGCAACTGGCAGGATACACTCGCTTTTTAAAGGTCCACTCAGATTCCTCCCAGTGTTTTGTCCCTCATGTATTGACTGTTTATGCTGGAAAGATCATGATGCAGACATTATACACTCTCAAAATGCTAGTTCAGGTGGAATCGACTAAAAAAAAAAGCAAAATATCCTTATATCTGCTGCACTTGCATATATTGGCTTGATCTAAGTTCAATCCCTGTGTCTGAGAGCAGTTTTCACAGTCTTGAAATTCATATTTTGTTTAAACTTTAGAATAATGATGAATAAATTTGACTTTTTTGGAATATGTTTTCAAAAGCTGCTTATAGAGTCATGCTGCTGTAATATTCTCCTCCTACCTGTCTGTGTCCAGCTGGTAAGACACTAGGTAATGTCTGGCAGAATCACTGAGGCCTCAGTTGTTCTAGTGTTTTATTATATCTTCATGGTAGAACACTGATGATTTGACACACACTATGATACAAGGCAAAGCAGTGTGAGCTCAGCTTGTATAACAGTGTAAATCTGCTGTCCCCTCAAAATAATTAACTCACAGGCATCAATGTCTGAACCGATAGCTACGAAAGTGAGCACACCACTAAGTGAAAATGCCCAAAGTGTCAAATATTTGTTTAGTTGAGACTTTCATCACATTTGTCTTGGATATGGAGTTCACTAGATATTCACAGGTGACCACTAAACACCTCTTCGACCCCTCCATGATGATATCGCTGAGCCTGTGGAGGTTTGACACCTTGCAAGTGCTCAATTGGGTTTTAGGTCTGGAGACTTGATGGACAGTCCATCACCTGGACTACTACTCTGGACCCAGTCTCTGAAGGAAGGGGGGTCTCGTTTGGTGGTACATGTTGGTGTTCATGGTTCCCTCGATGAACTGTACCTCCCCATTGTTGGTAACACTCATGCAGCCCCAAAACCATGTTCGACCACTGGCAAGACAATAGTCCCTGTACTCCACACCTGGTTCTTACCATGCACACTTGACACTATCTGAACCCAAAACATTGTCTTGGTCTCATCAAACCACAGGACATGGTTCCAATAATCCATGTTCCCATGGAGCATGAAACCCTCCCTTTAGAAACTCAGGGCAGTATTTCAGCATGATAATGACCCTAAACACACCTCCAAGACAGCAAGAGCCTTGCTGAAGACAGTGAGGGTAAAGGTGCTGGAATTGCCAACATGTTTCCAGACATAAAACCCTACCAGGCACCTGTGGGGCATTCTCAAATAGGTGGAGGAGGGAGAGGTTTTTATTGGTAACCTGTGAAGCGCTAGTGAACTCCAGTGGTACCCACAGACAAAAATATGGCACTTTTGGCACAATTTGGACATTTTACAGGATATATTCATTATTCTTGCCAGAGGTTCAGACATTATTGGAAGTGTGTTAAATTCTTTTGAGGGGAAAGCAAACTTCCACTGTTATTCAAGCTGTACTTACTGCTTTACATTGTGTGAAAGCGTCATTTCGTCAGTGCTGTCCCCTGAAAAGATATAGTGAAATATAAATAAAAATGTGAGTGGCGTACTCATTTTTGTGAGATACTGTGAACTGCTCCTATTGTGTCTAAAATTTGCTATATCTAAAATAAATATCACCAACTGTGTTTTAACTGTTAGCCAAAGATCTGTTATTATGCCTTAATATTTAAACTGATGTATTCCTTACAGTCTACTCCGGGCTGCTATAACAGATGTGTGCGGATCTCCATTTACAGCCCTTTGAAAAGATTGTACATGCATTAGAGTGCTGGAGTGGAGTCGGGGCAGCTGAAAGACTATATGAGCAGCAGATGTCGGTAACAATGTCACAGAAGGTGTCGGGAAAAATGAGCAGTGAAGCACCGCGGAGCAAAATTTTATACCAGATTTCCATTGACGTTGCGTTTCAGCACGGAGAAAACGCGAGCGAAACAACTCGAGCGTTACAGTTTTTCACAACTTCATCTACAGAGCCAAAACTTAAGATTACAACTTCAAAAAAGACAGACTTTGAAGTCACACTCGGTTGACACGGGGTGGAGATAATGCAGTGAAAAGTAAAACTGCACAGCACTAGCTTCGGATTGGGGAAGAATCAATGTTGTGGCTAATACTGCTAAATGATTGTCTTCGTTTGTCAGATTTACAGATAAAAGTCTGTTTCAATCTCTTTGGCACATTGTATCCTCCCTAAATGCCTTACTGCTTATTTACAACCTGAATGCAGGACTTTAGCGGTTGCCATTGATAATACACGTACCTCTGCAGTACGAATTTCGTGGTCAGTCTTCTTTTCACTGTGATATCAGACACGTCTTTCCTCATGGACAGACCAAATCAGTTTTCATTGTATTGCGGAGGACACGTTTTGACACATAATATTCTGTATTCTGGACGTATCTTAACACCGTCTTACCTACGGCTGGAAGGCGATTCATTTTTTTTTTTTTTCAAAATCGAAACTGCAATTTGAAAGATTGAGCTTCTCAAACCAAAAGAATCAAATTTATGACAAGGTTAGACTCTAAAGGTTTTAAAGTTCACTCCGGGTTTGAGCTTTCTGCTCAAAAGTGTTTTCTCTTCACGGCCAATCTGTGAGGTCACTGTGACACCGTCAGGTATTATCTCTCATCAGATTAGAAAAAGCTTCTCAAAGAACAGAACACAGTTCTCACAGGCTGAGAAGTATAACCACTAACTATAAACTGATCCTGATGAATAAAATCAGTGCCCTTCGTAGCAACGTCGTACCAAACAGCAAATCAAAACAATATTGCTCCGCATATTTTCATACTCCCACCTCTTCTGTCTTTGTTCCTTTCGTAGCAGTTCATGACCAGACGAGTGGAGTCGTCACAATTGTCTTTTACCAACTTCAGCACAGTTGAAATATCTCTGTTACTTATCTGTCGGCAGTTTCATTGTCTCCATAATTGCATTTATTTCTCTCCTTTTTTTTTTGACCAGTAGTGTTCTCGATGACCTCCAGTGGGGTAACTGGCTGAGCTGTAACCCCCCTGAGTTCTCGTCTTTCGGCCCCGACATCACTCTGGCACCTCACGCTTTCATCTCAGCTTTTTTAAGAGGGGGAAACAAAAAAAAAGACAATTGGACATTTTCTGTCAACTTGGCTCCTTTGCTCTTCAGAAACAAGAAACTTCCCTTTGACAGGACTCAGAAGACATCTGACCCATCATGCAGTACTGTACATGCTGCACAGTATCCTGCACATTTATTAAAAACAACGCTAATTAATGTAACAGTAGATGGGCTGCTTTCTTAAACTTCCCCCATAATTTCCTAAAAGAGCAAGTTTGGAGACGTGACAAGCTGTGACAGAGGTGTAGTGTATCGGCCGTCCGAGGCGTCCCTCTCTAGGGGTTTTTCCCTTCACAAAAGGGAACATGTAGAGAACTCCCATAGCATTCTCCCCGGGCCACACAAATTGGAAAACACTCTGAATGATCAGTCACATACTGAAAAGCCGCAGACCAAATCGAAATCTAGGGATGGCATTAATCCTGACAGTCAATTCACTTCACCCCATGCCGCTGATAGCTGACTCTCTGCATCTCACCCTCTGGATGCTCTTTTCCATTCATGGAATCACACAGAGGACTATGGCTGGCTGCCTGCGGTTTGCTATCTGATTATGCATTTTATTTAAAGCTGCTCTCTCCAAGTACCAATCAGGCTTTCCATCAGGTTGTCTGTCTGTTTGCCTTTGAAGCAGTAAACCTTACGTCACTGTCAGCCAAAACCAAGGTCACGGAGCCATATCTCAGAACGGTTGTGGTTAAATTCACTTATCATATTAAGTACTGTTGGAACTCATCGCTATAGACTTCTTCAAGCAATGCAATATCTCCTAAATTATACCTCAGCTAGACAGCTCATCTACTTAAAAAAAAAAAAAATAGAGCATCTCGTTGACCCCTTGACAATGACAAGAATAATTATATTCAATCAAGGAAGCGTGTAAACACAACTGAATATTTGCTGGTGGTGAATTTTCTGCATATACACGTGTAATTCAGTGTGCGTGGGGGTGTCATTCAAAACTCGAATGAATAACAGCTGTAGATGGTTAAAAGAAAAAAGGGAGTAAAAGTCAGGGTGCCTTACTCTATCAAACCATTGACAGCAGCAGCAGTCGTAACAGATCAATTTAAGACCCAAATGAAAACACAGTCCAGGAGACAAAGGGATGTTTAAAGGGGAGTTTATTGCATCTTGAGCTGATGACCTCTTAGCTGGGCTCTCGGGGGTTTGGATTTAGCGGATTGGAGCGGAGCAGAGCAAAGGACCGAGGCAGGGGAAGGGTTCGAGTCACCACTGCACAGACAGGAATCCCAAATACAAATGAATCCAAATGAGGTTGAGGCTGAGGCGGCAGACCGGTTGGGACTCAAGTGGTGAACCCGAGACATATGCATATAACAGAATTAACAGAGATCGACCGATCACGAATGTAGCCTTAGTAATCGTAATCACTAACTCCTATTCTGGCATGGAACCGAAACAGCTGAATGGAATGAATCCATATTTAAGCAAAACAGTAATAAACTTGACATTAAATCAGTTTTTATTTTATAATCTAAAAAACACAAATACATCACTTTCTGATTGGATCAATTATTTTATCAGCTCACCTCACCAGCATATAGAATCAGAAGTAGCCGAGGAGAAGGTAGAGACCAAAGAGTTTGAGTCTTCAAGACATCAACATAAATATACCATTTCACTTTTACATATTTTTTCCTTTCTTTCCACAGGACTCGTTCTAAAGGCTATAATGAAAACAGCGCGGCTGAGAGACAGTGAGTAATTGCAGGCCCGGCAGTGTTATTCATTACATCTGAGAGTACTGTGAGGGGGGTAAGCTCGCCCAGAATACGGTTCCTTTTCACATTTAGACAAGTGTTACTCTTTTGCCAAAAGCCTCTCGCCGTCATGACAGGGTTAACAGTCTTTTAATCTAGGCAAAGTCAATGGACTGATAAGATAAGGTGCAGCAGGACAGTCTTACACGGTGAAAGTAATAAAGGATAACACCAGTTCAATGCATTTCCCTTTACTAACTGGAAGAAAGGAGGCTTACCGTATTTCCACAAACAGCAAAAAAAAAAAAAAACAAGCTTGCAGAGTCATGCTGCTGTGAATGCAATCCATCATCAAATACAAATCACCTGTTTTACATTTTTCCAGGTACGATTTTCATCATCATCCATAATCATTTGCAGTCGCAATCACATCAAAAAACTAAATCTTTTCTGTCAGATGTGAGTGTGAACGGTGCGACGCGTGCTTCCAACATCTCACACTTTGATAAAGTAAGAGGAATGATTGATGAACATAGAGTTAAACAAACTGTGACTGTAAAAAAAAAGTCTATGAGTGTTTAACACACAAATCCAGGATTTAGCTGAATATATTATACTAACCTGAAAGTGCTGGGTAAACAAATTCATCTCTGCCTCGGACCATGCTTTTGCACAAATGATGAAGGTCCAGCTGTCTCACAAAATGTAAGCAGCATTTCACTAAATGTGCCATATTAAAACCACATTCATTAAATAAGGGTTTAGAAGACAACAGTATTTAAAACCATTAAGTTACTGAGGCCTTCAGCAAATGTAGTAAATAACCATGAAATTAAAGCCCTTTTCATCCCCGCCAAATATTGTCATAATTAAAATATTCAGCTATTAATCTGAGTGTCTCAGTCCTGGCTCACACTGAACTCTGAGGATGTCCACATTCACATGTGTGTCTTGGTGCTCGTTGTTTTCATGCATTAGTCTTGCATTGAACTCACTGACTACAGCAAACACAGACAATTTCAGACATCAGCACAGCAGTTTTATAAATAAATGACCTATCGGTGAAAGTCCTTGTCAGGCCCCTTTACTTTCACCCCCGCGAACATATTTCCTTAAATAGAAAAATGGGGGCAGTTTGCCGATCACTAGAGGGCACGGCCCTGTCGATCCAGAGTGATTCCCGCCGTGAGCCGTGTGTCGGACACACTTTGAAAAACAAAGCTTTCTATCTTACTCACCTGAAGGTCAGATGCTTGAGGACAGACTTTAACCCCCCCCCTTCTGTGCTCGTCCTGTGAGCCATTGATCTTCTCGGTGCGTCTGGAGTCTCTGGAGTCTCGGTGGCTCCTGCTGTCTGTGTCCCGTTGGTGCATAAAAGAAAGCACATGACAGATCATGTATATGTATATGTTTTGCGAGAAACGGATGCTCCTAGTCATTTATAATAGCAAAGAAAAAGTTGAAGCCAATAAAAAATGTTAATGAAATTTAAAAGAAAAATGTCTTATTAGATGTTGGTGGGTGCATATGTGTGAAAACCTCCACCAAAGAGGTGAAGTTTTAGCCAGTCTGTTTGTCTGATTGTTCATCAAAACGTTTTAGTCAGATTTTTATTAATATTTCAGCAAATGTTGAGAATGGTACCATGAACCGATGATTACATTTTGGTAATGATCCGGTAGAAATCCTGGTTTCTGGATTACTTTGAACTATTTGTAGTTGGTGACGTTGCGATAAATGGAAAATCAAACAGGCTCACTCCTACGGGGCCACCTGGTCGCAATATCTTGCACCTGAACAGCTTGTTTTCTCTGCACGCTACATCAGAGACACAAAGAGAGGACTTTGAGTGGAGATGTGTGCTCTCAGAGTGCTATTCTAGTTTCTGATTGCAATCAACATATTTTGCTAAATGCATTCATTGAGGCATCTTCCAAGATTAACCTGACTCATTTACTTCATTCATGCACAACAGTGACACTGATTTGATTATCCAAATAAATATATATTAGCAAGGAGTGCAAAAACACTTCATTTCACACCTCCTTCTCAGCCTCTTTCACCGGTTGTGAATCTGTGTGTTATAAGAGCTAGTTGAAAATATTGTTCATAATACTTGCTGTTCTGGTGAAAGTGAAGTGGACATCACGGGGGACCGCAATCAAGTGGCCCTTCTAGTTCCACTCACTGGGCCTCAATTGCTTATTTGGATCATCCTTAACCCATCCTTGTTAGGGAAATCTTGAGCTTCACTATTCAGAAAAAAACAAATCTGGTGCTTTGCATGTCTCATGCATAAAGATTTATTGACAACTTAATCACTTAAGGAGGCCCTCGGGGTACAGTGTACTTAGTGTTGTCTGGACACTTGCTATCTCGCTCGGTCTGCTGGAGAATTGTCTGCATGCCTTGATATATACTTCAGCTAAGGATTTGCTTCCTAGACAAAACATGACACCCTGAGGAGAGGCACATCTCAACCCAAGAAAGGAGAACTGGCTGACATACAGTACGAAAGATCAGCAATACCCTTCAGAGTTGGAGTACAACACACCTCAGTTAATCATTCGAAGACAATGTGAATTACAGCATGCAATCATTATTAATATATTATATAACAATAAAAAATGAATAATGTTATTTACCACTATGGGCCCAATAGTTATTTTTCCCTGATTAAATATCTAAAAAGAAATAAACAAATGTTGGAGTTGTGCCGTTTAATTATCCCAATTCATAATTGGAATTTTTAATTTAAAGTAATCCAGGCAAGGACTATGGCTGCCTATCAACATGTTATCCATTTAAGCCACAATTTTATGATAGACTTTATTACATCTTATGACTTGGACAGAATGAACAGTTTTTAATCACGTTGTTCAGCTCCTGCTCACACAGCACAAAACGAATCGCAGGGGTTTTAAAGTTTGCAACTCTCGATTCCTGTTCTCACACTACACGGGCCGATGCTCGTATGCTCCTCCACTGCTCAAACACAGCTCTGACAGTATGATTGCCTCCCGAGGACCTGCCAAGATTCTCAAAAAAGTTTGATATTCATGCGACGATATAATTGGTGATTGGCAGCTGATTGTGAAGTGTTAATTTCTTCTATTTAACTCATGTATATGACACAGTGCCTGACACACGATTAAGCTCAAACCTCGATATAGTTGTCAAGTGTCAAAATTGGCCAAAAACTGCACAGTGTATGCCTGGCTTTAGTCGTTTTTGGCTGGAGAGCAGGGGCAGGAGCGTGTAGGACAGGAATCATCACCACTGCAGAGCTACTGTCCTGCTGGTGTTGAGAATCTCCCTGATTCCAATTGTTAACAAGCCCTTGATGAGCTTGAGCTACTTGAGTCGATAATGGGAATCAGGTGTGTTGGAGTGGGGCGCTTCCTAAAACACGCAGGATGGTAACTCTCCAGGAGCAGGGACGGCCACTCCTGGTATGGGAGAACAAATAAGAGCATTGGTAAGTCACCAGGTTTGATTCGGGGTAGGAGATAATGAAAATAAGCAAAGAGGAGCAAAGAGGAATGATCCTTTCACAATATCATCACGCTTTATCGTCAGAGACACACAGGCTCAATTGCATTAGTTTAAAATTGCCATTTTTAGACCTGTTATCATCATTGTTTTGGGCAATCACTCTTTTTATAGTTCACTCCTTTACACAAAACACACTTATCTCTGCCACCAATGCTGCCACAGTAAGGTTATTCCATCCCAATGGCGATGTGTCAATGATGTTGATTGCCTACGGCGTATGGAGACTTACGACATGTATTCATTCACCTGTAACTTTTATTGTTATTGTGAGTGTCCCCCCCCCCCCCCCCCGGCCCCGCAGCGATGGAGGAAGAGCAAATGGCAGCTTGATTGGCTGCGGAATCCGCCACAGTATTTCCATTTGTCGCGGGATCGCAGGGTTGTGGCTTCGTCATTACCGAGAAAACACATTCTTGTAAAGTGCGTACAGTTCAGCCGCCTGTGCTGAGGAACCATTAGGCGATGCTAGAGCTTCCATCTATACCCGGGCATTCCCTACAGCATAGAAAGCAAGGTGCTTATTATCGGATAGTTTACATGCTGAACCATCATTGCAGAGAATGATCAGAATTAGGCATCGGTGCCTGCAACAAACCTGGTGCTGCAGACATGCTCGACACAGCAAGGAAATCGTGCTTGTTTTCTGCGTCAATCAAAAGAGGCAGTATCTATATTAAAGGGATGTCAAGATATGTTGGAACTGGTAAGAGGGAATCAACTCTTATCCTGAACACATGCAGACCATCTTAACCCCATCAATAGCTGCATTTCCACCCACCTTTTCATAAAAAATGACAAAATCGTAGCCAGTATTCTCCCCAGAGCTGACAGGTTCACCAATAAATTATCCATGATCACCTGTTAAGTGTCAGCTGAGTGTCAGATGTTGTCTTGGATACATTGGCACTTTCTTATGATGTAATCTCACAGAGAACTCTCCCTCTCTCAATAATCACAATAATGAGCGGAAACAAGTATTTTCTTTTTGTGTATTATACAAAATCTTCTAAGAAGATTGAGGATACATTTAAATGATTTAAATGATCATTTCAAGTGTTGATCAAATTTAAATATATATATATATATATATATATATATATATATATATATATATATATATATATATATATATATATATATATATATATGTGTGTGTGTGTAGACCATATACGTGTGTAGACCATAGATCTATATCTTATATCTGAACATCTTTTGGCCCCCTCAGCTCTAATATTGCATTTATATATTTTCCACAATCTATTTCAATATTTTTTTTTTATTTTCAATTCTATTCAATAACTAGTTTAATTGCTTATACCTTGTCTTAATGCTTTTAATTACCTTCACCAAGAATGCTTTTTTTGATGCTGTAACCAGGGTTATGAAAAAAAAAACTGTAAGGCCAATTTTGGTGAAACTTCGGGGGTAAGGGATATAATTCAGGTCAAGTCAGTCAAGGGAGGAGAACAATTGTTTTGTTGTATATTATTGGCTATTAGTTGCCATAGCAATGGCACCAACAGAATGTTAACTCAGCTCTGAGTGCTCATAGTGACAAACATTTTAGATGTGACTTTTATTGTTCCAGATAATGAGACTCCTCTGGTTTACCATGCGTCCGACTATGCTTCTCCAAATGTATTTTCCCATTTCCACCAGCCATTGGTGTTTTTTTCAATTCATTCATTCAGCTCACTGTGTGTGACTAAAAAGCATACATATTAACCTGGTAGTGTACAACTCATAACAGATTGCTGCCTAACTTTTCATTGAAAGTTGTTTATTACAACTTGAATTTTTGAATTTTAAAGCAGCACCAGCAAAACAAATCAAATGTCTGTAGATCACTACAGCAACACACTCTGCAGTAAAGAAATAAATACATCCACGTTCCCAAAATGCAAATGTACAAATTAAATGGTACTGGAGCGTTAAATGCACAGACTAATTAATTTATGCTGAATTGTCAGCAGATTGGAGCCCATACAGAAATAAATAACATGAAAAATAAACCAATGCACAAACACAAGTGAATTCATATGTAGGCTATATATATATTTTCTTTAATTCTTCTTTCAAACATGCTGCATTTGAGCGTCTGTGTCCGCTCGTCTCACAGCAGCAATCCCCAGACCGCGGTATCTGATTTTCACCTCCACCAGTCATTCCAACTTCTGGAAGAAGAGGTCGATACGTAACACATCTGCTGAAGGCAGCACGCTGGCATATAACGAACTGACTCACCAATCATCACTTCGTTTTATTCAGAAGAAGGAAAAAAAACAACTCTGAGACGCTTTCTTTTTACCTGTTATTTTCATGGCATGGTCATGTCAGCCCTATAAAAACCCAAAACTCTGACACGTTTCATCAAACAGAAGAGAACGAAAGGCCATATTGAATAGAAAATAAATTAAAAGGTTTACAGTGGGAAAAAAGTCTATATTTTTACACTGCGCTTGCAAAAGAGGTTAGAAGCCTTCAGGCGATGATCGCATTCTATCTTCCATACAGAAAGGTGACAGACAAAAGAAAACTTAACCAAAGAGAAGCTTTTAAGATAAACACATTACAGGATAATAAATACCCAGGCATGAATGAAAAGTTGGATTTGACTTTCTGAAACACAGTTTTATACATATTTTGTGTAAATATATATCTATTTTGAAAAACACACACTTTTTCAGTGCTTATTTGTAAATCTTTAAATCATTGCTCTGGCCTGCTCTGTAGTGTTGCTGGATGACCACTATATCAGAGTGAAGGCAGACTGCCTTGCTGGTATTACAGGTCTGATGAGGTGCTTTTGGACCATACAAGCAGAAAAATTGTTATAAACCAGAAAACACAAATATCAAGCTGGCAAATGTCTAAATACGGCCTTTTTTATTCATGTTTTTACTATTGTTCCTTCACAAACAGGCCACACCCCTTTCCCTCACGTGTGTGACTCTTATTGGGGGTTAGCTCGATAAAAACAATGAAGAGATTTCAGCTGAAAAAGCACCGCGAACAGACTTTTTTTTTTGACTCCAGGAAGCACTCCTAACATTGTCCGTGAATTCACAGTAATGTTCTTTTCCATATCCAAACATAGTCCCTGTTCTCCCTCTTCCCCCCTACATTCTTCTGTTGCTCTTTTCACTCCTCTCTTTATTCCAGAATCTTTTTCAACTGATCTATCTGCCTCAGATTTTTTTTCTTATCATTTCTGCCGCTTGAGTCTGCGGCGCAGTTTGGAGCAAAGGAATGTGACATGCAGCGCTATGGTTAGCACATCTTTCTGTTATTTCTCAATTCTTCAGACATTGTAGCATCACAGTTCTCACATCTCATTCATTCCCACACACACTGACACACACACACACACATACCTCCTCGACGCTTGCAGGCAATTTCCTTCCACACACTTGCGCACACCCTCTTATGTATTTGAAATCTCAGGCTGGATTTACTTTATTGGTGTCAGTCAGCACCTCCACCATTTACATTCCTCAAATGATCCCTCACATGCCACCCCGGTCTCCAGAGGGAAACATGTACATTTCTGCACACATGTTTCCAATGTTTCATATCAGTGTTTTATTTTTTCTGCCTGAGTCACAAATATATGTTCATGGTGTGACAACACTGTGATTAAGGTGTGGTTAGGTTTAGGCTCAGAAAACACTTGGTTAAAGTTAGAAAAATACCAGGGTTTTTGATTAAAATAATCAATTGTAAGATGATCAGGCAAATGTACAGTAAAACTTTAGTAAAAAAAAAGTCCAGTTTGATGTTCCAGTTAACTCGCTTTTTAAAATTTTTTTACATATTGAAAATTGAACAGATTATCTATGCTGTTTCCAGCACTTGACTTTCTGTCTGTTGCAACAAATGGGATTCCTCAACAATCAAACTTAAGAATAGCGTGACTAAAACCATTAACCCTTTTTTTAATGTACAATATCCAATACAGTTTGCATAAACGCAGGCTGTTAACATTTCCGCCCTTCCCACATGTCAATACAAGCTGAATGGCTCGTGTCTGAAGGGCATCACTTAATCCCATTTCTTTCGCCTCTCTTATGTTCCTGTTGACATTTTTACAGAAAAATCACAATGGTCAACAGGGACAAACGCGCCTCAAATGGCAAAATGCTGCAAACACAGAAATGATGCAAAACCAAATGCACAACAAACACATAAAACAAACGCAACAACAACAACAACAAAAACACTGCAGGGGAAGGATGCTGCAATCACAGAACCAAAGCAGAAGGAAAGACTTACAAATTCACAGAACAAATTCAAAAGAAAAATGCTTACGAATATCAAAAAAACACGCAAAAGCCCAAAACAACTGTAAACAGGAAGCGCTGCAAACTTCACTCACTTTTTTCACATTTGCTCCCTTTGTTCTTCCCTCGCCATCTCCCTGGCCTGTGCTTAGTCTGCGCTTGGCTTGTCATCCCTCTAAGTTAAGTGTCCAATTAGAGGAGATGATGTTGCAGAGTGAAAACTATGGTTAAATTAAGTTAAATCACACCAACATTAGCTACATACATATGCTGTCCTGCTATGATGATGTTAAAAAATAACAATAATGACCAAAAATAAATATATAATTATATAAGAATAAATAAATAAATGAGTTTATTGGTGAGCTGTCGGGGCCTGCCAGGCCTTCTCTGCTGGCCTTAAAATATCTGAATCACAGTGATGTTAATTATATTTTGTCCATGAATATGTATTAAATAATTCCAAATGATCTTCCTTTCATTGCTAGCCCCCTGGAAGCGCTGCTTCCATATGTGTATTTTCATATTTAAGCATTTAACCAATCACATTTCAGCCACTATTCGTTGCCAGGGTCAGAGAAATCTGCCTGGAGGCCTTCACAATAAGTTCTGCGGGTCCTGTAGCATGAAATAAATGTTGTCAGCGTTCACACACTCTGATTGGACAGTCAGAGAGTGAACTAGCCAGAGCTAGCTAACTGCATCTGTAGCGAGCCGCACAAGTTAAGATATTGTTGTGTTGATTTATTAGGAGAAGAAATGGATTTACTGCCAAAGCCATTTTCAAGACGGACTTTTCAAGAAAAGCTGGACATTGTTAAGCAAGATCAGGAAACTCCAAAGCTAGCAAGCCTGTCATGGAGGGGAAAAAGGGAAAAAAGGCTTTTGTGTTTGGAGCTACACTGGATTTGTAAATTTAACTTGCCTAACCAAGGCAGCAACAAGGCATCAAAGACCTGCCGGACACTTTTACAATCAGTGGGAAACCAGAGTGGATCTCCCTACTCCAACACACCTGATTCCCATTATTCACAAGCCCTTAGCAAGCTTCAGCTGCTTGATTGTGAGTTGATGATTAAAATCAGGTGTGTTGGAGTAGGGAGATTCCTAAAACATCAGCCATGATGTGGAGCTTCTTTCTCTCATTGCTGAGGGATTTACTTATGACCTGTCCACTAATAAAGTGCACAGTGGGACTTCCGTTTTATTTATTTCGGAATCTGAAAGATATTTTATTTTGAAAACTTACCCGATTCTCTGTTACATCCGTCTATATAGCGTAGGTAAAAGGCGCTCTTCTCGGTCACGTGACAGGTTACCGTTAAATAAAACCTTGGAGCTAGCAAAATGAGTAAAAAACAAACGTCTTTGGAAAGTTTCTTCGCAAAGGGGAAACATGCCCAGCCAGGAGACAGAAGAAGAAAGAAGAAAAAGAAAGCTGTATTTAATAGACAATATTAGGAATAAAGGAATTAACTACGGATTTATCCCAACAGGAGATTCCCACGCACAAAGCCTGCTCTGTATAATATGCCCTCAAAAAACAAGCCTTTGGTATATTTTAAAGGAAAAAACGTGAACAAGAAGGACGGAAATAATTACTTGAGAGCCACCACATCAACAAATACGAGTGCACCGAGAGCATCGTACTTGGCGGCATATTGTATTGCCTGCGTGAAGCGGGGTTTTCTGCAGTGACGACGACCGAAACAAAATTGCGAAGTAGACTGGACATACGCCACACACTTCGGGTGTCACTGTCTCTTGTTACCCCTAGATGGGACCGCCTGGTTGCAGAAAAACAGCTCTACACACAAGCCCAAGGCTCCCACGGATTCAGCATTGTGGTGAGGTGTATTTTTCCACGCACTTTTTTGCGGTGTATCTTATTTTGAAGGCGCGTTTAAACGTTACCATAGCGACCAAAGAGCGTAGCGGGAAGAGAGCACGTAACTCACATCATGATTCGTGTTTATTATTCTGTTTAGAAAATACCACAGTTTTCACGCAGGTCATATCATATTATTTTGTTGTATTTATCCGCCACACCTGAAAGGCCGGTCCCTGAAAATACTGTCTGACATTAAAGCGGTCCGGTTTGTCAGATTTAAATATGTTAGAAGCGAGCCGATGACATTGCAGGTTTAATCATCCGATTTTTGGTGGCAAATCTTCTTGAGGAAAGAAAACAGGATGGATTGTGTGTACAAATAATCCGGAAATTTTGTGCGTAAAATGTTATATATTCCCTAAATAGTAATATTTCAATTTTATCAGGTTATTTTTGATTCTTATTTTCCATGTGTGTCGCAGCTGCACCTGCAGTAGAAGTTTTATAGCCATAAAATAGTTATTGAGGGTTGGATTGATTTAGACAGAGAACCACTGAAGGCCTCATACCTTTTCACTACTTTCTTTTGAGCATTTCCTTTTTGCAGTTGTTTTGGGGTTTTATGTGATTTTTGATTTGCAAAAAAATGGTTCATGGGTTTGTATGTCGTTGCTTCTGCTTTTTTTCTGGCATGCAGCATTTTTCTCCTTTTTGGTCTATATTTGCAATATTCAGTATAAATTTGATATGAGAATTCTGATAATGGTTTATAGATGATTATTGCAAAAATTGTGTGTGTGTGTGTGTTTGTGTATATATATATATATATATATATATACACACACCTAGATGTGTGAAGCCATAAGCATCTCAGAGCCTCCTTTTTTCCCATAGACAAAAGCTACTTATTTATTTACACCACTAAGTTATCTATGTTAAATCTCAACCAAAGTTGGCCTAAAAACACCCCACTCATCCTTTTCTGTCCCAAATTGATAGAAAAAAAACGTAACCCTCTAAGGGGAGCTACGCCACCCGTAATTTAATCTTTTTCACAATCTTGTATGGTGTTGTGCGATTTTTCATCTCAGCGGATTTCTCTCTCTTATTTCTGCATTTTTTAAACCTGATTGATTTTGATGTTTGGGTATCTGCGTGCAGAGGAATGCATTTTCAAATGGCACGTTGAGCTGGCAATAGCAAAAAAAGGGACCGCCGTCTGAATGTAGATTGCAAGAAACTTCATACATTACTGCATCCTATGTTTCCTAAAGGAACACTAATCCTGCATAAAACTAAACGGGTGAATTTCAGATTCAGGGGCAGCCATGCAAGTAAGACTAGAGTAGTTATTTGATAGAAGTTATTTTCTGGTACATTGGAGTAATTGGAATGGCTATGGCTACAGTACTTACCCTGTAAACAGATTTGTAATTGTGCTCGCTCAGGAAGTGGATGTCTGTGTTTTACAAATTACAGCTCGCTGAAGCTCATCTTCAATTCAGTACCCAGCTGTGCTTCGGTATCAATCTTCAGAGCTATTTTAAGACAATGCTGCTCAGTATGATCTCAATTTCGATCCTGATCTTTAAAAACAAATTGCCTCGGCATACTGTTCAGTGACAGCATTTGCATTGCAGAGAGGACGTACCAGGGTGTGCACTGGGTTTATGTTTTGTGAACTAATTGCGGAAGTTTGTATAACCGTGCCTTTTATGGAAGGTTGGAATAGGCTCTTCTTTTCCACATGTTGTACTCAGACATGGCACAGCAAAATGCTTGAAAAAGAAAAAAAAAAAAGCACAGGGCTTTCCATAATGCAACTTGGATCCCTGAATTAGTGAGCACCACCCCTAAATTCAATTGATGTTATAAAAGTAGAAAATGTAATTATTAAGCACTGTCGTTAAACAGCACTTGCTGGATGTCTATATAGCAGAACGGCCTAATTACCTTTTGTAATGGTTTGTAAGAACCAGAGCTAATAAAGAATTAAATGGCTGTAGAATGAAAATGTGTGAACATACAGATGGCATCAATCATTCCAGGAATATATAACTAAAGTAAGGCTTTACTCTGCAGCCTTTTTACTGCCAATGAAGAGTCCAAACCTACTCAATGGGGTACTAGGAATGTATATTACGGTATTTCAATGAACTATATTACTTCATAAAACTATATTTTCAGCAGTTATTTCATGCTACAACGATAAGCCATTATAGGCTCATTTTAAAATTCCATGCAATATATTACTTAGTTATAAAAATGTTTAGAATTTTTATAGTTTGTATTATTATATAATTTGAATCGAGTGAATATGTGTTACAAAGCAGTTATCAATATTTAAACTTTGTACTTTGCACTTTTGAAATACTGCAATGAATTATGGGTCAGAAATTTTTGATCCATTGTGCAATTTGGGGTATAAATATGTGAAATATTAATGAAGTTGTAGTTGAAGCCATTTTGGATAAATTTGGACTAATCTTACTGTAGATGACAGAAGGACAATGTGGTATTGTGTTGCCAGGCTTTGCTAGGGAATGGTTGAAATGGACTGGTTAACAATAGGAGAACAGATAGTACAATTGACTATAATTGTACATAATACCATTAATCATGCAGTTGCTAAAATATTAAGGAAAGTTCAATGCAGGACTTTAGGTCGCCAGGTGATTATGTTTCTAAATTAGGCAGATTGATTTGTGATTCATTCGTAAAAGAGTTCTGGGCCCTGTACACTCTTACGGGCCCTGTATCTGTGCTTGTGCACGAAGCATGTGAGCCAAAGGAAAACTTAATGAAAATGAACAAGCATGAATATGATTTTAGGATACAATCCGATTATATTGATGAGTGGTTTAGCCGACTAAACCATATTTTACTTCCAAGAGGGGACCCAGCAGAATGTCCTGTACTGGAGTACCAACGTTTATCCTCTCATGATGTTATTAAGAAATTTCCAATCATATTATACTTTGACACCAATTAACTGGAGGGCCCAGTTTAATAATTTAACAAAAACGATTTTTTAAGTATTTCATATAGTAGTAGTCAGGTCCCACTACCACGCCCAAGCCTCTACAATGCATGCATCTATAAAATACACTTCATGGATGCACCTGATTGGATCGGGCTCTGTTCCTGGCTGGTAGTTTATAGCCATGCCAGCCAGAAATGGTTGCTAGAAGGGCTGTTCTTTTCTCTCGCTAACCGCCCCCTCCCCCCCTGCGGCACTATGTAGGAATAATTAGTGAGAACAGAACAGAAGGATCAAATTAAGTTGAAAATGTTCACCGATCTAATTTTCCCTCATTTCATTCCTTTCATTTCTTTTCTCAGTGTAGGTGGCCGCCTGCATTATCTAAAATGTCAAGCCCGTGTCAGCAGTTAAAAGACACCGGGAATGAGGGAAGAGAACAAATCCATTCTGCTTGAAAGTCCAGACTAAATCATAGATTTTCCTCATGGACAGTGTCTGAGGAAGCGGTGGGACGCACGGTGGGATAAGGAAAATATCAAATTTGCTCCTTTTCGAACAATCCTCACACTAACACAAAAGGCTCTTCACGCTTTGAGCAGTTATCTCGTTCCCTTCATGATGCTATGTCTGAAAAATATTATTTAGTCAACGTCCCAGAAGAACGCGCAGCCGTATCAGCAGATCCGGCGCCACCCCGTCTCCCCCAGACAGTTTTCTAGGTGACTGTTTGTCCCATTATTTCAGTCAGTTCCTGTGTCAGGTTGATCGTGGCGACATTTACACCGCTGTCAGTCTCACTTTTGTCCTCATAACGCACCGACCGAACCGGGACTAGTTTGTGAACGCGTGTGAATGAAGGGAAAAAATTGACAGTTGGAAGGAGAAAATCATCTGGGGTCACAAGGTGTGATAAGATGACGGGCGGAAAAAGAAACAAGCAGCCTGTAAACAAACACAGGGGGGGAAGTGACATCAAAATTGACATTCTATCTAAGAGTTTCAATTCATATATATGAAAAAAAAAAGTAAATGAAGATTTTAAAGATATCCAGCTCACCATGCAATTTCTATGTGAGAGACAGACCGTTTTTGAAGGCGTCCATGGGCCGGCTGCAACCAGATAGGCCGTCATACATAAAATACATCCTCTGCATACAGACCTTCATTATCATAGAGTTCGCTATGATGTTACATGAACGCAACGTGGCTCGGCTCCCCCTCTCAACCCACCGTGACAGATGCTTTATTACAGCGCGTTTGTGACGCCTCTCATTTTGCCCTTGATGTCATTTACCATTAGTATTTACAGATCACAAACAGGAAAGATTCTCATTTACGGCGGTGGTCTATAGCCGCGACAAGGCGACACAGCGTTGGAATTACAAATGTGACATACGGTTCTGGAAATGTCCATTTATAAATTGTAGCGGGGACTTAAATTTAGGAAATGCCCTCCCAGTGATTCTTCACCCTGCCAAGGCAATTTCCTGCAGAAAAGGGTGGTAGTAAATATAGTTAACGTGCTGAGGCGGCAGTGTTACACCAACATGCTGTTAAAACAAGACATGAGATATTGTTCTGATTCTTCCCACAATTGGGATGTGAAATGCTGAATCATAAACTAGTCTTGGATGGGATTAACCACGCGTGGACCACTAAGATGCGCGCCCCCGCAAATACATCAAAGGGAGGGAAAATCAGGCTGAAGTCACAGGCTGTCGCCACCTTGTTTAAAAAAAGTCTGCCAAATTGGCATTGCCGGTGGGTTGCTGTGAAGGGAGGAAAGTGATCACCTTAAATGGGCCCTGTGTTTTGACAATTTCCGAGTTGCATATTTCAATTTCCACGGTCTGTTCATGAAAAATTGGCATGTTTGTTGTGGTTCAAAAGGACATAATTAGACCTGTAGCAGCAATAAAATTCTGCCTTCAAACCAGAGGTGTGACCAGAATTCAAGGCTGGACAGTTACCTCATTTCGGTGGACAGAAAAAAAAAAGAAGTACCTGCAAAACAAGGGAAAAAAACACCACCTTATTCCTACAAGGCCTACTTTGCCTAATAGTCTAATAATATTAATAATAATAACAACAAATACTGTGTATCCAAATATTTTAAATTATAATATTCAAATTAACACTTAGCAAGGTGTTAAAAAATTGGATTTGATGGAAGGGGGTGCACGATTAGTCCATGCAAAGTACCCCATTTTAGAGCCCAAAATAGAATTAAGTGTAATATTTTTTTTCAGCTAAGATCATTTTTTACGAGGTGTCTGGAACGACATGCTAAAACTCCTAAGAAAGCATATTTGAGGAATTAAATTCTCATCAATCTGCTGATTCGATATATGTGTCAGGGAACATACCAATGTTTTTTTTCCGTTACTCCTAATCAAAATGGAATTTCACACATTAAAAGCACCAATGAAAAGGGGATTTTTGTATTACATGTTTATTTAACAATGAATTTGAATATGCAAATTACTATACAATAATCAAATATGCCCAAAATACACGCAAAGGTAACTTCTTTCAGTTGGTTGGTTGGAAACAAAAAGCCTCCCCATCTCATCAAGGTAGCAACAATGAGGGCGTTTTTTTTAAATTATTTATTTATTTATTAAGGAATCAAAGTTATTAGGTAGTTTTATTACATTTAAAAAAGGTAGCTGGCTACAGGCCCATCAACATGTGTACTTGCTACCTGAAAGGAAAATGATATACAGATCTCCTGAAAATGACAGCATAGGGAAATTATTTTTAATGAAATAAAAAAATACAGCTCAGTTTTGCATAGACCTTTTCTAGGTTGGACAGGGCATATCTGTGGGGGAGCAGGGTTTGTCCATGGGGGGGACAACACGCTTATTCTGAAAAACCCAGATTTCACCACCTCCCTAGAGAAACACCCACCCTGTTGTGAGTAGCGTAGAGCTGGTGGAAGTGTCCCTCCCCTCAGGGAGCTGGGGTCATCTGGAGAAACAAAGGTCAAGTGGGAGGGGGGGATACATGGATCCATTAGCAGTTCCTATTAACCTCCACTCTTGTTGTGACATCACAATCAGAGCCACTTCTAAATGATTTGCGTTAAGCCACATATTAAAAACACCACAGAGGAGGCCAGACCACAATGGAATGAGTGGGTGGTCTTATTTCACACTTTGTCTGGTATCAGGAACATCAGAGAGCTAAATATAAACTCACAAGCATTGTGAAAAAGTTTTTTTTTTCCTTATAGAGCCTCTTCAAACAAGAAAAAAGATGTGTGTTCTGGAAGCCTGGAAGAAAAGTGTAATCCACACAAATATGTAATCAGACCATCTCTTTTAGAAAGACTCAAGCAGACCTTGAGGCAGGTGAGGACTCACATTAACCAGCAACAGATATTCTCTGATAAAGCGCAATTTATGATCGAACCAAAGGTGACCAATCTGCTGATATGGTTGCTTCACATCAATGTCTGCATATGAATCAATGTTGAATATTGAGTATAACAGTATAATAGGCTGCAGCTTAAGCAGAACCTTACACACAATGACACCAGCATCCCATCCCCCGCCTCAGCGTCTGGTCGGGTGAGTTGCCCGTGACTGTACCATGCGTCTCGCTGACAGGAGACAGATGGCGTTTGACACAGGTCACCCATGCTGAACAATCATGAGCGCTCCCCAACTGTGGCAGCTCTCGACTCTTCCCGCTATTCATTATTCATAAACAAGTCGCTGAAACAACTTTAATTGCCACAAATTAACACCAAATGAAGCTCAGAGATGATGCAATTTAAGTTTGAAAACGCTGAATTAATGACTCATCAAGCTAAGCAAGTCCAAGCTGGCATATGGCTAATGTAGATTCAGAGGGGCCATTAAACTGTTGTCATTTCACAGTATTTCATCACGAGAGCCACCGTTCACTTTGAGATCCGCTCCTCACAAATAAGAGGAAATCGGTGCAATTTTTTAAATATTTTGTGTCATGGCTGTGCAAAATGTTGAAAGACATGCGGGGACAGGAGTGAAATAAGGCATTTCACCTTCAATTCATTAAAATGCTGAAAGAGTGTTTCGGCTGAATAGGCTACTTTGAATATCTTTTACTGACAATGATCCTGCCTGCACTGATCACGAACTCCAAAAAAAAGGGTTCATGTAGAAATGAGACTTCCGAATGACTCTATAATAACACTGTCAAACCCTGCATTGGGTTTTGAAAGATTACCTTGTTCCATCTGTTTTAGTGGTTCTCTTTGATAAGTCGGTAAACAAGTTGATTATTAGCAAAAAAGGGATGTCAGGTTGTAGATGAGAGCTGTATAAAACTGGGCAAAGAGCTGGTATTTGACAACATGCTCTCATCATCTCTCAACAGTCAGTCAACATTGGTGTCCACCCTTCATGATCCTTTACATCACTGCTGGCCTTTTCATATGGTGCAGAAATAATAAGCTCTTCCATAATTTCACCACAACCTTATGGAACCTCCCGGCATTAGCAGAATTTGCGATTGTGCCTGGTAAGCGTTCCGGTGCTGTTTTTTTTTTTTTCTTTCACTCATGTTTTTACAATGAAGGGAAATGAAAAACAGCTGAATCTGATAATGGCCTGTACAGCTGCTAAAGGGGGTAAATGAGTGAACAGGAGATAACGGCCTATAGCCACCGGAAGAGCAATTTAAGAGTTGCGGCAAGATACGGGGCGATTGTGGCGATGGCAGGCCTTTTGTTCCTAACCTTCAATGCGGCGACGGCCCCATTTCCCCCCTCAGTTTTCGTCCCCCTTTTCACTGCCATCAACAGCACAGATAAGTGCTGGTCCCACAGAGAGATGAAGGAAGAAACAGATTAGAGAGAAAATCTGATGCACAGAAACAGCAGAGGCTCCCCGAGGACAGAGACAGGCTGGTTTAATGTCAGCCCTGCACCCCATCGCACTCACAAAGGAACAGCGTTCACCATTAAAAGCCAAGCAGGACTATAAGACACATGTAATAAATGTATAGTTGTTGTTAGGCTTGTGCAAAAGCATGATGTATATGGGTAGTGCATTATAAGATATTTTTTTTTATCACTGTAGCCCCCATTCATGTTAATCAAACATGTAATGTATTTAATTGGTGGTGAATGTGTGATCCATGGCACATTGTTGCTCCTATTGCCTTTAAATTTTTAAAACTTATCCCCAACAGCAGCAAATTTGTGGTATAAGTTTGTTCACAAAAACAGGTGAACATGAGTTTGAATATAACAAACTCTATGACAAATCTTCATTGCTTGACACCCAAAGGAGAAGGATTTTGGCAAATGTTAAGGTTGCCCTTTATATCAGAAAGATTTTTTCTGCCAGGACAAAAAAAACAAAACAAAAAAAACAAAGCCAAAGTGAGAGAAGAAGCGGACATCGCTGTAGGCCAAGCCTTAGGAAATGGCTCAGACTTGTGAGGAGACAGGAAAACAAGCTGCAACCTACCCGGAAACTGAAAAGAAATGATGTGCACAGTGTGCTACAAGCTTTATTTTTTTAAAGCATTTTTTCTGCTTCTAAATACCACCAAGAAAAAAAAATCCCACAATGATACTTGTTTTGCAGTTTTTCTTCTCTCATACAAAAAATGAAAGCCCTGCTCTGCTAACACAACATTAGTTGCGTTAGCAGAGAAGAGCCCAAAGGGTGCTTTGCTCTAGTTTCCCTTAATCAGCCCAGCTGTATCAGAGGTGCATATGAACACCTCCACACAAATACACGCAACAAAATTGTCTGTACTGAACAAAAGCATGCAAATAGAAAGCGCAAAGAACTTTAGTGAGTGACAAGAATGCCATCACCAGTTTTAAATCTGACCGAACTGCATGTGACATTTCAACTTATCAGGGAAAAGACAATTAGGTTCATGTCATTGGGTTTGTTTTTTAAAAAAGTGTTTTCCTTGAGCAGTTCAAAGCTGACTACTGAAACTAAATGTTGCCAGCAGAAAAAAAAAAAAAAAACGTACATACTGGAAATTACATCTGTCTCAAGAAAAAGCATTTAGTCTGTAGGGTTCATGATGACTAATAATAATGCTTTAATGAGCATATATAAGTAGGTAAGGCATATTAAACAGTCTTGAGGGGAAAAAAGGCTGGAAAACCTATTTATATAGTCTACACCCATTACGTGTTAAACAATGCTTCTCAGCTGGTCATTATCTAGCACTTCACTAGTAGCAGACAGTCCATTACGACATTCTCTGGCTCGCCGGCTGTAGACCGTGGGTATCAGTCTGGCCGACTGTTTTAGTTGAAATTCTGCACACCTACCAGCTTCAGTCTAATGAGCTCGCGACTACACACTTGGAAATGGCATGTTTTGACAAGTATTAAATGGTAAATTGGCTGCCTTTGTATGGTATCTTTGTAGACTTCTTTTGACCTCTTACACTACAAACTTACACTGACCCATTCACATATTGACGACGGCTACCACGCAAGGTGCCAACAGCACATCAGTAGACTGATGGTTCACACCCCACATGCCGTTAGAGTTGTACAATGCAGTAAGGAAGGCCTGCTTGGTATTTTCATTGAATAATTGTAAAGAAATACTGTGTAAATAATGTGTTTTGTGCAGCATTTTCTTTTGTGAGTATTTAGTCCAGTCAGTTTTATTTGTATATCCCCAAATCACAAATCCAACATTCGCTTCAATGGACTTTACAGTTTGTTCAACAGCAAAGAAACATCCCCTGTCCTCAGACCCTCACAACATACATGGAAAGACTCCCTTCCTCCAAAAAAAACCCCTTTAACTGCATTAAACCCATTTTAATACCAGTATGTAGTATGTGTCCCCACATACTATATAATTGTTCCACTAAAATAATATTCCAAAAAGTACTGGCCTGTTTGATTGAATTAAACAAATCAAAGCAGTTTTTAACCTGTATAGGCTGAGACCACATGAACACGGGTACTTTTGAAACCACACTTTTATGGCCCACTGTTAAAAAATATATAAATATATATCCCATCCCCATCAAAAAATAACTCCGTCCATACGAAACAACTAAATCCACCTCAAACAATAAAGTACACATGGCAAACCAGTAGGTAGCAATAACATGCCTAACAGGAAGGCCATTTTAGCCAATCACAAGTCTGGAGTGCTTCACAAGTCTCCATGGATACAACTTGCGTGACGTCAATCCGTATCAATGAGAAATTGAGGTTTTCCTGTCCACACATGTCTGCTTTGGAACATGATGTATGGTGGTCAATGACAAAAGGCAACATACTATTTGAATTGTAATCATGAGTCATACATATGATGCTTGTCTATATAAAAGAAAATTTTGCAAGTATTTATTTTTCATAAAATAGGTGACTGCAAGGTGTAAGTTCTGAGGCTCCCTTTATCAGAAGGATAATGGGTTGCAGCCAGGCCATTCTCCGATGCTGGCACAGCACTCTTGTGTGTGGAGATAGGTCTGGTTATGCGGGACTAATTAACACATTACTGGGGCAGGGCATATAAAGCTTTACAGCTATCTTCCATCTATCTGGTCCCCCCTTATATCTATATGGCAAATGCCTTAGTACGCCTGCTGACTAACCGTGTCTGACCATCTTCTTTACACAAAACAAGTGGAATAATTCATCTTCAGAGCACAATTAAATCGCTCCTGGCATAACTCAGGCAGCGTTCTTCTCTCTTCCCTCTCTCTTCAGTATGTAAAAAAAAATACATTAAGCCGCCTACTCTATCAGAATGTGTATATTCATGACATTAAATCACCTGACGTCTGATGATAAATTAAAATATGCAGATACAATCCCTAATTTTAAGTCATGTCTCAATAATCCATCTTATCCACATCGTTCTGATTGGTCATATAATGGTAACATTCCTGCCCTGCCTCATGTATTATAGATCTTAGTGTCTACCTCTCTAAATTATATCTACAACAGCGTATAATAATGTGTCCTACATCTTCCAGTGCATAACATCACTGACACAGATTTGATGAACCGTTCCCATTTAAATACAATGTTGAACTAAAACCTGCATGCCCAAACATTAGCCGTGTCTCTTCTCCTCCCCGACAACTTGTATCAGTGGATTGATACAAACATTATTTAAATAACAATTTAAATCCTCCTGAAATTATACGCCAAGAAGCCATTAAAAAAATAGCATACAAAGCTATCATTTCAGTATAATGAATCTACCACACTTGGTCTAATCCATTAATGATATCAGCAAGAACTTTAGGTTGCAACAAGCAATTCAGTAGAATACCAAAAAAGAACTAAAGCTTAATCAATAACCTGGGCTTAAACATTTTTTTACCAACATAGTATAGATGTAAAGGTTTCTAGTATGACTATGATATTGTTAAAATGAACATGCAACATTCACAACAGGTGGCAATACAGGTGTTTTATCATGGTCTTATTATCAGATAAAACAGGGGTCTTTAACATTTTTGTGTTGCTATGAACATAGGTTAATATACTGCATGCAATGAGTAAACTACTCTTTTTGGAAAAAGAAAAAGTGAGTTATCACGTTGTGCTCTTCTTGCAAGGGTTGTGATTTTCCCGCTGTCACCTCCCACCACATGTTAAAGAATATTGAATTGACTTTTAAAAATGTCAGTGTATTTTTAACTGCACTGCATGTGTCACTTGACCTTTGCCTAAAATGATCCAACTCTGAGAAAGGAATAAGTGCAGGTGCAAAAAGAGCACTAAGGTTTAAAAGTCAGTTTGAAAGATAATAGAGCCACTTTCAACTATTGCATGGGTGAAAGCCCAGGTAACCCACTCACACGTACATTTTACAGTAACTAATTTACCTCACCTCTAAGACTGTTCTCCCAAGAAAAATAGTGTTCGAAAGACGAACCCCTGACAAAAACGATATACAATTGATGCAATTAATTCCATTAATCCCAGGTATGAAAATCCATTCTCATATTTTAAGTTGTACTTGTTTTGTGATTGGAAGTAATTGCTGCCATGAATGATCATATATTTTTTTTCGAAATCTCTTTTTTTGCAAGCGAAAACTACTGCTACCACTTGTAGCTTTTTGAGGGCCTTTATTTTAAACGCTATATATAGATTGCATTTACACCTAGCCAATCCAATCACAAGGCAAGCTTGACCACCTTTCAAATGTGGTCTGGCTTATTCAATCACAAAGCATCCTGATTGCATTCACACCATGCATTGCAATGTGTAATAAAATGCCTAAGTACTTACACCTTCCCGTTATCCCATGGGGCCCATTTTCATAAAAATTATGTATGTTGGTCAATAGTTTAACATGAGTTGTCATGAAGGTGGGAAAAGCAGTTGATACATTTATTCTCATATCAGTCTAATAGATGCTAAAAGATAGAAAAATAGGGTTCAGGTTGGGGGAAAAAGAGTCACAATTATCCTTTAACCCTTTGTTAATTACTAATTATGACAATTTATACTGTGTATGCAGGACTGGTGACTATGAAGCAAATGGTTACAAGTTAACTTCTGGCTCCCTGTATGCAAATCCTCAACTAAAAAACTGTATATTGAATCAATATCATCTATATAGTATCTAATAGTCCCCCACTGCACTCACATTCATCTCATGAAGCATTTTAAACATTAATTTGTGTTCGATGCCATAAAAACAAATGCAAGTTTCAAAGAAAAAGTTACAATACAAAACCATTAGCACAAACTAAAATATTTTCATGCAGACATGTTAAAGGAAATACAACCATCATATTTCATGTGAGTGCATGCATCATAGGATTGAAGTAGGTATTCAAAACAAATACAAGATGAGATTTATAAATATTTAGCTATAGTATAATGTGTGCTTAAAAATATGGCAAAATTCAGAGGCCACGTACAGAAAAAAGCTACACACATCAGAAGTGACTTCCAGAAGAACTCACCAACATTGTTTTTGTTTGCAAGCCTTGCAATGCTGTCATGTTCCTTTGGGAGAAGTCCAAAGCTCATGGGGCTTGCATAACCTTCACTGCATGTTACATTACTATTGGAAAATCCAGCTCAAGCGATACATTGACCATTCTTCCATACTTAAGTCTTTGTTTGATAGAGCAACTCAGCAGTCCAGGCAGTTCCTAAAAAAAGCACCTGACAAGACAATGGCTTGTTGTCTATGGCTTCCAAGAATATCACTGGGAAGTTAGCGTAGTTTAAAGGACATGTACAACTGCAACATCAATGTAAATGCTACTCATCCTCAAGGAAATCAGAGAAACCTTGCCTGTAATATTTCACTACTACCAGCCCTCAGAGCCTAAGGATCTATTTGAATATCAGGCGCTTGCCATGGAATGGAGATGAACTGCCACAAATGGGAGGTAGTCTATCCAAATTCAATGATGTGCCACAAACAAAGGAACCCACAGAAAAGGAAACACTTTGGCTACTCAGAACCATTAGGGTGGTAGCTCATCCCATCCAAGGTTCATCCAGATGTTGCCTCTCAATCTTCCCACCTACACAATGGATGTGGTGAAAAAGGCGGTCCTCTGAAAGGCACTACATACACTCCTCTGAACAAGGACATCAGAAGCATTAACATCAAGTGGTTGGACGAGTGCCCTGGAGAAGAGAAGGTACTCTTTTTAGCTGACTCTGTCCTGGAGGACAATCAGAAAGATGCCCTGCCTGTGGATTTTGACTCACTGGCGCTCTCTGGAGCACAAGAGATGAGAGGTGAGATCCAGCTAAAAGTAGGCCTCCATCTCATGGTATTCTCAACCATGACGGGTGGTGCAGATGAAGCACAAGGTGGTCTGGAGTGGGATTTCTGTAGGAATAATCAAAGGTTAAAAGATCTTCCTTCCATGAATCCCTCACCATGAAAGAAATGATAAGCTTACCTTCACCATTGTCATCAGCTTTCTCCGGTATCATCAACGAAACACAGGGCCAAGAGAATGAACGAGTTGGCGTCTACCTCCCTCAGCCAGTGTTTGCTCATGGCCAGCACTAAACAGCCTTCTCCAGGGGAAAACCAAGCCAGTCACATCAGAGTATTCATTGAAGGTGACAAGACAGGGATAACAGACACCATTGTCCAAGAACTGTTGTACATGTTTCTACATTTTATTATACAATAAATATTATATATTTTATTATTTTTATAACATTCACAACAGAAACTGTATGAATACAAACATTTATGTTCCCATAATTCTCAGACACATTACATTAGATTACACACACATTACAAACACACACTCGAAGGCGAAGGAAATGGCAGATGTAAACAGCAGCGAAAACTGTGAAAAATTCTCCCTTCGCATAAATAGCCAACCACAATGACTCTTCCTCCATCTTGGAGGAAAGGAATGTATATCCACTGTAATCCTTTTACTATTGTTACCCTTTTTATCCAATTTTTTTTTTTTAGTTTCTTTTTTTTAACAGTGCAATATCGCATTCAAGAGTGTGATATCTGAGTTATTATTGTATCTACATTTTCTGCCTTTTATGTTTTTGACCTTGATAATGGCCCTGTTCTTGAAAATGTGTCAAGGCCTCTACCTTATTTCTACCTTCTACCTGATATATATATATATATATATATATATATATATATATATATATATATACAGTGATCCCTCGCCACTTCGCGGTTCACTTATCGCGGATTCGCTATTTCGCGGATTTTCATAATGCATTTTTTTTTTTTTTGGTGCATTGTGTTCTGCATTCTGATTCGCTAAAAACTCACTCCCGCTTCTTGTATCAAAACATGCTACGAATTGTGCTATCATTTTGTCGTCTCGTTTGCAAAGAAGAAAAAAGAGCGACAACAGCTGCCTATCACTATGTTCTTCTCCCGAACAAACACACCTGCACCGCGGACTTCAGAAGAAGAGAACACTGCAGAGCGCAGTCAGGATGCAGCGGCCCAGTCTGAAGAGCAGTGAAACGGCCTACACGCGAGTCACTGTATTTGTATACATGTAATAGTTGCTAATTGTAAAAAAAAATAAAGTTTTCTATTTCGCGGATTTCACTTATCGCGGGTCATTTTCGGAACGTAACCCCCGCGATAAACGAGGGATTACTGTATATAAATATATATATATATATATATATATATATATATAATACTATACAATATGTAGCAAACATTTATTATAATAAAAAGTCCAAGGAAGCATGCAGTATCTTATTAAGGAGTCCAATATTGGATAATAATTGCATCACATTTTTTGATATATGTACATGTTGTGCAATACCGTTGCACCTTTTGACCTTGATCATGGCCCTGTTCTGGGAAATGTATAGAGTCCCCCGATTTCTACCTCATAATAATAATAATGAGCAATACCTACCTCATGCATATAATTACAATATATAATTGTACTCTGTGAGTAATGAAACCCACTCCAGCATCTTCTGTTTGCAGTATTTGTGTTTTCTACTATTTAGGTAATGGAACATAAGTGGCAATTAACAAACTGCACTTTGAAACTTCAAAAGCATGCTCTTTCCTTTCCAATCTATAATCCTTCATTTGTTGCAAATACAGTCAGGCCTAAGGAGCATTACATACTTAACCTCTGTTTGCCCACTGTAAAATGCAATGTTCCAAAGTATTATTAACACATGTTGTTACCAAGTGGTCAGAGATCATCTTTGGCCCAAAGGGTACTTTTACCAATCCATAGACTACATTAAGGTTGTGGAGGTTTCTCAGGACGCAGAGGTGTTGCTACCGTCTAGAGCAGATTATCAGATCAGCTAAGTAATGTGTTTGAATGTAAGTTTGTGGTCAGTTGTGTTTTCACAGAAACATCTTCTGCAGTGCTATGAAGTCTTTCTGATGCCTGGTGGCAAAACTTCTTAGCAAATTGTATGTTTTCTACCAGTGAATCTGCTCTATGTACCTCATGACTTTTTCACTGGCCTTACCAGTTGAAGATATTGCTACCATTATCACTTTGAATATTTCTCCTACCAGCTTGTTAAAAAAATTATGAGGAAGGTTATCATCTGAAATAAAACAGAATCCATTCAGACCTACTAATAATAACAATATTACTCATGATTGATTACTAGTTGTATCTCGCTGCTTCCTAGTAATAATTCATGCATGAAATGATAGCGAACGTTGCATTACCTATTAAATGTAAAAGTTCAATTCAGTAGATACCGTCAATAGACAATGACAGTAAACTGCGTACAGTACCAGCAGTCATTCACTAGCTGCTTTACTACGGATAATAAAACATCCAAAAGCAGACTGGGAGTAACTAGTAGATTGCATTGTAATAATTTGTTTTACAATGAGTGAATGAGAGAGTGTGTCCTCTCATTGTCATGGTCACTCAGGAATGGAGTCTAGCGCCGGATGCAGCGTAGCGGAGGTAATGGAGCTGTGTGTAGCGCTTCGAAAAGTCACTGTTAAACACCTTCTTCATCTTGCTAATGAATGCCATGTCTTTCATCATCGGATGACTCGGAGTGCTTTTGAAGTTTTTCCTTTGAGGGGGGTAATCATTGTGATTGTGGGCTGCGCATCCTTGAGCATGATAGTGATCACAACTCTGACAGGTTTTCGCCCCCTCGACTATGTCTTCCACGTCGCAGGTGTTATTCTCATTAAGAGTGTTCACCTCCTTCCCTGTTTCTGAGCTCCTTTCAGTGCGAGTGTGGAAACGCTGTAAAAAAGAATAAGGAAAAAAAAGCATCAAGCATGTCATGTGAGCTGTTTCCATTCCATTTTCCCATGGAGTCGTTTTGAACGACCTTGTGGGAAGACAAACCCAGCTGCTCGCTGGCTCGCCTTATGTTGTGATGCGAAGACCTGACCACCCATGTCACTCTTCCTGGCAACTTTGCAGCAGTGTTTTACTTGAAAGGCGTGAGGCCAGATTTAAATGTGTGATCGAAACACCCAAAATTAAGGGGGTCACCTTTACTTTTTCTCCTGCTACAGTCAGATTTTGTGGATTGTCGGTTTCCAGAGCCGGTTCCTTAAACTTCTGTACCGTCTTTCAATAAAATGCCTATATTTTTCCATTAGTATGATTCATTAAAAGAAAATACTTAACTTCTATCCCAGAGAGATGTGAGGCAATGTAATTGTCACATAGGAATCAGATGGACAGGACATCCAATGTATTAGATGTCACTCTGCATTTGACAAACCTTGTTTAACCTTGTTCTTTGCTTAGATACTGACAATTGTGATACACATTTTTTGGTAAAATACTGTCTAATTGCTTTCTTGTACTTGGACTCAAACGTACCCTTTAGGAAAGCCATCACTATCAATCACATTGTAAGTGTCCTTGGGGATAAAACGGCCCATAATTGCGCTGGCATCTTAAGCGATAAAAAGAAGTTTCCACTTCTAGTGAAGATATACATTGCTTTCCCTTAACCTTTACTAGTAGTTGTGGAGGGAAAAAAATGTGAAAATTACAGCGGCAAACAAGCACAGTTCTGAGAGCGGTGAGATGTTTTTTTTGCGTGCGGCTTGGCAGTATAAATGCCATTTCATTAGGAGGAGAAGGTCAATCGTATCCATCACCCTTGTTGTTGTTGTTCTTAATCATCATTTTCAGTCATCTCAATTACTGTTTGTATTGGTTGTTTGTCTGTTTTATCGTTAGCCTTTTTGTTTGCATTAGAGCCTTGCGTTATGTGTTTTATCCCTTGAAAGCCCGACCAGGGAAAGGGCCTGCAAATTAGCAATGGCTAGAAAACCAATATTAGCCCAATATTCTATTTAAGTGGAACAACATGAATTGCCCCTGTCAAAAAAAGGAACGGTGGCAGCTAAAATATCATCAGTTGATGGAAGACCAACATTATTCTAGAGAAATAGGCTTTGTGCCTAAAAAAGAATGTGAGGTTGTGGTTCTTTAATAATATCAGCCTCTGAGGCACAGCCATAAAATGCTAAGCCTTTAATTAGCATGTTAAATGAATATAATTCTAAACTATTATACATAATTACCAGGTGTCTGAGATAAGGGCAGATTATTCAGCTATATATCTATATTAATTAGCACAGGGCTGACCTTTTGAAGAGTTGTGTTTATAATATAAAATATGTGGAATACTGAGAGGAATTCCAAAAGTATTGCTCCCTTGCTCGAAACTTAATGAAAGCTGCTTTAACACCAGACTTCTGAATTCACTGTTTTTCGCCGAGCTCGGTTTATCCCGAGTGCTAATGTCCCATAAATATGTAAAAGAAAAAAAAATATTGTCCCTCCAGGCATGCTCTTCACCCTAAACAAAGCGCAGGCACAGACACAGGCCAGTGTGTAATCTCGGAGGGAAGTCTGGTTGTGGAGAGTCGTCCCCCAGTCGATGCCTGAATAATGCATTAAGGATCTGGAGACATCACTTAGAGATGCTGCCAATATCAGCTGGGGCCCTGCCCACCCCTGTGGCTGCTGCCCTTTACCACAACCTTTAAAAGGGTGGGTTCCCCTTAATGCAGATGCACTTGTTTTCTGAAATTACTGAATGAGAAGATAAAAATAACCTTGGGGGATTATTATTTTTTTTAATTTATTTAAGAAACATGACACAGACACCAGATGGAACATGCCGTTCTGGGCAAACGCGAAGGCGTCCCAGCCTACGCAGACATTATAGACCAGGGGTCTCTAATCCTTTTCCTGGAGGTCCCATAAGCAGAAATATTTCAGTTTAAAAGTGCCTTGACATAGTCAACATAAACAATTGCAAAAAAGAGACTAGAACACTGAAACTATATTTTACACTCCTTTTATGTATATATTATATCTAGTGTTGATAACACTGGTGATTTGGGGAATTTTTTTCGAAAACGGCATGAAAGAACGTGGCCTCTTTGCTAGATCAACCGGTGATCTGTTAAAATAATTGATCCTATCAACGTCTGATGACCTAGTTATACCCGTCCTTCCTTGAACGTGAACTCACTTTGCTCTGTGATTGAGTCTGGACACCAAGGACCCAGTTTTCCCCTCATCCAGGGAGCCAATAAATCTGTGATAGGGCCACATCAGCCGATTAAATTGGACAAACCGATAAATCGATTGGCTCTAGTTTCTACCTAAATCATCATTACCTATCTCTGGCAAGCAGGGATGGACACCCCAATCTGTAATTTTGATCTGAAATATCATAATATGAGTCACTGTCCATGGCAGGGGTCTCTAACCCTGGTCCTGGAGTGTGTGGGTGCAGGTTTTTGTTGCAACCAAGCAATAACACACCTGATCGCAACTATATGGTTGTTGGTATATACTATATATAGTTACTATATGATAACTTTATAGGTCTATATGTTGCCAATATGCTTCAATATGATGAATTATTTTAACAGAACTTGGCTCGCTCTGGAAAAGGTTCTATATTCTGTTTTTTCATGCAGCTTTCTTAAAAAAATCCCCAAATCATCACTAATATTGAAGTAAAATGTGTCTTTCCTGCTCATTGTGCTCCATCCATTGTTCAACAATGGCGAATTTCCCACACCTTGTGTATGAATATGATTAGTGAAAAAGACAGAAATCTCCACAAAGACTCTATATAACCGCAGCAGGAGAACTTTGCGGCAATGCTGCTCATGTATATGTCTTATCTCTCATTCATCATCATTTAAAAATATTTACTGTATATCATATAAAATGTATTACGGAGTAAATAGTGTGGAGAGAGTGGAAGCTTTAAGCCTTTATACAGTATGCAGGAGAGTGATGGGTACAGCTGCACTTTGCCCTGTAGAGGAACTGCGGAAATAGGAGAGACAAACCTTTGACTTGAAGCGGTGTATAAATCCGACTTCACATAGCATTTCAGAGTGCAGGTTTGCACTGGGAGCGAAGCTGTGGCATCTCCCGGCTCTGTAAATACAGTATATCACTTTAGTCATCGATGAAATCAATGTGCAGCTTTACCCGATGGCCACAGAGACCAGCTGACAGCGGGAAGGTCACATGAAGGTTCCCCCTTATAAGTCAATGTGTCTGTCTCTGTGTGAGTGCTTGATGAAAACTCTAACCTTCTCCACACACTCTTAATCCCTGTTGTATAGTGTAGTTATGCCTAATTTTCAGGAATACCTGGAAGAAAATAAGCGATGAGTTTTATACACTCTGTTTGAAGCACAACTGAATGTGCAAAAAAAAAACTTAATGAATATACACACATGCAATGCAATTTCTTTTGTCAGTTACTGATCAGTATTATAAATGAGGAAATGCACTTCAATATTTAATAGTAATTGTAATTAATTATGATTCAGAATCAAAGCCATATTACTTTTAGAGAGAAAATCATTCTCACATCTACAGACACATTAATTGCTAATGTATACTCACAACATGGTGGCAGTGGATTTTTTTTTTTTTGCAAAACCAGGTCCAATCCATACAGGAGTGGGGCTCAAATCAATGTCACAATTTCAATAGAATACATGCAAAATAAATCAGAAAACAGGGACTCTCATTATGCGTTCATTCACGCACAGGCCTTTGTTTTATGCACGAGTTCAGTCATTATTTTTCCATCTTGCCCAAACCTGAGCATTCACGATCCCTTAATAAATCAGGGTTTGACCGCTTGGCCATCACGTCTCTTCAGCCCAAAGCCTCGCTCCATCAAAGTGGATCAATGACCCACATTAGCTTTTTGAAGACCGCCCCCGATTACAACGCTTCACTAACTTAAACTACTACTAGACCAACTCAGCAGTGTTCAAAAGGGAGGTTCTTTTCTGCTGTCCCACATCGCCGTGTTTAAATCATCTTCAGGCTGACCAAAGTTAACAGCTTGTGCGACGCCTTTAAGCTCAGTCCCCCACTTCCCCTGACAGGTGCCTGTTTGTTTTCTAGTAGGAAAGCTTGGGCAGGT
Source organism: Eupleurogrammus muticus (assembly GCA_036785175.1). Classification (NCBI taxonomy): domain Eukaryota; kingdom Metazoa; phylum Chordata; class Actinopteri; order Scombriformes; family Trichiuridae; genus Eupleurogrammus; species Eupleurogrammus muticus. The sequence continues at coordinate 9,818,756 of JAYKQN010000001.1, forward strand.
TTAACGAGTCCCGTACTCCAGGCCCTGCCACATTATTTGATTTTCTCGTTGCTTACTGTACTCATATAGTTGATTTGCTTGTCATCATCTCAGCGGGAGAGTTGTTGATTTAGTTTTTCAGCGGTGGTAAAGTTAAACGTGTCCAAATCGGTGCAACTCTCATCTTCACCAGGCAGAGATTCTATGACAGCTGTGGAAGGTTTCAGTGATTCCTGGAGGCAAGAAGCCGTTTCCCGATTCATCGACTTCGACAGCACAGCCTCCACTTCACGGCTCCAAAGGGCCTAGAACCGAACAGCAAGTAGCAACATGGCAGCATGAATAAGAAACATGATCCCTAATATGGCAATTTTCCTTTTTAAAATATATACAATTTGAACCAAGTTTACTCCATAATTAGACACTGATGTGAAAGCGTAACGATTCCACCTCTTCACTGTGGTTGTTTTTCCTGATTTTAGTTTTTTTTCTGTAAGTTTTAATTTTGCATAGTGACAGTGAATAAATACAGCATTTGAATTTCTTTTTTTTCCCCCTTCTTTTTGAGCAAACGCTGAAATGAGGACATTCTGACAAGTTTGATGTCAGAGCTGCAGGAAGCAGCCTGGGAGATCTAACAGAGTCACTCCGTGCAGATCTGACAGTTCAGCGGTGGCAGATGACTCTGCAGAGTTGTGAGGGGCGGGGGTTCATTATCTCCTAATTACATGAGATAGAGCGGGGGCTCACTGAGCCGGAGCAGGAAAACACCTGCAGTGTGTCTCCTCAGATTCCACTGCCAAGCCGGTAAAAACGGTCCTAACCAAAAAGGATTAACAGCGAACGACGCCAGCGTGCACCTTTTGCAGACATGCAAATGTGGAACCTAAAACCATTCTGCTATTCTTTCTTTTAGTTTTGTTCACCTTGGCCGAAACACATTTGATCATTAAGACCCCAAAATAGCTGTAACACTCAAAATCAAAAGCATCTCCTTCATGATCTTTGAGGGGAAAAAAAGAGAGAGAGAGAGAGCTACAGCGAGCACAGAAACAGCCACAGGACATAGTGGATCTTTACAGCTGGACTGGATGGCACCTAGCCCCGTGGTACCAGACAATTAGAGATCTCTCGACCTACTGAGCGTCTGGGGGTTTTCTGTGGCTCCAGCAGCAGAGAACAGAGCCACCAACAAACCTTTATGTTATGTAAGCCATATAGCAAATCAACAAAGGTTTTTTTTTTTAAAGAAAAGAACAAAACGTTAGATTACACAATTCCATTATTTTTTTTCAAATGTGTGCCAAGTCCACAAGATTGGTGCAATCAAGGATTTACTGCGATTAAGTTTCAAACCCAGGACAAGTAACAATTGTTGGTTTTCACATTTACAGCTTTTATCCTTTTTCAGTTGCATTTATGCTTCTTATTTCCTCAAGTTGCTTTAGTATTTGATCCATCAAACTTGTTCTTGTTTGTTTATGCATATCATGTACATACAGTGTGTGTATATATATATATGTGCACACTGTATGCATATTGTGTACATACAGTGTGCAATATATATATATATATATATATATATATATATATATATATATATATATATATATATATATAGAAGGAGATGTGTTGCACTGCATGAGGTAAATGGGGGGTCACACCAGCAACTGAGTGGAGGTCTGAGTCCTCTCCTAAATAAAACGTATTTTAAGTCAATCTAAGGACACCTATGCAATAATCATGCTGTCCAGTCAGCATCTTGGTTCACCACACATGTGAGGTGGGAGGGATTATCTCAGCAAAGGAGAAGTACTCACTATCACAGATGTAGACATGTTTGTTTATGTAGAAAGTGTTTGATTGATTTGATGATTTTTAAGTTCTTCTTAAAAAAAGGGGAGTATGTGTGTGTGTGTGTGTGTGTGTGTGTATGTGTGTGTGTGTGTGTGTGTGTGTGTGTGTGTGTGTGTGTGTGTGTGACATAGACTTGTTGTGGCAATCCAATTTGCCCCGTTATGGGTTTAATAAATTCTACTCAGTCAATAATGAATCAATAAGCACGCAATGTTTCCATTGCCCCAATATAAAACACACCGGATTGGCTCTGCAATTTGTTTTTTTTAACCTCTTTAATTGTTTCCACCCAGTTTTAACAGCAAAGGCTGTGCTCATTCGCTATAGTTGAGGGAGCGATTTAGAGACTAGATGTCACGCTGCATGGTAAATGTGAGGTTTCCAGACCATCGATGTTGAAGTAAAAGCGAAGGTTTTATTTTTTATTCATGTATTTATTTATTTTATTCTACCCAGCTCCAGGCGTTTGAGGGCGTCTGACACTATGACAAAGATAATATTGTTTTGCTGTAGCTGAAAGTCCAAGTTCAATGCCTGACTTTAGATGATTTATTCCTACAGAATGCTCTCTGACCAACAACTCTGGCAAGCTGCTCTCTCTCTTACATGCACTAAATCTTTAACAAAAGAAGCACAAAAAAGCAAAGCATCTCAATGGCTGATCTGAAGAAAAAACTCATCAGTTGTCCCCAGTAATAACAGTCACAGAAATATCTGTTTTTTGTTGTTTTTTTCAAAGTCAGATCTGGTTATGATAGAGGCTGTTTGGTGACAGAACAATTCTTCTTCCACAAGAAAGATTGGAGGAACTAAGTTAGCTGTACACAAAAGGTTTAAAATTGGATTGCAGTGTCTCCTTTGGCTGCTTTCACAGAATGGAAAGCAGCCCCTCCCCTGCCGCTGCTGCATAATGAACAGAAAGCATGCCATCTAGTGGGGGGGCTGCGAAAAGGCACAAAATATGGCGCGAGTAGCACAAGTGTTTCCAAGCTGTGCCTTTATGCAACAGCCGCTCGGTTTCAAGCGACTCTGCATTTCCGTCCGAACACCACAGGCGAGCGGAATAAAAAAAAAAGCTTTGTATTCATTTGAGTATTCAGTTGATTCAGATTTCTGTGCTGAATTGAAAGAGAGGGTGATGCGTACTGTGCCAGGGAGCGTCTAAATTCACCTCAAAGAAATACTCATCAGCCATGGACAGTGCATCACCTTTTATCCAACGCTGTTGAGCAACCTCCGTTTCCTCAAACAGGTGTCATTGCATTCACAGTAACAGATACAGGAATTCACTTGTTTTTATTTTCTCCTTTTTTTTTGCAATTGGAACAAGAGTACGTATGATATAATATAAAGGTATATTGTGGGCCACTGACATCAAAACTCCCTGCGCTCTGAAGTTGTAGAAGCTGTTCGTTTGATCCAATAAGCTTCGGTTCAGAGAATGGAATTATGTTCGGAGCAGAGAAACGGAGAAGCCACAACTAAAAAAAAAAGGCACCGAGAGATACGGAGTAGCGAGAGAAAAGGTAATAGCGCCTGCTTTCTTTCTCACGTTTTACTATCTCTACATATTGACATTGGATATTCATCTCATAAGACATTAATAGGAGACAACAGACAGAGCTGGGTCACAGAAATAGACGGCAGGACGTGGCCTGGTCAGTGCATCCAATTAGCAATCATGGCAAAGCCTCAGCCGAGGGGGAGGGAGGGAGGGGGCTAATGGAAATGTAGATAAGATCCTATGGACAAATTGGACGTGCGATATCATAAGAGACTAGCAGATGGAGACCAGGAGCCGTAAGATCCTATCTGACACGCACACGCTGGCCCCGACGGCGTCTGCTGACCAGGCAGGAACAGCGGCCCTCACCCGCCGAGCAAAGAGAAAGGCAGATAATTATGTCACATAATAATGAATTACATAGCCACCAGTTCAGAGTATTACAGATAGCATTTGTCAGCACGCCACTTTTCTTTGTGTGGTTCCTAATTTGGTTCGGTGAAATAAAAAATCCTGGCAGCGGGGGAATCTATTCATATAAAGCTCTTCCCTCTTCTTTTTTTTTTTTTCCCTTCACGGAGCACTGAGGAATAATCGGGAGAAGGGGCAGTCTCCGGGTGCCAGCTCTTTTCCATCACAATGTCTGAATTCAAGCCGCTTTGGCACTCGAGTGGAAACTAAACTTTCTGCCCCGCGCGCTGTGTGTCTCAAGGCGGCATGCATATTTCATGTTAATGCCTCTCTAATTGCATCAATGAGCAGTGAATAGAGAACTGCATATGGCTTGTAGCGGCTGGTGTGACTACAAGGCAGGAGTTTGGAACAAAAAAAAAAAAAGGCAATGCAGCGTCCTGCTCAGCGGAGGGGATCGCTGAGATGAGGCTCCCCGAGTGTAATAAGGCTCTGGGCAGCTCAACGGGGAGGAGGGTGTGTGTCGGGGAGGGAGTGGCGTGCATGCAGCCATAGGTGATCTGTCAGTACAGTTGAGAACGTGGGAATACGCTGTAAGTGTGGGGGTGGATCCGGCTGTGTGCATGCGTGTCTGCCCGTGAAGTTGGTTTCCTCTATATTTCATCACCTTAAATTATCACAGTGTTTCTCTCTTTCTTTCGTTTTTTTTGTTTCTTGGCGAGAAAAGTAATTGATTTTCCAATTTTGCACTCCGCCGAAGCTTTCGCCGCCTTCGCTTAGTCGCCGGTGGACTGAGGTGTCCCCCAAATGGTGGATTTAGTCACAAAGAAAATCGCCTCCAAGAGCCAATTCATCAAACTCGGAATGACTGTCAGGGTCTAAACACAGTGTTTTGTTCCGTAATGATCAAGATGACACCGCAATCTAAAACGGACCACGAGACTCTATTGATTGAAATTCACCGTACAATTAGAAGCGCGTTCTCCTTCTTATGCTGGGATAAACTGCAAAGTAAGTTTGCCAAATATGGTAGTGTAAATTGAGTGTTACACCTAATAGAGGTAATTAAAACAATAGTAATTAAGCTCCTTAAACAAACAGCTAATTACCTTAACTTCAGTCTGCGTTGAAGCCGCTTCCTCGTGAACTGCTGAGAAGGGGTGAAGCCATCACCGGCGTTTCTGAGCTGATTCCTCCTACATATTTCCTACTCACTTCTAATTAGAGAACATCACAGAAAAAAGATGCAGCTGGAAGATATTTACCTCAAGCGTATTTTCATTTAGCCATGTCTGAATCTGCATTCAGATCTTCTCGGCGCCTCTTTGTTGCCAAGCAACATGAACCTAAGGTGCTTTATGCCATTCTGGTTGAGGAGTTTTCCCTCCAGGCTTTGACAAATCATATCGGAGATACACATCGACGTACCTGTCTTTTGACCTCAGCCAAGACGGTCTTTAAAATTAGAATCTTGATGTGAGATGAAATGTGCCGCAGCATATGCACTAAGAAGGAAGTTTTGTTTTTTTTCCTCACAGAACAGCCCAGTCACCAGAACATTGACATTTTATGTTTCCACAAACCACAGATACGTTGACTGTATCAGACGCAGTGACGTAATTCAGAGGTCGTTCCTCTTGAGCTTCTCTTAACTGCAGGAAGTGGGGCTGTGGGTGGATCGGCTTCATGCTTTGTTTCATGGACTGGAGTTGAAAGAGCCGGTTTCAACCTTGTTTCTCACATCAGGAGTTTTCCTAGCGCTCCGCTTGGCATTGTAATGGACCTTTTGCAAAACCCACTTAAGTCTTTTTTGTGCCTAAACCTAACCACACTTTAACCACAACATGGAAGAGTATGAATTCACATTCAACATTTCTGCAAAAATGCAAACTATCAAAGTTTCTCTTTGTCATCTCAACTTTATTTATCAATCATGTTAAGTGGTACAGACTAGATTGCTTGTAAATGTATTATTTTGTTATGGCATTACTTTATTATTATTATTAATACTCGTATTACCATAAATTACCAAAAAATAGCTGAAGTTTAATTGACTATAGAATCCCTTTTAAATGTGTGGTGCAGGTGTATATTTCAATAAATAACCACTGCTTCCAAATAAACAGAGTAATTTTTTTTTTTTTTTTAAATACAACAAAAACCCAAAGAGGACATGACTTTGGACAGTGCACATTATTCTCTTTTTGTCACAATCACCTCAGTTTTCCTCACATTATTTCCATGTCCTAATCATGTTAAAGAACAGCTTCTCGGGTAATATTTGGTTAATTGTCAATCACCATGGCTCCGGTGCAGAGAAAAAAAAGTACAACATGGAATTCAAGCTCTAGCATAAAATATGCAGAGGGAAACTCGGTTTAATTCTAGTGCTGTAATCTCTTTTTTAAAAAGTGTGATTTATACAGTAGACATACTGGTTTAATAAAAGAATTTGTGTCCATTACAATATTTTTCCCCTCTTTTGGACCAGGATTTTTATTGATAAGGAATTAATCTCCTGTCCCAAATTGCTGCCTGTCTCAAATAAATGTCTGATCTCTTCAGTGATTAAAACAAATACTTAAATAATTTTCTAGAAAAAGGTGGCGAAATTAAGACTAGTAGAACACAAAAATCATACATATGTTTTATTGCACATATAATATATAAGCACTCAGAATAGTACCATATATTAGGTTTTTAATCAATTTGGGATAATAGTTTGTATAATAATATTTGATTACAATATATCGGAAGTGAAAGTTCTTCATTCTACTTCTTCTTGGACACACAGTCGCTCAATCATTCATCCGTGCACTCGTTCATTCATTGATTCAGGTTGAAATCTCCCATGTGTTAGATTCAAGATCTCTTAAGTAGGCTCAAGAACAGGTTCCATTAAAGAAAAGGCAAAAACTGCGGCTTTCCATGGGCAGAGGGATTTCCACGACATGTAAGCCTACCCTCAAGGAATTTGGCAGAAAGCCAGGCTGACATAGGCGAGGTTAGAGAGTGTGACTGTCTTCATGCGGAACTGTGTCGGGGAAAAAAAAAATGACAGTTGGCCAAGACCCACGCTCACTCTCATGGGGTGAGAGCTGAACCAGAGTGGGCCTCTCACATAGTTGGAAGCTGTCCAGATTAATTAAAAGACATCTGAGAATACAGAGCGCTGACTCCGGCTGCCATCTTCCCTTCCACTCCTCCCGTAGTCTGACAACGATGTCATTGTGAGCGGATATCTATCCGGAGATCTTGGAGAGCACAAGAGGCCGCACGATATCCCAGGGATAAATCTGCATCCCACCTGCTGAGCCTGTAAACAACATTGATCAATCTGGCATATCTTTTTTACAAATGGCTGTAGTTTTATAAAAAAAAAAAGGGAAAAAAAGGGGGTTCATTACAATAAAGGTGGATATGGGAGGCAGGAGAGTTGCCAACATGGATCATGGCTCGGGGATAAAATCAGAGGATAGATTCACAGCATCATGGATTTCCCATGCGTCACTAGGACTTGCAGCAGAACGGATACAGAGCAGAGCAACACAGCACTTTATGGGGAGAAGAAAAAATGTTAAGAAACAGCACACACATATTAAGCTTAGTGCCTAGTGCACCAAGTGCCGGGGGGGGGGGGCATCAAATAATCAGGCTCATGAAAAAAAAATCATCCTAATAGACCAGGTCATGGGTCTCCAACCCTGGTCTTGGAGAGTCACTGTGGGTGCAACCAATCAGTTAAACACCTAATTCTACTAATCAACCACTTGGAGCCTTGTTTTATTAGTAGAATCAGGTGTTAGAACAAATGTCTGCACCCACTCTGGCTGTCCAGGACCAGGGTTGGAGACCCATGGGCTAGGTACTAGTATTGATAAAAATATGTGTAAAGCATGTTAATGCTCTATATTTGAGCACCTGCCTTGAGTCGCATATGAATTTAAGATGACATCTCATCCGTAATCTGTGGGGTTAAATAAGACATTGCCCTGCCAGACCCGTCCATCATTTGATTACCAGATGGAGAAGCGCGATTCGTCACTCCAGAGAATGCCCTTCCAGAGCTCTGGAGTCCGATGGTGACAGGCTTTACACCACTGCATCCGGCACTTTGCCTTGCACCTGGTGATGTATGGCTCGGACGCAGCTGCTCGGCCTCTGAGAACCATTCCATGAAGCTCTCTGTGCACTGTTCTTGAGCTAATCTGCAGGACACATGAAGCTCGGGGATCAGTAGCGATTGACTCTACGGAAGTTTGGCGACTTCTTCGCACGATGCGCCTCAACATCCACTGACCCGGGTCATGTGGCCTATTACTTTGTGGCTGACTTTCTGTCATTCCCAAACACTTCCACTTTTTTTATAATACAGCTGACAGTTGACTGCACAATATTTAGAAGCAACAAAATTTGCGGCACAGGTGGCATCCTTCACAGTTCCACTCTGATTTTGACTCCACTCTGAATACTATATTTGGATGGGTGTATTAGCAATACAAAAGCAAAATAGGCCAATTTGCTTGAGAAAAAGATTAACCTGGTTGTGGCCCTCTCTCCAGTCTCCACCTGGTCAGGTCACATTTTAGATGCTGATTGTATAGAATTTCCTGTGTATTTTTATTATAATTTTTTTAGGTATTTAGTCTTGTGTGTGCTTAGGGCACCTAAATGGCTAGCAATGGCCCTGTTACGAAAGACACACTGGAAGAAACGGCAACCACCAGGACAAAGATAGTGCATAAATCGATTGTGATTAAACAGATTGCTTCACTCCTCTTGTTTTACGGCGGGGCTCTTATGACAAGTGTTGAGTCCGTTGTGCTTCCACCGTATTCTTTTTCCCAGGCATATCAGAACCTTAATCTTTGAATGTGTCATTTTAATACTGCGCAAACTCATAAAAGTGTCTGCGGAGATGCACATGCTGATATTTCGGGTGTCTCTTTTCAGCTTGAGCGAGATCATTTGCCGAAGTGATGCAATTTTTTTCAGGCTTTGATTCGCCATAGAGAGCAGTTCGGCGTCGAGAATAAAAGAATGCAATCGATTCAAGATATTTATTGCACAGTACAGCTTAAAAAAAAAAAAAAAAACAGAAAAACTTACAAAAAAGGAAAGCAAATAAACTACAACAAAACTAGAATAAAAATGAGATGAGATATAGAATGCAGCATTCAGTTTTTAAAATAATGTTAACCTAGTTTAGATTAATATTTAATACACAGTGTAAAATATGAACAAACAAACAAATGAAAGATTATTGAATATACAAACATATTTAAATAGAATATAATAGCAGCGTTTCTCCTATATACCTCATGAATTATGCGGCTGCTAAGATTTCACATTGTACAGTACATAATAATCCTGACAAATGCAAACCATAGGATGTTTTTTTGTCTGCTTCCAGCAGACGTTAGTGGGGAGAGAACAGGAGATTTGCCTCTTTGTGTCTCTCCTTTGCTCTTCTCTGCTCTGTCAGCATCTTTGACTGAGGGTGGGGCGGAGCTCACACACACACACACACACACACACACACACACACACACACACACACAGCAGACAGCAGAGCAGTGTCCACAGCAGATAACGAAACAGACTTTGGGTTTTATTTTACCTGAGTTGACTACGACTTGTCTGTTACAGCAAGTGCAACAAAATCCTGCATTAAAGGAGATGGTACAAAAAGAGTATTCTTTCTTTTTTGTTTTTTATAAACATAGGAAGAACCCCTTCAGATGTGCGATCTCATTTTCAAGGGAGTTATTAAACAACTGTTGGAGCAAAATGTGAAGCTAAATATGACGTCATTTATTCCAGCAGTAACCCCTATATTCCCAACAGCTATGTTCTTTCAGCTCTGTGGGGCTCATTATGCTAACAGCATAACTGTGAATGAACAAACTCAGCCCACACGTTCATTGTTTGTAATGATTGAGTCTAATTAGCTAAGTATCTGGATATGAGTTGCAATGACTTGAGTCTGACACCAGTACCTGCAGCAGTCGACTTGTTTCCATCTAATTGTGACTTTTGAAATGTTGAGGAAAAAAATAGAATTGGGGCGCAATTCCATGTACTGATATGCAGTGAATAAATTAAGTTATGCAACATGTGGTTACATCAGAAGTTGGCGGTATAGGCTACCGTATAATTAATAATAATAAAAAAACTTTATTTCTATAGCAACTTCCATGCAGAAATACAGCTCAACGTGTATGGCTGCATTAAATAGAGTAGAAGAAGTAGAAGTTTTCCCAAAAAGCTAAACCTGCAGACTGCGGAAAAAAACAGGAGAGAGATTTTCCGTCTTGCAACAACAGACCTTTTTCCAGACATATTGATATGAAATAATAAATGTAAATGCAATGATATTGGTTCCGTTTAGTGAGAGCAGATCTAGAGTCCAGGTTCAGCTAGTTTCACTGGTAGTTCTGCTACACTAAAGGGAAGTTAACTGCAAATATAAAAAGTGCCCTGAGGCTGGGTGTGGAGGTTGATGGTTCACGACCAGAAATGTCATCAATGGTCAACATCTTCTATCTATAAAGCAGTGAGTGTCCGTCGGTCTGTGGCTTCAATCTCTATTTCTCTCTGTTTCACGATCAACCTCAACTTTCAGATATAGTTTGTGCATGGCACAATGGTGTGTATCCTAAAGTTTTTTTAAAGTTTTTTTAATGGGTATTTGTATCTTGACATTATTAGAATACATATCATTGAAACCTGAAGCCCCATTGGTGTAGTACTAGTGTAGGGGGGGGCATGCTTGCCTCAATAACCAGCAGACCCATGTTTCAGACCCATGTTGCGTATTACATTGGCTGAAATTCACACTTCATAAATTTTTGTTTTTTCCAGGAAAGCTCTACTTTTATAAATGCATCATGGACATTTAAGCCTACGGTGGATAGACTACTAAAATAACCATAATTTACTAAATTTGCAGCCCATTTTCAGAATACTTTGTACTTAGTTAATAATTGTTATGACACTGCATACTAATGAATAGGACTAATTTTATCATCATGAACCAGCTTTATATAAAAGTAACATTAGGCTAATATCTGGTGTAATATATATACACACACACATACACACACACGCAGACACACATACACAAACACAATAGAAGAAGCTTTACATAGGCAAGAGCAGAAATACAATAAGGTAGAAATTATTCATTGCAATGAATTGCATTGCAATGACAAATAATGCAGAGCTGCAATTTCAAAATACCAAAACATTCTGTATAATAATAATGTGCAACAATTCAAACCGTTTGCAAAACCTTCAAAATTTAAGCAAGTTGTGAGTATATTTGTCTGTGCAGATGAGGTCTGGGGATTTTTAAACCCCTACACCTTTTCTATAGTAAAAAAGAAAATGGCTGTTTGTGTGATAAGAGACATTTAATTGGTGTGATTTATGACACCTGTATTGCATGTCAGTAAATTGCAATTAAAAGAGGTCTGCTGGGCAATTCATAAGAGGCGGAAATGTTGACATGAAATGGCAGGTAAACACAGGTGCTTGCTATGATACTAATTAAAGCTGCACACTAAACTCCACGTGGGGCATCCCCACACATCAGTGGGGCAACGCGGGATTCACCCACCCCCCACTCGTATGTCATTGTTGTGTGTTGCTGCATGCCTGCTGCGATTTTGAGTTTTCAGGAAGAATATTTTGAAAGCGTGTAAGTTAACCCTCATGTCCTCCCTGCGTGTTGCACCCTCTCAACACCTTAGTGGCAAAAATGGCCAGGCACAAAAAAACTGCTATACAAATTACCATAGATCAGTGTTTGCTTTTTCGCCTTTTATCATAAATCTCTTAACCAATCTTTTTTCCTGCTCAAAACTATTCAAACATATAATAATGTTCAGGATTATAACCCTTTAAAAGCCAGTTTATTTGTTTGAAGTATTTCTTTATTATTATTATTATTATTATTATTATTATTATTATTATTATTATTATTATTATTATTATTATTATTATTATTATATTATAATTATTTCTAATTGTCTGGGAAATGTAATGTAATTAATTTAATTTTGTATGTGGAGCCGGACACTCCCTTAGGCCAATTTTGCCTCATTGACTTACATTATAGACAGTGCAGCAGTCGCTAATGTCAGCATTTCATTTTGAAGAACAGTTGTAATAGTTAACATTTTCTACTGTATTTAACCAGATTCAAATATAGTAATAGTTAACATTTGTAATAGTTGTAATAGTTAACATTTTCTACTGTATTTAACCAGATTCAATCGTTAACCCAATGTAGGCTTATGCAGTACATGTTTCTATTTTTTCCTGTTGTACTATGGAGCAATGTGACTACCAGGAAAACAAAAATGCATGAGGGTTAAAGCATTCAGCTTAAACCATCTACATGTTTACATCTCTTTTCCACATGTGCTTTCAGATCAGTTGGTTCAAGGATAAACATTTTCAGATTCATGTTAAGGTGTAAATAAATTTACAAAAATAACACAAGATGGTAATCCTGCGTCGCATAATGCCTCCCGTTCAGTGAGAGACTCGCTTTGATCACTTTAAAACGGATCATGCTTCTTTTGCACACAGCTCTGTGTCGTTCCCACCTGTTGGAGAGGCGTGCTGTGGCGTGCTGTGGCGTGCTGTGGCGTGCAGTGGCGTGCGCAGCCACCTGTCCCCTGCGGTCACTGGAGCCACTGTAACCCGTTATAATGGATGTGATCTGATACGGGGCACGCACAACGGCTGTAGCAAAGCCGATGGACTCTGTGGCTTCAGATGTTAGGGTTCAATACCAGTCATGTCAAACAGAGTCAGATCGTAGCTATTTATGCATGTGGGCTCACTGGAAAGACTCTGCTGCACTCAATGGAACCAAACTTTAATCGGTATCATTCGAGTTTACCTGCTGTTTGGTGTCAGTATGGCTGCTGCGATGAAGAGCTGATCATGTCATGCGAGTTTGCTACGTCTTAACACATTCGACAAAGGTTTTCCCATCTCCCATTTGGTGTATTAACTCTCTTGAAAAAAGGCACAAAAAAAATTCACAAATACGTCAAACATTACAACAGGTCAACAGAATGACAGCTCACCGTAAGGGTCTCGTCATTAATTATTTCATTAATTATTGTTAAACACATTCAAGGCTCGTAAAAAACAAAAAGCTAATCAGTGAATGGTAGATGGTTGAAGTGCCAGTTGTTTTTATTTTCTTAATTCTTCCCCATCACATTTTAAAATCAATTTAGATTATAAACTTCTTTCTTAAGGAGTTACCTTGTATGCAAACTCCTTATACCAATACTTGCCTTGCTTCATCATGAAGAACAGAATCTCATCTGGACTTGTATTGTGCGAATCATTCTAAAAGTTAAAAAGATGAACTGGTTGTTACAAACGGGTTCAATTTTCATCTTTGCATTTCTGCATTTGAACAACAAGTTGTTTTTAAACTTAGTAACTTGGTCTATAATTATTATCTCAAAAAATAGTGCACATTTTTTGTGCTGAGGTGTTTCATTCTTTAATTCCTTAATGTATTATATGTATATATATATATATATATATATATATATATATATATATATATATATATATATATATATATATATATATATAACTTCAGCTGTCGGGGTCTTCGGGGCCCTCCTGGTTTCAGAAACTCCTGATAAATTAACACACACCCGACTCTATGGATGTCTGAGACAATTCTATAGTACTCATTAGTTATTCCACTGTTGATGTGTGCAAATGTGGGTCCCAGCATCGTAGGTTGTGCACGCACCCAAAAGCTGAAAAAAAAGACCCCAAGGGGAAACACTGATAATAAACCCTATTAAGCATGATGTGTCTTCAACCTTCAACACAGCTCAAGAGCCTGAGAAATAGGGCAGCGCAGTTTCTCTCGCACGCTGCCAAATGAACTATAATTGCCTCGGGATCAGAAAATCCGACTGGAGGGTACAGACGGGAAGGCGAAGCTCATCGAGTACTCTGATCAGCAGGGATAACCTGACAGGTCATTGTTAGCATTCAGAAAACAAAGCTTAAAAAAAAAAACAAAGCATAAAGAGCCTCGCCGGGGCTGGAAGCCACCGGGGACCAATCATATAACCTTGTCGGCGCAACATGTGAGATCATTTTGATAATGGAAACGCTTTGGGGTTGTAATTAGAAATAGGAAACGATGATATTCTAATTGAGTTAATGTGGTCGTTCAAATAAAAGGTCTGTGTTAAGACATTGTTAGGCGTTGTTTATGAGCATACAAGTAGGTCATAGGAGAATAACAAATTCATGATTCATCACTTCCGAATTTGCATTGTTGTTTCCTGCATTCAGGTCAATTATATTTGGGTTTTAAAACAAAAACTCCTTTCCTATAGCTTGAGCCCCCTCCATATCTTCTATCTATAGCACTAATCACTTCACGTCTTAATTGATTATGCTGTAAACAAAACATCAACATTATTATTATCATCCAAATACATTAACAGCCAATAGTCAGTGCTTTTACATGACACCGTTTTTCTCAAATACGACTAAAGAAGGGGGTGTGTAAGGTTAAAAGGTCATGATTGATGGTGTTGAAACAAAGAAAAAAAAAGATCACCTAGATTGCAAGATGGCATAATCATAGTCTCTCATTGTTGACTGGCAGCTTTTAGTTTTTTTATGTGTAAACCCTGACGTAGAATAGTATCCTCTTCCGCTGTATTATCCATCATAACACAGATATTGTACAGTAAAAGCACAAGGAGAGGTGGGAACCTGTTTCCGCCTCCAGAGATTTGAACAGGTTTTCCCTCTGCCTTGCTGCTCCATCACTGATCGAACTAGAGAACAGTGTCTATTGAACGGCCCCTGGAATATATCAACCTGGCAGATAGGGGTTATAATTGTGATTGGCCAGAATGAGATGCCGAAAGCATGGATACCCTACCCACCGCTGAAAGAAAACTCAGAGATCTGCCGTGAATTGCTTGGATTTATATATTGTGCTATTGTTTGTTGAAATAACAAATTGAAAACGTTGAAGGTTTCATTTTGTGTTAGACTTGCAAAGCTTTCACCAACTTCAACCCAAAAAAGAAAGAAAAGGAAAAAGAAAAAAGATAACCTTGCACTTGCTATGTCTGATGCCTGCTGCCATTCTATGTGTGATAAGATGTAGAGAGGATTTTGGAATATAAAATATTAGAGCTCTGACCTTGTGCAAAACTCCGTTAGCCTACTCAGGAGAGATAAAAATGAGAGGCTATCAATGGTATCATGGTAATGCCATGACATGGGTGCAGGTGGAGCATGGTGAGTAAGACCTTGAAGGCCCCTCTGGAAATTCAGAACGTGGGTTTCAGTTCTTTGTTTTGGAGCATTCAAATCGCTGGTGTTTGTGTGTCCATAATAGTGTATGGAGCCTTTGTCTGCAACAAGAGAATGGAAATCAACATGCTGACCAGCTGATATGACATTTTTTTTAAATGGTTGTAGCTTAATAACATTAATAAAGATGATAGCAATACTAATAACGTTCATTATGATAATAAGAATAAGAATCAAGAACAATCAACATCATCATCATTTGTTTGAGATCTTAACAATCACACTTTTCACATCCACAACCAAACCTATATAATGCTCACAATTTTTTATATCATTATAAATTGCATGCCACAACCTGTGCTCACTGTGACGACCTCGTTGCCTTTTTCCCTGTGATAGTCCGTGTCGCCTGCTTCTCCTCTCACTGTACCGGTTCCGCCTGCCTCTACCTTCCCAAACCCAGCGACCCGGCCCCCTCCCTCCCGCTCTTGCACATCCCGTCTGCACCGACTCGGCTCCCTGTGGTCTTTTCCCCGCCCCGCGGCCTCATCGGACTCTCCCTCACCCCCCCGGCACCTTACTCACTCACTCACCAAGTGGCAATAGAGACACTTTTTTTTTCCACTTACTCCTGTCTCTTTCTCTGTGTCTGCTCAGGGGTTCAGACCACGAGCTGTGACATTCCAGTAATAATGTTTCATAGCATTTCTTGATCTCAGTGGTATCTGGAGTATATGCGTTTTCAGGGCATTTCAGTGCACATTTAGACATTAAAAACGGGCACCTTAGGATGGGTTTTTAACAATTAGGGCACTCAGAGGGGCGCCTGACTTCATTGAAACTCCCCCCCATGCACATCTACAACCGTAACCTTTAAGAGTCTGTGTTGTCGCAGATATACAGGCCAACCTCTGCAAAGGTATCAAGCTTTGAAATAGAAAAAAAAAGAGTATAATTTCCCCCCAGTGGCCCTCATCACGTTTCAGGATGTCCTTTGGAATCGTTTCAACAGGAACCTCCCATCACATTCTCATCTTCTCCAAGATAAATTGGCTGCCAGACAGCAGGCCTGGATCATTCCGCTCCTAAATGAAGAGTGAGACAGGATAGACGGCCTTGTCAATTTGTTTCCAATATCCTGGCTCACACCACTCACCCAACCTGCCCACTTCAATCCTCCGCGCTATTAGGGGCATCTCAATTCATGCAGAACGGAAGTGGATCCGTTAGCGTGAAGTTGTGTCAAAATGTTCAACTTTAATTATGAGCGTGTGAAAATTAAAAGCGTGATATCCCGTGCCGGTGATGTCAAGAGAGAGTCATTTATTGGATGTAAGGGGGGGGTGACTTTTAATATGCAGCAAACCGATCCCCGGTTTACTACACACTCTTTTTTTTCTTGATTATACCTGTCAGGAGACGTTCCATTTCATTCAGATAAATGCCCCCGTATCGCCTCCAAGCCCCTGTCTTCATCACTTTATTCTCCTTTTGGACACTTTATAGCGGTGAATGGAGGAGGCGCCGACAAGGTTCAGAGCAGGAGGAATGGGCGCTATTCTGCCGAACAACAACGGCGACGGGCAGGGACGTTAACAATGTAATCTAGAAGCTTGTGTAACCTTTGACAAAATCGTAAGACAACCGCTCCCCAAATAGCTTTGCTGACATTACGAAAAACAATCTGCATTTACCTTGATTTGTGTAAGCTCATTTTCTGTGACAAACCACCTCTACGGAGATTAATGACCTAATCCCAGCCATTCTTTTGCCCTCTCTCTGAATAAAGCAAGTAAAAAATGCAGGTGTGGGTGTCATTACGTACTTAGGGTCTTTAGTCGTCCTGGACGCTGAGTAAAATGAGAGAACTTTATCTCAATTGTGGCCGATAAACACAATACTGTGTGGAAACGAGGAAAAATGCCCCAATGAATCAGGCCCAAGAAGACGTTTGGATTACAATGTGTATCAGTAGCTCACTTACCCTTAGTGGGGTCTGTTAGTGGTTCACATGGAGTCGGGTAATACTCCATCATAATGGGAGCTAAACTTTTTCTGCACAGCAATGGAGCAGCTACTATGCCCTGGCCTCGTCTTGTGTTTATTTTTCCGTCAATTGTGCAAATATAATTATGGAGCTAAGCTGAGTATTTACATTTTGTTTTCATGTGCGATGCATAAACAAATATAGCGATACAATTACAAGTTAATAGAAAGCCATATGCCGTGCCCTCTATATCATAATTGAAATGAAAAAACACACCCACACACACACTTTAGGATTGTGTATTGTTATGTAGACATGGAAATAAGATTTGAAATAGCCGTTTGACATCTCTTCTTCATGCTTTTGTTTCGCAAGTGGTGCTCAGCTTATTCTCCGCCTTTTTTTTTTTTTTTTTTTGCGTGATTACTTTTGTGCGGCTGTGTAACCGCCCCGACGAAACACAGCGCGAATTAAAATATTCTTTGGTTGCATTTTTTTCAGACCGCCCTGTCAGTCAAAAGCATGGAGACAGGAGCAAAAAAAAAAGCCAAGCCAGGCCCTTCACTTCTTCTTCATCCATCCCACACAAATAATCCTGGAAAAAGCTGGTTTTATAAAAAACAAAACCAAACAACAAACAAGCGGTGGGATCAGAGGGAGCAGAGAATACGACGGAGGCAAAGAGCGGTGACGTTCATTTAGTCTTTGTTTAGGCTTAGGCTTTAAATCTCACCTCACTGTCATTTTAATTC
Organism: Eupleurogrammus muticus; assembly: GCA_036785175.1. Lineage (NCBI taxonomy): Eukaryota > Metazoa > Chordata > Actinopteri > Scombriformes > Trichiuridae > Eupleurogrammus > Eupleurogrammus muticus. The sequence goes on from JAYKQN010000001.1 coordinate 9,836,580, forward strand.
AGTCTTACGTCAGTTCCATGCTTTCTCATAACCCAATTAAACTTACCGATATACCATGCAACATTTTAAAGTCATGCTATGGTAGCTATTTGCCACTGAAATCAGCTGACACCTGTGTCCTATTAGTAGTTGGTGTATTTTATTGTAGCTATGGAGGCGGTCATATTCCTTAATGATGCAGCAGCTTACTCACCATGAGGACATTAAAATGGACTATTCAAAGCATGTCTAAAGAAAATGTTATCTGTAAGCCCCCCCATCGAAAAACGTGTTTGCTAATGGGACAATTTAGAGCCGGGGTTGCTAGGAGACACGCAGTCAACCCTACTGGTGCCTCACTGAAAATCCAGCATCGAGCTGTTCCCCGATTTTTCTTTTTTTTTTTTTTAAACATGCTTTTTCGGTTTTGCAACGCCACTACTTCACTTGTTATAGTTTCCACACAAATTTCATCATCGGCACCGCAGGGCATTACAGATTTCAGCTTTATAGACAGGAAGAGAAGTTCAAGGCTCAATCACGGCATTCATCCAAGGGATTGTTGATCCTTAAAATGCATTTTTGGCTCTGAGGACCAATTACATCATTTAAACCAATTTAATTAGTAATAATAATAATAATAAAAGTACAATTTAGATTAGATTAGACTTTCTACAAAATCTGCCTTTCCAAAGCAACGGAGGTTACAAAAATCATTTATGGTGCATTACAATGTGAAAAGTAGGTTCATGACGAGTCACAGAAAACACGGTCAGTAATTTTAACATTTCTTCAGGAGAAACTGAACTTTGCATTAATGGCAAACTACAAAATTTAATGTTTTTGTTAGATCTTGAATCTATTTTTCTGTCAGAAATGAAACCAAAGTTGTAGTTACACACAACAAAATCCAAATATTTTGATCCTGGTGGACAAAGTTAAGTTTCTTTTAGAAATGCAAGAGCAATTAAGATTTAAAATCCATTTGACCTCAAAAAGAGCCAGAGTTCATTAGTCTTCATGCGTCACTCCCTGCTTTTTGGTGTCATATTCTACATTGAATTGCATGGAAACACATGGTCATAGAGCAACAATTCTCAGCAATACTGAACCAAGAAAAAATTCAAGACTCTGTCCATTGCGTATATCAAAGTACGAAAATATACATGCCCATGAATCCACAAAAGCTGGGCTGAAAACCGGATGGAAACTTAGGCAGGGCTAACGAGGGGGGGGGGGGCCATGGCGGGAGAACAGAGGGGGCCGAATTAAGAAATCCGGGACAAGTGGTAAATAAAAGCCGGCTTAATCCGCAGCGCCCGAGCTTAATTGGCGCGCACGATAGCAAAAAAACAAGGATGAGGAGGCTGCGCTTGTGTCCAGCCAGGTGCGACTAATACGGATAAGTGCACTTTCACGGCTTCCTTAAATAGACCACAGAGGTTGATCACAGATGTACTGATGCAGAAGTGGAGAGAAGCGGCGCGCCGTGTCCTTTCACCAAGTGAGCAGCAGCTTCTCATGGGAGCTCAAGATGCAAGTGAGACATAATTAAAAATAAAAGATAAATAAATAAATACAGCCACTGTCAATAAACCGAGAGAAAAGAAAAGTGAGCAGTGGAAATTAGGGTTACTAAAATTTAACATGATGACCGATTTGTCTGAAAACAAACGTGTCTATCTATTCAGAGCAAACACGATTGAAGTGACCTGATGTTCGAGTGGTTAGGGTGCAGATTTTCTAATTCTAAATGAATGATAATCTTGAATTCCAGACTGGCTTTCTGCTACTTTCTTCCCCTCACATTTTCCTATCTCTCTTTCCCTGCCTATCTCTCGCTAGACAAAAGCCACCCCCTCCCTTGGCTTAGAAAAAGGCTCATGTGTCTGACAACCGATTAGAACACAAAACTTGCAGAAAAACACAGTGCAATAAATTCATTATATATAAATATATTATATTTACATATTTATATATCACTGAGTTCTTTGAAACAACCTTTGTAATTTCTTCACTAATTTCTAAACATCTCAACAACTCCAATAATATATTCCTTGAATCTTTGACAGCAATTCGAACAACTCAAACTGTCAGTCTAATCATCACTAAATGATAATTGATGAAATTATAATAGCATATCATAATAATGAATAATGAAATAACATTTATTTCTGAATGGTGAGACTGTTGCCTGACAGTTAAGTTAAGGCACCGGGATTAATCAAAAAACAACCAAAAACCTCAAAACACGGGATTATGCAGGATTTAATTGTCTGTATGAAAGAAAGAAACATCCCTATCAATATGGATGGAGACCCAGGGGGAGCCATCATGGAGCCAAAAAATACAGAAAATGTATTTTCTCTTTTGTCCCAAACACGGAAATGTAATTTACTCAGCAAATACATATACTATAGAAGCCCAAAAAAGTGCAATTTGATTTCACTTGAACTTTAAATTGTCCGACCGTTGCTCAGTCTTGGCCCCTTTTCCAAGAATTTGTGTGACGTGCATTATAATCAAGTTGATCTACGGGCGGCAGCTCCTCTCGCTCGCTCACTCACTCGTGGCGACAAGTTTCAAAATGGTACGGTAGGCAGGCTGACACGCTCTTTATCAGGTGTGGTTACCCAGCAGGCCAATATCCTGAAAATATGACCCACACACATGTTTGATTTTATTTCCTGTTAGTTCTCATCGCCCAGGGAAAGTAATGGCAGCCTTCTATACCAATCACTTCACATAACTCTTTTTTTGCTTTTTTCAACAAATACTTGAAAACCATGTTTATTATTATCATTGTTATTATTACTAGAACGGCTTAGATTGGCTTTATTGATCCCAAAGGAAATTGCTCATAGTAACAAGAATGGAAGAAAATAATGGAACAGGAAGAAAAAATAGGCACAAACATTTATTTAGTTTAGCAGAAACAGTATATATATATATATATATATATATAGATATATATATATATATATATATATATATATATATATATATATATATATGTATATATATATATTTATATATAGTTAGGGTCACTTAAAAATGTCGTTATTATTGTGGTAAATGACTATTATAGCTGCAAATGTCTAATTTTTAATGCAATATATCTACATAGTTGTATAAAGGGCCCATTTCCAGCAAGCATCACTCCAGTGTTCTAATGGTACATTGTGTTTGCTAATTGCATTAGAAGCTAATGGATGATTAGAAAACCCTTGTGCAATTATGTTAGCGCAGCTGAAAACAGTTTAGCCGCTTAGACGGAGCATTCTTTGATGAGAGCGGAGTTTGAAGGGGAAATTTATTATTATTTCAAACATAGATCATTATCTCTAACCTTGTCAATGTCATTTTGCAACTTGTGGGATAAATAAAAGTGTGACCTTTTCGTGGAAAATACAAAACTGTCTGGCTGACCCTAAACTTTTTAATGGTATTATATATATATATATATATATATATATATATATATATATATATACATTCATATATATGTGTGTGTGTGTGTGTATTTGATTCAAAAGACAAAAATGGTCTTTGCGACAACCATTGCAATTAAATAATTTCTGCACATTCCAGTGTGGAATATTTAATCTGTTGCTTTTTTTTAAGTGAATCACTGATTTGCAAAGAGGGGATAATCTGATATAACGAACGGTGGCCGGCCACCTGCGACCGCGCCCGGATAAGGCACACAAACAAAGCGAGTGTGTGAATCTGTAATCTGTGTGAGAAGCCAGCTGTGTAATGACCCACGTTTCCACTAGATGGCCCTTGCACCCAGCTGTGTTGCTGCTTCAGGAGTCGTGTTTCATTAGTGCTTAATCTGATTGCTGCTCAGCTCCTGCACCACAAGAGAGAAAAACAAAAAGACTGACAACATGCAAGTCAACATGACAACAGGGTCCCTTTTTTTTTTTTTTTTAAACACAGATGGTGTGCTAATGCAAAAAATCAGTCATTACAGGCCCCCAACTTTTAGATAAGCAACTAAAAAATGTTTTTATTCTGTATTGTTATTTATTGTAGCAAGAGACCTGTGAATTATTTTTAGTAGCTTCCAAGGTGTTTGAACTGCACAAAGCTCCCTGCGAGATTATTCATTCAGGCACAGAAAAAAAAAATACAGCTACCATCTTCTTTTATATGGAATTATTTAAAGCAGCACGCATGTGTGTGTGTGTGTGCGTGTGTGTGTGTGTGTGTAGGTTACAGCTCGACCGGCAACCTCTGTCGTGCATGAAAACATCCAAACTACGTAAGAACAGTCATAAATAGCGTGCCTCATTGAAAAACAACACCAGTGTGATATGCAGGGTACAAAGTGTTCTAACTGTTTTTTGAGGAAGTGGTTTGCTCACCAGACTGTATCACACGCGATCCTAATTTGACGCCTGACACTGACATAATTTCACTCGCGTCGAGGCTGTGTGACTCACTTATCTGCTCATTACCAAAAAAACAAAACAAAAAAAAAAAACGGGGATCTGCAGCAACCCCACTCCCGTGCTGTCCGAATGAACGACGGCGCGTAACGGGCTGAAAAATTCAGCCCCTGAAAGCAGAGAAAGTCTCTTTGTAGGATGGGAGGTGTCAGTCACTATCTGGTGTTGAACATAAATTGCTCTCTCAGCAATGATGGATTTCCCTCCCAAGGCCTCTCATAAACATCTCAGAGGTCCCCCCCCCCCCCCCCCACACACACAATTCCGCCTTTGGGCCCCCTCGCTCACGATATTACAAGGTTTCTTTTGTTTCGTACCCTGAGCTCCATCCACCCCGGCCCGCGTGGAGTTTTACTGGGATGTCAGAGGACTGCTCCGACGTGGCTCCGAGGCAAAGGGCTGAGGAGCCGACGTATGGGCTGGTACCGATCCCTCCCGGTGATTTATGGGCCGGGGACGATGATAAAATAACGCGGAAGGCTCGGATGTTCTTCCCGAAGGGGGAACCCACGGAAAGCTCTTTGTGAGCGATGGGGGGGGGGGCTAGGCCTAGTTAGGTCACTGCGTTTTTTTTTTTTGTCCAAAAAGAAAAAAAAAAGAAAAGGCACTGACCAGAGGGCAGGGCGTGAACAGGGAGCGCGCACAGGTGGCGGTGGTGTGGTGGTGGTGGGCCGCCCCTGCCCTTCATCCCAGGCCCGGGTCACTTTACCTCTCTGCCCCCCCCGCACGCTGACCTTTTAATACAGGGGCCGCACCTCCTCTCCTTTCACCCCGGCTTTTATGGCCCCATGTAAATCTCTCTCCGGTAACACAAGCTTGTCAGCGCCTCCTCCAGCCCTTTTTCTTTTCAACACACATTTATCCTGGCAGAGGACTCAAAGAGGGATTGTGGCGGGGGGGTGCGCGGGGGTCCGCTCCACTTGAAATAGATTGCAAAAGGCAGGGAGGGGATGATCAAAAAAAAAAAAAAAGGGAGAAAGTCCGGAGCGAAACCTTAGACATGGGAACGGCTGGACACTCGAGTGGGCAAGAAAGCCCCTCTCAGATGAAAGGAGCCCTTCCATCAATAAGTCATTAAAGCGGACATGTAGGCCCAGAAACAAGAACGGCGAGGGGAGGCGAGGGAGGGAGGCCGCAAGGTGACTGATGCTTGCCCTGAAATTAATAAAAGATTATATGAAAAAACTGAGAAGGAGCCCAATGAGGAAGTGATGGGCACCATCTGGTGGACTTTTCTTTTTTTTAATGGCTATAACTGCACATTTACTCATCCCGCATGCAGTAGGAACCCGCGAGCTTCAAGGGCTCCTCTAATCGTAAGGAGGAGGAGGAGGAGGAGGAGGAGGAGGAGGTCACTAACTGCTCAGACGGGATTCCCTTTTTTACAACGAGGCGTTTCGGCAATAAAATGCCACCCAGGGCAGTCTGCGAGCCAAACGTCTTCGGGGGCCGTTTGCGCGCCTGTTTAGACAAAGAGGGGAAAAACCCATGGATGAATAAAAAAAATAAAACTCTTGCTTATGACAGACAGTCAGACAGCTGGTGGGGGCAGACGTTGTTTGCAGATGCGTTTGAGTGACGCCGTCGAGGAAAAATGAAGGCAGCAACCTTTTTAAAGGGCTATAATTTCATCTGAACAAGCGTCTCTGACCCTGATTCGTCTTAGTTAACTAATAATAGTCCAACCTGGGGGGTGGAGGGGGGCACGCCGCCATTTATTCATGCAGCTAATGTCACATTTTGGATATCGGGAAGATCCCCGGAGAGAAGCATGTAACAACATTTACTAGGCAGTAAATAAAACTGCTTTAGTGGGTCGTGTTTTATGGCATAAAATCAGTGTGTGTATGTGTGTGCGTGTGTGTGTGTGGCAAAAGCCTGGTAATACCATACAAAACGTGATTCCTCATGTTTCATACCCAGCACCGCTTGCATTTTCAGAGCTATTTCCGTAATAACGCGTGCTATCAAACAGTGGGAGGCCTTGATATTTTAAAAAGTGTTGTGGCTGCTGAACATTGCCCATTTCCTTGTGTGCGTCGCTGTAAAATGACAAATGAGAAATAACGACGTCCGATAGTGCCTGTGCAACGGATCCCAATCATCGAACGCACCTACGGCTCTAAACCGAGCGGCAATCCGGGAATAGCTTTGTTGTGCTAATTGTGCGTTGTGAGGACTCAGTGGCCAAACAGAGTCATTGTTCAAATGTCGTTCCCTTTCCACCATTAGCAGGGAGCCTCTTTAACTACTGGCGATCGGGGCCCCCGGTGGCTCTGTCCTTGTTAGGGCTTTAATGACTTGAGATTCCCTGTACAAACAGAGTCGGGGAGGAGGTCACACGGCGCCGCTTTCACTCTTTCACCGCGAGGTCGGCCCTGTTTGTTTGTCTGAAGGGCTCTTAACAATTTGACACAGAAACACATCATCCTAATTCTGGATTAGGGGCCTCAATTAACCCAGAGGTTCCAAACTGTAATCCGATTTGCCTGAAAGTCTTTGAAAAACCGGTCCGTTGATGAGGAATTGTTACTTCAGAGCAAACATTGAGAGAGTTTTGTATTCACTGTAATCATTCTATCTGCTAATACTGGCCATTAGAAGATTATTTCCCAATATGCGTAGAATATAACTGATAGGAAACCTGATTTACATTGTAAAGCACAATGGGGTATTTAGAAGCGTTTGGACTTTCGAATTGAAAGAGTTATTTAGAAGTTTATCTAAAGTTTAGATGAGGCTTCAGCCGTCTCAGTGGGTTAAAACAAGCATAGGTATCAAAATCCCTCTTTGTGTTATTGAGCTTTAGTGGAAGGATGGTAAAAGTAGGAATTTGACAACCCTCTATTGCATAGCGTTGCCATTATTCTTTCATATAGGGCTCTTTAAAATTTTTTTGCAGTATCTGGGTTCGCTGCAACAGATGTTCCTTGGAGGTTCAAAAGATTTTAAAAAAATAAATAAAACCACACAACGTACCACACAAAAGGAGGAAACTGAAGAATATATTTGTAATATATTTAAAAAGGAGATTTTAAAGGGCCCAATTAAATAATCACACAAACAGCTCAAATCTAAATTAAACGTGAAAATATTTGTTAGTTGTCATACTGATATAATAATAGATTATTTTCTTATTGTATTGATGATGTGGATATTAACAATATATATCGATACAGTAACATTGTGTTTTACTACAGATACCAATATTTTATTTAGTGTTGTAGCAGAGCTTTTCTCATGCAATACCTAAAAAGCACAGAGCATCTGTCAGTCTGCGGACCTCAACTTTTGGATATTTTGCACATACCGGTGTGTATCCTTTCGTGTGAAATTTTTTAGATGGAGATTTATATGATTTTTTTGTGAAATTTTAAAATCCCATAGGTGTGCTGTGGTGGTGTAGGGGGTAGTGCGCTTGCCTCATAAACAACAGACCTAGGTTTGCATCCACAGCGCTATCCTGCAGCAGCCCTTTTATCACACGGTTACGTCCCACTATTTTTGGTTACGATTCAAACCTCTGTTGCCTTCCTGCGTGGATCTTCCAGCCGAAATTAGTGAAAGTAAGAGTCAAGGTTTACGTGGTTTACGTTCCAACGTCAAAACCACAAACTTCATAAGATTTAAAAACTTCATAAGTTTATGCGCTGCAGGCTTTTCTTCTTTCAGAGGAGAACTACTACCTACGCACATCATCTTAAATATGAAAATGTAAACTAGAATGTATAAACTCCAAGACATTTTCACAGACCCTCAGGAAATTCCGACACTATCATTTTATGGATGAATGGATGGACAAACGGATGGATGGATGGAAAAATGAGTGGATAAATGGATGGATAGAATGTGAATGTTGTAAATATTAAAACAATGTGACAGCACACAAAAAGACTCATTATCTTATTACCTACTTCTGTACGCAAAAATTGCGTACATCCAATCTGTCTACTTTTCTATAGGAATACGTACTTTCTACTGCACTGCACTAGTGCATAAAACTCAATGCTGCACCCCTATCAGGGGGTTGAGGGTTTAATAGGTTAACTTACGAAATAAGCAAAGTGGACTAGACAAGTTGTGGCCTCGCATTGTGGTTTGGGTGTGATCTGTTTTGATGAGCTGACTAACTGGCACATTTTGTTCTCTACAAAACGTGTATGTGTGTTTATGTGTGTGTGTGTGTATGCAAGCACACGCTGTATGCGTCTGAGTCATCTTGATTGTTGTCTATATGTAAATCGCGTCTCGGGCGCCTGTTTCGCAATAAAGATCCTTATCTCGCCGGTGTAGGGGCTGAGTTGAACGGGGGGGCTTGCTCGGCGCTGCGCGGCGGGGACAAGGTAGACCTGCCGCCTCCAGGCGGCTGCTCAATGTTCTTCTGCCTTGATATTTTAATGACGGCCGCAGACTCTGGAAAAAAAGTGACAGTGCTGTGTTGACAGAAAAAAAAGGCCTTTTCATGTGCCTGTGGTGGCTATGGGCCGAATGTGTTAAGCGATGCACGGTGAATGACCGGCAGCAGGTAGGCAGCGCCGAGCTGGTCTTGTCCTGCATAGTGAGCAGCTAATGGTGCAGAGAGCTCGTCCCAGCGGGGCAGACAAAAAAAGCCCGATCCCAGTGTGCTGCCAGATGTGCTGTCAACTCAGCATTGTCGGCGGCAACAAAGCCCAATCCCCGGGCTCCCCACTCGTACGATACTCCACATTCGGGATGAGGAACCGCTGCCGTTAACTGTGGGTTTTTTTTTTCTTGTTTCAATCAATCCTTGTTTCCGTCACCCCGAGTGTCATCATCTCAAATCGCGCAGGTTTCCCTTCATTTATGAGAAATTTATCTGAAACGGGTGCCTCCGGTTTAACGGAACGCGGTGCGAAAATTACACTTGATTCAAGAAATGTCTCAAAGTAACCCTAACCCCTACTGAAAAGTGGAGGCAACAACGCAGTGACACAAGAGGTCTGTTGTTGCTGATCTGGAGTTTCTGTTGACAGTTTTTATTGAAATATGTACCCTCCTCCTGGAAAACAGAAGTTACTAATTTAAGCATGTTGACATTAAAACAACCCCCCTCCCCCCATTCTCCAAAAGCAGGCGCATAAACACACCTAAAGTCATTAAATTATTGTGTGACAGGACCGCAATAAATCACTCAAATTCCTCATTTTCAACAAAGACAATACACACATGCACGCATTCAAATGTTAAGAAAACCTACACACACACACACACACACACACACCTCCCCCTCACTGAGGGAGGGGCAGCCATCTGCCTTCAGGAGCAGCCATACAATGACCAGAGGAATCCTCGAATGAGACTTTTTTTTTCTTTTCCCTGCTGTTACATATACATTCCTCGCCTCTTGTTGTCAAACAACCCGCATTAGTCACATCTGCGGCTCCAAAAAACATAAAAAACCCGGGGGTTTGTTGTCTCGCCTCTGCTTGTTTCCAAAAAGGAACCGGATCGACTACTGTAGCATCGATGAATTAATCACCTGTGTTGTTTTTCCTTTTTGTAAGCAACAGGTCCTGAGGTCGGCCCTTGCTAAAACCTGCAACTGTTCGTTGCGTAAGAACTCATGACAAAACACTTTTTTTTAACTGTCGACAAGCGAGAAGCAGTGTTTTGTCATAGTCTGACGCCAGCGTGGCAGCGCAGGGAGACAACAACAAGCTTCTCCGCCAGTCAATAGTTCACCTCCTCAAGCCTCTCACGCAAATGGACGGGAGGGAAGAGCAGCGGCGGGCCGGGCCCCCGCTGATCCAGGGCGGGGGGGAGGGGAGGGATTCGTGGGTGGTTATTGATCCGACTTGTAGGCATCTGTGGCGTCTATCACGAGGGTTGGTTGGTTGGGGTTGTGGGGTGGGGGGACAGAGCGAGCGTCGGCTTGAACCCGCGCACCGACGCCACGGTTTGGCAGCCGGCGAACAGCCAGACAGGTTCAGGGAGAGTTCAGCCCGTTTCTGCAGCAGCCCCGCACAACCAACTTGTCTTCCTCTTAACCATTTTTTTTCTGCTTATGTCTCTTCTGCTCAATGCTCAACGCTGTGCATGTGTTTGTATGAGTTTGTGTGTGTGTGTGTGTGTGTGTGAGCAGTGGTGGATCGTTATGTCTAACCATGTCAATGTCTTGACTATATTTTCTATTCATTATGCAACTCATTTGAGTTGAGACAGTATGATGGATCTAAAACTAATCTTGTAAAATTATGAAACAGGGAAGACTTAGACTTGTCCCGGGATGCATCAAAGTTTAATTCTAGACTTTCTTGGCTCAATTTTGAACAAGGGATTTTTTTTTCAACCATGGCCATGTTTTTTTAGCTGTATTGTTAACTTTTAAAAAAGCCAGTATTTTTATTCCACCAAATAATTCATCGCAAGACAGTAGCAGCAAATAACGTAACAGCTAAATACAATTGTCCACTTATATATAAAAGTCCTGAACTGATAAGATAATAACTTTTGCCAATAAGGTAAATAACCTATGATGTTATTGGATGGTTATTGCGTCATTGGTCTATTACATTTTAAAGAGGTTAAATTTATCAGCTTATCGGCAGTTATTACGTTATCAGCTGCTACAAATGACGCACATAAACATACAATACTCCGTAATACTAGATTACCCAGTAATGGTCGTATGATGGTTACCAGTCTGAGGACAAATTTATCTTAAAAAAAGTCATATTTCAGAGCCATAATATACTGTAATAGATTACCTTTCAAAATCAAATTACTAATCAATTAAAAGACATTTGCTGATTTATAGAGAGTGGAAAAAGTTAAGTCATTTACGATTTTGAAATGACTGAATGCAATCTTCTTTTACCACTTCTGTATTTTATTTGTTGTTGTTTCTGGTTGAAATTTTAGTGAAAAATGTCTTTTTGTCAACCTCAATTGATGAAATTGTATGTTTTGCCGCTTGCTCCGAGTAAAAGCTTGGAAGTAAGCGACATAGTATTCGGTGTTATATTTTTATAGTACGTTATACTTCTTGTTTTTGATCAGTAAACACATGCAAGAGTTTTTTTTAATGTTTTACTTCATCAATGTGGAGCCAGGTAGATTAATAGTAGAACAGTAACTACAGCTGTCGTTGCAGTTGCAATTACACAATGAATTAACCAATGTAGTTGTGTTCAAGCGATATATATCATTATTATGTATTATTTAATTATGTGGGGCAGATAATAGGCTTGTTTAGGCCAAACATCACAGTCGGTGCCAAGATGTAGACCCGGCCAACGCTTCACGTTCTTTGAAGATGCAGCGATGCCACTGGCAGCACATGCATATACACATATATGTGTGTGTATCTGTAGAGAAGCAATACAGACCTTATGGCAACGTCTCACAAGCACAGATCAAACGACTTGTCGTCCGTGTGTGTGCGCAAGCTTGGGTCGGGTTTGGGGATGTGTTGGGGGCTTCAAAATAAAAGCAGATAGTGTTATTAAAGGACAGAATAGAGACAGCTCGGAGATGGATCGGAGCACTTGTTGGAGAAATGCATTATATAACTGACTGTAAAAATTCTTTTTTTTTTTATTAAACTTGATTTATGACATCTCGCCGCCTACAAAGCTCGGCGTGCTATCATTATCCATGCAGGAGAAACAGCGAAGCCCTGCAGATGATTTAGAAACCCGATGACGGAGGGAACGATCTCTCTCGACCTATCATGACGGCCGCCGGCCGCCGGGCATTCACAAAAAAAACAGTAAATCTAATGAATCACGGTGGATGAGAACAGGAGATCCTAAGAAAAAAATGTCGAGAAGGGTGGGGGGGGAACGGGGTCGAACGCAGTGGGCGTTGAATGAGTCACCATTACCAGAGCCCTGTCAGGGACTACAAACGGCGTTAGGTGAGTATGACTAATAAACGTCTGAAGAAAGGTGAGTAGGATCAGATTGCAGGAGAAAGTCTGTTGCTCGGCGTTTACCCTGACAGCTCACAGCAGCACATGCCTGTGGTTACATGCGTTGGGTGAGATCCTGTTAAAGCCGGACTGTTTACCTGCAGCACGATTAGATTTCCACGCTACTGGGACTGAAATCACTTAATATCCCTTTAAGCTGTATGTGCATAACAAAGAAACTGGCACCAGATCTCTGCTTATCTCTAAAGCTCACTCATGTTTTTTTGTAATTCATAAGTGTTTATAGCCCATGTTAAACCCTAAATTGAATCCCAGCACCCCCAAACGCCCCTAACATTTTTTACTTTATGTCCTTTTTATTTTTAACAAGCTAGAAAATTGTCAAATCCAGACAGTACTTGGTTGAAATGTTTTTTATTAACATCCAAAATACAGCATGTTGTTTTATTCTACAAGCCAGACAAAAAGGAAAAAGGGCACAGACAAACACTAAAAAAAGTCGGTTCCTGTGTGGATCAATTTTTTGTGTTTTTGGTCCATGCTTCACGGGGCCCATTTACCCCAGAAATTAGAGCTACAAACGTCTTTTTTGGTTTGTTTTTTTAACGATTCCAAACATTTTCCCTTTCCCATTCTGCCGTTGCTCCACATTTACAGTAAATTACCTTTATGTGATTTGATAGTTTTTTTTGACTTTCACAAAAAATGTGATGCCTTTTTTCTTAAATGTAGGAAATGAAGTTGTTTTTCAAAAACAAAGTTCAATTTAACTCAGCTGGCTGGTCTACTCTGGTCTCTGCATGCTCAGCACCTAAAACCTCTGGTTCTAGAATCTCCCCAGCCGTACTTTCCTTACATAATGCGAAAACCGTTCATACGAATAACTTCACGTTTGACGGGTGTATTGCTGGGGACGTGAGTAATTGCATGGTTGAATTTGGTGTAATTTGGCCAGAAGGTGGCGCTATGACAACTATTGCCTTTAACTTTTTAACCCCAACAACTTTGGAACAATCTTCACCAAATTTGGTACAGAAAACCTCTGGACCATGCTGGAAAATCAACTCTGTTTTCAGATTTTTGATATTTCATATGCATCTGTCACAGCTGCCACTCAACTTGTGCTGAACTGCATTTAGCAGGACTTACGTTACAAGAGTGAGTGACAATGACAAACTGGCCACTAGGTGGCACTGCACATTGCAACACTAAATATAGAGGAAGGGCTCTCTCAATACGTTTAATCAAGCTATGCACAAAACGCGATTTTTGTTTGCATCTACTCTGATTTCTGTCCTTGTCTCAGGCTTTTCTGTTGCCTTAAAGTACAGAATATAAACATTTAATAAACCTTTTAAATTTTCATCTACAGTTCCCAACCAGTGCCCTGGTCTGGGCCGGTGCAGAGAATCCCTCTCTCTTTCTGTCTCTCTCTCTCTCTCTCTTTAATTAATCATACTTGCTGGTCGCAATGTGTGAAAATACACGCTGTTTTTTCCCTCTCTACTTGGCCGGGTGTGGCGGCTTTGCTGCTCCACTTTGTCCCATCTTTACTGTTGTGGTGCATGTGCTCGCACAAATCCTTCCACACTCAGGTGGAGTTCTCTCTTGGCAGGTGTACTACTAAGCACCCAAGGGCGCGTCTGAAGTTGATTGGACTCTGGATCCGCCACGAATGGGCCTGCCCTATGACGGCCATCTTGCCCCCCGGAGGCAAGCAATCAGCCCCCCTCCCAACAGCACTGCACTGGCAACAATAAATCACAGAATCAACCGGGACTGTTTTCTTAATGGAAAAGCGTTAAACTTCTTCAGAAAATAGGCTAATTTTTTACCATTAATGTCTGTGCATTACATACTGAGATGCAAACATGGGGCTGTTAGCCTCGTTTAGCATGAAGACAGCTACATTTTCTGGCACAAGAGTAAAGAAAAAACTCTCTGAAGGTCACTCTATAACACGTTACATGTTTGCTTGATCAGCAGGTGCACGGAAAAAAAGCATATTTTTCCAAAATGTCAACTTATTCCTTTAGGAAGTAGAACAAAGTATCTGACTACAGATCTACACATTTGAAACCCACGAGTGACTCGTCTTGACGAGAGCCGGGCAAATCCACAAAAACGCCAGGGAAAGAAGATTCCAGGCTTCCTGTAGCCAAGGAAGCATAAAACCCCCTCTTTTATTATAGGGAAAGGAGATATTGCCTCCTCCAAATACCTTGCTGCTGGAGCAGTAGACAACCCCATAAAGCAGGTGTTTCTAACACTGGCTTGCATTTATCTTGTGGATCCTGTTATGTTTTTTTTTTAACCATTACACATGTTGTTTGTGTTACTTGTGCAGAAAACTTCTTTAAAGTTGAGTAAAAATAAACACTAAGCACTTTATTGCATTTTTTGTGCATGTGTATGTGATTTTGTGATTTTTTTTGTGTGTATGTGTGGAAGTTAAAGCTCCAGAGACAGTATATTTAACTAACAAAAATCCATGATTATATGCTTTAATCTTTCGTCTTTTAGGTGGGGGCGAGGGTGGTGGTGTTAATGTGTCTTTCCATCTTACGCCATTCTCTTTTAAGGACATGGAAATGTGGTTAGCAGAGGAAACAGGAACTACTACTTTTTTTTTCTTCAATACAGACCAAATGCTTCAGGGTTGGGTGAGCCCGAAGTTCCGTGTATCATTTTTCCTCCAACAACAGAGGCTACAAACAACAAAATTAGACCCAGCGTCACATGAGAAGTATATTAAACGATACATCATCGTCATCATCGCTGATGTTCGGCTGAGTGGCTGCTCCTCTTTGCCACCACAGACGATCCTCTCCAGACACGCGTTTCTCTTGTTTGCTTAAGACACCCAGGACATTCAAGACAGCATCCTGCCTCAACATCTGCTAATATATATCAAAGTCTCCTAATTTTGTCAGATAACATAAAACCAGATGGAAAGCTCCTGAGGGGGACAGAGGCCCTCTTTAATTCTATTACTCTGTGCACTGCACACAAACACACACACACACACACACACACACCAGCCCAAAAGCAGCTTGTGGATACCACAGAGAGTAGTTCTTACAGATCCAAAGCTGCCCCGAAGGCAAGAGGCCCATGATGGATCAGACATTGATTTGATTTGAAGTAAGTGTGAAAGCCGGCGTCCGTGCCCTCTGCCAAAGAGGTGAACCGTGATTGAGCAATGGCTGTCTGGAGGGTTCACTCAGGGAACTGTAAGTGGACAGGCCAGGCCTACCGCTAACAATCACCTTTTGTACAAATCGGCTTGAAATGAATTGTTGATTCACAGAGTGCGTGCGTGCGTGTGTGTGTGTGTATGTGTGTGTGTGTGTGTGTGTGTGCGGGGGAGGAGGGAGGCCCAGCTGCTAGCGTTTCCCCCGTCCTCGAGTTGTTATTGTTGTTGCTTTTCGGACACAGAGGCTTCATCCAAAAAACAAAAAACAAAAAAAAACGTGTCGCTGTTTTTGACCTATATGTCGACGTTAAAGCGGAGGTGTCGGACTCGTTTTTGGCTCATGGAGCGACATACGGCTCAATTTGAGCTTAAGCAGGCTGCACCGCTGACAATAAGCATATACGTTCTAAAAGTTTGAGTTGCAAAATTGATAGGAAACCATGTCAACCCATAGACATGGTTAGAAGCAATGGTTTTTGTTTGAAAAACTAATGTTCTCCTTCAAACTTTGCTTTCATCAAAGAATGCTTTATATAAGCAGCTGAACTGTTTTCTAATCATCCATTGATTCTAATACAATCATCAAACACAATGTACTATTAGAACACTGGAGTGGTGGTTGCTATAAATTGTCCTCTATGCACTAATATTGCATTAAAAGCCAGACACTTGCAGCTAGAATAGTCATTTACCTCGTTAACAATGTATCGAGTGTTTTTCTTATTATTTTAATGTTATCTTCATTGAAAAAATAACTTTTTTTTCTTTCAAAAGTAACCCTAAACTTTTAAACAGCAATTGCAAATGACAATACCTACATATTTCTAAGAATCCTTAATCCAGAGAAACCATTTCCAAATCACTTTAAATATGTTATTAATCGAAAGCTGACAGATGCTTACTGACTAACATCCATGGAAAAATCCAAATGTGTCTTTCTAAACTACAGAGGGCAGTTGAAAAGATGTGCACCTGCCACAAAAAGTTTTTTCACCTGGGTAGAAGCGCAGAAATATTACCAGGTGAAAAAGTTCCAAAAGTAAAAGTACGTTCAGTTTAGCACAACTGACAGAGCAAGGTCACAAAGTGCGCTGTGTGAAAAATAAATAAATAAATAAGACTGTAAAAAAAAAACGTAATGAAAACAATGCATCATAAGCAACAACGGAGCGTAAAAAGCACAAAACAGGAATTAGGAAACACGGGGACAGCACGACAGAGGTGAAGGCTCGCTGTGAATAAACGAGTCTGTCGTACGTCTACAGAAACGGTGCCAGCGCCTCGGCTGTCACGCTCTCTGCTTTCGATGCAGAGCAAAGGAGCTAAAACAGGCTAAAAGCTGGTCAGTAAACCAAGGTGATTTAAGGATGGAGCAGGTCACAATGCAGCGCTCGATGTGCAGAGGTGTCTCCACATTCACTACTCACACACTCGGATTAAAAATGGGTAGAAGTTTTAGGTCAAGTGCTATTTTAATGGGGGGGGGGTGTTAAAACATATAAGCTGTAATTACTTTTTGTCAGGAAAAAAGTTTAGTTTATGTGACCTGTGTGCCCTGCTCCACTTTACTTCGGACTTTATGCTCTGATATATGCTCCGTACATGTCGGAACACTTGTTGCTTTCATTTTATTTTCATGACAGTTTCAGAAAAATTGCACTATGTACAAAGGTTTATTTGAACCTGTAATCTGCTCTTTCTTCGTATTTCTTTCTGTAACTACTGAGTTGTCTATGTATATATATGTATATGTATACATATATATGTATATGTATAGGCTAGGGGCGACACGGTGGTGCGGTGGGTAGCACTGTTGCCTCACAGCAAGAAGGTCGCAGGTTCAAGACCGCCTTGGGCCTGGGTCTGGGGCCTTTCTGTGTGGAGTTTGCATGTTCTCCCCGTGTCTGCGTGGGTTTTCACCGGGTACTCCGGTTTCCTCCCACAATACAAAAAACATGCTCAGGTTAATTGGCAAATCTAAATTGCCCATAGGTGTGAGTGTGAGAGTGAATGGTGTGTGAATGGTGTGTGTGCCCCACGATTGGCTGGCGACCATCTGGGGTGTATCCCTGCCTCTCGCCTTAACGCGCTGGGATAGGCTCCAGCAGACCCCTGCGACCCCGAAAGGGAATAAGCGGGATAGACAATGGATGGATGGATGGATGGATGTATAGGCTAGTGTGTGTTTTTGTTTGCATATATATATATATATATATATATATATATGTGTGTTTGTGTGTGTGTGTGTGTGTGTGTGTGTCTGGCCCTATGTACGTGTTTATTTAGAATCAAAAATCAATATATGTGTTTGCGCTGGGGAAAAAGGGAAAGGTTATAATTTTGGGCAAAGAGCGGGTCAAATAATGCAATTTCTGGCAGAAAATCACTTTTTTGGCTTTACCGTTGCTATGAAAACAAGCCAAAGCAAACAAGATAAAGTTGTTGGGAAACGCTACTTTTTTTTTCCATCAGCGGATCATCGCAATTGATATAACTTTACACTGTATATCATCAAAAGTTTTTTTATGGTTTTATATGTGTCCTGTTGTCGAGTTAGAAGCACACACACCACTTATTTTTTGACATATGAATCACTTGATTGTTGCTCTCGGTCGCCTCAGCGGTGATTCAACCCGCTGCGTAAAACATTCACAGGAAAGAGGAAAAAAAAATCCTGTGAGATGCTCAGGAAGTGATGCGCTTGGCACCTGCAATTTGTGAGAGATAAACAAAGGGAGACTGATCAGAACCGAGAGTTACGAGTGCGTCAAAAGAAAATCCCACACTGTAAAAAAAATGGAGAGAAAATGAAAGAATAAAAAAGGCAAGCAGAGTTTTCAAGTGCAATATTAAACACTTCAAAACACACCCACGTTTATTCAACAAGACACAAACACTGATTGACAGCGGTGCATGGAGCTAGCTACAACACACACACACACACACACACACACGCTGCCCTCGCTGTCATACTGATGTTATTGATGATAACCCAGAAGCTTTGTTGACACTCCTGATAATGACACTTTCTGCCTAGCTTGCCTTGGGGGTTTCCTCTCTGGGTGACGGAGCTCAAAGCAAATATCCAAGTGTCTTGCTACTTGACAGATAATAATCAGTCTAAAAAAAAAAAAAAAAAAAAAAAAGAAATAAGAAGTCATACTGCACCCCACCTGAGGCCTAGAGGAAACAAAAAAAAAAAAAAGAACCTGTCTGTCCCCAGAAAAGCGGCACTTCATCACGGCTCGCTCTCCAAACGTGCCCCGTGTCGTTAAATCATGACGCGGGACGCTAATAACTCATTAAACAGATATTTCTCCGCTTGTTTGTCAAGAGGCGAGTGCATGTTTTTTTTATCTGGATCACCTTGCCGGAGTTGCAGGGGGAGACTGCATTCTAATTCCTGAGCATATTGAACAGCAAACAACAGCAGAAACGATGCTCCGAACAAACACAGCACCTGCCATATCCTGATCAATAGCTCTTTCCTGTGAGAACACAATGCTGCTGGTATGCTGACAGAGTGACCAGGCCCACTCCACTTCCTGTCATAAACATCTCTTAAAGCATGGGCCTCCTAAATAATAAATAAATATATATATATATATAAATGCTCCGAGCCCGGATGTTGGAAAACCAGCTGCATTATTTACTCCCAAATCTTTATTTACACAAAACACAATAATCCCCTGTATCAGCGGAGGGGATCTATACGGTATCTGCAAACTTTAGAAAGGAAGAGAATTCAATTGTGCTGAGAAAATAAACCCAAAGGCGCCCGAGTACAAAGGGCCCCCGGGTCCCAAGAAAGCGCCTCGAGGATTCAAACCGAGGAACTGGCCGAGATGAGGAGGAAACTCAGCGTTGAGGATTGGCTCGCACTGCAAAAAAAAGAGAAAGAAAGAAAGGAAAAAAAAGCTCTTATCAGGAGGGGGAAATACTTTGTAATTAGTGTAATTAGTTGAAAATGGAGTTTAATTATCTTATTCCTTTGGCAGATAATTCAAGAAATTATTGAAAGTCTAAAATACGAGATAAACAAAGTTAAACAAATGAATCTTATTTGAGGGAAATAAGCCTAAATTGACCAAAATTTTAAAAAAAAATGAATAAACTGAATTATCTGCCAATGGAATAAGACATTTTAAGATAATACAGCTCAATATTCGCTTATTTGAAGCAAAAACCTTTTTCAAGATGGTATTTTTTGCAGCGTGTTCAGCTATACAGTAAATCCTGGTATTTTTAATACACCAGGGACACTCCCTGTCTGCCTTGGTACACATGAGTAACGATCCAGGACTACTTTCAACACCATCACGGCGTTCTTCTTTCTGAAATAACACGCACACACGCTTCAGACAAAAAAAAAAAAGCTTCCCCTTGTTTCCTGGTTACATTCTGGGAATTTGCCGAAACGCCGTTAAAAAACATCGGCGCCGGACACGGCTCCCAGCTCAGAAAAAACTCAAAAAACAACGCGCGTCTACCCAGAGGTGAGGTAGAAAATTGGCACTTGATTTGATTGCTCCACAATAGGCTCCAGTTTGACGAACAAGCCCAGACTGTGATTAAGGGCTTTTGATGAGCAACGGGCCCGTGACTCACCAGCAACTGAGAAAGCAGAGCAGCACAACTTGTTTTTTTTTTTGTTTTCTTGTTTTTTTGCGCTGCTCGGCGGTGGCGGCTTTTTTTTCCTGGAGACTGTAAGGAAGAGGGACATAAAGCTATTTGTTTTCTTTTAGCTCCAGGCGGCCGATGCAGACGGTGTCATCTTTCAGACGTGGAGGCACCGCAGGGGCAGTAAAACGTCTCTTTGGCCCGGGACTGATAGATGCGCTCTCCTCCGCTTTGTTTCTGCATCTGCCCGCCGGACACTCGCCTTTTTTTTTTTTTTTTTTAACGTCGCTCGTCACAGGAAGTTCCCGTCGACGAGGATGCTCGTATATACCCAAATCCGGCCCGTCAGTTTTCCATCGTGCACGGTGTTTAAATAACGAATGAAGCCAGTTTCCTTCTGCTGTAAATCACTCGGTAAAAGGAAAAGGGCCCAAAAAAAGTCGGTAGGTTTTAAACACAAAAGGGTCTCTGGAAAGTAGAGGTTAAAATGTTACATTAACAAATAAAAAAATACAACCAAAAGCCTAAGAGCAAGGTTGTATTGGTATTAAACTGGTATAAAGCACCTGGTTGGAACAGGAGAGCGTTTTCATGAAAGATCAGAGCCAGCTTCATTGGCCAAGTGTGCATAAATCACATTGGTATAAATAAATAAATAATTGACACAAGATGAAAGGCAAAGGACTGGGAGTATATAGACCAAAATGTGCCTATATATAGGTTTAGTTTTATTTCATCCTTTTGCAAGGAAATTCTTTTCCAAAGGCCGTGAAACGACTAACAACCACAAACAAGGGGAAAACAACATTACAGACACACCACAGGCCGGAATGTTGACCGACAGGATTACACATTTAGGACACGTATGGCTGAGGGTTACTACATCTTTGTGCAATTGGCAACCAGCATATTGGCCTTCTGGAAGATCCATCTATATCGATCTAACATTGATTTAAAAGCTGATAAATCAATTGGGTCCATACCAGGACATTCACAGATAGTGCCCGACTTAAGTAGCCTGGCTAACACCAGACCTCATATCAATGTACATTAATATTCAGTCTGGGAACCATCCGTTCATTTGTTCATATGACAGACCGGAGCTTTGATAGGGCTCTACAGGTGTCTGTCAAATACATATGTAGTTTATAGCCAATCGTAACAAACACATCCAATATCCTAGTTCATAAGATGAAGCGTTCCTACGTCGTTCCCCTGATGGATGTTCTTCTTTTTCTGGAGATGATGGTCAAAGCCCTCGGCACACATGTTCCATTTCTGCAGTTCTTTCCCTTGTAATTTGATCCGATTGTTGACCGACTTCATGCCGTAGTCAGGTACCACATTAGCCATCTGCTCACCACTAATCAACGATTTGATAATGGCAACCTTCTTCCCATGGAGATTCCCTGGAGTTTCTTGCCACTACCCCTACCATCACTCCACTTACGCTTTTTGCCACTACCACTAGCCTACACTACCTTTGCTTTATCAGCCAGGATAAATATGGTTAACCTATGTATGTAAAGGTAAATTA
Organism: Eupleurogrammus muticus; assembly: GCA_036785175.1. Taxonomy (NCBI): domain Eukaryota; kingdom Metazoa; phylum Chordata; class Actinopteri; order Scombriformes; family Trichiuridae; genus Eupleurogrammus; species Eupleurogrammus muticus. The sequence goes on from JAYKQN010000001.1 coordinate 9,858,263, forward strand.
TCCAAGTGTACGAAGCCTAAGATGTTAATAGAGACATTTTGCAAGGACAAACTGGGCGAGACGAGGGAGATGAGTGTTGGAGATGTCCATGTGGAGTGGTGATGCTCCGAAACGGGTGAAATACAAACTTACAAATGTAATACGGCATCTTATGAACATTTATGGACATCGGTCAGCGGTTGATTGAGATCATACCTGTAAATGTTTGTGCATAAAGCAAAAAGTAGAAAAACTAACAAGAGCAAAGGTGCAACAGCGGACAGTATGTACAGTAAATAGTAGAAAGACTATTTGTTAAGTTGATATTACTGCGGCTTGCAGGTCTCGTTCACAGGTTACTCGTGCAGGTTATCTTATCTCGGAACGGGACAGCCTCTCGCTGATTGCTTGGCCAGAAGTGGTGGTTGCATCATGGATCATTTGTGGTTCCTTGGATCTCCGGGAATACACTCGTCGAGGTGTAAATCGATCGGATGAACGGTTAACAATATATGTGGACATCTGTTTTTCTTTTGATCCACAATGAATGTGAATCTTTGACCTGCCTCGACATCTTGTTTATACGGGGTGCATTTCATGATTAATATACTGTCTAAAGAACATGACAATTGAATTACACTCAGTAGGTTTGTTCCTACATTTTGGCTGCTGAGCCCCCAAAAGTCAGATATAAGTGGTTATCTGGTTCTAGATGAATCCAGTCATGTGATTCTGAGCTCTTTGTGTAGATGTGTGTGTGGGTTGCTGCTAAATGAAACCTAGCGTCGTCTGTAGCCAGGCTGGGCTAAAACTGGGGCATGATGGGTGCTTTCCAGGTGATCCTGTTTACTTATAAGAGCGACGCGTGTTGTTTCTCAGGTACTTCATTGTAATAACCCCTGGAAGGGGGAGAACAGATCAGACAAACAAGCACACAGTTGAACCCTCTTCTGGGGAATCTGACGTCATGAAGGGGGGAAGTTGGAGCTCCCGCTCGTTGAAATCATTCGTCGCCGCCATTCATCTGTTTCATTTCTCTTTCTCTCACATGATTTCCATTCTCTTTTTTTTCACTCTGTGAGCTGAAGGGCTGGATGCCGAAACCTCCAAACCACAACAGAGTTTTCATATGCTGATTATTTTTGAGATTTTGCTCCCATACCAAACTTCTCTAGTAGTGTTATTGTTACTTACCTTTGTCCAAGTTGCTCCTGAGAATTCCTTCTAAATTCACCAAAAGTCAACTTGTCTGCAGCATGTTTTTTTTTTTTTGTTTTTTTCATTCAGTCTGATCCAGAAAGTCGCACTTCAGCAGCACTTACACAGCCCAAACTTTCCACTTTTATTCCTAACCATATTCTGAAGGTTTTTACAGAGCGGTTTGTTAGATTTATACCGGTTAGTGGCTTATAGAACATTTTATTCCTAAAAACATGGCGAAAATTGATTTTTTTTCTTCTGGGAGATAAAAACACACATATCCAAAATCCCCTCTGTGAAAGCCTTTTTTATTCCCGTGTGTCAACAAAACCAAACAAGAACTTTGAACATGGCCTTTTTCCATTGCTCAGAATAAAGAATGCTGCATTTGCATATTTACACAGAACATTAAAAAAAGTTACAATACAATATAAAAAAAGCATTGTAATGTGAAGTAAGTCTTATTTCAAGAAGTGATCTGGGGGAATTTCACTTTTCATTACAGATAGTGTTATCCTGCAGTCTGATATATGTGTGTGTGTGTGTGTGTGTGTGTGTGTGTGTGTGTGTGTGTGTGTGTGTGTGTGTGTGTGTGTGTGTGTTTAAATATTTGGAACGGCACTTTATAAAACAGAATTTAGTTTTACTGGCAGCTAATTAGGACTTTTAGAATAAATGTTCAGTAAATGTTCATATGTTACTGTCACTGACCCCTGGGACTGAATACAAGCTGTTATTAATTGTATATAGCTGTAATTTATAATTGCTTTTAGTAATATGAATATGAACAAAACATTTCAGTTGTTTATTATAATATCTATAGTTAAAAAAGTCACTATCACCACCAAACTTCTTAACTTTAAAAAAAAAAATTTTATGATTTTTACTGTATAGTATTAAGTAAAATAATAAAATAAATTTGATGCAGTCTAATATTTCAATAATAATAATGAATACTTTTTTATTTTCTAATAAAGATCCATCTCGTTTGCCTTCCCTGGGTTATATTTAAGATTTAAGCAGTAAAACCTCTCTGAATAAAGTGGTCCATCTCCTCTCCAAAGCGTCTTTCTCAGCTCTACAAAGAGCAGGTCGTTCAGTGTCTCGTTAATATCAATGAGCCTCTCCTCTAATGAGGAGATTTGAATGGCTGTGAGCGGCGGGGGAGGGGCGGCTCCGCCACGTTCTGAAGAAGGGCCGAGCACGTCCGTCTGCGGATTAAGCTTTCTGAAACAACGCCTCACTCACTAAAATCTCATTTTCTACGACGGGACCTTCAATAATTAACCGTTAAAAGTAATGTAACAAACGCTACATTTTTCCAGGTAAATTTGTGACAAAGTTACAGCGGAGGTGTTCACGAGTTCCCGCGTTTGCTCGACGGAAGATGCAGAGTCACATAAACCATTCGGCGGAATAAATAACGATAAAAGCAAAGTGCACTATTGGTATGTATCTGAATGTTTGCTTCGCTGTTTCAAATGAAACCGTTCATCCATGTGGCTCCTTTCAAAGAATATTCAAATTATGTTTCTGATTTTTTACCAGTGAAAAAGGCTGTGCTGGTAAACTGCTGCTGACATTTTCATTTAAAAGACTCTCCTTGAAGACTCTTGCTGTTAGCTTTTCTTTTTTTTGCCTGCTTGGCAGCTGGTTTATTCCCTCTTTCCCTCCTCTCGTCACTCGACTCTGGAAAGCTTATCTGCTGTCATCTGGCCTATTGTCCCTGTTATCTGAAGTGATCAGGCCTTGAGCCGAGCCACTGTTTTGTGTCTCCTCCGCCGTCCTCACGAGCCAGATGGAGGCGTTCCACCTGCAGAGAGCCTGAAAGAGCGCTCGCTGTGATCTCCTGTCGTATACAAATGCGGCAGAAGGGTCTCCCGGTGTGTGTGTGTGTGGTGGAAAAAAAAAAGTAACATAAGGAACTTATAGAGAAATGGAAGCCACGTCTCTGATCTGCCAGGGCGGTGACAGTTGTATAACCATGCTCCTTTGAGAAAACCTGAAAACCTGAAAAAGAACAATTTAATTAAAGCTCCTCATGCAAATGCCTTACATTTAAATCACCTGGGTGGACGAGTTTGCATCAGGTTTGTATAATGTACACACATGACGGTTAAACGCCCTGATGCACGTGGGACTGTTTGGCCTAGTCTTCTAATTCTGTCTAAAAGCAAAAAAAAACACAACGGAGACGTTGGTGAAAAAGGAAAGGGAACCCCAGTTGCATTCATCATGGACTAGAAAAACACCCTTCCTATGCGCCAACAAGCGGCGTTTCTCAATCCAGCCGTGCGGCTTGCTTTGGATCCGTGCCACATGTGGAAATATATATTCCATTCCTAACTGCCAGAGCAGTCTTTTTTTTTTATTGGCAGCGTAACTCATTTCAATTTTTTTTTTTTTTATTGGTTCATGCCCCATTTTCTAATTCCGCGGGGACCCCGTGTCAGGGCAGGCAGCAGCAGGAATCAGGGTAATCACAGTGAAGATGTTCTGGAGCAGAAAAAAAATAATATGCATTTGCTTCCAAGTTCTTGCCCACCAACGTTGTTAAGACTAGCGGCTAAGAAGTTTGCTCCCCCCCCCAAAAAAAAAAAAAAACAAGGTGTGTCTGAGTTGCTACTGTAACCCTCCTGTGACCTGTAAAACTAACTTCACCACATACGGTGAATCTGAGCGGCGAATTTATTCCCAACTGACCCTCGGAAAACATTATAACCTAGATACCCCGTTCCCGTTAATGTTCTCCGGTTAAATTTGGGAGTCAGCCTCGGCTTAAAAGACTCTGTTCGGGAAATAAAAAATGCAGGTTATGACTTTTTTTCTTTTTTTTTCTGACAAGTTAAAACTCCAAAAAAAAATCCCTCCAGGGAAGCAAACTAATGAATCCCTCCGCCTCGTCATGCAAAGAGACAGGATACAGACACTACTAATCAATGTAATTTATGTGGAAGCGCATACCGGCTGACTTTCTGCTCATTCATGCCGAATCCACCGGCGTACTGTGACCTTGACTGAGGTCGAGGGAAAAGGGGGGGTTAAAAAAAAGGCCTCACGGGCAAAGTAGGAAGTTTAAGAGGGTTTGCCGTCCAAAGATAAGGAGCGCGCTTTGTCTTTAAGGTGCCTCTATTGTTCCAAAGTCAGGCTCTTCCTTTAAACACAAACATTTAAAGCAAGCGTGCCGGATGCTTTTGCAAATATTGTGACTTATTACATACGTTGGCAGCGTCGTGTTTCACGCACGCCGATCCAGTCGATTATGGTCAATTCTTGGGCTCATGTGATAAATCGCGGGCACGGGTATCAGTTTGTTTTTTGTTTTTTTCATCCTGGTGTCATGTACTCACTTTAAAGCTCACCCAGGCCCGGTGCGGCCGGTCACGACAGGAGCAACAAACCCAAACAAAGGCTCGGGGAGCATGAAGTCTCTGCTCTTCCAGACTTCACACGACTCCACCGCGAAGCGATGGGAAAACACAGGCGCCCCGATGGAGTCGCGGCTGATAGATAGATAGAGAAGTTATGCATTCCGGGGGTGAATAATGAGCATAACCCGACGCACAAACACGCAGGGACATTCAGATCTTCTTAGGTCATTTAAAAACAAAAAAAAGGCCTGAACACATATTTAACGTCACACGTGCCTGTGACGTCAGAAATATGCGTGTAAATATGTGATTTTGATATGGAAGAAATAAATATAAGATGGTTTTTGACACTAAATCAAACTGCCAGGGGTGTAAAATTACACAAAAAACAACCACCTCTTCTCTCTGCTCACGATTATGTGCACGTGGCAAAGTGCATACACACACACACACACACAGCACCTCTCTGTGCATGTTACCTAGTTGAAATACACACAAGCTACTTTTCGGCGGCCAGACAAGAGATTAAGGCTGTTTGAGTTACCTAAAAGCTTTTCTGCATTTATGGGTGACACCCAAAGTCGGTTTTCAACAACAAAGAATAGATGTTATTTTCTATGCGGTGCTGTAAAGGGGGAGGAAAAAATGGAGGAGAAAAAAAAGTGAAGGTGATATTTGAGCAAAGGTATCATTATGAGAAATTATCGCGTGCCGACTTGCTGAGGGGCCCGGGATGAGTTGGAACTGGAGGGCTGGTGTTGACGGAGCGGCGCTGCTCATTCTTCTCTTTATCTCGCTGGCATTCTTATGCCTCATTTCAATAGCCATTCTTCACTGAAGAGCCCCTTCACCGCCGTTCACACGTCTTGTGATTTGTATTCTAAGTAGCTCACAGATCTTTTGTATTCCGGGCCGATAGCAATCTGAATCCTCACACACTGACAGCGGAGGCTGCAGATTTCCTGCTGGAGCTGCAAAAAAAAAAAAAAACAGGTCATGTATTATGAGGAGTGAAATCTGTTTTTTTTTTTTAATCCTGTAAAAACAATGAGCTCCGCGCACACACAAACTCCAGAAGCCATGATTGATCTCAGCGCAACGATTACACTTCATTTCTTTGCTCATCTGCTCAACACAGCACAAATGTTCCACTTCGTTTTTGCACCACTTTCTGAAAAGCGCAATTATATAAAACTGCAAATGCAACATTAAGACTTGTGTTAATCGTCAGTATATCTCGTTTCAACATTCTCCAGCATTCAGTGTGTTTTGATCAGCGCACCCATAGGACCTTCCTGTGATAAGCCAATTGATGACAAATTACAACTTGTAATAGATATTTCAAGTTGTGATATAGCCAACATTATGCTCTACTTATAATCGCAGGCGTCTCATGTGAGGACAGTGAAGAAATAAAAGAAAAAATCACAATTCAAAACAAACACAACTCATTTTAGAAAGGGCCTTGGGAAATTTAGGATAGAAATATCATTTCACAATAAAAAAAAAATGGAAAGAGAGAAAGCTTCAGAAGAAATACTTCTGAATGTGTCAAAAAACAAACTTCAGAAGTGAGGCGGCGGAATTCCCTTATGTAGTGGGAGCGATTTGGGGAATGTGAAAAATGAAATAGTGTTATTCAGCACACAGATGAAATCCAGGAGTTCTGCTCGCAGGCTGATAACGGAGAAAACGTCTGCGTCTGAATGGCGTTGATAAGGGAAACATACCAATACAGTAGGCTTTCTCTGAGCTGCAGATTCCCCCTGTTCTTCTCCTCAGGAGTCCAGCCGCAGGCTGACACCAAACACACAGGATTAGTCGACAACCACTTTGAAAAGTCCCAAGAAATGCTCATTGTGTATCCTGCAATGTGTGTTGCCGTTTTTTTCCAATTTAATATTTACATTTTTGTGGACTTTTTATATATATATAAAAAAAAAACTAAATTTGCATGCCTTAATGGTCCCAAAGGCACCTAGTTAGAGCTGCAGCAGCAATACAGTCTGCCTTCTCACACACTCACTCTGAGGCCACTGCTACAATAGTAAAAAAAAATTTAACTGGATATATTTGTCCACCGGTTAAAAAAAATCTCTCTCTACACGCTAATCCGACAAATCTATTTTTTTTGTTTTTATCCACCCACTTTTCTATCCAATCCGCCCTCTGAACCACAACATAAGCTGGGTGTACCCGTCCTTCATTGCACGCAAATTCACTTCGCTGTGAAATTCAGTGTGGACACCAAGGACCTAAGTTTCATCTCATCCTGCCGAGCCAATCACAGAACGGGAGAGGGTGCGGCAAGATGATGACGAAACACAGAAGGGACTTTGTTGATAACTCTGGATCTGACATGGCGGCAGACAGTAATTTACCTTCCCATGCATCCTTAGAAAGTGTTCCAAGTAATTTAAACTGCGAGTTTGTTTGGACAAATAGGTAACTTTTAGCATGAAACTATTTTGTCGTCATTGGATGTTGGGTACGTCATCAGGTGTGTTTGATACAATTGGCTATAAACTACAGACATTTGTAGTGCCCAATAAAAGGCTCTCTGCTTTTATACGAACAAATGAATGGATGGTTCCCATACAGAGTGTCACTCTACATTAATATGAGTTCTGGTGTTAGCCAGGCTCCACCAACACAGCACTTACCCAGAGCGTTGCCAAACCAGATAGACAGTAGATTGTGCACGCTCACAGACAAAGCGTTGGTCGCACAAGTGCCTGTGTTTTTGAATCACCACGCTGGGAAAGGAGGAGGACGCAGGTGAACTACACGACGCAGCAGGAGCAGCGCGGCAGCAGCTGTTTAGTGAAGGCTGAGCAGAAAACAACAACCACAAACAATACTGGCACTCCACATGTTCAGAATGCTCTTTCACACAGGTATTTTATTTTGGCCTGGCATCTTATCGCCGTCTTTGAGACGGAACGTATTCATGTTGATGTTTTAGTCTGAGATATTTGTCGGATTGATTTGCAGAAGGAGATCTTTTTTTAAAAGGTGGACTAAAATAAATTTTAAAAAAATATTTAACATTACTGCTATTTTAAAGAGATAATTGCTGTGCTGATAATTCATTCATCTGCTCATCAGCATTCATAAATGTGACGCTTGATCGCTGCAGCTCATACTAACTGTGCCTATTCCAGATGAATTGGGAAAGAAATGTGCACAGTTTCCCCCACACCAGGGACTTTTTAAGCACCAGGTGTTTGCAGAAGAAATCCTTCATGAAGTGGCTGCAGATTCGAATCACAATCATTAAAACGGAAAGAAGTTTCTTCAGGTTTTTTTAAGCTCACTGACAAAAATAAAAATATTACATTCTATTTGATCAACGCTGCTTTGGAGATTAGACTTTGGGCAAAAGCACTGTTACAATGACAGATAGTAATATTCAGAGCTGCTCTGATTTCCAGACCGTCATTTAACAACATTTGAAGATTTTTTTTTTTATTATTCAGTCATAACTGCAGTTTCTTCCTGAACTTCATCATTCAATCAGACCACGTCTGACGTTTTGAAACTCGCCTGATCTGTGACAAGCTTTGGGGAATTTCCTGGCATTATAAAGTCATAAACAGACACAACATAGTGGGTAAAACCTAACTTCGGATATTATATTAATAGCTTATTAAGTGACAATAAAGGAGAAACTCCTGCAGCATTATCTTTCTCTTAAATCGCCGTTTCTTATGCAAAACAGTTATTGATTTATTACAGGTGCCCTTTTTTGGAGAAAATACCAATGCTTTCAGCTATCAGAGGAACCGCTGCTCCACACTTCAATGGAATCAATGATGCAGATCGACTCATTGAATCTTTCACTGCTCTCATATATCAAAGACATCAAATAGTATTTGTATGCCTCATGGTGGATATTCAGTTTCAGACAACTGTCAGCTCCCTGTGTGAGGACGGGGGGTGGGAGGATGGGGGGAGGCTTGTTTGGCTCAGCCCTGTCATCACTGAGCTGAAATCAGAGAGCGTTGACGAAGCCGTGAGAGAGGGAGCCGCTTGATAGAAACCCCACATTAAGGTGTGCGGTTCTTTTCAAACGCACACTTGGGGTCATTTTAGCACTTTGTGAGCGCAGACATAACAGCACTTGGGAAGTGACAGTTCACGTGTAAAGGTGAGGACAGATTCAGACCCCCGCTGATGAAAACTGTCATCAGACACGGTTATGAAGTGATTTGTAGAGGGAATCACCAGGAAAAGAGAGAGAGAGAGAGAGAGAGAGAGGGGGGACCCTAAACGGCCAATCTAAATGCCAAGCCTCACTCTGTGCTGGGCACTGAGGAGGAGGAGGAGGGGGGTATAAGATATGGAGAGGCTGATATTTTACCAGGAAAAGCCTGTGTAATCCTAAAATTGCTCTAATTTTCCAATATCTTCCCTGCGGGGACTTACGCGGGGATTTGATATAGTATCTGTTATGATTTAATGGCCTTACTGAAACATAATAGAATTCTCGCCTGCTGCTACGTTCCTGCAGGAATCTTCGGCACACACACACACACACACACACACACACAGTAATGCATTAATAAGGCACTGTACCCCGATAGCTCCGGCTTGATCGGAATTCCTATAAGTACTTACTTTCTCGGTCTAATGCTCCTCTTTTGAATATTTGAACCTTTAATTATAATCTCGTAATAACAGATCAGGGCGCCGGTGTAGCCTGCCAGGTCCCACAAAGCATAGGGAAGTATAGTACTTTTCCTATTGTGTGAAATCTGTGCTTTTAAGTGGGTGAAGAAAAAAAAATAACCATGTGAGGCTTTTTGTTTTTGCAGCAATATCTTCTTATTTTTATTAAACCAAAAAAAACATTTTTTTTTTATTTAAACATGTACATAAAAGTGTAGTAAACCTCTAGTGAGTTCCGTCCAGTTATTACATTTATTATCAAGCATATATATATATATATATATATATATATATATATATATATATATATATATATATATATATATATATATATATATATATATATATATATATATAGTAATCACACAGTAATAAGTGAACGCCAGTCCTCTCTCACCAGAAGTTCACCACAGTAGTTTTGAAAGACGACGTGACAACACACGTTGCACTTTACGTGCACAACTTTTTCAAACTGACGCACACAGGCCGAGCAGTTGGTTTTATAGCCCGGTCGTTTTCGTCCCTCTTAGCCCCGCCCCCGCGGGGTGGGGGCGGCGCAGGCCGGTATATATGCCTATGGCTGCTCTCCGCTCGCACATTAACGGTCCGTCTAACGCTAAACACGCGCGTGCCCAAGTAACGTTGTCAGCTCGAGGCATGGACATGGAGGTAAGTTTCTTTACCTTTACCTTTTTATTTTTTTTTCAAAAACCCAACACGTGGTGGAGGATTTGTTTTTATTTATTTATTTTTTGTAGGTCAATTAAGGAACAGGTTGATATGCTACATCTTTTAAACCGCCTATGTAAAACAAAAAAAGTATTTTTGTTCTAGCAAATATACCAAAGTGCATAAGATAAGCAAGTGCAAGTTATTTTTTAGTCAAGTTACCAGACATTTTAGTTGTTTGTTTTCCAATGTAATGTGAACAACTACCCAGGTCTTTTTAAAAAAAAGTGGAATTTATTCTAACATAAAATAAGCAACAGCAGACATTTTTACTTATTTTTTCTTTTTTAAAGTATGATATAAACTAGCCATGTCCACATTTGTCTAACTTTTCAACTACTTTTTTTTCTTTCAGTACGTAGACTACTCATTCATTTTTGAAAACAGCTCTGATAACATCTCAGAGATGTCTGGGGACTACGACCCGGACTCCCAGTGGTGCAGCAGAGACCACAGCAACGACTTCAACAAGATCTTCCTGCCGACGGTTTACGGGATTATATTTGTTCTCGGGATCATCGGCAACGGCCTGGTCATCGTCGTCATGGGTTACCAGAAAAAGGTCAAAACCATGACGGACAAGTACCGGCTCCACCTCTCCGTGGCCGACCTCCTGTTCGTCCTCACGCTGCCCTTCTTCGCGGTGGACGCCGCCAGCTCCTGGTACTTTGGCAGCTTCCTGTGCGTGTCCGTGCACGTGATCTACACTGTCAACCTGTACAGCAGCGTGCTCATCCTGGCGTTCATCAGCCTGGACAGGTACTTGGCGGTGGTGCGCGCCACCAACAGCCAGGCCAAACGGAAGCTGCTGGCCAGCCGCGTGATCTACGTGGGTGTGTGGCTGCCTGCCGTCGTGCTGACCGTGCCGGACCTGGTGTTCGCCCGGGTGCAGGTGACGGGCTCCTCCAACGTCCTATTCACCGTGGACGAGAGCACGCACGTGGCCGAGTCCCGGGTCATCTGCCAGCGCTTCTACCCGGAGGAGAGCAGCCTCATATGGACGGTGGTGTTCCACTTCCAGCACATCCTGGTGGGCTTCGTGCTGCCCGGCCTGGTCATCCTCATCTGCTACTGCATCATCATCGCCAAGCTGTCGCAGAGCGGCAAGGGCCAGCCGCTGAAGATGAAGGCGCTGAAGACCACGGTCATCCTCATCGTGTGCTTCTTCTCCTGCTGGCTGCCGTACTGCGTGGGCATCTTCCTGGACGCCCTCATGAGGCTGAAGGTGCTCACCCCCAGCTGCGAGGTGTGGCAGGCCATGGACAAGTGGATTTCCATCACCGAGGCCATGGCCTACTTCCACTGCTGCCTGAACCCCATCCTCTACGCCTTCCTGGGAGTTACGTTCAAGAAGTCGGCTAAGAATGCGCTGACTATCAGCAGCAGGTCCAGCCAGAAGGTGACTCTGATGACGAAAAAGCGCGGGCAGATTTCATCCGTGTCGACGGAGTCCGAGTCCTCAAGTGTTTTGTCGAGTTAACACCAGTCAAGCCTCGGAGAATGTGACTTGAAACTCTTAAGGAGAGAAAAAAACTGAGATTTGGTTCAAAGACTACTACATTTTGTACATATGTAAAAAAAAACTAGATTTTTAATACCTTTTGATTTGTTTACTGCAGTTGTGTGTGTGTGTGTGTGTTCGTTGTGGTGGTTTTTTCTGCATGTTTTGCAAGTTTCATGTTGCCCAAAGTGGATTTTTTTTTTACCTAGGACAAAGCCTCATTTCTATAAACTCATCTTCATTTCATCTTTGCAAACTGTGATGCTGTAGTAAAGTTTAGGCATTAGAATGTCTGTTTTCAGGGATGATAGCTGCTTTTGGAAAAACTGTACCTAGTATGTAGCATTTTGTGTGTTTCGCACTTAAGTTGCGTGATTTATCTGAAAGCTATTATTTATTGCTGTCATTCACACTGGAAGTTTTTTAAGAGGAAAGAAGACTGCATGCTGCTTGAATAAAAAAAACAAAATTGAAATGTTTTATTTATGTGAAAAATAAAACAAACTCAATGCTTCTCATAACGATTGTCTGGTGTGCATTTTCACCCCTAACCCAGGTCCTCTTCCCCTCAGGGGTTGGGAAATGAGGTGTGTGTGCGTGCATATGTGTGTGTGTGTGTGTGTGTGTGTGTGTTGTAGGGAGGGGGTGCGGGGATCCCAACCCTAACACAAATGTCTCCACCTGATCTGGCTGGAAAGCAGAAGGAGGACTTAGCCGGGCCTGTAATTGCAGGAACATCTGTGCACTTTTACATCTTAAGCAGCCATAACACAAAAGCTAAAATCTTCAGTCATAATTAGCACCCATATGGCGCCTTAACAAAGAAAATAGCATGTTAAGTTATCCTTTGAATTTTTGCTCTTTACAAGACACACTGCCTTCATTATGTTTGGCTTGTAAACAAGTGTTATCCTCATGTGGTTCACAGAATGGGTCAATGGGTCATTTCGGCTGCCCGCAAGACAATAAATAATAGTATTCAGCTCACAGATTTTATATTCTGAAGAGGCAAATAGGACAACGCGGTCTTTGTTGAGCATCAACATAATATATTACAGGCAATAAATCAGCTGGAATTATATAGTGACAAGATGAAGCATAAAAAAAATTACAAATCATTCTGTGGGGTCTTAAAAAACACACTACAGATATAATCATGAGCGGACTGGTGACAGAATGATGTTCAGATTGGAGACCAAAGGAAGTGGGCAACAATGGATGTCAAAGAGAATGGAGTCGTCAAATTGCTGCTGCGCAAAGTGGTGTTGGCTTCTATTCAAGATTCCAGCGGAGTTGCATTTCCATTTGTTTACATGTAAAAAAAAAAAGTGTGAAGTACCTCCATCAAATCACAGGGTTAATGGCTATTTTGGAGCGTTCTCACAGTGGAACAGGATTAAACAAGGGATGCTTTTTTTCAGTTGGAAATGTTCCCAAATGATTCCGAATTTGCATAAGAGCTTGGCTGCCTCAGCCTGTGCAGGAAACAGATCTGTGATTAACACTTCACTTTGTTCAGGTAAATCCTCTGCATCTACTTCAATTCACTCTGAGGAAACCTTGATGTTCGACTGAGGGCTTTGGGATCATATTAACTGATATAAACAGAATTGTAACGACGTGCGTGCTGTGTACCAATATACAAAAAGACACTAGAGCGACAGCTCCCACACAAGTATTAGTGCAAAGCATTTGCAAGTCATTTGTTTCATTGGTTTGTCTGATTATCAGATTGAATTTTAGATCACGTTCCATAAACCTAATGACCATGACCAATGTCAAAAAAAACAAAAACATATGGAAAATGCTTTTACCTAAATTGCCCGTGAGTGCACACATTTTGAGTACCCAATGGCCCCCTTGGGAATTAACCCTTGGATCCAAAAAGGCACTCTTGCATAAATAAGTAACGCTTTATTTTTGTCTGCGATTACAAAATATCCACACGCACTAAAAATGCACAAGCCGCCCCTGTAAAAATCAAATGATATCGCGGACAAATATCACACTCCTTCTACAATGTGACTAGAATGTAACCTTTTTTTTAAACCTAATACATACTCATGCTGCAGAGAAGTGTCCCATGTTTGCTTTACTGGGTTAAAGGCCAAAGCTGTTGAAATGTAGAGGAAGTTGTTTCTACTGGTGATTCATTACCAGTGTGGATCCAATAGCTGATCCCCTAACTGGAACTTGACACCGGTGCCCGGTCTGTTCAGAGCTTCCTTTTAACGTATGCTGTTGAGAGTAGCGCCAGATCCGCAACCACAACATACACGGTTTGATTGGGGCCAAGGACCTTTTGCTTCTTTTCTCTTCCCATGTTTCCTGTTTCTCTCTTTCCACTTTCAACCGTCAAAGACAAAAAATGACCCCTAAATGATCCTTTTTTTTTTCTTTTTTAAATAAGTGCTGAAATAATAACGCTATGGAATGCACATCAGGAAAGGGACATACTGTAAATACAAAAGGTTCCTTTTGGGCAGCAGTGACCTGCTTTTCTAATGACTGCATTGTTTTGGTTGGAAAGTGAGCAGCGGGAGGACTGTTTCCTGCGTCAGGAGCTCCTGTGGCCAACAGCCTGAGAAAAGCTTTGATGACCCCCCCAAACACACACACACACACACACACACACACTGTATTCAAACCATCATCACTGGCCATGCATGGCGGTCATTCCTGCAAAGGTCACCTGATCACTTTAGTGCAATGAACCAAAGCGTGAAAGTAATTTCATGGAGTATATCACTTATGTGATCATGTAGAAGAATGTGTAAAAAGCAGCCCACACATGGTGGTTAGTAGTAATGATAGTAGTAGTATTAGCAGAAGTATGACTAAGTAAGTACTGAAAAGTAGTGGCATTGCCATATGCTTATGTGTTTCTGTGTTTTTTTTGTTTGTGGTTGTACTATGTTGACTTAAATACTTCAGTTTTGTCTTTCGCTTGAATACAATCCAGGAATTTCAGTATTAAATAAACAACTAGGTACAACATCAAGATAAGTGTACATTAGATTAGTATTCATGTACATGTGATACTTCCACTGCATTTCAGGGGAAAATTTTGTACTTTCTCTTTGACTTATGTTTAGAAATTACCCCTGATTTTATTGCGGCAACAATGGTGCAAATGATAGCCTATTACTTAAACATTTGAAGTACAAAGTCAATATTCTCCATTACCAAATTTGTATTTGGGAAAGAGGTAATGGAAATAAAATATTTAGTTACTTTTCAGGTAAAGATTAATATATCTATATTTCATGTTCAGCAAAGCACTTAGAGCTGAATTTCTGAATAAAAGGTGTTATACAAATGAAGTTGATTAGCCCTATTATTATTAATTATTTATTATCTTTCCACAAGTACGATAGACTATAATATGATTGCAATCAGATTATACAACTCATATACCTCTGCCAGAGCCACAATCACACACCTGGACTAAATATACCTCCTTTTTATATATTTGCCTGAGAATATAATATCCAATATGATACTTTGAGTACATTTTGCTGATAATACGTCTTTTTTTTATTAAACTATTTATATAGTATTTATATGTTTACACAAATACTTCCAGCACTACCCTTCACATTCCCGGTGGGAACAACCTTCACCCGCTCGTTTCTAGTCGGATCTCGGAGCGCATCTGGTGCTCCGGCAAAACAGCTCCTTCCTTCCGGTGGCCGTCCATGCACTGAACAGCTGGTACTCTCAGTCAAACAGCCGTGAAACATTCATTCTCTCCTTTCTCCGAGAAAAATATATCGACATGACTAAAGAGGACGTCCAGGGGTAAGGAGGGTGTCCACCTCAATAAAGTCGCAGGTCTGCCGCGTCGCCCGCGGCTCACGTCACCGTATGATAGCGCTGCTAGCTCTGCTAGCAACTAGCTAGCGCTGCCTTAACCTGCAGCAGATTGCATCATCTGTTAAAAGTTTATCACTGGATGTTAAATGTTGAAAACGGCAGTAATAGCGAACGCAGAACGAGCCTCGCTGATGCCGTTTCACTTGATACACAAACAACTTCTTTTTAATCTGGTTTTGTGGTGTTTCAACATCAAATTGCACGTAAATATCAGTTTAAACGGCTCCGGTTGACGCGAGAGTTGTGTTGCAGCATTAAAACGCCAGTTTTCTCTGTCAAAAGTCGGTTTTCATGGTGAATTACGGCCAGTCGGTTGAGATGACATATATATATAGTCATCATTAGACGTTTGGGTTTAGCATTAACTTCGCAAACCCCGACCTGTCAGGCCATGTTGGTGCACATTCCTCAGTTGTGATCTGCTGAACTGTCACTTTAAACCCTCTGGTCGCGAGCCACGTGGTTGCCAGACAGGAAATAGTGTCAAGAAGGGCCAAGTACTGGTATCTAAAAATACTAATAATTAAACAAAAATACTCACTACACACTGTTCTACAATATTATGTTTTATTGCTTACAAACACATGAGACCATTTTAATTAAGTTTATCGATTTTTTGATTAATAGTAAAAGTACTGCATCATATTCTAGAATATACATGTATGTGTATCATGATTGGTTGATACACTTTATATGAAACTGACTGAATAAATGACTCATACATTTAATTCTACAACTAAAGTAACCACACACAACAGTTTTAGATACCAACAATGGCTTGAATCATGCTTTAAATAACAAGTCACATACTAAATCAGTGTTTCACAAACATGAGATTGGAGAAAAGATGTTGTTTTGGATTGGGAGTTTTTAATGTAAAGTAGCTTTAAGTAGGTATGTGACCTAAAGACATTTAGTCAAGTATTTATGTTTGTTAATCAACACATATGTAAGAAATGCTTACAAAGAAACATTGCATAAAAATGTGAAATAACCAGTCTGACAGCAGCAGGAGCAACTAAGCTGTCAATTCCTATTATAAAGAATACATTGAGTCAGTCTCACCAAAGGCCACGCACCAGCCTCGTTCCAGCTTTGATCTTGTTATTTTATGAATGAATGAATATGATCAAAGAATAATGAGCTGTGTAATAGTTGTTTATCGATTTATTTTTATTTATTTTTTTTTTTAAGCCCTAGTGACAGAACATGGGGGCTGTTGGATTTAGCGTAACATTATGCCATCATGTGTTTCTCATGTGTTAAACATAATAATCTAAGATTAGCTGTTTTCACTAAGAATGAGTAAGAATGTCAGAAATTCTCAGTTGACTGTGTGTGTCTGTGTGTGTGTGTGTGTGTGTGTGTGTGTGTGTGTGTGTGTGTGTGTGTGTGTGTGTGTGTGTGTGTGTGTATTTTTTTGACTGAATGTTTGTAAAGATGATGTTGATTTGACAGTACTAAAAGTATTAAATCTGTATTTAACCTCGGAAGTTGAAGGATCACTAATGAATCTGGTTCTTAGTTTCGATCTCACCACCTGGCGTGGGAAAAGCAAACAGCATCATTTATCCACCTCCATCTTGGCAGCTGTCACAGTTGTGCTGCATGCTCATTTGGAGAAGTCCAAAGTTCAGCCTTTTTTTGATGATGATGATTAAGTATGTAATTCCATAGTTTATTGCACTGTTCACAAGTAGCTGAGACTGCCTCAGTTCCATATGCAATTTTAACTCGCATCAAATTTTCAATAATACAAATTGTGCATAGAATTGCTTTTAGCAGCCTACCCAAGTTTTACAGTGATTTTGACTTGCATTCGTAGGTATTAGAAACAGGTTACAATAGTGTGCAGGAGTCAAAGCACAGAATGTGACGATTCCTTCAGAGATAAAACAGTGTGTGTGTTTTTTTTATCAGGGCTCTGAGGGTGAAACCATCTGTTCCTTGTTGCTTCCTTCCTTGTTCTTCTTGTAGTTAAAGATGGATCTTTATGACTCTGGCTGTATGTTTGGGGTTTGTGTCAATGTTCAGAATGAACCCGGAAACCCGTCTCGTGTCTCCCAGAGGGCATTGCATAACGGATAAGGCCAGAGACGAGGGCTGCTCAAATATGGGAAAAAAAATCATTATTACTATTATTTTGGTCAGCGTAGAATTGAAATATTTAAATATTTACTTTTAGATAAACAATGTATTTATTCACCATGAGTGAGTTTGTGCTTATGTTTGACATGGTAAAACAGATTTGCTGTTATATTCACTCTGCTGCCATTAAACCACAATTTTATTTATCAGCGAATATCACCTGCTCATCAGCTCTGGCGATGTCGTGTCATCTCGTGTGGCGGTAGCATTTGGGAAAATAAAAACTCTTGTACTTTTAGATATGACAAAAGATTATCAAAGCATAATCGTCTGTGTTCTTCACCAAGGAGCCAACAAATCTCGCCGTTCTGGCAGCTCCGCTTTGAGCCGTTTTCCATTCACACGGGCTCCAGCTGTTGTGTTTTTAAAAGCAAAACAAAAACAGAAAAAAAACAAAAGGATTAAAGGCACTTCAGAGTTAAAAGCGAGACGTGACGATGGCTCAGGATTGGTTTTCCCAGGCGGTCAACAACTTCCTCCTGGGATGCAAGAGAAATAGAAGGTGGAAGTTGACTTAAATGTTTATGCTGCGCGTTTCTTCCTGTTCCAGGGCGAAGGAGGAGGATCAGCAGGCCCCGTCAAAGAAAGGCCTGAAGAAACAGCAGAAGGAAGCGGAGAAAGCTGCGAAGAAGGCTGAAAAACAGGCTAAGCTGGTCAGTCGTGCCTTTTTTTGTGTGTGTGTGTGTGTGTGTGTGTGTGTGTGTGTGTGTGTGTGGGGGGGGGGGGGTTTCACATCCGTAACCCGCTCTTACAGCTGGTAGGGCTGTGACGTGCGGTTCTGCTGGGCATTGTGGGTCCAGTGGGGGGGCTGGCAAGGGTGTCTATTGTCTTCAGTATTCCTGTCATTCTGGCTTTGTTTATTTCCACCCAAACAAAGTGCTATTTTCCTCTGCGAGCGAAGAGAACAACATCTTAGCAGCTCCTTCTTAACATGCAACCACCACAACTCTGATAAGGCCTCAGCCTTTTCTCTGCCACGGGACGGAAAAATGGAACTCTGACATTCCGATTCGACAGCATCGCCACCCACAATACAACGCGTGAAAACGTATCCAATGAACTAGGAGTGTAATGATTCATTTTAACTTTGATTCAAGGTTGACGTTGGTTCATTGATAAGAATCCCATGCAATTCAGGGACCTGAAATTCAGCCCGAAATTCAACCAGTGTAAAATAAAAACCTGGATACTCAACGGTGTAAATGAAGTGTCCTAATGTTTCTTAAAAGGGAGTCGGGTAAAAATTAATGATGGATATAAAACAACCAATTAAACAACAATGAATAGCAAATGCATTCAAATTGGATTTGACTAAAGTGCAACCAACATCTCTTGAGGTTGAATTAACAATTTTAGTAAGAAAGCAGCAAGTAAGTTTACATGCTTTACTGCAGATTTTTTTTACATATACAAATATGAAGATGTCACAAGTTGTTGATCGATATAGTTGAATGCCAGGAATATAAATCAAATCATTGATCTAGTAGATGAATGGTGATATACTGATACAATGAACTTCTGTTCTTCCCACAGTACAAATGCAGGAGCAAATTGCTCTTTTCAGTCTGTCCCTGTTTTTCCTATCAAGTTGCTCAGGCAGCTTTTTTCTACTTTATTACTGCTACTTAGTAATAGCAAGAGCAGAATACAGCTCTGATCGCTAGCTTATGGTTTTATTATTAGTAGTAAACACATAAATATGAACCATATTCGGGGGAAAACTCATGCTGGGCCTTTGAGGGTTTAATGAGCATTCGCTCAATATTTCCGGTTGTTTTTGATATTTGACTTTTTACGCACCCTCAAGTGTAATATTGAAATTATACAGTGGTTCCAAAATAAAAAAAAAACAGATAGTCAAAATGTTTTCTTATTGTGATGCATTCCGCACTCCACTCAAAATAATAAATAAAAAAATGGTATGCTTGCGTTCCCCCCCGCTATTTCTCTGGAAGGACATGGAGTCTGACTAATACCAGGAAAACAATCATTCACATCAGTAGACTGCTGTAATGGAGCCGAGTCACCTCGATGCAGCATCTCTGTATCACTTCATAGAAAGAGGAGTGCCTGTGTTTTCTGACAGTATTGAAAGTCATACCTTCGGGAATTGTAAATACCGCGGTCTGCTGCAGTGCACTGATACCACCCAAGTCTCACAGGTGCCTCGCTAGGCCCCTTAAAGCAAAATCATCAGGAGCGAGGAAACCGTATCCGCTGTCAGGGAATGTCAGCTCGTCCAAGACGTACTCGTCAGTCCGTTGCGATTCAAGTGGCTTTTTTTTCCATAAGTGAATGCTTGCGCCGTATCTCTATCAGGGGCTTTTCCACCCGGGTTCACCCAGTCACCACGTTTCAAGGAAGAGGCAGGCACCCTCGGCTCGCGCCGCGCGGCCCCCCGAGGAAGATTCGAAAGCTGAGCTGAATGTTTATTGAGTGTTATAGCCGCCTTATTTTCCCTCCCGTGCACTTTTCATGCCGACACTCGTCACATTAGTCGCTCCCGTGTAGGCCTGTTGCGTCACGGCTATTGCCTGGTCATAAGACGCAATACCATCAATCTTGTGAGCGGATTATCATATCGAGGACAGGCCGATTCCAACTACTCCACCGCCACCAGCCAGTTTCCATACACCAATATCAATTTGCATAGAAAAATGGAGTTGCCTTTTTTTTTTTGCCAAGACTCATCACACACAGGGAGTCATTTGCCTCGAAATCATTGCAGAGATAAAGAATATCTGTCCACTTGTGCTGTTTCTATTACAAAGCAATATCTCCCACTGCCATTACTCATTGTCTATGATGTGTTGGAGCAATGCAGAGAAGGGCTGTGTATTCCAGGGATCTGAGGCTTGCTCTAGGACGGAGCTATGATTTATTAATTTTATTCAAATCCCTGATAGCCCAAGATGAAAACACAATTTACATAACTCTTGTAGCAAAAATATTACTCAATTTGAAGCCAATTGTTTTTTTTAAAAACATTTTTATGTTTGCATTTAATAGCTAGTTCTCTTTGTGTTATTTCCTGGCTATTTGCAATACCCTTTAAACCTACATCGCCACTTTTGTGTTGCAGGCTGCTGATCAACAAAGCACAGAGGAAGACGTAAGTATCACAGCACTCACCCTCTCAAGACACTGCCTCTGCTTTCACGAATCTGCAACAGTTTGTATGCAAATGCCTGAACGCTGAACTCCATGCTTCTGCATTTCTCTTGATAGTTTTCCCCCCCACTTTCCTTGATAAGCTTCATTATCTGTACTGTCTTTCTGTTATCTGGGATGGAGCAGACATTCTGACGCTCATGAAATGAAAGTGGTTGACTCGCTTTTGAAAAACAAAGGAGAGTCGACGCACTCGCGCTAAAAGCAGCGTGATGTTGTGTTTAGCAGTTAAATCAAACGGCCTCTCTCCACTGCTGCGATATGAAGTGTTTTTTTTTTCTTTCTTTTTTCCTACAGGACTTTGCCAAGGACCGATACGGCGTGTCGGCGATGGTCCAGTCCCAACAGAAGCTGGGTTAGTACGGCAGTGACTTCCTCCACTCGTCATCCCACCAAACAGCCACTCTTATCTAAACCAAACAGATTAAATGATATTTTGTTCTGCAAACAGGGCACATTCATCTTGCTGTATAAATGTGTTTATTGTTTATTGTCCGTCTCTAATTTTGTCCTCGCTCCATTAAAGGCCCGGGCCTATATTAGAGAAAATATGGTAAATGTTCTGTCTTAATGCACGACATTGGAATCTTCTAGTGTGTATTATTGTTAATCATAAAAAATAGGTCAAGCACATCTGTTGAGTTGCTGAGTTGAAGGCGTAAATAAGTATGAAAAACTGAAGAGCAGCTACAGACCTAAGCTCCAATGTTTGTGCTTATTAAAAAAATAATATCACTGATGTTTCAGCAGCAGGCTGCCTCCATCAGCATTTAGGGTATATGTCGTTATGTGCCTGCTGTCCATGTCACACTTATTTCCAAATTTGTGCACAATGTCCGTGTAGCAGAGAAAGACATGGGTCCATTTCAAAAAGCATTTGTTTGTTTATTGTCATGCAGTATGAAAACAATTCCTCCCAGGAAACACAAAGCCTCCATTATGTTTTGGAAAAAGTGTTTAGCTTTAATATATTTCTATCAAGGTTAGGCGTTTTTTTGTTTTTTTTTTGTGGAGGAGGGGTGTAAGAGAGAGCAGTTAACACAAGCGGAATTTCCCCTTGAAAATAATCTCTTTCAAAACAAAATCTATTGCTTACAACTGCCGTTGTATTTATGTATTTGTATTTCTGTTTGGCAAGATCGTAGATTCAGAGGAAAGTTTGAGGGGGCGTTTTTTTTTTTTTTTTTTATAAACTGGATGATGAAAAATGGTTACGGCAGAGTGTCATTGTCCTCCTTTGACCTTGTGTAACACACCAAGAAGTTGCACAGTCACCGTTGCAAATTATTGATATAAACGCCAGATGCATATGTGTCAGCCTCACGTTGCGAAATCGTGGCATGAACACAAAGCTTTGGGAAAATGAGGATGTACAAATGGCGCTATCCAACTTAACATCCACCCCGGGGATGCAGAAATGAATGCCCGTAACGTCGCGGAGCCGACATCCTCATACCGAACTACTCGGGTTCCCTTTATTCTGCCTGTCAGGAGTTACAGATAACACGGTTACATCTGATTAGCATCGTGCAAACATTCTTTTAGGCTCCCGTGAATGCAATGGTGTCAGCGATAATTGCGGAGACTAATAGCGTGTGATAACTCCCAGATGAACACGACAGTGGCTGCAGGCGGACCTGTCGAGGTCGTCCATCTGTCTGGATGCTCTTTCAGCTCCAGTGGCAGCAAACAAAGTGGGGCCTCGCTCGCTTGCATGCCAAGCTCAGCCGCTGGGGGAAGGTGGAGGGGGGTGGGGGGTGAAAAGGTGGGTTGCGGGCTTTTTATGTGGGTTTGGCGCGGCGTTCTCAGCCAAAAAAAAAAAAATGAGTGGCTCCGTTTTCTCGAGCGTAGCCGCGGTGTCTGCCTCATCGCGCGCACCGATAATGAGGAGAAAGCACGCCTCTGAGTGACGCCCGGCGAAACCCGAGTCGATTTGTCACGACACCCACGGAGAATGGGAGGGTCGGACAGGTTTCCAGCTAGTGTGTCTTATTTATTAGGTACATCTGTAACCCGAGCCTTTTATTTTGTGTACGTCTCCACACTCGCATGCATGCTCATGCACGTCTCTTTTCTGCCTTTAGGAGGGTGTGAGGAGGTGATTAGGCCCTGATCTTTTTTTCTTCCTTTGAAGTACTGAACATTTGTGTGTGTGTGTGTGTGTGTGTGTGTGTGTGTGTGTCTGTGTGTGTGAGCTAGACAGGGTGTTGGTGCTGGTCCAAGACCTGACTCTAGAGAAAGCTGACCAGCGTATCTGGCTGCGTGCCCGAGTTCACACCAGCAGAGCCAAAGGTAAGCTCACCCCATCGCCTTTGTTTTTTTTTCTGCTTAGAGCATCCCTCTTTTGTGCGAAAGGCACAAACGGCCCAGATTAGATGACCTCTTCGCTAATCCCCGCTGTTCTAGAGTGACATATATGTCTAAACCTTCTCCCCTCGGGCCGAATGCTCCACGTCACTTTGTTCTCTTCAAGACCGAGCAGCGACCTTTGGCCCCGGCGCAACACTGAAGGTCAGAAACAGAAACAATTAGATTTACTGAGGCAGAAAAACATTCCAAACTATATCCCTGTATGAAGTATTAGGACCTTGACATTTCTCCTCTATTGTCTACTACAATATATTACTCTATGTGGGATTGTGCACAAACATTAGAGGGCACCCCCCCTCCTTCTTTCACATATTTGGCAAAGTTTGCCAACCTTAGGGTGTTTTTCATATCACTATCAGAATAGCACTTCACTGCCAACAGTGAGATCAGATAACCTCTGTTTGCTGGGTTCTAACTACTAGCAGCCGTAAAGTGGCTCTTTTTGAATACAATGAACCAACTCAGCTTCGACTAATGGTAGTACAACCCTGCATGAAGCATCTTGTTGCTGGTTTTGCTGGATTACAAATGAACCAAAGGTCTAAATGATGACCTTTTTTTTTTTTTTAGCCTTTTTTCTTTTCAAGATAACTTCCAGAGTCAAGAGTCACTTCCCTTCCCGATGTCTTCATTCTTTCTGCTGGCAGTAAAGGATGTCCGTGTGAGCAGAACAACATCCTGATTTGGTGTGGGATGAGGTGCATCTGTCTGTGGGATCGTGACATTCCTCTTCCCCCCCAACAGCCACCTGCTGCTCACAGGCCACAAACATCAAAGTACCTGGGTGGTCTGACTGTCTCCCATCCCAGGGTTTCTTTTTTTTTTTTTTGGTTGGCTAACTTTGTTTACCCCACTCCTAGGTGTGTGTTTGTGTTTGTTAGGAAGGTAGCAATTACCCTTTCTCCACACAGCACTCTTCAAGGAGATGGCTTCATTCACAACAGTTTGACACTTCAGACGCGCCGCAGATGACGGGGAAGCTCGGCGCCGTTCGACCGAGCGGGCCCTGCATCGGCTTTTATTGTGACGTGCCCAGAAAGCGCCTTTTAACCAGGCGGCTGTTGCTTTCTTTTTGTTGTTTTCAGGGAAGCAATGCTTCTTGGTCCTGCGTCAACAGCAGTTCAACGTGCAGGCGCTGGTCGCGGTGGGAGACCGTGCCAGCAAGCAGATGG
The DNA here is from genome assembly GCA_036785175.1 of Eupleurogrammus muticus. Taxonomy (NCBI): domain Eukaryota; kingdom Metazoa; phylum Chordata; class Actinopteri; order Scombriformes; family Trichiuridae; genus Eupleurogrammus; species Eupleurogrammus muticus. The sequence goes on from JAYKQN010000001.1 coordinate 9,882,451, forward strand.
TCAAGTTCGCCGCAAAGTGAGTACAGAGTCTCCAGCTTCCTGCCCGGCGAGGGCCGAAACAATGGTGGGAAAATCCTGGGCCCTAATCGTCCGCCGATCCATTTTCACACATAGCGAGGGAGAAGCGGAGGCTGGGGGGGGGGGAATCAATCATTTCTTTTTACTTGACAACAAAAGCTGGCTGTTAACAGGGCGGGATACAGCGGCGTTTTAATGGAGCGGTTCCTGTCGAGATGGCAGATACAGCGAAGTTGGATCAGAGTAGGGAGAAATGCTTAAGAGCCAAGCGTCATTAGTCATCTTAGCAGCCAAATTGTAGCCCATTACTGGAAGTCTATGAATGAACACCAATATCAGCGGATATGCACTTTATTTAAAAGTTATAAAGTGGAGAGACTAATAATCTCAGGGGGGCTGATTCATGAAAAATATATTCCTCTCAAAATTTACTGAAAACATAAGTTCTTCACTTTTGAAGTTTTCCTTGTTCGACAAACTCTGTGTGTTTGTAAATGGAGCGGCGTGTTCTTGTGACCTTAATTACCACGAAGCACCTAAATGGCAGAGCCTCAGACATTGCTAAATTAGAAAAAGGGCAACGCCTACAACTGCAATCTGCCAGACTGAAACGGCAGTTATGACACTGGATAGTGAAGAACTTGGGCAACGCATAGGTTGCATCAGTACTTAATCCTGTGTTAAAACAAGATGTGATTGCCTTACCTCACGAAAAAATAAAAGCAGGCACGTAGTCTAGAAAAGTGGTCGTCAACCCTTTTCACAGCAAGGACCCTTATTCTCACCAACACTAGACCACAGACCCCCATCTGAATAAAATTTCCACTTTTAGATGTTTTATTTATAACAGGAATCCCATGAAGGGCAGAGTCTGACCATAAATGAATATGCCAGTAAATGCCTGTATTTGTCATTTTCCAATTAATGAATTCAATTTATTTAACTGTGTATTATTTTTCCTTTGCAAATAAATGACCCATAATTTCTTAATTTTTAAATGGATTTCTGTATTTATGCTGCTGATTTTTGTCCCCATATGTGTTTCTTGCAGCATTTCCCCACCTCAATATATACAATTAGAATTTAAATAAATTCAAGTGCAAAGGGTAAAATAATAACACAAATAAAAATAAATATGTTAATGGGAAATTAAATGACCTAATATATTTATTTATTAATTCTGGTAGTCCTCCATACAAATGGTCCAACCTTCTTTCCTTGTGTTACATAGAGATGGATTTATGGTGAAAATAACTGATTTTTTTTTTCTGGGGACCTCGTGGTGACCCCTCAGGACCCCACTTTAAGAACCACCGGGCTCGCCTGGAGGTACAGAACAAGTGTTGCTTCAGTCTGCCAGAGGAGTGCACAGCTATTCTAGAGAAATAGATGTGATTGAAAACCTCTGTTGCATAGTGTTGCTGTATGGCAACACCGTGCAAATTCTTGCATATTGGGTTCTTTCTAATTTTTGGCCCAGAATGCGCTGCGGTATTGAGGTTTTGCTGCAACAAATCTGCACTGAGAGGTTCAAAAGATTTTCATCAGTCCATTTAAAAAGGAGTGAAAACAGGATTTCCTCGTCGAGTGATGTGATTATTATTTGTCTTTCCAAAGTAAGAGATGTATTTTAGAGAATAGAAGATAGATTTTATATTCTGTAACATGAAAGAGGAAAATTCATTAAAGCTGCAATGATTACATGATTAATTGATAAGTTTATCACTACTTCAATTCAGGCCATTGAGTCATTTTTAAGAAAAACTATCCAAATTTTACTTGCAGGCTGTTGATTGGGACAAAACCAGACATTTGAGAACATCATTTTGGACATTCTCCCTTCCCAGACATTTTGTAGACCAAACAACATCCATTGATCGATATTGAAAACAATCCTCTGTTACAGCTCAGGTTCCTGCACTGAACCGACCATGACGTGCCACAGAGAGCTGAGACCACTGGGCGCTGACCAGAGCACAAGTTTCTTTCTCCACATGTTGAACTCATTTCAACACATATTACACATATTCAACTGTATGTGTCAATTTTAGATAGCATCTATCACCAACAGTGAAGTCATCATTTCTTTATGTAATCCTTTGACAAGACATGGGCGTACTGTATATTCAGTACTGTCAGATTAACCAAACATGAAAGAAGTAAATAATGTGATAGTTTATGTACACACCTGCTGAAGTCAAGCTGTTATTTTTTATGAATGCCCCGATGCCAATAATGGCTTTTAGCCTCATTCATGATACTCATGTGTTATAATTGAGATGCATTGGCCCTCTTGGTGGGTGTTGGCAGAATGTTGAGGTCTACAGGAAGCCTCTTTGCTGCACTTTCCTAACAAGAAAAAAAGGCCAGTGCTGCTCAGACCTGCGTCTTGTCCTCTGTAAGTGACTTTGAAAGAGTCAAAGTCCCCTGGCTGCCCTCTACTTCCTCTCCCTCTCTCAGCTGACCTGTTGCCGGCTGTCACTGAGATCCAGCCTCAGTTTGTGTCCTCTCGCTGTGCTTTTGTCTGCGGATGAGGCAGAATTGTCAGCTTGACTTGTTGAAGTGGGTGGATTAAAGGTCAGGGCCCAGACAAGTGTTTTGTGGCTTCGAGAAAAAAAAAACTGCTTATTTGTTGTTTAATACAATAGAACTTGTTGTCTCCCACTCTCTACATTTAAGTGTATTTCTGAAATGGTCAGATAGTTTGCTTTTATGTGCAGCACTTCCCCAATCTGCTTCTGCAATTTTGTGGTTGGACAGTTGGGCTGTTGTTTAACACCTTGCAGGCGTCAAGGGAACACCGCAAATGAAAGTGACGCCACCGTTGCCAAGGCAACGTGTTTCTTTAAAAGCCAAACACACTGAAATAGCAAACTCATGCTGCAATAATACAATTTGCTAAAAGCGGTACTTAAAAAAAAATGTAGCTCCACGTGTTCACAATCGTTCCCTTTTTTCTGGCTCACACTGTGGTGTGATGATTGACAAGCTAAGTAAGACCCCGGATTACACGTAAATCCTCTCATAACCATGCTGAGGACAGTGGTGACATTGCCGGGGAAAATCTCCTTTCACATATTGTATATCCAAGTCATCCTCCTCACTCGCACAATTTAATTAAGAGATCATCAGCCTCTGCAAACTTTACTCTGTTCATGTACCCCAGGAGTGCTGCATGTAAAGCAGTAGTGAACTGTGGCTTAAGCTCGTGCTAGGTTTACTTGGTGTAGTTTAGATATTAGTTGTCACTGTAATAGGATGGAGGAAGGTTAAATGTTAAGTTTTAATCTCACTTCCTTTACAAAATTAAATCTCAAAAATTCCACCGGCAACATCTATTTGCAGAAAGGGCTTCCTTTATATTTGATGTAATTTGGGTAACCTAATTATTTATTATTACTTTTTGGTAATACTAGGGCTGAACAATTTTAATAAAAAGGTCAAAATGTTCACAGGGGGCAGGTCCTTTTCGCAAGGCACTAAATGTCTCAACTTAAAGTATTCCGAGGCCAGGGAGGCGGCTTGCACATGTAAAATAGTTGACGAAAACAAGAAAAAAACAAGATTGACTGCCTGAAATCATGGTTATGATCTATAACGATAGATTGTTCAGGCCAAGCTAATTCATTCATTTCTTCTCTCCTCCAGTCAAGAGCCATGCCTACACAACTGTGCAATGATCATGCTGTTTAAATAGGGTCTTGATCAAGACGCGTTAGATGGATGGGTCATCTTGGACCAATGAGAAGCCCCCTAAACCAAATTTAACCCATAAAAAACAATGCATAAAAAGACCATTTATTTAAATTTGTGAAATGAATCTAATATTTCTTTCCAGTGCAGTACTCAGGGTGTTAAGGTCGTTTTGCATAACACCACTGCTGGTTCATTGTTTGTTTGTGGCCTTCGAGGAGCCTGTAAGGGACCAGATGGTTCTAAACATCCATTACATGTGAAAAACCAGCTCTCGCTTGCCTCTTACGACGAGTGGCCACTTGTGTCTCTGACGGTCAAAGTGCTAGTTTGTGAAAACGGTTACAATTTCGCCCCTCTGTAACATTTCTGCTCAGCCCATTTTCCTCCTTTTTACGCCGCAAAAAAAGCTCGGCAGCATCGAGGCCAAATTAAACCAATTTTGCGAGCGGGCCTGCAGAACCAGTAAACATGTTTGTTCCTGGGGCACCGATTTCGTCTGAAAGTGGTCCTCCTCCTCTCCCCGAGTCACATTCTTCATCTCTCCGCGTGCTATTGTCAACTCTCAGTCTGAAGTTAATCAGTCTGCTTTCCTCGGTGTGTGTTCTGAATGCGTTGCCGCAGCCTCCGGGCCCTGCGGCGGAGGTTATTAATGCGGGGATTTATTTATCTAACTGATCTGCGACTAGAGGGGCAGGACTACGGCGGCAGCTGTTGCGGGGCTGAAGGGACCGCGGTCCCCTAGTGTCCTGTCCCTCATTACTGCTTTTTAATGAGGAGGAGTGAAGGATTACAGCGAGTTTCCCATCTGGCCTTGCATCACACAACTGTGTGTGTGTGTGTGTGTGTGTGTGTGTGTGTGTGTGTGTGTGTGTGTGTGTGTGTGTGTGTGTGTGTGTGTATTAGTCGTATCTGGATGGTGATCAGGTTTCCACTGAAGAACCTGTTTAGAAAGATTGTGGTAGTTTGGAGAACTCAACGTACTGAAATTGAAAACGGATTCCCATCACGAGATTGTGCTTAACTTTCACTTTCATGATAAGGGAATTCTTACCAGTGCTGTCTCAACAGTGGTAGATCTAGGTTCTTCCCAGGAGCTCTCAACACACTGCAAACACTTATCAAGTGAAAATGGCCTCATTGGTAGATAATTTAATTTCCTGATTTGAGTTAATTCAGTCTTTTCTGAAAGTGTTAAGAAAACAAGACTCATATTCTCAAAAAAAAAAAAAAAAGTTTGAGTTGACTACAATCAAGAAACTAAACGTGAAATAAGCTGTTAATGGAAAAAGTTAATGCTACTCAATATTAGATTGATGCAAAACATTTTCACTGAATATGATTTATTTTTTTTATTTGCAGCCTATGATCAACAATTCCTTCAACCCAATTGTTTTTATTTTTAACATTTGTTATTATTAAAAAGTAATTACAAACTCTTCTTTGAAAAATAATTTGAGGATAAGAATAATTCATGATTCTAGAATTTTTCCTAACACTGTGGTTTTCAAAGTGGGGTCTTTTCGGGATTACAGGGGGTCTCCAGCAAAGAAAACCCATTGTTAATTTTTACAGAATTATTATTATGACAATATATATCACTATTTATGATCATTAGTTTCACACTGTAATAAAATAAAAAAATGTCTTAGGTCTAATTTGTGTCGGTGTAGGTGTCCTTGATGTGAAAAAGTTTGAGAACCACTAACACATTTGTTCTGAGCAGTAAAAAAAGAGGAATATGGTTCTGCTCTGTTTCCGCGACCTCCTGTGGTTTCTCAAACAGCGCCTCCCTCCCCCAGTTAGCAAAGGTCATGGTCGTCGTCTTTAGGTTGTTGATTGTTGATTGAGAGTGCGTGGCTGGAGGCCTCAGTCACGCTTTATAATCAAAATATCGTTCCCACACGGTTGAAGCTGCCCACGCAGGTTTTCAGTTTGTTTCCAGAGCGCCGTTGTTAACCCTCGAACTGTCTCCACCAGCATCACCAAGGAGAGCATCGTGGACGTGGAGGCCCTGGTGAGGAAAGTGGAGCAGAAGATTGAGAGCTGTTCCCAGCAGGATGTGGAGCTTCATATCGAGAGGGTGGGCATTCCTTCGCAATTCAGCTTTGAAACACACACATGCACACACAGCCACACTAATACAGTTTTATTCACATTTACACCTAGTGTCTCCCAACATTTTCAAATCCCTGAAAACTCTGCTAACCCCATTGTGGTTTAAAAGCTCTGGGTCTGCGTTCCAATCCAGCTGGACAGGAAAAAAGGATGTTTTCAGAAAGGACGACTTAACGCCCACACACTGCGTACTCTGCCGCGCTTATTATGCACAATTCTTTTAACAACAGGTCAGAATGTGAATATGAATTCCCCCATGGGATGAATAAAGTATTCAGAATCTGAATCACAGCACAGATGCAGGGTAGGGGGATGCTCCAGCGTCTCCTCTCTCCAATATTGCACTTACTTGACACGCATTGATATTTCAATCAGGAAGCTGAGGAGCTTTGGCGTTAGTCAGCACGTACTCAAGACGGCATACGGGAGCCCGGCGGAAAGCGTCTTATCATTCAACCTGACAGCCGCGCACAGCAACTTGAGCGTAAAGAGCAAAAACAAGCTCTTTGAAATTGTTAATAACACGGGGAAGGTGATTGGAAAGTCACAGAAACGACCCTGAGCTATATTTGACAGTGCTCGTAAACAGGAAGGCAAATTGTGTAACTGCAGATACCTCACATCCATTACACCCAGGAGTAGAACCGCTCCCGTCTGGCTGCAGAATCGGAGCTGCAAGTATCAACCGCAGCACATACAGGAAGCCTTTCACATGAGGGCATGAGACTCAGAAACAGTGATTTTAGAGAAGCAGGCAAATCCTGTTGTGACATATATCTGCCTAATTGCATTTATTATATCTTGTGTGTGGACTAAAATCCAGTCAATCTACTGTAATAAAATACTCAGGTGTGCTTTATTGGGCAAGTAGGACAGGTAATTTACTTTTATTATAAGCATTTCAGACAGTGGCACACTGTACACGGCCGCCAGTTGTTTAGAGAGGGCATGAGCGTTAGACAAAACATAATGTGTTGCCTCTCAAGGCTCGGCACCCGATTACATAGGTGTTATGATAGAGCATGAGACACCTTTACGCAGAAACCTGACAGTTTAAATGCATGCAAACACCCTCACCCAGCAGGGGTGTTAACAGAGGACAGTGTAGGTGGCTTTGATCACATCACTTTGATCTGTACGTGGAGGTTGGGGTGCTTTTCAGTGTCTGTGCGTTTCAGGGAAATGTTTTGCAGTTGTGTCACTACCCCCCCCCCCCCCCCCCCCCCCCCTCAAATTTCTTCTAAATTTCTCTTTCTCTTCTGCTTCTCAGATTTTTGTCATCAGCCAGGCAGAAGCTCGACTCCCCTTGCAGCTGGAGGACGCGGTCAGGCCTGAAGGAGACGGGGACGAGGTTAGGACACATGGAAAGAACCAATATGAATCCTACAGTATATACAGTTTATGCACATACACTGCATATATACACAATTTATGCACATATATGATAATATATATGCCACATAGGCCAAATGGAGGTGCATTTATGTGCATATACAGGCTATACCAGTCTCATGTATTTATTCTTTATATCCACATACAAGATACGTCTCCTATATTAGTTCATATGTATGTGTGTGGTGGGTTCATGCCTATTGTAACTCATATCATGTGTTGAGCTCATATTTTTTATTATCAAGGTAATAACTGCATATTTGTCTTACGTCCCCTTTTAGAGGAAAAAAAATCATATAACATTTTAATGTGCGAACATCTGTGTATTCTTGAGTTTAATTCCAAACATTTCAAGAGGCAAACACTTTGTTACGTGATCGATGACGTCATCCTCATGTGCAGACCCAGCAGAGGCATGAAAGATAAACAGGTCTAAGGTTTTAATGTAGGTTTTGAATAAAAGGGACATAAAATTGGTCGTTTTCCTCTATATACACCTACAAAATGGACATAGGTTCTTTCTGTGTGGGTAGAGATGCATTGGGGTGCTTGGAAAGATCCTCATGTACTGGAGACAGCCCCGGTGTCCTTTCTTTTCTCTGCCGGGCAACGTGAAAAATTGGCTGACACCCAAGGCTCGTCTGATGTGTTGTTTTCAATGAAGCAATGCATTGGAATTGACTGTGGAAGAGCTTAGCTGCATTAGGCAGGTGATTAAAGTACTCTTAAGAATCCATTATGCAGTATTTCATGACAAAATATTGCCTCATGTCCTCCTACTATTCTGTGTTTTAGCTGAACCGAAGGAAAATGTAACAGTCAACAATTTAAGGGACTAAAAGTTCTTCTCTGGGCTCTAACTTTGCTTTAATTAAACCAATTTGGGCAACAGCTTCTCCATGTCAGACACAGGATTGAGACTCAATTACATTATACATAATAGTACTGTACAGGTTTGGTCTGATCCTGCATCACATGGCGGCTTACACATCTACGCCTTCATGTCAATGTACATTTGATATCAAAAGCAGAATTCTAGTGTCTCCACAAAGTGAACTAACTTCACCCTTCGCTGAGTGACGAGTTAGTGTAAGCAGAATAGAGACGTGTGCTGTTGGCAGACTGTGGGGTCGGGTAATTAAACTTGGTTAAACTAAACAAGACGAAGAGCAAAGTGTCTCTTGCTGGTTAATATCACATTTATCACGTTCGGTCCATAATCTCACTCCCGTTTGATTCTCCCTTCTTCATGCGAAATGTGTTTTATAAGAGCTGGCAGCCGGGGCTTACGGAGTGCTCTGAATTCCATTAAAGAGTTTCGTGCAGCGGCGCCGAGTCATTTTGAGAGAATTGTGATGCATTCAATAATCCATTAAATTTTCCTGCTCGCTGCATAGGTCGTCATTTCTGGCTATTGCATTCTGTAGCTGTTGTATGTGAACAGGGAATTCAGTTTGGTTCCTGGTTACTGTCCAGGCAGACCATTGTTTTTTTGGTTTTTTTGTTGGCCATCGCTGTTTCAATCAAGATCTTCAATCAGGATTTTCTTTATACTTAATTTGATCAGTTCTCAAAATATGGTAATTAGGTCATCCCGACGATGCACCAAAATAAAAATTCATGATGAAGCCAATGTTTAAAAAAAAAAAACTGCTTGGCCGAATACCAAATATATCAAACGTTTCACATTTTTTTTTACCACTGCATAAATAGCCTAAAATAAATTTTTAGACATGTTTTTCATAGAAGCATCTCTGGTAGGCAAACCGCAACCCGGTTCTCACTCTCCAACACTTTAAAACATCTGCACATATTTAGTTACCAAATATTCATTGTATTGGCTCATGTTTATTAATAGATCAATGCTGTTGATTATTGAATTCAGTCATTTTTTTCCCTGAAGATCCATCGTATCCAACATATATCGTTATATTATTAATTCATATGTAATATTATGAACATAAATACATGGGTCCCGCCATCCCATAGACAGCCCAGAGCCCCTGTTTGTTTATCCAGTGGGCCAATCTCTGCAGCTGCGTCCCAAGTGTTTTCTGATGGGATTCAACATGTCAGCCGCACAGCCGGCGCCGCACCTGCCTTCCCGAGAGTAACCGGGGCTTTACCAGCCGCGTCCGCGACTGTCTGCCCATCTAACCTTTTGTCCCTCTCGCGTGGGGCTTTTGGGAGCAGGATGTGGCGACGCAGACTATTAAGTCAAACCCCCCTGCCGGCCCTCTGAGGAAGCCTGACACCCCTGACCCTGGAAGCCGCGGTTCCTCCCGCGATGAAACATTTATTATTTCATTTGTTTTAGCTTTTTTTCTTTTCTTTTTTCTCTCTTATTGCCCCTGTGTCTCCCATCGCAGATGTCTTCTCTTATGTTATGTTGACCTTATTATAGTTGCTGCATGAAACAAAGCACCTGCATTCTTTCACTCGCTGGTGTTTGTGCTGTATGATCATAGTAGCTGTACACAGTGTTTTCTGTTTTTCACTATTAAAAATGTTTTTTTCTTTGTTTACAGAGATGTGTATCGTACATGAGGTTGGGGGGTTTCATGCGAAAAAAACTACTAGAATTGCATGTTTTATATTTTCTTCCTCATGAGCCTCCAAAAAAAAGCATTTATGCATCATTGCCCACTTTTAAAAGAAAATGAGCTGAATGCCTGCGTTGTCGAATATTTCATAGTCGGACGGTTTTTGGTGATTAGATTGTGTTTTTGTTGTTTGCCCTCAGGAAGGCAGAGCCACGGTCAACCAAGACACCAAGCTAGACAACCGGGTGATTGATCTGCGGGTAAGTCGCTGCCAACTCTGAACACATGACAAAGCCTACAGAATATTTGCTCTCGGTTTGTCCTGATGTATCTAATCTCACATGTGACAGGTTTATGTTTGGGGGCCTGCGTGGACTTGAAATTTGAAGCAATATCCTTTTTAGGTCTTCATAATGATTTATTTCAACGGATTTGATAAACCGAAACCTACAGTAAACACAGCTCCTTTCATGCCATACAACAGGGCTGCAATGCAAAAACTGTATTTTTTTCCCCTGATTTTGGTCAATTTGGCGAAAACAGAACAAAAGACTTTTCTAAAAAGATCAAATTGACTAAAATCAAGAAAAAAAAGATAAATTATCTGCCAGTGGAGTAAGTTAATTCTACTAAATATTGGACTATTTGTGCCAAATATGAGGCATTTTCACCTGTTCACCGGATTTCAGTTTTGCAGTGGGCCCAGTACTTCTCCTGGAGAGCTTCTGCTCTACATGTTCAAGCACCCAAACCATCTCATTGTCAAGTATCTGGAGCTTGTCAATGGCTTGAAAACAGGTTAATAATGAAATCAGGTGGTTTTAATTTCTAAAACATGCAGGTCTCCAGGAGCAGGACTGGGCAGCCCTGACATACAGTATAACTATTTACATTCAAAGCAGAAAAATATTAGGGACGTCTAAGTCAGTTTCTTCGACATGAAAGTGAAAGCAGACAACCCGGTAAATCGAGGATGCCGAACGTACTCTGGCTTCAAAGTTCAAAAGGGGAAAAAAAGTCTGTGATTTAGTGTGTTGTTGCTATCTTGAAGCATCTTTTATGCAGTGCGAGCAACAGCAGAGACGAAGCCACAAAGCGTCTCATTGTTTTGATGTGTTTCTCCCACGTGGCCGCTGCAGCACGCAGGAAGGTGCTAACAACACAGCACAGTGTAGAGCAGCAACACCTGTTTCTATAACACTTCACTTTGAGCTCTTGGATGCCTGATACTTAGTCTGTCCAGTGGAACTATAAAGTGGTTCCCACACCGGCTAACAGACTCTCCAGGAGGGAACCATGGACTGTCTGCAACAATAAGTTAGTCCACCTGGCCGTCCTTAAAGGACTCCTGACTCTGAACACGGTGGAAAAGTTACTTTGTTTGTCTTAGTCGAAATGGACTCAAAACAAATCCCCTTTCAGTCGTGCAGCTATAACCTCAGGATTATAGACATGTCAGCAGCGTTTCTACAGGGTCTTAAGAAGTCTTAAGACACGGAACTTAAGGATTTGAAAATAATACCTTAAAAAAGACGTAAAAGTCTTGAATTTTGATATCTGGATCTTAAAATTTGTGAGGTATGGGACTTCTATAGATCGCATTCTCATCAAAAGTTTCGATTGTCTACCACTACATGTGAGGTTGGCTCGTTCTTGGCGATTGGTTTGGTGGTTTGTTGTATCTGTTCTTTCAATCAGAGACCAAGGCAGTGTCTGTGTAAATAACCTCATTATACTCTGATAATCTATAACATTACTGTCAACTTTCCTTCACATAGCCAATGTGCCGTCATTTGCTGACGTCTGTGTTAGGGACCATCTACAAGGTACATGTTTTAGTATGAATTTATTGATTGATGAGAAATGTTCACCTGAAATAAACAAAATGACTTTCCCTACTCTGTTTGCTATTGCGCATTTAATACATATATAAATAAGCAAATAAAAAAAACCTTCGTTGCTGATAGGTCTGTCAAATATGCAGTGACAGTAGGTATTAGGTTTTATATAATTGACTTGATTTTAACTTAAAGAAACCTGTATGAATCCTTTGTGAGAAATACTGTAGATACACATGAGAAACCGTATCCTTTAGTTTGTCGTGTCTTCATTTTTTACTGATGTATTGTACATCGAGCAAATTCAGAGCGGCGACACATGTAACGCCCCTGAATCCATTCCAAAGCTTTACATTATTAAAAAGAAAAAAGGCGTAAGTCATGGCAAACGTTACATAAGATGAACCGTCCTTGTCTGCTAAGAAACCAGACTCTGGTATTTCACCACCACAGTGGGGTTTCATAGGTGGTTATGAGAAAGGAGGTCACGCTCACAGACCTGTTGGAGCACACCAGTTAACAAGTGAATTTCTCCGTGTGAAATCCCCCCCACCCACTGTCGACATGGTCATGTGCCAGTTATCGCCCGACCATGACATACAAAACACAAATTATAACTCAAAGCAGTGTATTTGTTTATGTCTTAAAATGCGTCTGGAGGAGGTTTTAAAATATTCAGATTCAAAACCATGGGAAATTATTCTGTTTCCAGGCAGCTACACCTTTTGTCTGTAGATTGATGAGCTTCTAATTGTTTGACATTATCGCCCTGGAAGCTGGTAAAGCTTCCAGGGCGATAATGTAGAATATAGAAATCCTGTGGTCATTTGAGATGAGTCAGTCGATTTTGTGGGAGTGTCCTCCTACGTCTCGACACGCTCCGTCGCCTAACTGTTGCGTCTCTGGGGTTGTTGGTGGCTTTGTGTTACACATTTTACAGTAATCTGGTTCACTCGTGCAGCTTTACTCCACGCCTCGGTTTCAGTATTTAGGTTCCTAATGATGGGTTTAAAGTTCCTGAAGCTTCTCTGTTTTAAACGCTGCTCCTGCCCTTGCCAACAAATTAATGCTTCACCCGTGGTGTAGAGAGGCGCTGCATGGACAGAAATTGGCTTTGTTTTCACACATCACTTATGATTGGGTAATAAATCCAATGAATCAGACTATGTGTTGTAATGCTGCTCTGTCTGTGTGTGTGTGTGTGTGTGTGTGTGTGTGTGTGTGTGCCTGCGTGCGTGCGTGCGTGTGTGTGTTTCTTCCCAAAGACGACCACCAGCCAGGCCATCTTTCGCCTGCAGTCAGGTGTCTGCCAGCTCTTCAGAGATACTCTCACCAACAAGGGCTTTGTGGAGATCCAGACCCCTAAAATCATATCAGGTACTAACACACTCGGCCATGTTCACCTCCCCTCATTGGAAGAATAAGACTGTAATACACGAAGATAAGAGCAAGTAGTGATATGCAAACACGTCACTTCATAGTCGTAGTCAGACTCCCTGAGGAGAAACATCGATGAAACGTCAATCAGGAAAATTTCGATCCGTTTGCATGAGTCTATATGCTACGTAGTAACAATTTTATTGCCTGGTGCCGGACCAAATTATCAAACTGGGGGTGTGAAAGGACCCTTAACAGGGTTCTGGGTTTGTTTTGGATGTTGCAGCCCTTTGCATCGTGGGATACAGTAGGCAATGTAGACTTGGAACTTTCGCTACATGCTGTACTATTTTGGCCATTCAGTACACGCTGATAATAAAGTCAACGGTTTCCAAATTGGGCCTAGGACTAAGGCTGTTTAGTTGTTTCAGTAGTAGCGCATTCTGTCACCAACAGCAGGTGTGCAGTGAGTCACCATGTGACAGTTGTGGAGTTTTCCTTCCTGCATGAACTGTCCCTTTTTACATGTCTGCGTTTTTAAATAAGGAACCACACTTCCCAACGGTTTCAGTGACTAACCGACCCAAAGCGCGGTCATGCAAATCTGTATGCAATCAAACAATAGACAATTAGGTATTTGAAAGAGTTCAGGATTCCAATCGTGATTTTAATTCAGTCCGCTGGGAATTTTGATACTTACCTCTATTAACTTTATTTATTTTTACATTTTTACACAATGCCCTTATAATTTGACAGGAAGGACTTTCCTTAATCTTGCTCCCAACAGACTTTATCCTGCGTAATGAAACTGTGCCGACTGGAGGAAAAAAAAAACTAAAACGGAAACCTTATCACCAACATTCAGCAGCAATACGTTATTTGAGCTTTTCCCTGCACAGTGTCTTTCTTCTGGTATCTCCATCATCATTGAACATCAGGGGAGACAGATGACAACTAGATAACAAAATAATCATTGTTTAAACGTTCCATATTCCATTCCATATGGGTTTTATTAAAAGTTCTGATGTCACTAACAAGACGTATTGATTGCAGTTTGAAGTACCAAAACTAATTCCAGTATAGTTTTACATCTCTTTGAACGTCTCTCTCTTTACACTCAAGAGGGCAGGTTGTGACTGTCTCATTAACATTAATGAGGCTCTTCTCTGATTGGTTGATTTGAAAAGCTCACAGTGGGGACTGTTTAGTTGTGACATGATGAACACAATTTGACCTAAACGTTGGTGTTTGGTCGAAACATTGTCATTTTTAATTAAAATGATCTGAATAAACACTTTTCGCTGCACAATAGAGCATTAGTATTTGTAGTGTGATCCCCTGCCCACAGCCTCATACTGCTCATATTTGAACTAATCTGTTGTGAAACAGACCATCTTACATCCTCTTTTCTTCAAGAGCCAATAAAATGACTCAGTCTGGCACTTTTCAGTTCAAAACTGGCGCCCTTATTTTGGCGGCATCTTGCAGTCTATCTTTTTTCGACTAACCCAAAAAACCACATCTTCCTGCCCACACCCATACCCAACATCAAGCGAACAGTTTGTACTCTTGCTTCATCCTGCTTTTCAGGACATAAACGTATCAGGTGATACCCTTTGACGTATGTTTTCAAAACGAAAACACGGTTGTTATGTAAGTGTGGCCCAGCTTATATTATGAGACCTGAGAATGAGAAATGGAAAACATAGACATAGTTGTTATTAGATTTTCTTTTAATGACTTCTTTCTGAATTCTACAAAATAAAAATGGCCCCTTACTGTCGCAGAAATATTCAGTTTCAAAAGTGAGTTATCTTATTTGGCTAATTAGAGGTGGATCTGAAACGGCGTGCTGGGTGGTCACTGAGTCAGCTGAATTCATCAAAAACTCCTATCAGCCCTGGCAGAGAATGGTCGTTTTGTGCTGCGGGGTGGTTAAAACTCTCTAAAATTTGTCTTTTGTCCATTTCCAGCTGCCAGCGAAGGAGGAGCCAACGTCTTCACGGTGTCTTACTTTAAAACCAGCGCCTACTTGGCCCAGTCCCCGCAGCTCTACAAGCAGATGTGCATCTGCGCTGACTTTGACAAGGTCTTCTGCGTGGGTCCAGGTAAGGATGCCTCCCATCTGTCCGCTCAAAAATTCCCATCCGCTTCTGGCAAACGGCAACAAAAACGAGCGGCGAGAGTGCAATGAAAAGCGTAGACCCTATTAACTGAGATGACTGTTTAAAATGGCTCCAAATGCATTTAGATGTTAAATTTTAACAGACCTCCCTCTGTTGATTCCACTGTAGCCAGAGATGCTGTAGAGCGTGGTGTGTTATTGGGGGGGAAAAAGGGACTAGTAAAAGGCTTTATGGTGCTGTACGGACTTTAAAAAGTAGTCGCATCTCTTTACACAACCAAACGCTGACACCACCTGATAGAATACATGCTGCATTGCCCCAAAATATTACCTCACCTGCCTTGACTCGCATATGAATATCATCGACATCCCATTGAAATTATCCCAAGACAAAGTGTCGTTCGTTCCGCAAATTCGGAGTTTGCCAGATGGGGACACGATTCATTGCCTCCATGGCTTTAGAGTCGCACGTGGTGGTGTACGGCTGAGATGCAGCTGCTCGGCCATGGAAACGTGTTTGGAGGTCATGGAAGTGATAAAGTGATGCCTGATTTCTGATTATTTGGAGGAGTGAGCGAATACTTTTGGCAATATAGTGCAAGTTATACTATATTCGATAAACACTAAGGTTCTAACACGTAACCCTGCATGCGTTGATGTGCGCTCAAAGGTTAAATTACTTCCACTTTGATCTCATTTGCCACCGACCGTGTGCGATGTGGACATATTTATATCTTCGGTGTAGCCTTTTGATTCGAGACCCGCACGGTGCTCCGTGCCTCACCTCGCCGATGAGCAGCGAGCAAGAACCCGGTCGCTCAGCAGTTGCCGTAGTTACGCTCGCACCAGCACAGCGAGCAGAGAGAATGGGGATCAGCGCTCCTTGAAGTCCCACTGGCCAGAAGCACAAGTTATTTAAATGCTGCTTCCGCGGCTATGGAATTTCACTATCTGAAATCAGCCAAAGAGGTCCACTGGGGAACAAACAAATATAAACACCAGACTGCTCTTTGCCACAGAGGAGCAGGTGTTAAGCTTTCGGTGTTTGAAATTGTTTTATTTTCTTTCTTAGTAGTTTCAGTAAATATATTCAGGTCGGAGGCATGAAACCGTAGGTTGTATACTGAAGCATATGAAGGGGGATATATGAATGATACGCCGTGAGCCAGAATGATGAAGCTATACGTATGCAGGGGCAGTTTCACACATCTCAATCATTGTAGGATTACATGCATGTGCACTGGGTTGATTTCAACTCCATACAAGGCACATGGGGAAGTTTAATCAACTGTATGTATAAGCAAGGGCTGTTATTGAGTTCTCAAAGGAAAGAAGAAGAGAGAAGCTCAGTTCCTCATTGGTGTAACCATCCAAATTCAAGGAATAAAGCAGCCACACTCCAACTGGGTTTGCATCCAAATGTGTCAAAATTTTACAGTGGATTTTGCAAAATGTGCAAAAAAAGAATGTCGCTGTTTTGTGATAATTTGGAGAGGGAGAGTTTGCCCTGAGATTACGACATAAGAACAACAGCTGACGCTCAGCTGACACCCAACAGCTGATCCCGGATAATTTACTAGTGAATCTGTCGGCTCTGGGGAGACCATTGGCTACAATTTTTTGTCCAGCATTTACAGCTACAAAACCACGCAGAAGAGGCGAAGGAAAAGCACATCTTTAATGTTATGCTGCTGTCAGAGTTTGCTGAAGTTGTTTTATTTACACATCCTGTTTCCATAACCAAAGGCACGGGGCAAATATACCTCCTCCAAGCATCAAAACTTTTATGCTAATTATTTAGCCTTTTCCCGAAGTATGTATTCACAATATTTGAAAAATGTGAAGTAGGAAAAGTAGGTGGAAATACAGCGTCTGACTCTAAGCCCAAAAATGTATCCAGACAGACAATATTTCTATTCGCGTTGCATATTTGTCAGGTCAAAATGTCAAAAAATGTTTTTCACACCCCCAAATGCAGTACCTATTGGTGAAGAATTTTCAGATGCAACTTCTATTCTTAATATTTTGATGCACTTCTAATCTTATACTATTGAAGAGATGAAAAGGTGAAGCTATGAGGAACAAATCACCGTGAGCATGTTGGAGGATTATCTGCTGTCACAACAGGGTCAGTGATCAGTGTGACCACCGATGTTGTGCAGGCACGGTTAGTTTTCTTAAAGAAAATTCTGAATATAACTATTTTTTTACCTTGTTTCATTGTGACTTTAATTAAATACAATTTTCATGTAAGAGACGAGAAGTCTA
This sequence comes from Eupleurogrammus muticus, assembly GCA_036785175.1. Lineage (NCBI taxonomy): Eukaryota > Metazoa > Chordata > Actinopteri > Scombriformes > Trichiuridae > Eupleurogrammus > Eupleurogrammus muticus. The sequence goes on from JAYKQN010000001.1 coordinate 9,899,823, forward strand.
AATTAGAAGTCCTTTGTGAAAGTACCTCAATAAGCAGGTGCCAGTATTCTGCATGGATGCTGCCTTTTTAATAGCTTCACACCTACGTGGTGTGTATAATTATACCTCTTCAGTTATGATCCTCCAGCAGCCACAGAGCAGTCACCTTTATGTCCCGCTATTACACAGCTCCGGCCTGTTACATTTGGCAGCTAATTGTATGGAATGCTCATTGCATAATTTATCATAAATGCACCTTTCATCACTAAATGAAGTCACACAACTTCAGAAAGGTAATTATTTAGTTTAAAGCACTCACCAAATGAAGTTTACATTGTGCTTTGCAATAATGGATGAAATGATAAAAAAGGGGAAAATGTAAGTAACTGTTTGTGATAATATTGTACTAGAATGACTCTTGTCTTTAAATCCACGTGTAATAAAATCACACAGGATGAGTGGATTTAGCAGCCAGACTGTGAACTTTGAACTTTTTAGATGTAAATTTGACCTATGACCCAGGAAGGTGCAGATTCGTTTATAAGATGTGTTGCCCCATTTTGTCCCTTCCTTGTTGCTGTGAGTGTGTCCTATGTTATTAATATTAAATCTCCATCCTGTCAGTTTTCAGAGCGGAGGACTCCAACACCCACCGTCACTTGACCGAGTTTGTGGGTCTGGATATCGAGATGGCCTTCAACTACCATTACCACGAAGTGATCGACTCCATCACTGACACCATGGTCCAGATCTTCAAGGGCCTGAGAGACAAGTAAGATGGAGGTTCAAAACTTTGCTGGCGACAGATGCAGCTGCCTGGCTGTGCTGCTGTAATTGTTCGACACTTTCCAAGTCACCAGGATGTTATCCTGAACCACGCTGGGATGTCACAAAACCTAAAATTGCTTGTGCAAATAACATGCCCGGCAGAGGTTAAAGTTTTGTTTTCCTATTTGACACAAGCTGAATTCTAACAGGATTCCTGCGGTGAACATTTCGGTGGGCGGCGAAAAAATGGCAAAATATCGCATACAAAACCGTTCAAGAGGTTGAATTCAGATGAAGTGATGCGGCCTGTTGAAGTCCAGGGAGTTCCACTCTCCCAGTCACATGAATTGCCAACAAGTGAATGCTACGATGTGGCTTTATTGCCTCCTTGTGGCGAGAAAGAGGGCGACCTGTCAACTTGATCATGCAGCACAACATCTCCTCATTTCCTGTCATCTCCCTCCTGTCTACTGTCTAATAAGGGTGTTTGATGCCTTAACAAATAATTATTTTAAAAAGACACTTGTTAGTTAGTATTGACTGGAAAGTAATGACCATCAACCGTGGTTCTCGCACAGACTGCCTAAATAATGGCTTGTAGCACTTTGTCTGTGAACTTGCTGTAGATTACATAACTACTGCCTCTTCTGTCCTGTTTGCTGTTGAAGTCGCTGTGAGATTTTTGCTGATGGCATGATGTCACATATAATTGCTAGAGGATTTTATGAAGAAAACAGGAAGGGGACTGACATCAGACAGATGAGAACAACTCAAACAAGGGCCTTTTTAACACAATGCCTGAAAAGCAAAGTAACATCATATGAGCTTACTTTCTTTTACGTCAGTCACTGTTGTTTTCAACGTGTTGTTCCTCTTCTTTAGGATACTCAACATTTTGCCGTCTGGTCTAGTTAATCATGTGGTTTTTCTGACAGGTCTGTCCCTACAGAGCTCTGTTAGTTGTCTCATGTTGCTTTAAAAATGGATGAAACACATCAAAGATAGTCTTGACATCTTTGAAACACTGATAAATGCTGCTCTTTGGTATTCAGCCCAACGTGAACCAGCTTTTGTGGCTGTAGTGTTTGTAATGTGATTTAGACCCTGTCAGCATCCATAATTGTCCACTTCCAATCAAGTTCAACAGAAAACATACACCAATTCAAGCATAGCATAAAACTGCAAGAGAGGCCTTCAGATAGAACATTATTTTATTGTATTTTTCGGACTTTAAAGCGGAATATCACAGAACGAGTCAATTTTTAAACATTTTCATACATAAGGCTCAAACTACAAATGATACTGCGCAGTGTGAGTCTTTTTAGGTTAACTGTCGAGGCCAATTTTTGTGTCAGCTTCCAGACGGAGATCCAGACGGTGAACAAGCAGTTCCCCAGCGAGCCGTTCAAGTTCCTGGAGCCCACCCTGAGGCTGGAGTACACCGAGGGCGTGGCCATGCTGCGCGAGGCCGGGGTGGAGATGGGCGACGAGGACGACCTCAGGTCAGCGATGACGACACGCCCTGTGCCCCGCATGGGACCGTCTTGTCAGATGATTTAATCGTTTAAAAAAAAAAAGCAGAAATATCTGCCTTTTCATGTGATGCGGGGAAGTGAAACCCTGATGCAGTAACTCAGCAATATTTTCCTTTTCATAAGAATTCCATGTGATTAATGCTCATGAACTCTTACAGTTACAGGTGACACAAAAATAAGTAATGATTTCTTTTTTCTTCTGTAGTACACCTAATGAAAAACTACTTGGCCGACTTGTTAAAGAAAAGGTAGGTTCAAATGTGTTGGGTGATTTATTGTTAGTGTATAAATGTGCATATTGCTCTGTTACACAATGACTTAATGCCCTGAAAGAATCAGCAGGTGAGAATTACAGCCACAAAAACAGCATTCACGCTGGATTGACACGGGATCAGGCAACACCTGGAACATGGAGGTGTGACACTCCGTCTGTCAGGCTGCTGACAGGGACAAAAAAACACTCAAACCGCCTCCCTGAGACATTTTGCAAAAATAGAAGCCGGTGAAAAGCTCCAGTAGCCAATTACACGAACCTGATCAGATTGATCAGAGCCGGTACGACCCTGACATGACCTAGCACAAAGAGGGGGAGGAAGTTTACAGCATTGATTCGCTTGATAAGATTAAAAGTAAAGTTGTCTCTTCCTGAAAGAGGTGAGAGAATAAGAAGCAAAGAGAAAAAAAAACTGGGAAAATAGACGGCAGCAGCAGGTGGAGCGAGCCAGTGAACGAATGAAGCAAAGTGAAATCTGTGAGCGAGAGAATTGTAACAAATTTTCTGGTCGTGCTGTGGTCGTTATCACAGCCTGCACAAATAAACATGCCCACACACACACACACACACCCCCCGTGCCCCCTCCGCCTATGGCTTCTACCAGCTACCACAGACTGAGGTGGTCTAATTATCAGGTCGTAACGGTGAAGATTCTTTGAGTGGTGCTTTTAATCATCATCAAAATCTCAGGTTTTGCTGCAATGAGGAAGATGTGGCTGACTGTGGTTCCCTTTTTGTTCTCAGTATGATACTGACTTCTATGTGCTGGATAAATACCCACTGGCTGTTCGACCCTTCTACACGATGCCTGATCCAAACAACGCTGTAAGTCTCTGGAACACATTTTTTGCCAATAAGATTTTTTTTCCCCACCATTAGAAATAATTTTGTGGAATGAATACACAGTATTTGATCCATATTTGGCCTCTAGCACTAGTCAGTCAATCTAGATTCTGCTAAACTGTTGCTCTTTAATGTTTTGTACAATTTTCTTGAGTTTTACACTGCTGCTTTATGTCTTAAATGTCTGTATTAGTCTGTCCCTGAATGAACTAATCGATATGTCAAGATCCTCCTCCTAATTGCCCTTTTTTCGATTTTTGTCCAGAAATACTCCAACTCCTATGACATGTTCATGAGGGGAGAGGAGATCCTGTCCGGAGCTCAGAGAATCCACGACGCCCAGCTGCTGACGGACAGGGCCACGCACCACCAGATCGGTGAGAACAAGTGCAGCAGTGGCTCTAAAGGCGCATTCATTGATTTTTATGATAGGCTTATGTCTCCCTCTATTGGTGACTAATAGAAATACGCCAGGGAATATGTTGGGTTGCTGATGATATATGGAAATATGATGGATCCGATCATGATTTTAAAAAATCTTTTTCATGATCCTGCAGATCTGGAGAAGATCAAGGCGTACATTGATTCCTTCCGGTATGGCGCTCCCCCACATGGCGGCGGAGGCATTGGTGAGAAATGGAATACATGTTTTGTATTTTGTTTTTCTTGGAAGGGGCACCCACAGGAGGAAAATCATATTCTTTTCTTTTATTCATGAACACAGAAGACACATTTACACAAGATTTCAGAATATTACCAATGCAGCTTCACATGAGATTATGCCGTTACCCTGGATTCATGGTTATACACAGAAGTGTGTGCTCGCTACGAGCATCCTTTTATACCCACGTCCCAACACCCCCCCGAGGTCTATTAATTGCGTGATATGTCTTCCCTTCCAGGCCTGGAGAGAGTCTGCATGCTGTACCTGGGGCTCCACAACGTGCGCCAGACCTCCATGTTCCCCCGTGACCCCAAACGCCTGACGCCTTGAACCTTCTACCACGTGGACAAATCCAGTCATCACTGGAGTAACACACAGATGCTGGGGATGGGGAAACATTTTTAGTCCTGACAGGGGAAGGGGGGGTAAAGGAGCGAGTGCCATGCTACGACTCCATTGTGCCACTTTGACTTACCATTAAGATGAGACAATTAATTTATTGCAACAGTGGGGTGAACTTTATTGATTCTTGGTATGCATATATAACGGATGCAATAAAGTGAAGAAGGGAGTCTGACAGTCATTTACAGAGCGGTTGTAAAGCCGCACACACTTCTTCCATCTTTTAATCAGCCTCGACACTGTTTATCTACTTGTCTTTTCTATGGTAGAGGTGCACACCGTTATATAAGCCTTGTTAGACCCACCAACACGTAAAAGTGATAAACCGCAAACATAGCACAAATCTGCAGCTTTCAATGTTATAATCAACACAACGCAAATATACAACCTGATTTCCTGTAACAGCTATTACAGGAGTTTTAATTGTCTAGACAGGAAAGAACTAGAACGACATGTGGAAAGAAAATCTCATCAGCTGTTGAAGACATTAAAAGTTGATGACTTAGATAAGCCACAGACTTTGTTCATATTAGTGATTCATATGATTTAGTAGATTATTGCAACACTTTTACCTTCTGGATTAGTAAGATTTCCCTGCAAACATGATCGTGTTTTACTGCGTTTATGGAGATTATTACATGAAAAGCTGCTGATTCGTGTTTTGTGGTTTAATCGGGTTTGTGTGATGCTGAGTTGTTGGGTCCAGCAGACCCTGCCCTAAATCTCACCTACTACCAGCAAAGGGAAAGGACTAATAATGATTGTGGTTCTCTGCAGTATGCCTGTAACTACATGTGTTTTGTATCTATCTAATTCAATGACTGTTCAAGGATAATGAAAAAAAAAGTCTTCTCAAAACTAAAAAATTGCTTCGTCTCTACTTTGAAATCACCCGTTCATACAGGTTATAGCCACATCACTGTTAAGGCTGATCCAAGTACTACTTGCTACAAGGAAAAGGCTGAAGGTAATATTAACAAACAACCATTCAGAGTACAAAGTTTTGCTTTTCGTTCACAAAAAAAAAAGCTGTAAATCACTGCCCTGTTTTACGCGATGCAACATTAAACCAAAGTGCTCGAGTATTAATATAAAAAATATGACTTTCCACATTGGTAGCTCGTAACAGAACGTCCTAGTTTGCGAGTGTGGACACTGTATCATTTTTGTTTACTGACAAGCACGAGATAACGTGAGCCCCGGACTCCTTGAGGGTGAGATTCGTTTTACCGGCGAGTTTAGTCCGTCGAAGCTCCGCTGATTTGGAGGATGAAGAGGAAAATGTGGACGACGTCGACGTAGAGGGAAAGGGCTCCGTAGATGTACTCCTCTGGGCTGATCGCCAGCTCTCGGTTTCCAATAAGAAGCTGAGTGTTGTATACTAGAAACTGAAGGAAGGAAAATAAAAAAAAATCCTTATTTAAATAGTTTATTTTGTTAATCTTAAATATGAGCATGCATAAATGAACACACATGTGTGTGTGAGGGGGGGACAATACAGCAAATGCAACTGTATTTGCATTAACTATTCTCTGAACTGCATCAAGTTAACCACAAGATGGAGCCATAATGTGTGCAATGATTGAAATGATATCCTGTCGATGCTTTGGGTGTGATGTTTAGTGACAAGTGACATAGTTTGATAGCATGTGTTTTTTTTTTTATTTTTAACAGCTTTTAAAGAAAGTTAAACCGGTACCATGTTTTCAGGGTCACACCACATGACAGTTTTGCCATCGTGCTGTATAAAAAAGTGTTTTTCAACCTATTATTCCTGTTTGGTCTCTGAGGAAAAGGCTGCAGAGCAAATTCTGAGAATATTGTTGATCCCTTATTTCATGGTGCAGGGACCATCGTGTCATTTCCTAAAGTGCAGACTCACCATGGTGTAAATGATCGCTCCAATCGCAGCGTAGAGCATGTGAAGCCATGGGACCTGTCGAGTGACACAAGACAGGCCTCTGAATGTGAAATCACTCCCATGCAGATGCTGCAAACTTAAAACTAAGAGGGGGGGGGGTCCTCACGTATTGGAAGGAGAGGACGACAGCTGTAACAATCCCAAGAATCATGAGCAAAATGGAAGCAACACAGAGGAGTCCCCCGCAGGAAGTGAAGTCCACCTGCGATGAGAAACAAGCCATTAACGGGATGAAAGGGAGGTCGGTTGGCTTCGAGCCACATGAAAGAGCAGGCAAGATCATTTAGAAGAGGAATAAAACGAGATAACAGGGCGGATTCGGATTTGTCATGGTCTTTTCATTTTTTTTTCTTGTGAGTTGCATCAGACGGCATTAGTTGGATTCACCACGTATTCCTAAAATGTTATAAATATTTAAAGGAACTCAGTGGGCCATTGTGACGCGAGACAAAGGCGTTCTTTTTTACGCCGACAACAAAGGCCTCCTCTCATAAGCCACGGGCTGCTGAGATGCAGGAAGACGCCGCGTACATCCACCTTGGTTTGAAAGCAGAAGATTGTGACGGCTACACACACTACGGCTGTTATTCCCATGGCAAGAAGCACTGCTTTTGTTTCATAATAGCTGCAAAAAACACAAAAAAGACATAGAATGATTAACAAAAGAATATAAATGAGAAAGAAAAGTATCTTATCTCTTAAGTGTATATTAAGTTATTAGAAAAAATGCATATTTTGGCACATTACTAGAGTTAAAAAAAACAAACCTTGAAATTGTTCCAGCCATGTAAGACAAGGCCACAGTCTGCAGAATGAAATATGAACGCAATGTCAATGTCAGAACCTGTTTTTAAAATTATTATTATTCTTTCTTATTCTGTTTTAATTTTATTCATTCCAGTCTATTATCTCACTGCATTATCTGCTACTCACAAATACTCCCAGCAGCACAAGATTCCATGGGAAACGCCTCCTACAGACACAAGTTATTATATTGTTTTAAAAAGAATAGAAACAGATATATGATTCATGTTGATGATTGTTTACGTAAGCTGTAGTATTTATAATAATAAGGGTTCTAGACCATTAAAGGGGCCGTTCCTACCTTGGCTCTTTGCAGCAGATGAGAATGCAGTAAACAACAAAATAAACCACTCTATGGAAGAAAAAAAAACACAGATTGTTATTACATTATTATATAATTATATAATATTAGCAGTGAGAATAGAACCTGATTATTTTCCCTATGTGTCCTTATATATTACGGTAAATCTTTATTGTCAACTGTGGTGGAAAAGTTGGAAAAACAACTCCCACTGCGCGTCTGTTTGGTTTCTACACTCACAAAGAAGCCCAGTAGATGCCGGGATATCTGATGACAAACTGCTTCACCGGGTCACTGTGAAAGCACAGACACGAGGGATCGACTCAGTACAAAGTGTTTTCTGCATCGAGCAGCCGGACGGGAGCATTGCTGGAGGGGAACAGGGACACTTACACGAAGGTGAAAACAGCAACAACTGAGAAAGTGACAGCGAGCTGTGCCGTTAGGATTAGGTAAACCTGCGCACACAAACAAAAAGTCTGATTAAACACAAAGCACACAGTAGAAAAAAACAATTCATTGAGAATAAGGCTGACCTTTTTGATGAAGGCGTGCCGAATGGACGTGCTCTCCCACTGGGTGCTCAGAAAATCCTCCATGTCTCCTGCAGATTTGGGAGGACAGTGAGGCGCCGGTTTATAGCAAATCACAAGTGGGAGCTGATCTGATCTGGTTATAATGCAGGAATATGTGGTGTCACTCCCTCAGGACCTGGGCGGGATGCGGCCACTCCGGCGGACAGCGTGGGTATTGTGGCGGGGAGCCCGGATGGAGGAAAGCCAGGCGTTGCCCACACGCCCGCCTGCGGGCCCCAGTAGCCGGGCGGGCCGGGGTGAGGGCCGGGGTGAGGGCCGGGGTGAGGGCCGGGGTGAGGGGTGTAGGACGGCGGCGGCGGGAACGAGGAGCCGTGGTGCGTCCGGCCGGGGTCATTCTCATACTTGGGGTGGTGCAGGGCATCCTCATAGGGCGGAGGATTATCCGATTTAGAGGTCATGGCTGTGCCACCTTAAAGAGATCAGCTTCATCAGGTGGGCTGTAGAGGTCTGGCTGCTGGTCAGTGGTGGACAGGAAGTAATGCACTCAAGTACTGTCCTTAATTTCAGGTTTGAGGTACATATGTCTATGTGACGCTACTTTACACTTCACGACATTTCAAAGGGAGATATTCTCTACCCTACATTTATTGTAGAGCTTTATTCTCATTTTAAATGAAGATTTTAGTATTTGTCATAAAATGAATAGATTTTAATATTCCATCATGTATATATTATAATGAATTGTTGCTTTTTGTTAAATTGGGTATAAATTTCATGTGGAAGGTGGCGAATTACTATAAATTTAACCAAACCACAAGTATCTACAATAGGCTCCACGTGGACAAACTAAGTCTCTCGCATGTATTTAGTGAATAAAACAAGTATTATAATATACTACACTGTTATATATAACACAGTCTACATAATAAGTACTTTCTTATTTTGATACTTGTTGCTGATAATACTTCTGTACTTGTACTACATTTTAAATGCAAGGACTTACTTGTTGAGTTTTTTTTTGATGACAGTATTTCTATTTTAAGTCAAGGGAATAACAAGTAACAACAACAAGTAAGCACATCCATAACCTAAAAAAACCCAATACTATTTAATATACTTCAGTCATACTAGAAATGTCTATGAAATTGAAAGCTCAGATGGGTTTTTCTTTGCACATTATAAATGAATCTGAAGATCACTTTCAACATAAAGTAAAAAAAAAGAAATGGTCCTTACCTGGTGGCTTAGCCCTGAGATGGGAGCACCGTGCCCTTCACTCTCCTGTCGCCTTGGTTCGCAGACTCGCAGCACAGGAGGATGTCATCTTGGTAATAGGATACAGTCACTGAAACTCACACTGTCACTGATGTTCACTCAGAAAGCTGGAGAATCTGGTTGCCTAATGTCCCAAGAAAATCATATAAATGCTGTATTCAGGAAAAAAAAAAAGAACAGAACAGAACAGACTGTTGGCATCCTACAGACATTTAGTTAGATGTTACAACACCCCGACATCACAGAACTCCCTTTAAGCGAGTCATCTGATCCAAATGTGAATAGCCCAGTATTCAGCCTGTTGCACTGTCTCACTTTCAGCTGCAGCCCGATGGTTCGACGAGGTCCCACCTGGAACGTTAGGCGTTGCTGAATTATTAAAACAGCCGACTGAGGCCAGCTGGCTCCATTCAGACACTGTGGCTCGATTCCACATTTATATTATATTATTTAACACTAGATGGAGCATTTGACTGTTTTTCTTGGTAAGGGAAGAAGATCAAACTGAATGGGCCAGTATTTCTTTATTAGTCTTTAGCATCAAATTATATATATATAAAATAATAATAATATATGTATATACATCATTAAATAGGTATAGGTTCATGAAAATTACAACAGAAAAAGAAAGATCTTGTAAATAAATAAAATATACAAATAAAGGGAAATTATCTGACTTTTTCAATTAAATATATCTAAATACTTTCATATTTGTTACAAATAAGTACACAGACATTCGATGACAAGTCTTTTTCAACCACAGCTACAGGACATTTTTTCTTAACAATCTTCATCAAGTGCAATAAAAATAGTAAAGGGACCTCACAAAAGTAAAAGGGCTACTTCTCTATAAATATCAGTAGTTGTCTTACTTTTGGGGGTATCAATAAAGTTTATAGTTTTTTATGTAATTATCGAATTCCAGTAAAAAAAATAAAGAGAAATTAGGAGATTCGGCTTTTGTGAATATGACAGAATATTGTGTTCGGAATAAATAATGGCATTTTTTACAATCAGCGTTGATACTATTTTATTATTATTCGTTTTCTAGCCGATGCGTGTCTCTCGGTGTCAGGCACGAGCGGAGCGACGGGAGCCAATTAACATTTGGCGTCAGCTGCCGGTGACGTCATGACGCACCACACATCGGCGGCTCTTCTTCCTGATGGCGCTTCCTGACTGGATGCTTACGCTGACTGCCACCGCATCCTTCTTCTGTCTCTTATGCGTGTGTGTGCGCTTCAGACGCGCGGGACAAGTGCTGTGGAGACGTCTGGTCGCCCGGATAATGGCTCGCACCGAGAAGCCGCTGTTCAGGATCGCGTGAGTGTGGACAAAAAAAAAAAAAAAAAAAAACGGAACGAGACCTTGTTGTCATCGCGTGTTAAAACCTCGTTAGCTTCGAAACACGGAGCGTTTACGTTCCCGACGATGATATTACATGACGGTGACATTCTTCAGAGGCCACCGAACTATTCCACCATGTCTCTACTTTAAAGTTGCTATTACCACTGCTGGGAAGTAACTGGGTATATCTACTCAAGTATTGTACAGAGGTACTTGTACTCAACTTGAGTATTCCCTTGTGTTTTCAGGGGGAAATATTCTTTCTACTCCACTGCATTTATTTGACAGCTTTACGTCCTTTTCGAATGTCGATTTTATTTGAAAGTAAACAAACTATACTTTTATATTCTTGAAGTGTAAACTGTCGATCTGTTCTTTTTTATGTGTTGTAATGCACTCTATGTAAAAAGTTTTAAACATGTAACAAACGTGAAAAATATAATATACAATGCTGCAGTACTTTTACTGGTGAGTGAGGTACCTGAACGCCACACCAGAGTAAAAGTCTGATTTATAAAATCTCAATTTAAAGTCACTTATTAGAAAACTAACTAGAGTCTTAATGTATCTGATAGTTATTTTACTTAATAATGATGTAAATGCTGGTTTTCTGTTTCCACATCACACTTCTGTAACTGAATATTGATCCAGAATTGGCTTCCAAACTATTTGTGCTGTTACAAGTCATGTTGCTATTGTATAATTTGCTTTCTCTTTTGGAATAAGTAACACAAATGTTTCAGGTAAATATAAAATGTGATGGAAAAAAAAAACCTCTGACAGTCACTATACTTACTTAATACTTCTCCATGTTGATGATTTTCAACATTAAAACACTGTCATGTTTGGTAGTGATAAAAGCAAACACTATTGTATGAGTACTTTTTATGTTTCTAGTACATTTAGATGATACTACTATGATGTACTTTTACTTTAGTAACCCTAAGATGACAGTATTTCTACTTTTTTAAGTAAAAGACGTAAAAGTAATGATAACTGCTACCTTCTGATTCATTTGGCATTCACAGGAGCCATGAACTTTTATTTTGGAAGTGTCCTATATTCTGTGCTTTAAGGTGGAACGCTACACATGAACAGGGTCAACATTATAACTCATGTATACCACCATGAAACTTCCCCAGTTGATTTCTTCAACAAATGTCTCAAGACATATGTTTTACACTATGTATTACAATTTTTCCATGTAATGCATACATTATCTAAGGTTTTCTGATAATAATCTGAAAATTTGATTTATAATATGTATTTAGTTTTGTCAACATATTAGAATCCAAAGTTTTTACAGAGGGAATTTTGGGTGTCTTTTTTTATCTCTCCCCACTATTAGAAATCACTGCCATTGGTCAAATAAATAAACTGATATAAGTAATATATATACAAACGACTCTCTAAAAACCCTTAGAATATAGTCCCAAATAAAAGTGGAAAGTTTGGCAACCGTGCTCCTTAAGTGGAAATGTCAATATGAGAGTGTATAAAAAAAAAGGGGGGTAACTGTAACCTGGACAAAGTGAAATAACCTACATGTGTATTTGTACCTTTATTTTTTTTTGGAACCATAATAGCCCAAAATCGTAAAAGCAGTGCATTAGGAAACAGTCTTTTGCCTGTGTCTTGCCTTAATCCCCAAAAATGCATCCATATAATGCAATATTTTGTGGTATTTTAATGAATGCAGTTTGTGCTTTGGTCATGCTACATTTCCAGACATTTTACCTGAATGCTTTTGAGAGATGGATATAGCAGCTATGAGCCTGAGTGTTTACCAGCCTGTTTGAATTGTGTTCAAGGTACACGCTGTACACCAGGACCAGACTTGGCTACATGTACTACAAGAGGCAAATGAGGAAAGCCCGGGAACATTACCCTGCTGGACACTCCACAGCTCTGCCCGTGGAGTTCAATGGTAACATTATTATGTTCACTTGTGTTGCTCCACGTGTTCCCTGCTTATTGTGGTGATTGGCTGAGTTCCATTCACAGAGCAGAAAAGGCCCTGTTGACTTGTGTCAAACTTGTTGTACGAGTCCGGCTATATTTCCAAAAGTATTCGCTTGCTCATCCAAGGGGGAGACTGAGAGCCAGGCCTTCTCTTTCATCAGTGTGTGACCCCTCAAATGCGCTTTTGAAAGATTGTTAAAAAAATTCCCATGAACACATTCCTAATGCATGTGGACAGCCTTCACAGATGAGTCAATGCAGGTGAGGGAACACTTTTAGAAACAATAGTGTACTTTGAACACTTCATGTCTACATGCCAGCAGTCTGAGGAGCAGAAACACACAGACACACAAAGTACAATCTAACCTCTGTGCAATATTCCAGACCAATGATTACAACCCTTTTGTGCCTTTTCAAAACTATTGTGCAATAACCACAGTCTGTACAATAGACTGACTGTCTCCCTTTTTATATATACAAACATATATTTATATATTTTTAGGGTTAAGTTTGGCTTTTTCAATTTTCCTATTACATTTTCTCTCTATCTTTATTTACTGTTGTTTTTTATGTAATGAAACCTCCCAGCCAACATATTTTACACATTTGTAAAAGTCCTGAATCTCTCACCAATCTGGATGAAAAATGTAACATGGTGTTTTCTTTTCCTGTCCACAGGTCTCAAAATAGTTCCAATCGCGGTGCTGTCTGACAACTACAGCTATCTGGTGATCGACACTGCCTCCAGCGTTGCAGTAGTCATAGACCCTGCAGACCCTCAGACAGTTCAGGTGAGAGCCTCAAGAGTTGGTAACACCTGGCGTTTGTGTGTGTGTTTGATACCCAGACATATGTGTGAATGTATCCTGCTGTGTTCAGACAGATTAAGGACTTTCAGATCATCATAATGGAACCAGAGTAGCCCAAAAAATTTCAAGCAGTGCATGAAGAAACAATGTTTTGCTCATCTTGTCAGAAGTGCACAAAAAAGCCGACATTTTTCTTTTGCACTAAGGCTTTTTCTGCAGCAAGAGAAAATAGCTTAAAGCGCTTCTGCAGCACAATAAAAAGTTGAGACAGGTCAAATAGTTGCCAGATCCCACTGTGATACCACAATGCGTGGGCGACGGGATGGATAAAAAAAAAAAATGATACAGTGATGCTGCATTTTAATCTCATCATAAGTGTTGTTCCAATCGTCTGAACAACAAAACAGTTTATTTTTCTTTCCACACACTTCCATGTGGATTCTACCTGTAGGATGGCTGCAAAGCAATGTGATGAGCAAGGAAAAATAGACAGGCCACGAAAAAATAGATAATAATAAGTGTGATCTGGTTCAGCTTTATAACGATTGCAGTTTCATGTCAAACAAAGCCTGTGGAATTACCCCACCAATGATTGAAATCTAAAGGATCAAATATAAACTACCATCAAAATGTTGAATATATTAGTAAATGTTACATCTCATATACAATTCCTATCATAATCCCCTAGTTTCTGTTTCTTTATGTTTGACATACTGCAGCAGCTTGTTTAAAGTTACGGTTTAGTAGAAACAGTCTTAAGGGTATTAAAAAAAACAAATTGCAGGTATGTTTGTGTGATTGTAGTTCTAATTATGTATTTACATTTTACATAATAGACCTTTTTTTTATCAAGCTCACAAACCTACAGCAGCTTGGTACCAATTATGACTTTTCCCCTTTATCGTAAAATCCCCCTTCTGTGATTTCAGCATCACGTTCACATTAAAACACTCCAGTTTTCAGTCACGGTTCTTTTGCTGTAGTGAATGAGCATGTGTTGTAAGAACACTCTCAGCTGCATTCATTACAAACACCAGGAAAATAACTATCGGCACAGCAACGATCTGAGGTATTATGCCGCACAGCAGGCTTTTGAATGAACCGCTACTAAATAGCTGATTTAACATGGTTATTGGAGATTTTAATAGCTCTCATAACTTTTTAGGCAGTCCTTAAGCAAGAGGGTGTGATGTTGGAGGCAATACTCTGTACACACAAGCACTGGTGAGTTTTATGGTGAGTCTTATTATTTAAATGTGTTTTTTTAATGTGTGGTTTGCTTTAAGGATTTGATGTAGGAACAACATGGGGAGATGATGCTAAATATAGCGAGCAGGACAGATCATAAGAATTGTCTGATTTCTAACATATTTTTTTAAACAGATCTGACACCCACACAAATGAGAAACATGTCAAAGATATTTTTAGAGGCTCGCCCTCCGGACTTAAACCAGAATAAAGTGAATGTGGTTGAAAACGCTTTGAAATAGATTGAAGTCCAAACCAAATGTGAATTCTTCTAATGATTCTGTGATGTGTTGTCCCGTCCACCATCGCCACAGCATGTCTCTGCTTTCCGTTCCTATTTATAGGGATCACAGCGGGGGGAACAAAGGGTTGAAAAGGCTTCACAGTTCGTGCCGAGTTTATGGAAACGCGGCCGATAACATTCCCGGGCTCACGCAGTAAGTGCCTGCTAGCGCAGTATCGAGCACTGTCATGCAGAATCATTCTCTCTGTACTGAGTCTTGTCTTGTTCTCCCAGTCAGCACTCGGAGCAGCTGACTTCACAGTAAATTATCCTGGTATGAGAAACAATTGGGTTATGTCTCGGGGGCGGTGGCCCCAGGATGGGGTCTTTGGTATTAGTTTTCCCCATGTCTGCTTATCCGTTAACTCGCTTCTTGGTTTAGTTCTTCTTGTATTGACCTGCTTCTCTGACTATTTGGTATTTGAGTCTCATAAGAGCTGCAAGGTCAGTTCTAAATTGTGTTATTATGCTTTATTTAATCAGAAAGTCACATGAGTGACGAGTGATACCTGAGTACAAGGTTAAAACCAAAGAAAACCCCATGATATTGGTTACAATGATTTCAATACTATTATGTTCATGTAGACAGACAAGAGGACGTTGCTGTCAGTTCCATGAAAATTAAAAGTTTACTTTGATTTGATTGTACATGATATAACCATGTCACAGCTCTTTTAAATAAACCTTTGTCTTACAAATCTTCTAAACTGTGTGCAAAACAGTCGCCGGTGGTAGCAAATAATAACATAACGTGGTTGTGCGATGACGTGTCTGTTTTGTATTTCCGTGTCGTCAGCCCTCTCTCACACAAGGATTCGGTAACGGTCGGTCGCCTGCACTTCATGGCCCTCTTCACCCCCGGACACACGGTGGGTCACATGATCTACCTCCTGGACGGCCGGGCGGTGGGCGCCCCCTCCAGCCTCTTCTCTGGTGACCTGGTGTTCCTGTCAGGATGTGGTAGGTTGCATAGAGAACAGGATCCTTCGTTCTACTCATTTAAAACTGCAATCTGAATTGAATTGAAAAAACATAATAGCAGCCAATGGAACTAAATAGTTTATGATAATTCTACTGATCAGACCTTGTGTTTATGCACTTTTTTCTTACATCATCTCCTGTTTTGTGAATGGAAGGTTAATCAATTGCATAAATATTTATAATGTGTTTATTTACATAAAAAGGAGGGGACAAATTTGTAAGTTTATTTACATTTACGCATTGACTGCTGCTTTCCACTTGAGATCAAATTGAGTTTCACGCCACTGGTTTGGATGAAGACATAGTTGAACTCAGTTTTAAGAGAATTTTGGAGGGAAAGACTGAAGCTAATGCTACTGAGAGTTGTAGGAATAAATGATATATGGATGGAATCAATGTGCCGAAACCTTTTTTTTTTTCTATTTCCGTCTATTATGATGTCTGACTATCTCCAGTATAACAAAGGTTCTCTTTATCGTTTCTAAGACTCTCTTTACATTAGGTGAGTTTCTTCTAGTTAATTTACAGGTTTGAGGCTTATACCTTGGATAGCTTATATCTTTTTTATTATAATATTTTTTGCACAGGAGATGAGCCTGCAGCACTGTTAACAAGATAGTCTAAAGTTCCCATAGGAGTTGTAGTGTGTGATAGGAAATTTGTTAGATATCATAATTGTGAGCAACCTGACTTCCAACTTCTCATCACAGGAGAGGTGCAGTCAGCAGTTAGGTTAGACCAGAGTTCAGGGAAGTGATTAGATCAGCAGTCACGGTGTGGCGATGATGGTCGTTGTCGCCCAGACTATTGTTCTGTTAAACGAGACAAGAGAGCACTCGAGTCCCGCTCCACCTTCAGAAGACCCGCGCGTCAGCGTGACTAAACTGATCCACCGCGCACAGAAGAATAAAGACGCCCCTTAAATCTCCAGCAGCAGATCACCTATTTCATCTGGTCACTGATTGTTTGTCAGTATCTTTGCCACCTGAAGTGAGACAGCGCAGTGAGTTAAATGCCCATGCAATCGCTCCGTTAAATTGAGCTATAGCGCTATACGATAGACATCTAGTGAGGACTTTTGTCAAGCGGCGAGTAATCGAATTCAGAAGTTATTATGAAACGGTCCGATAAGAGAGGTTTATGTGGGAAGACTATTGAATGTTTGATGCCGTAAGGTCAGAACAAGGTTGCGTGGTTGAAACACTGAGTGAGTTTACTTACCTTCTGAGAGAAGCTACTTGAGTTCAGCAATGAGAGACCTGCAGAGCCGTGGCCGTGAATAGACAGATCAGTTATTTCTGTTTCTGTCCTAAGAACCGAACCTAAACACACCAGCAGAATGGTTCACTGTCACATGGGTTGGCTGAAATGTTGCACAGGTTGGTTGTGAGAGATTAAGAACAAGATTTCGGATAAAGTTTCAGGATTGATTAATTATTGAAGTTACAGTGATTAACATTTAAATCTATAAATCCATGGTTTATCCACCTTCCTTTTGTTTTTTTCTTTAATTCCACGTCCATGTTTAGCAACCAGTGGTGCTATCTCTGCTGCTAATCGTAGCTTTTGCTCATTCACCGTATGTGTGCAAATAGGTTTGTTCTGCAAAATGCAAGACAATGTAAAGCTCCTCACAATGTGATCAGTAGTGAATACGTTCTATGGTGTTTGGTAATGCACCACATGGTTAGTTTTTTTTTTTTTACTACTAGGTATATTATATATGGTAGGTAAATTCTTTACAACCCTGTAATGTAAACAAATGGAATTGAATTACATGGAATGTACAGGTCAGAACAATTTTTATTACAATAGCATTAATCAAGCTTCACTTAACATTAAAGTAATGTTGCTGATGTCATTTTTTCTTATGTTTCCCAAGTATTTTATAGCTTAACAGCTTTTATGATCTTGCTGTAAAGACTGAAATCTTAACAGGTGAACATATCTTTTTTGGTGCAGCTAGTACAAAGGGGAGTAGAATATCTTGTTCCACTGGCAGATAGTTTAGCTTTTTTAATGTTTTTTTCCTGATTCAGGTCAATCTGGTCTTATTTTAGGAAAACAAAACAAGTCTAACTTTTTTTTTTAAATAAAAAGATCAAATTAACTAAAATTAAGAAAAAAATTAAAATAAGATTACTGAATATTGTACTAATTGTACCGAAAAGAAGATATTTTCACCAGTTTTTGCAGAATTAATTATTCAGAAATAAGCTCAGCATTTAAAAACAAAATCCTTGTTCCAAGTTTTGAATTGTGCTTAAATTGCATGTCAGGTAGCAAAGAAGAGATTCTTTAAAAAAAAAAAAAAAAAAAAAAGTGTGGTCTTTAAATGAGGATACGAGAGGAAATCTCAGCGTTACTTGAGTTCTAATCTGCTCTTGTTGTTTTGCAGGGCGGATGTTTGAAGGCAGTGCCACGACGATGCTGTCGTCTCTGGACACGGTTGTCTCCTTAAGCGATGATACTCTATTATGGCCCGGTAGGAACTCCTCCCAGCAGTGGGACCCGGTCTCACACGAGTATGTCAGTGTTTGTCATGCGGATGTGTTCGGAATGCTTGATTCCTCTAGGTAGCAGAAATGCAACTTATTCAGCAGGCGTCTGAGACTTCTTTGGGAGTGCACAGTTTTAAGTGTGGTTATGTATGTCAAGATGATTTTTTTTTTTCTTTTTGAATTTTCATCCTCTGGCTATACCCGCAGGTCATGAGTATGCAGAGGACAACTTGCTATTTGCCGCTGAGGTCGAGCCGCGCAACACTGCCAGGGAAAACAAATATCAGTGGGTGCTGCAGCAGCGGGGCCAGAAGCTGTGCACGGTGAGAGTGATATATTACCGTTGTTATGCCTTTCCAGCACGACAACCCACTGCAGATTCATGTTGCCCGGCTCCTGGGAAGACGGTCTTATCACCTGCCTACAGTGGATGAGTTGTCAGCGGCTGATTGCACGCTCTCCCCTCACGTTTTTTTTTTTTTTTTTTTTTTCCCCCCCTCAGGCTCTGAGTTGAATCTCATCAATGATACAGTCTGCAACAGAGCAAAGGTTTACTGTTAAAGAAAGATTTCTGCTGTTTTTTTTAAATTCAACTAAATTTGAGAGTGTAATAGGTTGATCTTGCAGGAAAAGTCTCCAAACACTCCGGCATAGTGCAGCAAGCAGCAGCCGAGTTCACAGCGACGAGCTGTTTAAATGGAGGCAGTCGGTGGATCGCTACAGTGCTGCGTTTGTCCTCTCTTATCGCCTGCACGGCTCAGATTAAAATATTGTCGTATTTGCACAAAAGACACAAACATTTCTTCCCAACTCACCGAGCGGGGCACATGCGGCTTCTGTTTTTCCAACACCCGGATGAGAAGTGAAGGTGAATAGAAGAATCCCAGACGAACAAAAGGAAGAAAAAAAAAACTCCTGTGGAGGAGCGACAGCTTGAAAGAGCTCTGCATTATCTGGTGTGACTGGTGACTCTTACAGTTGAACAATCTGAAACAGACATATGTGGAGAAATATCGCATATAGAAGCCAAAAACAGCGGGGGGTGCATGCTCGGCCCCGCTCCGTGATAGCACATCAGCTGTGCCGTTGGCAGGTGGTTCTTACGCAATGTTTGGGCAAGTTCACTCCAACACACACTTAAAGTTAGGAAACTAGGGTTCAGGTTAGAAAATACTGATGTTCTCCTTTAAGTGGGGAGCCTATGCAGAACTTTTACATGCCAACAAACATGAAATGGCTAGAAATGACTTGTTTTCTTTGTGTCATGTGCATGCTGAGACTGGTTTTGGCATATTATTATTTTGATCAGGTTATTTTAGAATCACGTTGATTGTCAGAACAAGGGTACAGCAAATGGGAAAAAATACATGCCTACACACACTGAAGATGGTCTATAAACACATAAAATACTAGATTTAGAGTTGTACTCTACTTGTGAAACCATACTGGGGTTTTCCTGCACTAAATTTGAGAACTGAAGAAGTGTCTTGGATGAGGGGTAAAACGTCTTCAAACCAACTACGAACTCCACTTACTTTTCTCTGCTACTCCACAAGAAAAACGTGACCTGGGTGACTGAGAACCTGCACAGACATGAAACAAACAAAGCAGTGTGGTTTTAATTAGACTAGATGCAAACTGGTGTGTTGTTCTGTCAGTTTTATTTTTTTTATTCTAGTGATAGGCAGAATTTTAAAATCCCACAAACTGAACTTTTGAACGAATAAACCAAGATATTATTGAATATCATTGGAAAAGACATTACCCATCAGATAATTATGTTGGGCCATTTAGCAGCTACACATATATCAGCAGGGGGTGCAGTTGATCTCACCCACTGATCAGACTGTGATTCTTGATATTTAAACCTGTTCTGTAATAGACCCTTTTCACAGCAGACATTCTAACTCATCGTAGTAGGAAAAAAAGCAACAGCCGTTACTATTTCTATTTTTGGAGGACTACTATTTGTAACTTGTACTTGACCTGAACTTGATTTTCAGAGTCCCTCCACTATCGGAGAAGAGAAGGAGTACAACCCTTTCCTACGCAGCCACTCCGCGGAGCTCCATCTGGCCCTGGGGATCCAGCAGTTCCAGGATGAGGACTGGACACAGTTCAGGGCTCGGGTGCTCGAGGAGCTGCGAAAGCGCAAAGACCTCTACAACAGGAGATAGTACAAGGACCGAGACCAGGCACCTGGTCGCTTGTACTGGCCAGTGGTGCAAAAACTGAATCTGCTCAAACACAGCAGTTTTGTGAAGTTTTAAAGGGGCATTATGTTTTTTTTTTTTTTTTTTTTAAACAAGTATCAGTGACCAGGTTTCTGTTTATTGTGTGTTGAAACGCTGGGTAAAAAAAGGTTTGCACACTACATAGAATAGTTCAGCATGTTAGGTACTGTATTCTTTGCAGCACAGCTTGGTTTACATATGCTGGTTTTTACATTCATAATAATAGAAAATAAGCCTCTCCACAAAAAAATGACTGTTGGATTTGAGTGTTTGATTGTGAATATTTCATTTATATTTAACAGGAATGGTACTGTTAATTACAAAAAAAAATCATAAGGACATGTGGTTGGTACAAAACAGGAAGTGTGGAGTGCTGGTCAGGTGTGAAAAATATGTTCCTCCCATGTCCTTCATTCTGAGGATTCACTTATTCACAAGTGTTGAAATCTGTGAGTATAATAAATATTAAAAGCCTTTATGTATTTAAAAGCTTATTTTTATTTCATGGCCATTCAGTTAAAACATATTTTTTTGTTTATTTTATTATTTAACACATAGCCATGAAATAATAAAAGCTTTTAAAATCATTCTCCTCTTGAGTGCCACAACAATCCTCTGTGTACTAGTCTGTGTTTGCTGAATTCAAGACCCATTTTTTTTACTTAGAATAGATGTAGTTTCTTTAGTTCTTAATGGTCTGTGTGATTTTTACTAACCCTGGACCTGAAGTGAGAAACCTCTTTTCTAGTATGGAACTGCCTATCAACAAATGTTTTTTTGCAGAAGTAACTGTTTCTCAAATGTTAGAATTTGATCTACCTGAACAGCAACATATGTGAAGTATTGCATTGTGATGTATGAGTTGAGACTGACTTGCTGTTCTTTAGAGGATGATTGATTTTGTTTGGAGAATTACTCCGTTATATTGCAGTCAATTAAAGCTACAGGATGATGATGAATCAAACGTTTGGGTGGTATGAACTTTGTTTTTTTTTTTCTGTCAAAAATTGCGAGAATGTGGCATTGACTGGCACTCGCTCTAAATTCAGAAGGAATGCTTTTATTTATTTGATTTTCTTTTTTTATATAAATAATTTTAAAGCTTTTGAAAGGGCCAAATTATAACGATTTATAACGATAAAATATATTCAATGTTTCATGATACTGTGACACTATAGTGGAGGAAAGCTATTTCAGTGTAATAAACATGTTCTTATTCCCATGCATATTTGAACATTTCTGTTGCCACTGTGTTTAACGTTTTGGTGGGGATGGGCCGTGAATGGCGTTAAACCTTTTTAAAGTTTTGCAGAGATGAGAAAGCTCTTCTGATTCCTCAGTTTGCTCGTGCAGAAGTGCTCTTCCCAAAGCGCCTCGTCCCTCGGTGATCGTTGACTGAAATGTCATTGTTTGTTTGATGCAGATCCACATCCTATTTGCATATGTTTGAGGTACGAATGGAACCGCGTGGGGGACTGTTTTACTTCAGGTTACGTTTTAATGAGACAATATGAAAGTCAAGTCTTTCATTGCACCTGTGTACGTGGTATCTGTTGTCTTTTTGAGTGTTAAAAACTGACAGCTCTTTTAATGTTTCCACTGCTACAACTTCCCTTAAATCCAAAAAGAGCATAACCCACCTAATGTGCATGTAAAAGATAAAACTAAAAAGGGAGAACTGAACTTTCTGCTGATAGGAACATGGAAATAAAACACTAGGGTCTGTATTTATTTTAGGCTCAACTGATGAAATTTACAAACAAACCTAAATATAAGAGTAGGATCAATTTTCTTAGCACTAAGCATCACTCTTACTGTCACTATTTTAAGAGTGGTGGTACAAATCTTGGAGATGTCCTTCCATGTCTTTTTTTTCTTTTGCCAGTTTAGAACCTTCCTTTTATTACTTTTTTTTTACTAATGTGTGAGAATTAACTTTTCGACGAAGTAGGAGAGTTATAGTGTCCAGCAGTTAAAATTATGGGATGAAATATTTAAGCATTTTGGATTCTGATATTTTCAACAAGGGTAGAAAGCAGATTTATTTTTAAAGATTTTAACAACCTTTAACTACAAACAGAAAAATTAGACACTAATTATTGTGTAAGTAGCCATATATCCATCTTAAAACGTGTTTTTAAATTTAATTGCCAATTGTTTATATTTATTTATTAATTGTTATGCATTTTATTGCACCTGTATGTGTTATGTGACACATTTAGCCTACAACTAAAATTGACATTCATCATTTAACTGAGATCATTAGTTTATTATTGGATATTGGTCAATCAACAAAACCATATTTGAGCTGATTGTATCATATATAGGCTGATTTAATGCATCTTTGTGAATTCAGCACTCCCTTCAATTCAACAGCATCAATTTTTACAGTCAATATTACACATCACAAATTAAATGAATGTTTTAATTACAAAAATACATCCAATCAGCTTATAGATTTTTGTTTCTCTTTCTTGTAATATATATACTAGATGATTATAAAGATGTCAAAAGTTGTTGGGGAAAAAATGTGATAAATCACAAGTAACACCAGTTATACGAGCATCTTTAACTATGTGTTGTATATTCAATATCAAACCAATTCAACCGTGGTTAAGAGAGATACCTACCTTGAATACATTTTTACTCAGATTTTCTTTTTAATTATTATTTTAAGAGGCTTTTGGGGTCTTTGTGTAACAGCAGGGGTAGATAGGCAGAGCAGATGACACGCAGTGAAGGTCCGGGTCAGTCGGGAATCGAACCATGATCCGATGGCGCTCCGCTCCGTGTTTTAAACCCGACCTCACAGACATGACGTCACGAGCATATCAGGAAGTACTCGCGCAGAGCAGCAGCGGCAGCAGGTTGTGTCTGTTCTCCCTCCACCTGTCACAAAGACTCACCACAGCTTCTTGGTCGACATGTTGAAGGCGGTGATTTTAATTGGAGGGCCCCAAAAAGGTGAGAAAAAGACGTGTCTTCGTTTACGTGTTTGTTTAAGAGTCAGCTGTGAGGGCTTAAATGGCTAGCTAGGCTGCTAAAGCTAACACTTTGTTTATAAGTTTTACTGACGTGGCGTAAGGAGAGGACAAGACCCAACATAAAGGAACCGGTATCATGATAATAATAACTGTCATTATACTTACTGACACACGTCAGTATCAGTATCACTAGACATTGGTAACGTTAGTGGCATTTATTACTTTTTCTCTTCTGTATCAAAAAAGTGCTATCCTAAACAACATAGATTAAAATTATCATACTTTAACATGTACTTATACAGACTATGTTATAGTCAGTATATACCTATAGTATTTGTTTTATAACTGAAAGTACTGCATCCTTATATATATTATATCCGTGTATCGCATGTTTGTTGAATACCTTAGTACATTTTATGCAACGTGCATAACATATTTTTAACATGGAAAAATGTAAAAAAAACAAAAAAAACAATTTAACTGAAAATATTCAAATATAACTATGTCACCACCTCTGAAAAGTAACTAAAGTTGACAGATAACAGATAAATGTGTAATAGAAGTACAATATTACTCTTGAAATGTGGAGTCTGATGTACCATCACTTGGAAATACCCGAATAAAGTACACATACCTCAAAACTGTACGTAAGATTTCTATTTGTAAGTATTATATCAGCTTTTCTATCTTCTACTTAACAGTCATGAACTTAGTAGTGGTAATATATTACCAAATCCCCAAATGCTTTACTGACCCGCTGGTTTATAGGCAGAACTTCTGTATACGTTTCTGTTTTTTTTCCATAGGAGAGGAGACGTGGTGAGATAGGTTATTGTTTGCTGTCTGGAAATAAAACTCCTCTGAACTTTTATCTGAACATCACATTGCAGGCACAAGGTTTAGGCCGTTGTCATTTGAAGTTCCCAAACCCCTGTTTCCTGTAGCTGGCGTGCCCATGCTGCAGCATCACATCGAAGCATGTGCCAAGGTGAGCGCCCACTGCAATCTTCACGTTTTACTGTGAACATATAGTACGTATAGTGGTGTATGTGCATCGATGGTTGAAACCACAGTTTCCGACATCCTAATGTTCTGTTAGTCTGTTAAGTTTCAGTCCTCCGTAGCATCATTAAATCCTCTTAAACGGTAAAGCGCTTGACTAGTGATAATCTGTGTGTTGTGCTGCAGAGGAGAGCCTCTTCTAAATAAAATAAGTCCAGTAATGAACATGTTTTTGTGCTGCAGGTGCCAAATATGAAGGAGATTTTGCTCATTGGCTTTTATCAGCCAAACGAGGAACTGACAAGATTCCTTTTTAATGCACAGCAGGAATTCAAAATTTCCATCAGGTAAACAACAGAGCCCCTAGTTCCTTCTACATTGCAATTTATATATGTCATAGTGCAGTCCTTTTCTTGCCAGGGTGCACCTGTGCTGTTAAATCGCTACAGGTTTACTGTTCTTCTTGATGGTGCCGCAGGTATTTGCAGGAGTATGCAGCCCTGGGCACCGGAGGGGGTATCTATCACTTCAGAGACCAGATTGTCTCTGGCAATCCGGAGGCTTTTTTTGTTCTGAATGCTGATGTCTGCTCAGCGTTTCCTCTAACCGAGATGCTCAGCTTCCAGAAGGAACACGGAGAACCGAACAGCTTCGTTATCCTCGGGACAACGGTGAGATTTCCTGATCGTGGTCGCGAGGGCCGGAGCACCGAGTGGTGCGAAGCCCTGTTGAATTTATAGTCTGGTTTAATTATCATCCGACGTCTTCAGTCACACATTTGAGGATCTAAACATCTTTGGTCAGCTGATTACATAACCATGCTTTCTATCTCCTTAACGATTATTCTTACACCACTCTCATTCTAAAATGGTGTTTGCTGGGTTGACTCAATCTTCTGAATAACAGCGGTGAACTTAAAAAATGGAGTAATCTATTATCAAATCCCCAAATTCTTTACATATGTCTGTATGAATAAATGGCTCGATGGTGCCCAATATTTTAAATACTCTGTTGTTGTACCTCTAATCAACACTTGTCCCAAATTTGTAATGCATTATAGGATTCCATCCTGAACACTTCCACATGAAAAAATCAATACTATGACATGAATCAGACTTCATCCTTTTTTTCCTCAGGCGAACAGGAAGCAATCCATGAACTATGGCTGCATCGTTGAAAACGAGGAAACAAACGAGGTATTTAACCCTTTCCTATCTTATTTCATGTCATAGTCAGTTATAATTTCACGTTAAAAGCATAACTGCTCCTTTTTTTTGTTAATTTATTCAGGTCCTTCATTATGTGGAAAAGCCGAGCACATTCGTGAGTGACATCATCAACTGCGGTATCTACCTCTTTAACCCAGATATCTTCCAGCATATTGGCACAGTCTTCCAGCAGAATCAACAGGACATGTTGTTGTGAGTGGAATCGCTCCCTCCCGAGGCGGGGGTCGGCCGTGTGTGGGAATGCATGTCAACTATTTATTCCATTTCCTTTGTTCTCTTCATTTGTCTTTTTTTCCTTCCCTTCTCCCCGCCATGATTTCTGTTTCCTAACTCAAACTCATCAGATATCCATACGAGTTCGATGGGTAAGTTGGTGCATTGAGGCTGCACGGTGTGCTTATAGAACACTCGGCTTATCGTATGGTGTGAGCTATAACAGGGTCCACTATGAGGCAGAGATTGAGCATAGGAAGCTTTGTGAATGTTGCTTGTGTCCTTCCGCTGTGCACTTTTCTTCAAAATAATAAGCCTCACCTTTTTATTCTGTATTTTTTTTTCATTTTTTTTTTTTTTTTTTTTTCGCCCAGCAGAGATTGTCCCACACTAAACACAACATTCAGTGGACAAACTCCTATGTCTAGTACTCTAGGTTTTGTGTCCAGATAAGCAAACCCTGTTGTAGCCTGTTCTCCTGAGGAGGATTTCAGACTTTCTCTTGTCTTTTTTTCTTTCTCTTTTATGTAGACCCCGTTGCTTTCTTTCTAGTTTAGCAAAAGTTTAGATTAGAACCGGATAGTGAAATTATAGCCACATAGTTGCCAGTAAGAATTATGTGTACTGCAAAAAATACCTTGGTTTTGGTACACTTAGTCCAGTATTGAGTAGAATTAACATTTCAATGGCAGATATATCTTCATTGTGGGTTATTTCATCTCTTTATAACATCAACATAAATATACTATATAGCTTTTATCATATTTGCATTTTTATCTCAGATTTTGTACCATAATGTCTTCATCTCATTTATTTTATTTTTCATCTTCTATTTTTAACTTTTCACCTCATATTAGGAAATCAAGGGGAAATTGACCAAAACCACATTATATGGAGTAAGATAATTCTACTCATTATTGAACTTATAATACCAAATACTGGTTTGCTTGGTTTTTTCCCTTTTGCAGTGTTTTGACTTTGTTCTTTATGCATTGCCCTCTATTTGTTAGTTGCTAGAATCCCCACTTATTTTCTCCTGAACTTTCAAAGAAAAAAAGCCTGTCTGTCTCATCTCAGCCTAACCGTGCACGTGGAGAAACTTCACAGAAGCTGCAATAACACACGGTGTACTTTTTAAGTTTTCTTTTATTTATTTTTATGACACTTTTCCACTTTTTCGTGTCGTCATTATGTTCAATACGGTGTAGTAGATCTAACACACGGCGGCCCAAGGAGAGTTGAAATACAGTATATCACACAAGGTCAAACCACACTGCATAATTCACCCGCGAACATCAATAGCATTAAATCAAGATTGGCACTGAATCAGCACAATTTCTGAACACGTCAGAGATACTGAGGAAATCTCTCAGGGACCACTTTGCCTCTAACCGCATCTCCTTGTTTTTTTGCAAAACTTTGATTATCGATGCAATCCTTTAAAATATTATCTTCATCAATATTTAACGCCGTTTCATTTTGGGGCTCTCGACGTACACGGTGCCAGAGACCCTGATTAATATGGAACACGCACACCCATCTACTTAAGTTTCGGATCACTACAGGATAATCAGCTTTGGATTCATTCCAGCACTGACACCATCAAAGTTATTACCAGTGATGCATTTCATCTCGGTGCTCTCATTTAATTCTGGGGGCTGGATAGAAAGGTAATAGATTCATGTTTCTATTTAACTTTAAAGGAGACTCCTGGGTTGGTTTGGGACGTAACTGGACATTTTAGTCCTCAAACACTATTGAAGCACAAGTAGGGTGATGTTAAAGTACTGGAAACTCCTCCTCGATTATTTTAACTATTCTAAAATTTCTGTTACACGGAATTTGGTTTATTTAAAGTGGTTCTAAGCAGTCAGAAAATGATTGAACAGACTTAAAAGGACTAAAATCCAGCTTTTAAATCGGTTTGATTGACATATTCAGCTGCAGTGTCTCATTTGATCAGTATTTAAATTATGATATAATACATTCACTTTTATGCTTTAGATTTTCTGAAACCATGTACCTTTTTTAAAATACATATATGTTTACTTCAACTTTCAATATACTTGAGGATAAAATAATATTGAAATCGCTGCAGCTGTGTTTTATAGTGAGTTGATTTCAGATTTCACGGGAAATTGAACTCAACCAGTGCAATCTTTAGGTAATGGTACTTTTCTCTATAAATGTCCTCTCTCTCTTGATTTCCAGTCTGTCTCTTTACTCTGTGCAAAAAAAAATAGATGTAATTTTAATAAACGAGGCCCCCCGCTCTGGTTTGTAAATATGTGCCCTTGCAGAGAGGAGCCAACGAACGGCTGGCACCGAGCAGAGGCCATCCGGCTGGAGCAGGACGTTTTTACTGCCCTGGCAGGACAGGGCAGGCTCTATGTGTATAAAACCCTCAGCTTCTGGAGCCAGATCAAGTCTGCAGGGTGAGTCCATCATGTCACGAAGGCCGTCACATTCCACGGGGGGAGAGATGCGTCTTTCCAGCATGTGCAAACCTGCAGCTTGTTACATGTCGTCGGAGGAGAGGAGAGCAGCTGGCTTTAAACAAGTGCCTGTTGTTTTTGCTTTTGCTTCTCTCAGGTCTGCTATTTATGCCAGCCGCCTGTACCTCAACCAGTATCACACAACTCACCCTGAAAGACTGGCCTCAAATAAGGAGGGAGGGCCCAAAATCAGCGGTGAGGTCCATTAACCATCTGTAGCTTTGGTAGCTGTAAACCTGGAGCCAAGCCTTTTCATACTTCCTCCTGTTCTTCTAGGCAACGTCTACATTCATCCTACAGCCAACATCGACCCCACTGCGATGGTGAAAGACTTTTTCTGCTCTAGTGTACTTTGACTCATAAATACATACATGTGAAATGTCACTTTTACTGCTTTAAGCGATCTATAGTTATTTTTTAATCTGTGCAGTTGGGTCCTAATGTCTCCATTGGCACTGGAGTGACTATTGGTGCTGGGGTCAGAGTTCGCGAATCTGTCATCCTGCATGGTGCAACTCTTCAGGTAAATAATGCAGCGGTTTATACGTATGGTACAAATAGGAACTTGTTGGCTGGACTGATTTTTATTTTTATCTTTTTGTGCATTTTCCCAAAGAAATCCGTGCTTTTGTGTGTTTGGTTTCCTCGGCCACATTGGTTTGTATTTGGTGTCTTGCCATGTACCTGCAGGGGAAGTGAGGTGCATCGCAGCTTTGGTGACATGATGATTCACTCTGAAAACATCAACTTCCGCGAATTGCAAATTTATTGGCCCATTCACTGCTAATATTTATTGGCGTCATCCGACACTTGAGCGGTGACCTTTGTGAAATGAATCTTCGAGCTCCCCTGTCACACCAGAAATACGGTCGCCTGTTACCGTGTTTCCCATCTATGTATGTTGATTAAAGTTTTGAAGTATCGTATTTTTCAGGCGGGGACTTAAAAAAAAATATATATATATATATATATATATATATATATTTTACACTCAGGTTTTTGCCTTTTTTTTTATTGAAAACCAGTTAATGTGTATATATAGTTATAATGAGCGTTAAACTAAGACGACTGATCAGCTGTTTTATTGTCTGCATTTTCATGGATATTCTCGCAAGCATTTTTTTTTGTCTTTGTCTCTGGACAACAACACCACTTGGCATGAAAGAACTTTTACAATTTACCTAATTTGAACAAATTCCCAAATGTCTCTCCCTTTTATTTCTCATAGATGACTTCTAATTTCTGGACTCAAGTTCTACTTCTGTTTATCACAGCATTGATTTTATTCGCTCCAAACCAGTTGATGGAAATGCACCTAATTTGCATTTTCTTCTCTGCGAGATTTAAAAATCTTGCTCAAAATTTGTTGAAAATTAATGAAACACGACTGGTGACTCTTACAAAAATGTGGATTAGGAGGCTGGTATTATTTAATCCCAGGGGTGACTGGGTGCTTTTAAAATAAATTTAGAGTGTGGGTAACTTCTCAGATCTAATTGTCTATAGCGTTTTATTTGCTGGTAGCTGATTCAAAGTTTCAAATAAATGGTCAAATAAATGTTTTTTACAGTATAACTCACCATGTTTGTAACATGCTTTTTTTCTCCTGAAGGATCACTGCTGTGTTTTGAACAGCATTGTGGGATGGGACAGCACGATTGGCAAGTGGGCGAGAGTAGAAGGAACGCCGAGTGACCCGAACCCCAACGATCCCTACGCAAAGATCGACAGCGAGACCCTCTTCAGAGAAGGAAAACTCACCCCCTCCATTACTATTCTTGGTAAGCGTCATCTGACCTTAAGTGAAACTCTCAATTCTCAGATGAACTGTTAATGAATATTTAACAGTTCATCTGATGAACTGTTAAATATTCATTGAATTCGCTATCAAAGCTGTAGTTTTCTCTTCAGCGTTTTCTTCTGACGTTCTCAAAAAAAAAATGTAAAGGCTCAACAGATGAACACAAAGCATGACTAGAACTTTTCATTATGCCATCTGTCGTTTGTCTGGAATGTGTCCATCATTAATGCTCATTGTTTTGAAGTCATTTCACTTTCTTTTTTTTTTTCCCCTGATGTTCTTGTTTTGCTTGCGCAGCCATGATGAAAATTGCTGTTCATGCTAACTTATTTTTTTTCCCTTTTCTTCTTTTCATTAAAAAAAAAACTACGAAACCCATCATCGGTTTACAGCTGAAATAAAATGTGGTGGTAGTACAGCAGACTAAACGCAGCCTGGCGTGTCTCCCCAGGTTGTAACGTGACCATCCCCTGCGAGGTGATTATACTCAACTCGATCGTCCTCCCGCACAAAGACCTCAACCGCAGCTTCAAGAACCAAATCATTCTCTAGTTCATCTCCCTCACACCCTGTCCGCTCACTGTCACTGATGAAGGATGCAGCCGGACGCACGCCGGCGCTGCCGCTGAGTTACTGTATATAAGATGTCAAAAGTGAAGATATGGGACATTCATTAAATAGTTTTGAAAGATAGATTTTTATATATTTGTCCTCAAGGCTTAATGCACCACTGGGTGTCAGCAATATTAGAAAGGCTAATCACGCATGTTGATTCACCTTGAAAAACGCTGTCATGCAAGAAGTTTATATTGCTTTTTTTATTAACTTTAGCAAACTGTCAATTTACCTCTGACACTAGTGTAATATATTTGGTTGAATGTAATACGATGTGAAGAGAGAAAAAAGAAAAGGTGCTTATAGATGGCCGCATTCTGCTTTTCAAGGGCGTTCTTGACAAACTCGAGATTACCAGGGATCGTTAGAAAATAAAAAATTACTGGCTGGTTAATTTCGTGTGAAGCTCTGATTAAAACCTTTTCAGCGTCGTCATTGTCAGTAAAAATTGATTAGCAGCAAAATAAATCAGTGGGCTTGAGATTAACGTTGCAATCAAGTAATGTTGCTTCGTTTTGAAATATAAAAAAAAAAATAAACTTAGCAGGGGGCCTTGAGACTCTGCTTCATAGGCAGCAATAGCAGATCCTTAAATTGTGATTCCCAATCACTAGAGGAACTATTATAATTTATGGATACAGCACATTAACATTTACTTATCCTCAAGCACTCATGATCACTTCAGTATTTTTGTTCCAATTATTGTGACAAGAGTGACTATTAAGAAATTATGTAATTTGTGATGCTGGAACTGCAGCATAATATATTTTAATTAGGCCTCTTTACCGCCTACCCCCTGATGAACTAAAAAAAAAAAAGAGAAAGCAAGTTAGTGTACATTTCTTTTTTTTTTTTTATTCATGAGTTTATATCAGCATCGTATGTAGGTGCCTGCCTGTTTCATTGTTTGTTCAGATGCCTCACTGCTTCCACAAAAAAAATAGGTGCCTCACTTCAGTCTGGTCGGCGTAGTGTTTTATCCTCTGGGTGGGGTGCTTATGATTTGGGCTACAACCTCGATGCTCTCCACATGAAAGGCAATTCCTGACATTCATTAGATCAAATAAGCTCTGCAGCCTCATAACGGGAAAATACATTTGTTTATGCTGAGCACCGCTCACAGCCGGGCGAGAGCTTGTCAATCCAAACACAGAATTATTTACTGAAAAGCAATAAGGTGTTGTCAAAAAAAGGCTTTTTTATTTTCTTACCTCTTTCTCTTTAAGCTTGCTGAGGTAGAACACAAAGATGTTGGACAGCAGCTGAAGTGCAGAACAAGAGAAAGGATTGTTAAATGAATAAAATATGCATAAACTATGCTAAATGAAAATTTAAATCGTTTTTGTTTTCCCTGACAAGACTGATATTTAGCCTTGTGACTCAGAAGACATCTAAGCAGCGAGTGTTTGCATCTACCTTTTTTTCTCAATAAAAAAAAAAACATGATGTAGAACTTTCAGCTTCTCTGGTTTGTTTTCATCAATCTCCTTATTATAGGAAGCCTGTGAGTTCCATTCAACGTCACTACCTAATATCATCAGGCTAATAACAGGCAACTATTGTTGCAGAATTCTGACATGTCAATTTTTACTCAAAATAACATTATAAATCTAAATAACTGAGTTTTTCCAATGAATGATGAATAACAAAAATATGTTTCCAACTCATTCATAGCATAGTCGCCCAAGTAATATGTGGCTGATGTGGATAAGTTTCCTCTCCTTCTGCATCATCCTGTCTTCCTGCCTCTGTCATTGGCCAATCACAACGCTTAGTAGAATCCAAAAACATTATCACTAGACAGACAGTCATTTTCTATGTCTGCTTATTCCTCATTAAGGTCACAGGGGTCGGCTGGGGCGAGGGGCAGGGATCCACCCCAGGCAGGTTAAAGTGACCTTTTTGCTTCACGATATGAGAAACATAGTTTGCATTTGTGTAAGGCAAAAATGCTTGGTCAGTTTTTATTTTAGTTGATGGTGGGTCTATTTCTTTTTGCATATTTTGTTCACATAGTTTCACATTGGTCATTAAAATACAGATGAACAGAAAATACCAATGTGATTTCTAAAAATTGTTTTTTTTTAACCTTGTTGTCCTAAAATATTGAAAATTAACTCTGATAGCAATCATGCTGTGAAGCAAGCAACGTGCTCCCGAGAACATGGCAGAAAGTCGCATTGTATTTAATTATTACAATTTTATATTTTGACATGTCCCTTATACATCTATTTCTATTGTTCAAGTCTCTATAATGTCGCAGGTTCAAGACCTCCTTGGGCCTGGGTCTGGGACCTTTCTGTGTGGAGTTTACATGTTCTCCCCGTGTCTGCGTGGGTTTTCACCGGGTACTCCGGCTTCCTCCCACAGTCCAAAAACATGCTCAGGTTAATTGGCAACTCTAAATTGCCCGTAGGTGTGAGTGTGTGAGTGAATGGTGTGTGTGCCCCACGATTGGCTGGCGACCATCTGGGGTGTATCCCTGCCTCTCGCCGTAACGCGCTGGGATAGGCTCCAGCAGACCCCTGCGACCCTAATGAGGAATAAGCAGGTATAGAAAATGGATGGATGGAAGTCTCTATAATAATAATAATGATAATAATGAGAAAAAGTCATTTTGTGCTTGGGATAAATAGTTTTTTACATTTTTTTCTATATATATATATATCATTGCAACAGCAACTGTAGTTGTTATTGTCAGTTATTAAAATTCTTTTTTCTTCAAAGCAGAGTGCAAAAAAAAAATATGTAAAATTTTAGTTTTTTGACTCAACTGATATGCTTATAGGCAGGAAGGTGGCCTGGTCAATAACCGAATGCCACATGTTGTTCATACAGTCTTAACGTTGTATCCTAAGCCCCAGAGTCCTGACAGACTGAAATAATTAGCACTGACAGCAGGAGAAAACAAATGGCTGTCAGAGGTGGCAGCCCTTTTGTCACTCCTTTAGTGAGGTGTCGCAAAAATGAATAGAACAAAGCACCCATTAGGTTTTTTTTTTGTTTTTTTTTTCCTAAACCATGAATCGCTTATCCAGCTCACGTCCTATTTTTTAAGGGGCAAACGCGAGTGAAATACTCTGCACTGTGGAGGCCTGACATTGTGTTGTTAATTTGACTTGTAAATTGTGTCCAGGTTGGTGTGCAGAATGTTATGGAGTCATTGATGGTGTTAAGTAGTGTGTGTGTGTGAGTGTGTGAGTGTGTGTGTGTGCGTGTGTGTGTGTGTGTGTGTGTGTGTGTGTGTGTGTGTGTGTGTGTGTGTGTGTGTGTGCTCGTTAAGCATTTTCCCACTTGGCACAGTTTTAGGGGCAAATACCAGTGAAATACTCCCAGTGTGGAGTGGAACTGTGACAAAATGGGCTATTTCTCATCGTGGTGATAAAGTCATACATTACTGCAGTTTTGTGGTTTACTGTGAGTCTCCGGATATGGAAGACAGTCAGAACTAAACAGTAGTTAATTCACTATGCTCATATATTTCATAGCACACACCACGAGCACTCCTGGAACTTTCACCAGCAACAAATAAGCGCTGATTTAAAGAGTATTTGTATTTATAACCCTAGGGCTAACCCTAACCCTATAACCCTAACCCTAACCCTATAACCCTAACCCTAACCCTATAACCCTAACCTTCTCGCATGAAAATAATAAAAAAAAACAAGTACATAAATTTAAAAAAAAATACAGAAAGTGCTGGAGAGGTAAAAAGACAAAAATAAATGAAATACTCAAAATTAAAACGTACAAATACTATATTATAACAAACCTGATGAAGTAAATGAAGTAGTAAGAGTGAATAAGAAGTGAAACAGTTGGGTGGATAAATAGGAATTTAGCCTAAAAATGAATTTGAGACTTAGATATGTTTTGCTGAATGAAAACATGAATTCCAAAGCAATTTAACTTCTGCAAGTTAAAAGAAAATTGACTTTGAGTGGTACCACAGAAGGGAGGATGATGAGTGCCCATGAAATGCAGATTCTTCATTAAGCTGGTGTCAAAGCCTTTTTTTTTTTTTTTGAACAGTGTTTTTTTCTTGTTTAGTGGCAATGTGGAATTTGCCTGCTGTGTGTGTGTGTGTTTGTGTGTGTGTGTGTGTGCACTGATGCATGGGTTACATAGGATCCATGCTTTGAGCATAAATGAGACCCCTCATCACTCTTAAGTTTCCAGGGACACATTATAACCAGAATGGCACGAATGCTTCGGAGGAGACGCAGCTCAACGAATCTCCAAAAAAACAAAGCAGTCAACAAATGAAATGTAAATCATCGGGGCCCGCGACACTTGTAGAACCACACAGAATACATAATCTCTTGCCTCTACAAACCGGGTGTACTTGTACACTCAGAGCCTCGTGGGGGGGTGGCGAGAACAAATCAGCAGCCGGCGGCAACAAGCGAGGCCCCGCTACCTCGCTAATTTCCTGCCGGTACGTGTTGTCAGATTAAATACCTTCGCTCATTGGCCGCTCAAAAGAGAAAAAAAAAGTGTTTGTTTGTTCTCACAGGGGGAATCAGAGAGGGCTCAGACGTCCTACGGGCAAACGGATGATGAAGTGGGCCCGTTTGACACTGGAAGAGCGAACAGTCATTACAAAAGAGGCTCGGCCCCGCGTCCCCAGAAGCACGTCGCTGAATCTGTGATGCAGCCGCCGCCCACTAAGGCCCTCTCAACGCTTCTTTTCCTGCCTTATATTTGTGTGTCTTCCCGCAATATTTCCAATGCATTTCCAGTTTTTTTTTTCTTACGCTAACACAAGGGGTGTCAAACTCAATTTACTTCATGGGCCCATGTCCAGCACAGTTTGATCTCAAGTGGGCCGGACCGCTACAAATTTACATATAAATAACAGCACCTACCTCCTCCGCTCCTTTTTTTATGTAAAGAAATACATTATAAATATTTACATGAATAATTGCCTTTTAATTTGCAACACAGAAGAGATAAAAAAAAAGTACAACTTTTTACAACAGAACAGACGTCCCACTTTGTCCATATTCAGTCTACTGTTGCATGCATTTACTTATGTTAATAAGTTATGAGGTGTGTTGGGTGAACAAAAGTACATCTACATGGGAGAAGTTGAATATTGCACACAATTATTGCACAACATGAGGTTTAAAAATACTTTATACCAGCCTACTAACCCATTCTTTTTTTGAATGACTCCTACTGTATGTGTAAAATTGGCACTTGGACGAGAGGGTCTTTTCTATTGGAATTACTCGAGGAACCAATATGTGTAGTGTGTGAGTCTTTACAATATCCACAACAAAATGCTGCTCATGCTATACTGGGGTCTTATCGGAAGTGTTTTAATTCAGCGATGCCACAGAGGCAAAGAGAAAGATGTAAAAAACGAGAACTAGTGAAGTAGTAGTTAAGAATCGCACTACAAAGTGAGGAATACATCTGCAGTGATAAATAAAAGGAGACCAGAGGCAGCCCCTGTGTGCCTCCTCGTTTGTATCTCCACCATCTGGACGGTGACTTTGCCCCAATTTATTCACTAAAAATAAATCCAAGTCGTGATTTGTTCCACCAGCCATTTTGTTTTTGAACAGCGAATGCCCCCCCCAACCCCCACCCACCCGCGCACTTTGACCCCTCCATCCTGGTTCCGTCTTCCTCCCCCTGGTGGCCCTCATTTTTTCATTCTAACATTAAAATCATCTCACGACAAGGACTCAGGTGTGATTCATAAAATGTTTGTATATCGTAAAAAAAACAAACAGCAGAGACGTTGATGAATGCGGCTGCTGGCAACATTTAAATATCAAGCCGCTATATATTCTGTTTTTTTTAGAGGCCTCATCCCCGGAGTTTACGACATGGTGACGTGAAAACACTCAAGCGGAGAACTGACCTAAAAATTAACATCATAGTCCGACAGAAGTGAGTTAGAAGTTAGTGATGTGGCAGCCTGCAAAGTGTCATTAAAGGAACCCCCCCCAAAAAAAAATGAAATCGCTGTGCTGGTGTGGATAATCCAACTCCAGCTGAGGTTAGAATATTTCATTTATACATCTGTGGAATCACTGGGCACGGCAGCACCTGTGTGAGCTGCATAATGCTAAATATAGAGCACTAGTATTTCTGTACTTTCAATGTGCTCTGTCCAA
The DNA here is from genome assembly GCA_036785175.1 of Eupleurogrammus muticus. Classification (NCBI taxonomy): domain Eukaryota; kingdom Metazoa; phylum Chordata; class Actinopteri; order Scombriformes; family Trichiuridae; genus Eupleurogrammus; species Eupleurogrammus muticus. The sequence goes on from JAYKQN010000001.1 coordinate 9,936,960, forward strand.
ATTAAATTAGGACATATGCTTAATGAAAGAAAGAAATAAAGAAAGAAAGAAAGAAAGAAATATATAATGTATAATAATCATAATAATCAACAAAATGTATATAGCACCTTGCAAGTAAAATACAGACATTGGCATTTTTAATGTTACTATAACAATACATTGATAAATGCAGGCAGAGCTTTGCATATATATATATACAGGTACTACTCGGAAAATTAGAATATCGTGTAAAAGTTGTTTTATTCGGGCAATTTAACATAAAAGGTGAAACTAATACATTTTATAGTATTATTAAATGCAAAGTCAGATATTTCAAGCTTTTATTTGTTTTGATTTTGCTCATTAGAATTTACAGCTTCAGAAACCTGAAATTCAAAAACTCAGAAAATTAGAATATTGCTTGAAATCAATTTAAAAAAGGGATTTTAAATACAAAAATGTCAGGCCTCTGAAAATAAAATGTTGCATCTGTACTTAGTACTTGGTTGGGGCCCCTTTTGAACGAATGACTGCCTTAATCCTGCGCGGCATGGATGCTACCAGGTTGTGGCACATCTCCGGTGTTATGGAAGACCAACATGCTTCAATCGCGGCCTTGAGCTCTTCTTTATTGTTTGGTCTCTTCCCGTTCAGCTTTCTCTTGGCAATGCCCCACAGATTTTCTATGGGGTTCAGGTCAGGTGAGTTTGCGGGCCAATCAAGCACAGTAATCCCATGGTTGTTGAACCAGGATTTTGTACTTTTGGCAGTGTGGGCAGGTGCCAAGTCCTGCTGGAAGATGAAATCTGCATCCCCATAAAGCTGGTCCGCTGAAGCAAGCATGAAGTGCTCTAAAATGTCCTGGTAGACAGCTGCGTTTATGCTGGACTTGATAAAGCACAGAGGACCAACACCAGCAGCTGACATGGATCCCCAAGTCATCACAGCCTGGGGAAACTTAACACTGGACTTTATGCATCTTCCATTTTGCGCCTCTCCGGTCTTCCTCCAGACTCTGGGACCTTTGTTGCCAAATGAGATGCAAAACTTGCTCTCATCAGAAAAGAGGACTTTGGACCACTGGGCAACAGTCCAGTCTTTCTTTTCTCTAGCCCAGCTAAGGCGCCTCTGGCGTTGCTTGCTCGTGAGGAGCGGCTTGACAACAGGAATACGACATTTGAAGCCCATGTCCAGCATCCTCCTGCGTGTCGTTTCTCTTGAAGCAGCAACTCCAGCTTGAGTCCACTCCTTATGAAGTTCCCCCACACTTTTGAATGGCCCTTTCCTGACCATCTTCTCCAGGCTGCGGTCATCCCTCCGGCTTGTACACCGTTTTCTTCCACACTTCTGCCTTCCACTTAACTGTCCATTAATGTGCTTTGACACAGCACTCTGAGAACATCCAGCTTCTTTTGCGATCACTTTTTGTGTCTTACCCACCTTGTGCAGGGAGTCAATGATGGTTTTCTGCACAACTGTCAGATCTGCAGTCTTCCCCATGATTGTGAATTCTTCTAAACCAAAGACACAGGCTTTTTAAAGGCTCGGGACCCTTTTGCAGGTGTTTTGGATTACTTACCTGATTAGTGTGTGACACTTTGAGCCTTCAATACTGAAGCTTTTAACAGTATTTTAATTTTCTGAGTTTTTGAATTTGAGGTTTTCTGAAGCTGCAAGTCCTAATGAGCAAAATCAAAACAAATAAAAGCTTGAAATATCTCACTTTGCTTGTAATGAGTCTATAAAATGTATTGGTTTCACCTTTTATGTTGAATTGCATGAATAAAACAACTTTTACACAATATTCTAATTTTCCGAGTAGTACCTGTATATATATATATATATATATATATATATATATATATATATATATATATATATATATAACTAGTTTTCAAGTTAGAAATGCTCAGAGCAATGGACATTGGAGCATCTGCTTCTATTTATTGGCAACATTTAGTGGCTCCTATACCCTGGATCAGGGGTGTCAAACATCGGGATGACTGGGAATGACAAAAAAATGGATCAGTTCCCTATTTCTGCAGAGAAATATGAAGTCACTGAGCATCCGTCAGGCCTCGAGAGATAAAAATGTACACTTTTGATTTGTAAATTTTGTTTGTAAGGCCCTGAGTAAGGGGTTATGAGTCTAAAAACGCAACAGTAGACTGGCTAAATATGGAATAATTGTGGATAGGATATCTCTCCTGTTTTGCAAAATGAAGGTTGATTAATCCTGTACACATTTATAATGTGTTTCTTTAAATAGAAATCAGGGGGAAAATGAGTAGGCCCATGAACTAAACTGAGTTTGACTCTCCTGCTCTATGCTGTAGTTGAAGAGCATAGTTTGGATGTAAAGTTGACTCATTTGTCAGCCAGTAAGCAGATGAACAAAAGAGGCGGCTGACCGACTGCCTGACATCATTCTATATACAGGTATTGAGACAATGAGTTCATTTTGACCAAATAATGACTATATGCAACATATTTTATTTTGATGTCTGCACCTGCAGTAAATTCAGAATGAGGGGGCCTGTAAAAGAAAAAAAACGTTTTTTGAAATTGAATGTCTTCCAGAAAAATCTGTATTCTATCTGTGTGCGTTCTGACATTTTAGGATGTGCAGATCATTTGCGTGATAGCAGCGACTGCATAGAGGCCTTTGTTGAGCCGCGGCGCGGGTGACAGGTTCCTTCGGTTTCTCCGCGGCGATCCTTGACAAGGCCACAGATAACACGGCGTCCACTTTGCTGAGCATAAACAAAACACATCTCCTCTGACTGCTCCTCCTCCTGCGAGGGAGATGGGAAGGGAAGACAAGGTGCGAGGGAAGGAGATTAACCATCTTCACACATTTCCTGCAAGGTAGGGAGACACACTGCCGCCAAGGCGTTGGAGACGACGACTAATTTCATTAAGTGTGAAGACAGGAAGTCACCTCTGACGGAAGATTTAACGGTTTACGGGAAGGAAATTAACACACTTGCGCAGCAGAATCGGATCACTTGAGACGTGCAATGAAGTTCCTGAAGTTAATAAACAGGCAAATAGGCTCTAACGCAGGTGTTTTATGAGCTTCATGTAAATGCATAGCCGTTACTATCAGAGAGGTTCTGGTTGTGGTCCAGCACAGACTTCACTATAACTGGCTGCAACCCCAGTGGATTATCCAACGCAAGCTGATATAGAGGAAATAAAGGAAAAAAAATTCAGCTGTCATTGTTTCCTCGCAGGTATTACATAATGGCACGAAGTAATGAAGGAAGGAATAATAAGATTATATTCATATTTTTACAAGATACATTTAATTGACACTACGGGATCATTTAAGGTAATGTGAAAATTGGTGAAAGTAAGCAAAAGTTGCTCTTGAGTAAAAGTATAGATATAGTGTGTATGTGTGCATGTACTTATACTGTGTAAAGATCCAAGGAAGTTTCCACCTGAGAGGGGAAACCTGTTGAGAAGAGACAAATCTAACTTTAAATGGGAAAGCATTAAACAGAAATACTTGGGGATTATGATTCAATCTGGAGCAGCCTTTTTTTGAATTTAACTATTTAAGACTGATGGAAAATGTTACCAGATAGAAGAAAATGTATAAATCCGTCTGAAAAGATTAAACCTGTAAAAGAAAAAAAAAAGAATCCAATTCAACGTACATATACCACCCAGTATTTTAAGAAATGGAAGGGATATTACCATCAAAAAAATTCATATGGTAAGAGAAAAAAAATCAGAGTAGCTATTTCTATGCAGCTCAGATTATGCATGTAATGATGTGGATAAATGACACAGCAAATCCGAAATGGAAAGGATTGACGGGGAATCAGTACAATCATTAGCCTCAGTAATATTCTGTGAAAATAGGAAGATGAAGAACGAGTAGGATGAATAAATATTGTGTCAGCGATACAGTTAAAATATGGAGGAGGATTTGCAAATTAAAGGAGGATAAAGATTAAGTGATTCGTTTGAACGACATTTAAGGGGATTTAGAATTTAAAAGAAAAGCAATAGATGTCTCTAATACATCGGCTAATGAAGGATGGCTTTGGAATTGTATAGATACGTGTAAATGAGAAGTGATTGATGAATAAAAGGATGAAGAGAAATTAAAAAAATACAATGGGAAATGTGTAAAAATCTTACGACAAACTGCAATGAAAGCAATGCAAATTATTAAATGCATTTTATTTAGAATTTTAATTTGTTTTTTATGCTCATAGGATGCATTTTTCACATATTATTCTAAGAAAACATCCAAATGTATTCAGAATCCTGAGAATCACAGCACTGAAGCAAATAGCCGAATACATTTACACATATACATATATAGATACACTATATGTTTCAATTAACACATAGATGCATATATATTTGATATATATACACTATGTATGTATGCAGTATACAATCTGAAAGTATTTAATGCATATATATGTGTGCAGTATCCAAACTGTTTCTGTTTGTTTTGTTTCTTTTATTAAAACATTGCATTAAGACATTTTCTTAAATATTAATTATTCTTATGAATTTTTGGTATTGGACAAAAGTAAGTATTTAAAAAAGGAGGACAGGTGGTGAGTTAGCGTGTACATGGAAAGGATGCCGCCTTACAGAGGCCTAAAGCACTGATAAACGAGCTGTCATATACAAACTGACAACTCGCACTGCTCATATTCATGCGGTGAAGAAAAATAGCATTTGGCTGTCATGCATCACCTATGAATGCTAATGTTTTGCTAAACTGTGCTCTAAAACATCAGAGTGCCAGTTCCCCAGGTCCCTTAAGAGGTATAAAGCAGGCGTTTAAGTTCCTCACTCAGCAGATGTGCTGTGTTCCAGAAATGTTAATTCAGAGTTGTTTCCTCCTGACTTTGATGAATGCAATGCAACGCCCGCTGAGACAGAAATGCCAACCAGACGACAAATGTGTCTCGTCGCCGAGGATTATAAGTTGCATTCATGTCACAAACATGACAGCACTAACCGTCGAGACTGTGCAGAAATATGTATTTGAACTTGTGTATAATCCTTAAATCATCTCTAAATCATCCATATTTTAAAAAAACAAACATATCTTTATCTTTGAGGTCTCCTAGGAGAGAAGGGCGTTACTTTTATCTTACAATGGTCTTTTGATAAAATACAGTATATAACAAAAGTGAAAAAAGTAGTATGCAAAACTGAGCATATTGTATTAAAAATGTGGAACTGCTCTTTGCAGACAAGTTAATTAAGTCTAGACTTCCCATGTATACGTCTTAAATTTATATGCATTTATGTGCATTTATAGAGGTAGTATGAAAACCATGCTCTCTCTTCTTGTTTTTTTTTTTTTTTTAATTCAATGGAGTTTTGTATTTATCCTACAAAATATGATAATATTACTATCTATTATAGTTATTCCTAAAAACAGTTTTTCAACAAGAGCACACTATAATATTGTAACCGAAAATATAATTGGAAGCATTAGTTTATTTATTTTATTTATTTTATTTATTTTATTTATTTAATTTATCAATTTATAATTTTCTATTTCAAAATAGCCACACAAGATTATTTAGTCAGTCATTGCTATTCTACCCAGCAACAGACTGATCCAGTAATGCTATTTTGTGATTGGAGCGTAATAATTGGGAAACGCCCCCTCAGTGCTACCTGCAGCGATGACGCTTTCCCCCCAGTACAGAGCTACGGTAAACTTTACGGACACTGGAAAAAAAACGCTAGTTAAACAGAGCTTGGTCATAAAAAACTGAGTAAATATACATTTTACATTTTTAATTTTGGCGTGAGGAGTTGAGGTGACGGTTGTGGGAATCGAGCTACATTTCAACATGGCCGTGGTGAGTTCACCAAATAGCATCGTAAAAGGTTAGTAGAATTATAATTTATATCAATATACGAGCTTTAAGGCAATTTTTACTTCTGCGCTGTTCAGATTAGAGAAAGAAAACGACTTGTGTCTAGGAGCTGTACATGGTTTGATGAGTTTTACTGTAAATAACATTGTAGCTGTTTGTTAGCCATGTGGTGGCTAACGTGGTGTGAGCGTGCAGAGGTGGAGGTCAAGTGCTCTAATGTCACCTGTGACCATTTTTTTAAATCTATAAAATCATTGGGAATAAAATGCATTTTCTTAATTCATTGATTGTTAGTCATTTTTAGCATTAATGTTAAAAAATCACTCATTGTGTACTATTGTAAAAATGTAGAAACAGGAAACATAACATGAATAAAGGTCATATTCAAAGGGACACTACGTAATTTTACTAATATTATGGTTGATCATAATTCATAAAGTAAAATAATGCTTTGCATTTGAAGCTTAAATGAAATTATGAATGTGTTACAGTAGTATATGAAATTAATGCTGTTTAATGAATTTGACTAGGGTTGCGAAATTCTGTGACTTTTCGAAGTTTCTATGGCAATTGATTAGAATATATGGTAATTTACAGGAATATTGTGGACTAAATCGGACTAAATTGGTTGGCCCCTAACAGGGAACTTAAATATAGTTGAGTAGAATATATTGTAACACAATTTATCGTCATAAATCAGCTCTGATTGATCTAGCATGATCACATGACTACTCACAGGACAGCTCGCAAACCAAAATCTTATAACGCCCTGAAGATTTAGCTTTGCATGAAATGCTTCGGCATAGAGAACATTTTTTTTGTTGTAAGCTTAACACAACTCCTTTTTTATGAACTAAAGATTGTGTAGTTGGCAGAGGTGGAAAGAGATGAAACGGAAACAGGATTCACCTTACGGCCTATCAGGGGCTTAAAGCTGTGTCAGAATCCTCACATTGTCTTAGTTCCACTTCTCAGTAGGCTGAACTTTAATAAAGTCGGATGTTCTCTTTCTGGTCAAAGACCTTGTAATACATATTTAACTCAAAACAATGTCTGAGGTAGAAACCATTAAATATGGAGCAGTACAGCTTCATGAACTAATCATACACTATATGGTAATGGAAGATGGGTGCATATATGCATTTTTATTGCACCTTTCTAGCCTTCTGACCACTCAAAGCACTTGAAGCTATAAGTGTACATCCACACACTGATGATGGCGGCTTCTATAAAATCAGGGTGAACCTAATCAACACAATACAGTCAGTGGAGTTAAGTATCACAGCCAGTGATACATCCACATGCACGTATCCTTATGGTGGAGGAGCTGGGAGTTGAAGCCTTGAAACAAGTCATTCGGGAGCTATTTTCCCCCACAATACTTATATTGTAGAAAGAAAGATTATTTCATTGGCCTTGCTGTTTCTGCAAGTAGGCAATTGTTTGCAAACATTAGCAAAAATGGATATCATAAACTGTGTTGTCCATCTTAAGTTCTGTATTATTATTTGTGCCCTGTAGTCTTTTTGGTGCTGTGGTGTCGTGTTTCGAAACCTAATGTACTCCTTTGCATATTCTGTGAGTTTTGCTGTACTTAATTGCACAACAGCTGTTCAAGGAGGAGTAATCTCTGTTTGTCCAACGGGCAATCCAAACTTCTATTCACCCCTTAAAAGCCCATAACACATGTGTTTTCAGACTAGTATTGCATTGCTGCTTTCCGTAGGGGCCGATTCCTCGGCCCTCAGAAGTACTGCTCGGAGTCTTGTCAAGAACCGCAGTACGTGGCATGGCTGCTTGCAGCACTCGAGAAGCGCTCATGCGCTTGACTTCATACTCCATCCTGACGTCCCTCGGCTCCGCAGCAACATGCCTGCCGAGTGTGAGGTTGATCCGATGAACATTTCTTGATGCCGCTACAATGCAATATATTGGTTACATTGCATCAAATTTGTCATGGTCAGTCAACCATCATATCTATACATGTCCATTCAATGTAGCTGCAATAGCATCAGGCTCTAAGGAGAGTGTATATAAGCCACAGAGGGAGAGAGATTTCCCAGCTTGAGATTTTGCTGAGGTTTTTTACTAAATTTGGCAAAATTGTTCAAAATCTGTATAAAGATGGAAGGAAAGTAAAAAAAAAATGATTTTGACACAATTCATAATTGCAGAAAATCTAGATTCAAAGGGACACGACTCATGGTTAGATCTGTCTCGACCCCCAAAACCAAACAATATTGATTTTGAGATGTAAGTTACACAATCAATCTGTGAAGTTTGTTGTTATAGCGTCATCACCTGGCCAAAATTCAACGCTTCGTTTACTTCAGCAATAGAACCAGAAAGTGCAAAGTCGGAGTATCAATTGTTCATGAGATTTGTGTCAGACAGTCCGAGCGTATCCTAATAAACTCAACTGACAGATCAGCTGTTATACATGCACTCATTTACATACAAATGCCAGTTCCAGGGTCTTTACATCTGGTGAGAATATAATGTTTTAATGTGTCACCAGCCTAATCTGTCACAACATAAAGAACAGCACCTTTTAGAAAGTGTCCGTAATCATGTTGTTAATATGCATGTCATTTTATGTGCTTCCAGCTCCTCTGTTGTGTGTAGAGGGATAAAGACTCCTCAAACATTTCAATAATTAATCACAAAGGACATCTAATATTTGTTTTGGGGCTTATGCCTTTCTTACGGTGTACGGCTCTTGTGCAGAGTGACATCGGCTCCCACATGGTGCACATTAGCCAGTGGGGGCGTCTGCCCATCATTCAGACGTCGCGATGTATTTTCAGTCATGGACCAGAAGCCACAAATCAAATGCTGGAAAACCAACAGGGGGCTAAAGTGTGAGTCTGCCCGCAGGTTAAAAATACTCAGATCGCTCAAGAGTTCAACTACGGAGCAGCAAACATCAAACTGTGATGCATTGCAAAAACAATATATATATATAGCAACAAATGTATGACTTTCATTCCTTGAAAAGGGAATGCAAAAATAAGGACAATGGAATGTTTGTGACATCCTCTTTGAGAAGTGACCTATTTCTAATAAAAAGAAAAGTTTGGTACCTAATTAAAGTGATCTTAATTCGTCTTATAATAGAAGTTAGCTTTGGAAATTGTATTCACTGTGTCTGTGTGGGAGGGGGACTCCTAATCTCCTAATTATGACTTCTATATCGCATAATTCTGACATTCTCATAATTATGCGAGTTATCGTATGAGACCGAGGCATGGTGATGCTACCAAATTTAATTTTCTCATGTATTCTCTGGGAAATATTAATATTGCTGAATAACGTGAATAATGTGGGTGGTATTATAAGAAATTGAATCGTCCTGAGGTGGATATGTTCAGTCTGGTGAAATACAGCAGCAGCAGCGGTAGTCGCAGCAGGAATGAGGAAAGTCACATTTAATCAGCACAATTGGATAAAGTTATCTCAACAACACATTTTTTTCCCCCTAAAGCATCCCACAGGTCCTCGTGAGCAGTGCAGAGGCTGTACAACATGTTATATCAAGCAGGGAATACACAGAGGAAGGACCATTCTGTAATAACTATCCTAATAAAGCATGTGGAAATAATGAGTTTAACACCTTAAACTACCCACCTTAAACCTGATTTTGAGATACACGTCTAACATATTGCATTATCTAAGTAAATATATGCTCATTTGCATACATTTCCAGAATAGAAACCTCACTTTATTTTCCATTAATCAACAGTTTAAAAATGCCTTTCAACATGTTTTGAGTAAAATCATGATGATGTTCTCTACATCAGGCCATTAATGGAATATGAACAAACCCCTGTGTAAAAACCTTTAATATATAGTTATGGCTAAAAGTGGAAAGTGACACCAGTCAATGAGATTTCCTGTTTAGCTTTGAACCATCTGTTGTACGCTTGATTGGTTTCTAATGAAAAGGATGTTCCTGTATTTGGATGCATGCACGCAAGGAGCAATACTTAATTTTATTTTTTAATTTTAGTTTTTCCTTTTGCAGTAGTTGGTTAATATAAAATGAAAGGAAAATGGATAAGTCCATGAAGAAACCCTACTGCATAATTTATAGTATTTTGACCATTGATTAAGCATTCCCTGAGCAGAAACAGAACAGAAACATACTAATTATCAGCGATAATTATTGTATAATAATATGATAATTATTAAATAATGTTTAAATAATGTTAACATTATTTAATAATAATATTAAATAATGTGATAATTATTGTTTGTTATCTCAAACTATAAATACATCAGGTCTGCACCAGTGCTGATAGCCCATAGCTGATTCTAACTGTAGCTGTCTATAAAACAGTTGGAAAACAACAGGTTCTACACAAGTCTATTGAAATGGGGGAAATGTGCCAAATTTTCCAGGGAACCCCGTTGGCCCTTCATCAAAAGTTTTTTTTTTTTTCTACTCATAAATTATCGCTTATGTGTTTTTATTAATGCACGTTCTCAGAATTGGTAGGGTTCATAGAAAAACAAGGAAACGTGGAGGCATCCTCACACAGCCGCTGGTGAGTAACCACTGGCTGCTGGAGAGCAGCGGGACCACGCGGCCACGCAGCCAAGAGAAGCCTCGATAATGCGAGGCTGGAAAGTCTCTTGATTTATGCAGTGGGCTAGATGGTCCAAATGTATCCTCCTGCAATATTTATTAGACATGCATGATGCACACCATCGTTGTGCATTCTGAAGGAAAGTGTGGTGCGTGGACAGAGCCGATGCATTGCATTGCATAATGCAGGGCTGTCACATACTAATGGAGGATGGCAGTGTGATTATTTGCATCATTTCCATAAGATCATAACTCTGCACATTCTGTACATTTAAGATTAAAGCGTCTGAGAAGCCCCCTGTCCTGTGGGTGTTTTTTTTCTCCCCCCCCTTCTGCTGTGCTGGCAGCAGCTGTCAGACACCTCCTGCATTAAAATAGACTTATGTATATTGAAGTCTTGTCAAAGTGTACACTAACACATCAGCTTCTTTTCCTCAGAATGCAGGTTACTCAATTATAAAGGTCTGTACACTGCAGTCAGAAGATGTTCTGCCTCCTGTTTACCGTTTATTTTTGTTGGATATTATATTATTTTCAAAAAGAGTTTGACAACAAACCGAAAACCCATAACGTACAAGCCATCGTTATTGGATTCTCAACTACTATAACTGCAATAAAACAGAGAAAACAGACCTTTGGAATAGAAAGTAACATCCAGGGAGCGTTTGCATGCTTCAAGCAAGAGTAAAGCACTACTGCGACCTATTTTCTTGATTATTTATTTTCAGAGCCATCGTCTGATAATACAAATTCAAGGTTGTCGAATCATTCCACATCAATTGTCAACTAATTTTTGACTAAACGATAAGTTGATTTCATTAACAAACTTAATTTTCTGCATGCAGTAAGGCAGAAGGGGCCTCTTAAAATCTAGTACAGCACTTGTCTGAGATGTGCTTATGTTTTTTTTTTTTTTGATAAGGGTAGAACTAATTCTGCATGGAAAAATAATTAAAAAAATGACGAGATGACTAAATTCTATTGTTTAAATTCAACTATGAGGGGTCAGCCCTATTTATTTCTATAAAGCTTTGCACACACTTATGCGTTTAAGTATTAGTAATAGTGACCCATGTCAAAGTATCTGCAGATCAATTTTATTGGATTGATCAGTCAACCTGCTAAATAGTTGTAATTGTTTTAATCTCCTAATATTACCCCATAAGAACTGACACTCAACCAGATAATAGTGTTCTTAGACGACTGCACAAATTCAGCTTTTCTGACACTAAAATACTATTAAAACAATATTTCAATATTATTTCTTTGAAAAACAAATATACACGGTAACGGATACTGATTTGTTATTTATTCTTTGTTGGACTGTTTGACTGTTTTTTTTTTCTTTTTTTGTACAGGAGATTTATAATCCAGGCTTAGTTTTTTTCCAGAGTGCAGCTATGGCACAGTGAGATGTGATTTTTTAGAAGCAAGATTTCATTTGTTTTTTCCTTTCAGCCCGCCCTCCTCCTTCCCCATCTTTCTGAAGTGGGACTGCAGGTCTCCTCCTCCAGTAGAGGGCACTGTGGGCATTCATCAAGGCCGAGCACGTCTCCTGTGTGACCCCCGGTGATTACAGTGTTTGAGCAGAGCTGTATTGCATTCGGTTGACTTTGTGGCACGCCGTAAGTAAATAAGCTGCAGGGGTGGCATTAGAGGCGTTCATTTTTTACTCATGTCTTCCCCTCGCACCCGTAAAAGGACGGCAAAACACACACACACACAATTGAAACACGGCGCATTTCCTATTGATTGAACAGACGCCTCGCCGCAGATTATAAGGCCGGGAGCCCACCGTGAGATTCAGATGCGCATAAGCCTGAAACAGGTGTTTGTTTAGTCCTGGAGGTGGCCGGGGCCTTATCACCGGGGTGTTGATTCAGACACGTAGCCTGCGTTTTCTGGGTGTGTGGTATGAAAGCACAGATGCAAACATAAATATAGACCGGGAAAAAAAGAATCTTTAAAACATGTTCTTTTAAAGTAAAAAAAAAAAGAAGAAATAACCTGCAAGAAAGTCTTGCAGGTACGTCAGCGCCTGTCATCCCATAGTCTCTATAAAGCTGCCGTTTTGAATGAGAATCTAGCAGTCATATTAACGGCTCCTTTGGATCCATTGTGTGGGGGCAGTTTCTGATTTATCTTTCCCTTTCACTCACCCTTTTTTTTCCCCTGCCTACCAGAACCTTCTTCTCCTCCTCGTCGCTCGTCTCCCTATTGCACATGAACCTGTGCACTTATTTATTTATTTTTATTATTGGTGCCCTCCAGTCCCCTCATCTGTTTTTATCTCTGTATATAATGAGTTCTGCGCTCTAAATTAAAAGCTCTTGCTGAGGCTTGTAGATAAAAAAAAAAAGGTGTCATTCAGATGGGAATAGTCGAGCGGGATCTGTTGTGCTCATGGCTTTACAAAACATTGTTTATAAAACCCTCAGAATTATCAGCTGGCAGTAATAAGACTTTGGATTTATGCTCCGTGTTCATTTAAATGAACTGGTGGTTTATCTATGTGAGACATTATTTGCAGACATCTGACATTTCTATTAAATGTGCACTTAAGTGCAGATAAATAAAGTCAGTTTAATTTATATAGTCTTAATATCACAAAGTTGTCTTGAGGGTAATATGTACAGCATATGGACACCTATTATTTGACCTTTGATCTGGATACAGAATTATTTATTTGACTGCATCTAACAGGTGATAGAAACACATAAACATCATATTAGCCTCATATAACGTAATATTAATTTGACCCATGGGCTACTATATTGTATGCCTAAAAGAAAAAAAAATGCTATTGTTTCAGTTTTTTCGTCACATGTAATCTTATTTTCTTTTTAACCATACTTAATATTATAATATTTTTGGGGACCCCATTCAAGTGTTTAACCTCTCTTAAGTGAATCTGTGAATTTTTTTGTTAATGTTTAATCACTTTTCCTAATAACATACATACAATTCAACATGATGATATTTTTTTCAATGTACTGTACACATTATATAGCATAGGAATCAGTGTTCTTTGGTGTCAATCTGGCCCCAGGCTGTTCTAGCCGTCAATATGCTTCATATTTCTGTTTTTGTTGATACAGAGGTCAATAGAACATGGGATTTTTCTACGCTTCAAAAACCCTCCTTGCTTTTCAGGGCCCTAACCTAACAGAAGCGTACCTGTCATGCGAAAACCGCTGATTGTTCGCACGACGGGGGAAACACAAGTCCCATGAGAACTTTGACATTTCCCACACCGTAGGAGCGAAAGGGGGGAAATATGTTTCCCGCAAGGACGTCGATAGTTCATACGACACAGGGGAGGAGCAAACACACAAAAAGCTTGCACGGTAGCATTTCTTTTGGTGCCATGTGAGCTTTCTCTTCATGCTGGCGCTCGATTGAAAATTTGATCTAAGCAAAGGTTTACAGCTCTTTGACATTAAAAAGTGACATAGAGGTGAATGTGTCTGAGACAGAGGAGGATGCTTCCACCTCTTGATGAGAATTAGAGCCTCGAGTGTTGACCATCCTGTTTTTCAACCACATGTCACTTTCCAAAAAAAAAAACAAGTCCAAGTTAAATTAGAATGTTTTTTTTTTTTTAGGTTTAAACTGACCTCAGCAATAGAAAATTGTCAAATTAAAGATAACAGGATGGGTTATTGCAACCTTCAGCATTCCTAGTGGTCATAATGAACAGACTGCACACACAGTGTGGCAGATTGGGATAAATCCTGCGAAACGCGGCCGTGATTTTTTTTTTTCCCAAACTGAAAACTGAAAGTGTGGTGGGTGGACAGAGCCAACAAATCCCAATTCAATGTTAACAGAAAGGGAGGGATGGAAACTTTTCAGTTTATTTCACTTATTTTGCGAGTGGACGACATCTTTAACATGCTCTCATCCTTTCCTACATTGCTCGGAGAGATAATACAGATATTTCCCCTCATGGCAGGTTGAGGGCTGCTGCATCTCCACTGACTGGGATCGACTCTGTCTAATTTCCAGCTGTGCTGTTTGATGGCAGGGCCTCTCCACCCTGATCTCACCGTCTACCTGTTCCTGACCTGGGCTCCCTGTGTTTGGCGCGCCCCCAGTGGGTTTTACTTGTGAACAGATTCTGGAAACCGGAGCTTCTTGCAGTCATTGCGCCATCATCGGCGTGACAGCTGCCTGGGACTGGGGCTTTCCAGTGACCCCATGCTGTTCCCTTTGCTCCCGGGGAAAAAAGGAAAATTCGAGGAGTCGCTCCTCTTCCTTCGCCTGACTGTGATTATCTAATTTGAGCTGGTACCGCGAAGCTTGCTTCACCCGCTCGGTTATTTTATTTCAGCTCATATCCATGCTCAGCCTCGACGGCACAGCTCGTGGCTTCCTCTCTCTCCCTCTGAGCCGCGTGACGCCGCCGTGGCCCTGTGATATCAGCGCGCCCGGCGGGGCGTCCCGAGGGACTGTTATCCACGGCCTCCAGCTCGGACGGACTGGGCTGTACTAGTCAACACCACCCCACCACATGTCCACTTTTTGGTTTCAGTTTTTTAGTTTTTGTTTCAATAATATTGCAATAATATTGTGTTGCTTTGGGTTTTGGTGTGTGCAGATTTCCCCCTGTGGTGGTGCTTCTGTTTTTTCTCTGTTTTACGTGTCATGTGTTGATTTGCAGTGGTTCCCCTTAATTTTTCGGGTTGTGGCCCTCCCCATATTTCACTTTGTCCACCTGTGTGAAGCACCAGCCCTGTTCCTGCCATTATAATTTGTTATTACATTTGTATCCTTTTGACACTCATGTTTTGCTTTTAGGTAAAACTATTTAAATAATAAATTGCCCTTTATATTTGGAAGTCATGTCCTGTTTCTTGCTGTGTGACCTTGTGTCATCATGGGTAACTGTGCCGAGTGTATTTCTTGAGTTGCAATTCCCGAGGTGGCGTCGTTGGACAATCACTTTCCTCCCACTCCATTTGATTTTTTTTTTTCGATGGAAAAAGACAATTTATAAACTTCCGAAATCCCTACACGGTGCCCCGATAGAATTCAAAAGGGGAACTCTAAACTATCCTGGTGAAATTGAAGTGCAGTTGCTGAAATTGTGGCTATTCAGGAATCATTTCTTTTATAGTGTGTCAATATTGATGAAGAACCCTACGACAGTCTGGTACGTTCACAATGAAATGTAACAGTACGGGAGGACGAGATGCACCAAATTTTTTCTCTCCCGACAGTTGAATAACAGTTCCAAATGTGCCTGGTTCCCGATTGAACAGAACAAATCCCTGAAATCTGGCACCACACAAACAATTTCTACTGCTTGGTGGAAAGTAAATAAAATTCTCAATCGGAAATCTTCCTTTTCTTCTTTCACCCTTGTCCATAATCCTATGTTTAAAATCAATAGGTATCTTGTCAGTGGTGGTTCTCATTGACCTTTGACCTTCTTAAACAACCATATATTGTCACTTCTAGTACATCCAGTGAAAAGCCATTAAAAATCAAAACTTTCACAACTTCTCATACATTTCAACCCAAAAACCTGCAATGGCAGACCAGTCAGATGAACTGTTTCCTAATATTATGACAATACCAGAAAAATGGACATTGTAGCTTGTGAGCGACCGACGTGGTCGCCCCACAAAAGGGATCAGGGCAACCAGAAAAAGAAGTGGAGACAGGAGGCAAAGGAACTCGCATAAAAAAAATTTATTGACGGCGGCAGAAAAAAAAAACACAACGCCTCGCACCAGGTGGACCAAACAGGCAGTCCCACGCTTCGCGTCACCTGTCCCGCACGCAAACCCGTTCGGGGGAACTCTCTCTCTGCTAGTCAGTTCCCCCTTATAAACAGGTGAGAAGGGGAGGGGTCATCACCCCGCATCACATAGCCCCGCCAGCACTTCCGCTAGCACTTCCGCTAGCCGTCTCCGCTAGCCGCCTCCGCTAGCCGTCTCCGCTAGCCGCCTCCGCTAGCCATCTCCGCTAGCGTCTCCGCTAGCCGTTTCAGCCAGCTCCCCTGCTGACCGTCTCCGCTAGCCGTCTCCTCCGGCTCCTTCGCCGACCGTCTCCGCCGGCTCCTTCGACGACCGCCTCCGCTGGCTCCTTCGCTGACCGTCTCCGTTAGCTCCTTCGCCGACCGTCTCCACCGGGCACTTCCGCTAGCCGTCTCCGCTAGCACTCCCGCTAGGCGTCTCCGCTAGCACCTCGCTAGCCGTCTCCGCTGGCTCGTTCGCCGACACTCTCGCCGACACTCTCACCGACACCGCCACCGATCCTCTCGGTACCCCCGTCAGCCCGCGAGTTCCACCTCCTCTCTCCAGCTTCTCAGGCGGCGCCACAGATCCCACCGCTGCCACCAAATGTGTGCGCCCGAAGTTGTCGCCCCACAAAAGGGATCAGGGCAACCAGAAAAAGAAGTGGAGACAGGAGGCAAAGGAACTCGCATAAAAAAACATTTATTGACGGCGGCACAAAAAAAAAACACAACGCTCACGCCAGCAGGGAAAGTCCACCCGTCCGGGGGAACTCTCTCTCTGCTAGTCAGTTCCCCCTTATAAACAGGTGAGAAGGGGAGGGGTCATCACCTTCTCACATAGCTGAATATACAAAAACCATCCGCTAATTGGTAAATCCCATGCAACAACGCATTCTAGGTACTTTGAGGGATACTCTGTGCTTCTTTCTCCCTCTCTATTTCACAGAATGTCTCATGAGGCTCTTAGCTGGACTCCATCTCGACCGGTTATCGGTGGAAAGCCGTCGATGTGTTGGAACAGGGCATTTTCTATAGCTTCAGCAGATCCGTATGTGAGCTCGAGCCTGTCCCATGCCATAGCTAGCCCTGCTTCTGGGCAACAGATGTGTATTGCACCTATCTGTTCGACTTGCTCAGCTGACTCTTTCCCTAGCCACTTGAGTAAAAGATCCAGGTTCTCACTTGGTGTCAGATTTAAGCCTTTTAGTACCATTGGCAAATCTCCGCCCAAGAACACAAATTAAAACATAGCAGGTAAAAATAAAAAATAAAAAGGCAATACATACCGACAATGCTACCTTAAGCAGTTAACGAAGAAACTACTTCCTGACTACGGAAGCCCCCATGGTACAACAGAACAAGTGAATACTGCCGGGGAGAAATTGCGTGAGTTCTTATATCAGTCCAGGAGTGTCAAAGATACATTTCAGTGCTCAAATAGAATTGTAAACATAGGAAGTATAAATAACAAAGGTATTTAAGTACACTTATAAATCTATTTATATTTTTACTCTTCTGTAACAACACAAAGGCTTTGCGGACAGTGACAGCTGCTATAGACGACCACTTTCACACATTCTGCCTCTGCAGCCCAGTTAGCCTGGTTGGGACAGAGGTCATGGGAGAGCTGTTCGAGATCCGCAACCTCAGCATCCCCCCACCCCCCTCCCCCCGTCCCAGGGCGACCTCTCCTCACTAACAATCACACATCTCCAAAAAAATCCCTTGTAACTGCATTAAACTGTGGCCAGAAAAAAAAAACCACATCACTCAACTGGAAAGAAAACCACAAGTTTAATCTACTGTCTGATCACTCAAAGAGTTAAAAGTATATAATATATATGTATATATATTAAAATATTATAGTTAAGTATAAATCCATGCATTGTATTGACGTCTGTGTTTTTTGATGTCCATATCATTCAAATAGTAACTTTTATGGATTTCCTTTACTCTGGGGGTTTAAACACTCCACACACGGCTTGGATTGAGGAACTCTGCTGTTTCACGCCTGTAGTTCCTTGGCTTTTGGTAGTTCCCTCCATGTCCTCCACCTGTCTTTATCAAATCAACCAATCAGAAGAGACGCTTAATGAATATCAATTTTACTGACGAAAAATGACGTGGAGATTCAGTAAGGCTGTAAAACTACCTTGGGTTGAATTTTTGTAAATTAAATCACAAATACACATATGTTAGTTATCCAAACTTCAAATGGAATCCAGAAAAGTGAATGTGAGGCCAGTAAGATGCTAAATTTCCCCCCATGGTGAATAGCTTTGTGCTGTCCTATAATGTACAGTGATTTGTCCTGTAATTTACTGTAACTTTTGGAAGAAAAAATATGCATAAAAAATGGTCATTATGATCATCACAGAGCAGGCATGCAGAGCATCAGGTGAAATTATGAACTCCTACAATCAGAAGCTTTTCTGTTTGAGGAAAAAAAATACCGCTTTTGATTGCTGAGGGTGTGTGCCATCTCTCATCATAAAAGCGATCAGGTATTTGCTGCCTCTCAACAAGCGCTGCTCTCTGGGTCCAATATGAAAGAACACAGGGCAGCTTTGAGCCCTTTTGGGTCAGGGATTGCAGATGATCATTATGGCGTAAGGGTCTGTCAAACGTCTAAAAGTAGGGCAGGAATTATACTATGGCCTAAAAGCCAGTGGCGTGGATGTCCCTTTGCTAAAATTAACCCACCACCCACACTCCCCTTTTGGCATGTCCTGTATACCACCATGTTACAAGAATCTGACAAATTGTAAGATTCGTGGCAAATTAACCAACAAGCCAGACTGCATACGAGCAGTTTTCATTGTAAAATGTGCCAGGAGTGTTTAGACAAAGCAGGTGGAAATATTACTTTTTTTAAACCATTTTTTTTTCTGTTTCGATAAAATGATGTTGGCTTTTTACTTGTAAAGTTTTTATTGAACATACAGAAATGAGCTTGACTGTGTGTGTGTGTGTGTGTGTGTGTGTGTGTGTGTGTTTCCATGAGCTCCCTCAGTGAAACGCAGAGGAGATGACAGTAGCTGCAAATGAATCTAAAAGGTTAAGTTCCTCCGATTCCAATCAGCACTGATATAAAAATGGCCAAAACCAGTGAATTGTATATAGTGTATGCTTCATGTGTGCAGAGCTGCTGACACATGAAGAGTCTTTCAAAATACATGTTTGTCCGTTACCTTGTTAGCAACATGCAGTCCATCTTTTGCTTGGGCATCATTCAGATGACAAATGTCCAGTTGCTCCGGCCAGCGGTGCTGGTTATTGGACTGTAAGCCTGCAGCGTGTTCAGAGCCAGCTTCCATACGTGGCAAGCGTCCACCGCAGCAAACGTCCTCTCACTGGTCACTGGCTGTGCAAAAAAGGTTTTATTTATTTATTTATTTATTTTGAGGGCTCAAGTGGGTTCGCCTTTAGCTGGCACCAGAGTTGGTCACACACACCAAACGTTGGAGGCGTGCCCGTCCATTGTGGGGACACACACCATGCTCATACTACGCTCAGCCAGTTCCTCCAAAGCATCTGGTGACAGAGGCTTGGTCAGGTATTAAGCTATTGGAGCCTTCCACTGGCCGTATAGGGCCAATCGTTATGGAAACAAGAGCCTTGGTGGCAACATCTATCTCATTCATTCCAGCCACCATATCCACAAATGGAAAATTTCCTGGATATCTGCATCTAACATGAGATTTAGCAGGGTCTTCCTTTTTTTCCTCCTTTGCTGATAACATGACCAACATCATCATGTCGAGGCCAGGCGTGGTGTCCATAGAACTCATCCACCTTTGTGAAATGAAAAAAAATCAGTTATTATATTTTATTATCAACGGTAGTCAGTGTATTATGTTTCCCTTGTCTGTCATTCTGACATTAGCCACACTGCAGTGTAACCAGGCTGCTTTTGGTAAGCATCCCGGAGTTGGTGCTGCAGTAATTGTTCTGTATGCTGCAGTAAGTGTATTTCCTAACCGTTTTGACAGAAACCCTTATCCCTGTATGAGGGTATGGGTATGTACCCCAAATATTTTTTCAAGGTGTCACTTGAGGATCTGCTACACTTCGTGTCTACACTTCATACTCATACTCTGTGCTGTATGCTCCCTGTGCACACTCTGCTAATGAGAGTGCTACTGCCCCCTAATGTAGTGGAGGTGAAATTGCACTTTATTCTACGACATTCAAAAATAAATAAATTAATTAAAAAGCATGTTTCCCAAGGTCGAACGTGCCCCCCTTGACGGAACCTCTACACCAAATGCAAACTTTGAAGCGGTCCCTCTTGTGGGAATGCAAACTTGGGTCCAGACAAATTATTCAAGACGCATTATTGGAGAGGATACAGATTATTTATTTCCTGTTTGTTTGAAGGTAGACGTTGATGAAATGTCAATTGGGCAGTTGTAAAAATAGAGGTCGCTAGTCTATATGCTACATTACAGAGATTGTATTGCCCTGTGTGGACCAAATAATCAAACTACTTATGTGAAAGTGCCTTCAGACTATGCATCATATATATCTATATTATGCCTGATGATATAATGTTCAAATATTAATTTTTATTTAACGCATATTTCAGTTCATCAGTTTTTTGTTTCTTCGCCCTCAGATTAATGCTTTTTCCCCCTCTCTGTTTTCCTTTCCTTTGCGCACCTTATTTCTCACTACAGACTCTACAAGCTATAGCTGAGGCTTTGCTGCACCTTGCTTTTAGACTAGTGAGAGATGCAGGCCTATATGCTCCCAGTAGAAAAGGAGGATGAACATGTTTGGAGTCGTGTTATTCAAATTTATAGCCGTTTTGGTCTTCCCGTAGCCAGTAAAATGTAGTTACAGCTGGACGGCATTCTTAATCTCTTCATCCCCCAATCCCACTGCCAGCACAATGGGTTTGAGCTTGTGTGTGTGTGTGTGTGTGTGTGTGTGTGTGTGTGTGTGTGCGTGTGTGTGTTTTTCAACGTGTGCATGCGTGTGCGCAGGGTGGGCTTACATATGTGAAAAGTGTCTGAAAAGAGCTGCAGAGAGCGAGGCAGGGAGATAGCCGTTTGAATATGAGCGTGATGATCAGCTATTCAGGGCATCGCCACAAAGGTACAAAAACTCACACGATTAAGCTGAGGTTCAGTGTTTTTGGAATTGCAGGAAAAACGGTTCTCTCCATGCTTCTACGAGACAAAGTGATCTAACAGGGCTGAGTAGGGCTGGTTGATGAAACGATAACAATTATCCTAATGTAATTATCCTCAAAAGAACCATAACAACTGTTTAATAAATATTCGATATAATTAAACAGAGAGGCTGATTTTACAGCACTAACTTATTGGGGGCTGGTTAACTACAGCAGCTAACAGGCTGGTTTCCATGGTGCACAGTTGCGCATCAGATTCCCTGGGTACATCTGCAACACAGCAAATAAACTACATTAATTTCATGTGTCATTATCACTAAAGACTGAGCAAGAGCGCAGAAGAGAGAGAGAGAGAGAAGACATCACTAACTGCTAGCACTGAAGTAATTATCGCATATGAATAGCACACAAACAACTGTTGAATTAGTGAGATCGTTGCTATAAAAAGGAGGAAGCATAAGCATGTTTGACCAGAATAATTTGAAGTTGCTAATTAGGCACAGTAATGTAGACTATAGAAACATAAGGTGTGTTGACGTATGAAGTTATTTATTGCGGATGTATTTATTGATTTATTTTACCTGTGCATATCTTGATATTTAAAAAAAAAAGTTTTTTCCAAATCCAAAACATAGGATCTAATATCCATATTGTCTTTTTTTTCATGGCTTTAACATTGGAATTTGAAAAAGGTTATTAAAGATAATGTCAATCTATCAGCATCAGTGTTTTTTTCCATGTTATAAATGAAAATGTTTCCCTTTAATTGGTTTTGTGTGAAAAAATCTGAAATACTGAATAAAAACAATAAAACTATGATTGGTGTAGTACCTGACCAATGACCTACTGCTGTGATCTGTCCCCATATTACGTTAAAAAAAGAAAGAAGAAAAAAAACAGGCAGACATGTTGCAAGTTCAGGGTGATGAAGCTAAGCATTGCACAGACCTAAAGTTCCTTAACAAAAAAAATGGATATAAGCCTGTGAGGCCAAAATCTTCTAAAGGCAAGACCTGCTTTTAATTTACTCCTGCCAGCCCTTGCTTTGTTCATATTGAGATGGATCTAGAATGATTTCGGGTTCCATCTGAATGTATGCATAAAGAGTAGAGTAGATAGTCTATTTCAAATAGCCTGTTTTTGCTTTCACCAATGTGTAATAAAGCATGCATACTGTGTGTGTGTGTGTGTGTGTCTATGTCATACATTATGGGAGAGTGTGTGAGAGAGCAGACGTGTACAGTGCAATGTTTGTTTAAGACAGACTTTTACAACCTTTTTTTGAAGGTGCATTGGTATATGTGTGTGTTGGTTGTTGATGGTAGGGTGTAAGTGATAAGTTATTCCCCCCCCCCCACACACACACACACACACACACACACACACACACACACACACATACATTCAATTTGTTGTATAGCTGACCCTGATTTGTATAGCACTTTTCATGTAATAGGACGCAACGTAAAGAGCTTTGCACAGTAAAACAGAATGATGACCCCAAACCCCCCCTCCCCTTCCCCCATACATTCCCAAATCACACCACAAGAACGAGACATCACACAAGTGGAAATATAGGCGAGGAATCATTAAAAAACCAAAGATAAAATTGTTAAAAAAAGAAAAAACAATCCATAAAATGAAAATAAAGGAAAGGCATTTGAACCGAAGATAAGTCATAAAGAGAACACAATCCATAAATTGAAAAAAAATAGGAATAATTAAAACCAAAGCTATAAATGTTGAATACACTTCATAAAATAGAAATAGATAACTTAAAACTAATGTGCCAGTTATGAGTATAATAAATGAAGGAAGGACTTGATAAATAAATAAATAAATAGACAAGTAAAGTCGAATTAAAAGGCAGAAGAAGATCAGACAAGTACTTGGTAGTTATTATTAGACCGTCAAAACTGTTTAATTGACCATTAATTGTCTAATCATTGCCTGATCAATAACTAAATCAAGGACTAAAAGCTTGTTTTGAATTTCGTCCCACTGTTGGAACATACTCAGGCCTCTGCATGTTTTTTAAATGTCTTCTGTCAACACGAGAACTTAAAACCTGCACTTTGCCAAGAACAAAAATTCACTTAGAGTACTTTGCTATACACTGCAACTTCCGAAACATTGATTTTGTGTGTGTGTGCTCGTGTGTGTGTGTGTGTGTGTGTGTGTGTGCCTTTTGCATGTGTGCGCGTGCGAGTATGTTGAATTTATTCGCAGCATTATTATAAAAGCAGTGTGTTACAAGCAGAGGAGTTGAAAGCGTGGCACTCCAGAGTCCTCTGGGAGCCATTACTGGCATCGCTGATGCAGGAAATAGATTCACTGTAGAAAATAATAACCTTGAATAATTAATCAGATGAGTTTTAAATCAACAGCAAATACGCGGACCGCACAAAGGGTGAGCAGGTAAAATTCAATGTGTTCTTCAAGAAACGCTGCGTGCCGCCGGGGGGAAACTTAAAAACAATCAATATTAAGATGAGGGGATGTGGTTAAACCTAATGGTATGCTTTTAAAGTCTATCATTTATGTTGCTGCTGCATTTGTTTCACAGTCGGCCATTTACCAAAATCAGCTCTATATGCTATAGGGGGTCAGCAAAGATCAATTCTGACTCGTAGGAAGAAAGCTTCTTTAATAAAATAAAATATATACTGTATATTCACATAGTAGTAGGGATGCCACCAAACTGAATCAGCCAGTGTATAAATATACGTATCAATATGTGATCAGAGAATTCCAATGTGACTCCAGTCGTACAAGTATGTGCGAAATGCCTGTCGTTAATGAGGGTTTTTTCACCAGCAGTTTAGAGTCGTAGTGGAGCACAATCACGACTCGCCTTCAACTCCTCCACTTCACCTGGCGCCAGAGGGCGGGCCGCCATGTTGTCTGGATCTGAGCCTGTGCACATGCACATATTTGTGTGCTTGTGAATGAACCGTCTTTGCAGGGTAGATTTTTGGGCATTTGTATATGTGATTTTTCTTTTTTTTCTTAATGTTGTGGTGTATTATATTAGCTATTGTGCAAAGACTATCTACTAACTATCAAGGGACCAAATGTAAAATCCAGCCCCCTCATTATATCTGGCACATTTGCATTAATGTGAAAATTGAACTGTTGATTAATGTGCATTTTTTACAGCTGCCGCCAAAATGTCCTCAGTGAAGAATGGCTTACGCAATGTGAAATTACGGTTTTCTACCACGGCAGATGAAGCTCACTGCCCTGTAACTAAGGATACAAGTGAATAAAGGTAATAGTTTCATAATTCTGATAAAACATACGTACGAAGACAAACGCACTGCAAATATGTCGATAGTCTTATCACAAGCGAACGGAGAAAGGCTTTACAGCATGCAGCCTGGATGAGCTCGCGGGTGGTAGCAGTAGCGTTCGCGGCTGCCGCGCCCTGGAAACCCTGCCTCGCTGCGTGGAGATTACCTTGGGTAAACTTGCGCTTCACTTTGTCTCTGTAGTTTAGTCTTTTAGTTTTGGCAGCTGTAATAGCCGATTTGACCTCCCCGTTGACCCCTTCTTTTCAGCTCTCCGAGCCAATGAAGAAAGCTGTTGAATATCCTTGAGTTCTTTAGTCGCCCGGGGTTTATTGTTGGGGAGGACTGTAACCTATTTGGCCAGCAGGCTATTGTCCGCAATGATGAGACTGTGTCCACTTACTTGATGCTGCAGGATGAGACTATCAGGGTTTTCCAGTGAGCTGTTTCAAGGCACCCTGGTAGCCTTGTTGCAACCTGGTAGCCTTGGTGCATCTTCCCTGGGCGGCTAGTGCAGTTGACGTATTGGTAAAACAAACTTTTATGGTTTTGACAGTTGAGCTTTGATTAAAATCACCCAGTATGAATTTGAGGGAGTTGGGGATGTAAGCCCAGGTCTGTCTAATATTCTCTTCTCTATATAGTGAGCGTCGTTTCCACTGTCAGTATAGTACGGTACAGTACGGATCGGTACAGCTACAGTTTATGTCAGTAATGTCCAGCTTTGTGTTTCCACTTCGTAAGGAGACCATACATTTACACAGGGACACACATTTGATAGTGAAGAACCAACACCCCTCAGGTCAGCGCTCTTTGACTTTTGCCAAATCGTCAAAAGGATGCCACAAAGAAACACCCTAGGCAGGAAAATAAGGGGAGAAAAAAAAAGGACATTATTATTCCATGTGTTGAAGGCTTATCTGAGAAATTCAGGTCAATTTCAAACTGGGCCAGACCCTAAGACAGAGACTGTTGCACCCGAAAGATGGAACACCGAACACCAATGCCAGTGAGGAGTGCTCAGACCTCAAACAGCTGAAACCAGACGACCCCTCCACCGACAGCTGGCTCGACACTGAGGAGCCACCTCATCAGGACAAGGCTTGGCTGTACCTTTGCATCTATAAGATAAAGGTCAGGTCTGTTGAGGACTTCAGTGTCCTGGTTTTGGACAGGGAAGACCGATGGTTTGAGAGAACGGTCAAAGAGGCCAGATAGTATGACCAATTAGAGAAACCTTCACTAAACAGAGGTGGTGGTTTAAGACTCAACTTGTCTGCTGCATACAACACTGCAATGTAAGTTCTCCTCAGGAAAATTTAAAAAAAACACCTGGAGGCAGGAGACACCTCGCCACTTCTGGGATGTTGGGTCAGGAGTGTTGTCATGTTCGTTTGATTTCACAGTCTGATCTTTAAATTCCACGAGTTCCCCAGCACTAAATCCCAGAACTGAAGATACCTCCTGGATGAGGAGGTGATATGTCTGTAACAAACTAAGAAGACCAGTTGCTTTTCTCTGCAACATAAAGATGACCTGGATCACAGAGAGTCTTATCAAACATTTTCCTCAAGGCTACAAACATGTTGCAGCCCAATCAAATAAAGTGCTCACAAGTTAAATCACATAGCTACTAACATTACTTTACTCAGATTGTCTTCTTCTTGGAAATATCCTGAGGTACTTCCCCATCCTGTCCTGTAGCAATACTGTCACTAGCAACTAATCAGTGTATTTGGACAGAGGACTGTGCAGTGTGAATTATAAAACGTCCCTCGGTGTAGTCCTGACTTTTTTTGGTCTATAGCAGCTAAGTTGTTTCCTGGGCCAGGGTGGCTCCTTGGGCTTCGTTGAAAGTACTTGACTTATATAGGAAAATTGTGTTTTTTTCCCCTTCTAGCTTGATGATTAATTTTTCTCTGATTTTTCAGTTGACGATTTGTCTCATTAGCTACGATGACGCGGCATGTCTGACTGGGAAAGTTGGCGTTTGGCTCATTTAAATAAACTTAAAAACAACTTAACAGCTGATTAATCGTTCTCAAAATGTTAAGTAATGAACTGTTAAGTGAAACATCTTCTCACATGTAAACGCAACTTCAAAAGTTAATGATCATACCACCAAAGTGAGAAGAACCTCACATGACTTTAACCCATATTTAACTAGATTATGCAGATACTGTACTACACTTACCAACAGGAGCATTGACAAGGGGCATTAATAAAGGAAACAGTTATCCCTTTATACAATAAATGTAAAGTGTGTGGTTAGTATTGGGTGTAACTATCGGATGCCAGCAGAGATGTTCCATATAGCAGTCTGGATACTGGGCAACTGGAGTGATTTTACCTGATTGATAGATTTTCAGAATGTGATTTTGAGACTACTTCAAGAATTTCCTCCTCTGGAAGGAGAGGAAATGTAAAGCAAATATTGATTTAAAAAATCCTAAATCCAAATTCGTATATTAAAGAGCCTCCTCTGGATAATGTATCTGTAGGAATTGGCCACCTGATCTAAACAAATAGAGGGTAACTTGGGTTTGCCTTTTGGGACAATTCAGTCTGAGCCTCAATGTCTTTATATAGTGTAAATATTCTGCAGACACATTAGATCCAGTGGTAAATTTCTAAAAAAGCTGTGCACAGTCACCTGTTTCCTTCCAAAAAATAAACCTTTCCAAACAGGCACAAACTGGTGACCTATTTGGTATCTAAATGGTTACTTTCTCCCCTGAAAACATGTTAAAACTTGTGTAAAAAGTCACGTATTGACAGTCCCGAGGCAAAAATTACATCAGCTTTCAGCTCTCACTCCTGGTGGCCCAGAGGGGGTCAGCGGCAGGTCCCCACGGCCCCACGTTCCCCGTGGGCCTATGAATCAGGCCCCGAGGACCAAGGACAGGTTGAACGTTGCAGTGACTCATCATGTGTTGAAGGATGTGATATTACAGGATGGAGGGGGGCCACTTGTTGAGCATGCTCACTTCAGCCGATATTTCATCACGGCTGCTATCTTTTTTCACATTATGGTTTTAGATATATTTTCATGTTTTAAACACACACATTGCACCTTTAGGCTAGATACAACTACCAGAAAGTGCAGAAATACCAGGGTCTAAAGAAACTTTAGGAAAACCTGTCGTCCTCAGAATAAAAATCAGTATCTAAAACGTAACTGCTAAATATTAACTGAAGTGTCAAAAAAAAAACATCGAAACGCAATATCGAAGTTGATATAATGCAAATGACTGACATACACATTAAAAACACACCGTTAATATTGCAAGTGGGTCAGTGACATATGCACCAGAAGAAAATGCATTCTTTCAAAAGAATCATTGAATTGTTAATCTTTTGTAGGAACATCTTTTGTTTTTACATTTTTAACTTAATCAGAATGTATGTGACAATCTGTTGGACCGGCGCCTAAACCATCATATGGTGTGACATGAAAATAATTGCATATAAAACGAAAACTGATTACGCCTTTTCTTAATTTTCTCTTTCTATCAAAGCCCTTCATCGTAAATAAACAGTGATTTTGATCAGATTTTCTTGAACTATGAGTGCAATTTATTTATTTATTTTTTTTACAAAAAAGGTTTTACAAATAGCACAATTCACATTTGTCCAGTAGAGCCAGTATTCATTGGCCACCGTGCCCTTTCTTCAAACAAAAACTAATATGTAAGATTAACATTTACATCCTCTCTGGTATCGGATTTAAAGAATCGGTACTGTCCTGTGGATCCTCCCATGTGTGGATGCAGAAAAGGTCAATTAAGGCCGATACCAATATTGAAACTAGATAAGTTGTATTTATGTATTTAAAATAAACACATTACAAACATTTTGATAAGGATGATTCAAATTTTAATACTACTATGGGGTGTTTTACGGTTGAGAACACATTTGTCAGTGCTACGTGACAGACAAATTATCTAATGGTGTAACTATTTCTAAACTACCTCAATCATGCCTTTGGCATTTCTGTACAATTTATTATATCACCTGGCAACACCAGCCAGATACTGATCTGCAATAATCCAGTAATATATTGGCCCGCCGAATTTACGGCGGCTTGTGGTGCCGTTAGACGGCTTGGAGAGTTCAGACGTTAAATTATCTTTGCGAGTCTGCCACAACGTGTGAAAAAAAAAGAGACAATAACTACTCTTCAACTTACCAATTTAGTCACAGTGGAGGTCGCCCGCTTTTTTCCAGACATCGAGCGAGTGATGCTGCATACAGATGTTGCCCTTTAAGAAGCGATGGGCCTTATTGGATGCATATGTATGCTCCTTACTCAAAAAAGCACTGGAAATCAGTGAAGCTGATTTAAATAAAAACAATTTGAATATAAATCAAAAAAAATATTTCATATAGGAAAGAGGTTTTATAAATAAAGACCCAGCATTCTCCAATCAAAAAGCACCTGGAGGGAAATAAAAAGTTCTCAATGGTACTGTATAAGGCCTCCTAAGAGCCCTATACTCATTTTATGTAGCTTTGTTTGCCTTTTTTAAATATGATGATTGAATGATTTGATAATGATAGACATTAGAGATTTATTGTAGTGATTAGCCATCTCAACAGTTACTTTTTCAATGTGTACTGTAGTACACCTCAGGACTTATATTTTATTCAAAGTTTTTTTTCATAGTGTTTCTCTTTTATAGTGTTTTACATCAATTACTTACTAAAAAGTGTACTACTGTATACGTG
The DNA here is from genome assembly GCA_036785175.1 of Eupleurogrammus muticus. NCBI lineage: Eukaryota > Metazoa > Chordata > Actinopteri > Scombriformes > Trichiuridae > Eupleurogrammus > Eupleurogrammus muticus. The sequence continues at coordinate 9,966,301 of JAYKQN010000001.1, forward strand.
TAAAATTTTAATAAAGCTGAGTTTTAAAAATACATATCTCTATATATATATCAGACATTAGAATATTACTTCAAAAAAAAATCTAAATCCAACACACTAACACAAACCACTTTTTTTCCGTGGTTCTCAGGAGGATATTGTGGATGCCAATACCAACAGAGTTTTGATATAAAATATAAATTGCTGGGTAGGTGTAACACATGTATAGACTAATATGAAACAATCCAGCACTAACAAAAGAGACAGTCAGTAATGAGATGTATAATTAACATAGGCATTTTAGATTATCCTGTATGTACTTTCTCTTACAATATGCAGGTTGTAGAATGGGCACTGTACTTTGGCATTAGGTTTTACTCAGACAATAATTTGTAGGTTTCATTAGTCTCTGCATGTAAAAGGGCATTTCACAAATATACTTTAATTATATATAATTCTCTCTGCCTTAAATGGACTCCACATGTTTTCCTTGGCATATATTTATAGTCAGTTAAATTGAACCTTGCAAGATGGCAATAAAATTCATCTAATCCGTCATTTCATTACTTTGGACAGACATGATAATATTAATTAGCTGGGTGTGGGGAATTTTTGTGAAACTAATTATATAGAGCGGAAAAGTGTTTGTCAGTTTATTTGGAATGATTAGAGGTATAAACTCTGGCTGCTTCTGCTTAACTTGCTCAGTTTAATTTTGGAGCATTATGGGAAAAACTCACATCGGAGTGAGATTAAAAAATCATTATCACCGTTTATAATGAACTGCTATTGTTGCCCTGTGATTTTAATATTCACACAATGCAGACGTAATAAACAAAGACTAAGGAGATTACAGATGACTGTTTTCTCAACTTGCTGCATAGTCTAATAGTTACGGTGCTGATGGCTTGACATTATGGAAGAAATCATACAATGGAATGTAAAAATGTGGCTGCACATGCTGTGAGCGTCATTAACTTTCTTCAGATAACCCCCCCCCCAAAAAAAAAAAAAAAAAAAAAGATAATCATGTTGGTGGATGAGCTGATATCAGTAATGGAATGAAAATTATGTAGCTGTCAACTTACAAATAATATTAAGTAAAAGATAATTGAAAGTGTAATAATTTATCATAGACTTTAAAACATGTTTTAAAGCTAAAAACTGGCCAAACCCATAATTTTTCTTAGTCATTAAGATGAAAACTAACTTTGAAACCACTCAAACGTAATGTTGTTTAACAAAAATGTGCAGTACTAACACTGCCTTCATGTGCTGTTTGAACTAAAAAGTGAAATAAACAAAAGTGAAAACGTGAAATCAGGGCAAACTGAACTAAAAGAGCAGAGTTGAATCTAGATCTTGAATTAGAGGCACACAGGCCTACTCTTTAACAAATAAACCAGTATTGCTCTTTAAGTTTTGAAAATCTATATTGGGCTGCATGAAACAATAGCTAAATGAAATAATAATACAGACATTTAAATGAAAAAAGGCAAACATATCAAATAAAAAAGGCAGGCTAATCTTGAATTAAATAAAATTGCAGGCCTATATCGAATCGAATAAAAAGGCAGACTTATTTTGAATTGCAGGTTGAGTAGTGTTTCATTTCTAAATGGCGTTTCGTTATTGATGGCTTCACATGTGCCAGCACAACACACTGAGAGTTTGATCCCTCTCTTTTGTCCTCGGTTTATGAAACCACATATTTAATGTCATGACCCATGCATTCATAACATCCAGAAGCAATTACTATAACAGCATATATATGTGTATATATATATATATATATATATATATATATATATATATATATATATATATATATATATATATATATATTTATTCCTCAATAAACACCAACACATGCAGAATCGACTGCAACTACCATACCCGTCTACCAGAACCTCCATTGGCTCCCTGTTCCCCAACATATTCAATGCAAAATTCCTGTCCCAGTGCAGCAGCCACTGCTATTTTATCAAAGATATTATTCTGTAATTCTGACACATTTCCACACTAACGATAAGGGCTTTGTAATTTAAATCTATACAAGTAGATCCAATATTGACAGTTTTTCCTGCCTGTGTTCTATTAATTATCGATCATATATTGCGGTTAGCATTGATGTTGATGTTTTTATTTCGAGAGCTGTGGGTGGTGAAATGACCTGCTGATGGTCATAATGACATCATGCCAGCAACAATCATTTTTTAATGGGTATGTCTGTAAAGACTGAAACGATTGTAACTCAATCACTGACTTTTATAAAACCATTAGACTGTATACAATTGTAAAGTTTAGACTCGTGATAATTTTTAGATATGGGGCTAACGCAGAATTGCTTCATGGTTGCCATGGCACCCAGGTAACTGTCATCCATTATGTATTTTGCATAATGACTCCAACCAAATATAACTAAAATATCTTCTATCTTTAGTTTTGATGGCCAGTCAAATACATCATTACATCCTGTAGAATATAATGGTGAATTTAGTAATGTTGAAGGGGAATCAGACATTATCAGTGGGTAAAGTAGGTTAAAAAAGGCTTTTTGTGTACACATCTATAGTGATGTCAAATAGAAGCTGTGCGGCACCAACAATGTGCTTCCTCTCTGCATGAAGCCGAAATATTCTTGGGTAATTTGTGGCTACATCAATTTAACAACAGGGTATTTATTTTGAGAAACTAAAAGTCGATTTTTTTTTTCTCCCCGTAGAGTTGTCTCTGGCAAGCTTTTAGTTTTGTGAATTAAATTTTTCATGATATTTCCTAATTACTTTGCCTAATACGTGGCATTCTAAACAGCTAAACACAGCTTAACTGAAGTCTGTTCCCAAAGAAAAAAAACATGTACAAACAGTTTTCAGTGTTGTTCTGCCCGACTAATGAAGCTTATCTGTATTATTCATGTTTTTTTTCTATTCTTTGGATTCATTCTGAAATTGTTTTTCAAATTAAATAGAGAAAAAGTCATTATATTACTCCTATCTGAAGCCTGCATGGCTCCTCACCTGAGTCGTGCTGAATGTGATTTAATACTTTCTGCTGTCGCCTGTTTCATGTTTGCTACAAACTGCAGCCAGGCTGCACCTCTCCTGGTATCCTGTGATTATCCTGTGGATGTTCTGATTAATACATCTTAATAAGTAGATGTTTGTGATGACACCACAATTGTTTAAATAAATAAATAAATAAATAAAAATAAGGATTCGCTGATGAAGGCATGTAATATGAATGTAAATAAATACAATATAAATATAAATGTATATAAATATTATATAACTAAATGTAATTACATATAGGAACTTTTGATAACTAACTTGATTAACATCAACATATTTGATATAAATGTTCAATTGTTCAAAAATTAAACATTTATGACATAACCTGTCTTCCTAACTGAATTCCATCCATCCATCCATTTTCTATCCCGCTTATTCCCTTTCGGGGTCGCAGGGGTCTGCTGGAGCCTATCCCAGCGCATTTATGGCGAGAGGCAGGGGGATACACCCCAGATGGTCGCCAGCCAATCGTGGGGCACTAACTGAATTCACAATTAACTATTTATTTGAACACATTATGATGTTTGCACTGTAATTGGAGACCATTGGTTTAGGTGTAAGATGCAGCTATGGCTGAAAGTATAATGGCTGCCATGGAAACCAAGAGGCAATTCTGCCTCATATCAGTAAATGTTTGTAACTCTAACTCTATATAGTCGTATGCTTTTATCAAAAATCATTTTTTTTTTATTCCACATAGCATCCGCCTATGATCCATGAAGATGTAAAGTCTCACAAAACGTAACTTCTCTCCTTGAATTGAAACTTCTTCCCGGTGACGTGTTCACATGCATTGACGTGCAAGCTCTGCCCCCCGCTGACATTTGTCTAAATGTCAACGTTCCTTTTGCTCCCTTCCAACTGATTTTCCTTGGCCACACGGTCATGAAAAAAAAAATATGTGTCAGGATGTTCCAGATAACATGATTTGGGTCCTGTCCCTTAATGGAACCCAGCGTAGAAATCTGGGCAAATGAAAATTTAAGAGAAAATTATAACAATAAATAACATTTCCTGTTATTTCTGTTGTTGTGATGATTTTGGTGTTTAGAGGCTTGTTGGAGGGGGCAACCAAAGGCCAGAAATAGCTGGACATCAATCTATAATTAAAAGAGGAATGAGTATTCAGCTTTTGAGTGGAGATATACTGGAAAAAATGGAATAGGCATGAAAAAGCATCTTGTCTGACTTATCTGACTCATTAAGTAATGATGACTGGGAGTTATAATAGGTGAGAATACGGTGCAATAAACGCTGTGGCGCTTGGCTTTTTTGGTTATTTTGAGCAACCTCCTCCTTATGATTCCACTCACAGCATCTATATCACCAAACAGGTAGCTATTAATCCAAAGGAAACTTTTAATGCCAAAGAAAATGTTTTATTTAGCGATAAATCTGACTGCTATTCGAACCCAAATTGGCTTCCTTTTAGGCCGTTGTGTTGCTACCTCCAACTCTGATGAGAATTAACATTTAAAAGACCATGACTACACATAAACACATCTCTTATTACTGCATGTGTATATCTCATGTATATAGTCACCATCTTTAAAAAAATGTTGCATTTTCAAGCTCATCAAGAAACAGAACAAACTGAACCAAATAGAGAATATTCAGTATTCTGCTCCTTTTTCTCTGTTGCACATCTGTTGCTTGTTTAGTGTAGTGTATCTTCTGAGCTCAGGACATGACATTTCATATGTAAGATTTAAGTTGAGGGTATCAGTGTGCTATTTACACCCCCCCATGTATCTGATAAGGTGGATTATGTGATGCAAACAGGGTGAGTGTGTGTACCTGACTCTGGGCTGTCTATCTTGCCCTTATAGCGAATAAACAGCCATGTGTAATTTAAATACGATTAAACTCTGTTTTTGGAATACCCATGGCCTCAAAAAAAAAACAACTGTCAAGTGGATGACAGTGTTATCACTTTTTTTTTAAAAAAGGAAGATGCTTCCTTTGCTTTTTTTTTCCTCCAGGAGACTCACCTGCAAGACGGAGATAATGTTAAACTGCGAAAAGGAATTGGGCAGGACGGGGTTCTGCTGTGTCATATTCTCCTTTCAGCAGCGCTGTAGTCATTCTTGTTGGCAGAAAATCTGGCATTTAGGTCTCTTGATTGTGAATCATTTATGAATCTTTATTGGCCCCTAGGTTATTTCCCTGATTTCCTCTCTGAGGCCTTCGCAGTGTTGATGGAGCTGGCATCTGGGATCTCCTTTTGTGGAAAAAGATTTCAATTGCCGCCCTTATCCCTCTCTTGATAAACTTCCATCTAGCATTGCTCCCCTTTCTAAGCAAATAAGGGTGCTCACTCCTATGCTGTTTGTCATGATAGTCAGTATTCCAATGTGGAGATGGCTCTTCGTCCTTTTTTTTGCCTCACATAAACCCTATACCAGAATTGATTGTATTTTCATGCCATCTATTATGTTCTATAGGCAACATTACTTTATCAGATGACCTCCACCCCCTTTGTTTGGTCCATTCTCTGGCTGATGACAGGGCATTGTCACGTCGCCGGAGAGTTCAACCTTATCTTCTCAAAGATGACAAGTTTATCTCCCACTTTTCTTAAGAGTTCCAGGTGTTTTATTCGATTAAACTCTCTACCATCTACAGATAATCCCTCTGTCCTCTGGGAGACGTGTAAAATATACTCCCCAGACAGATTCAGCCTTTTGCTGATCTGAAAGACGTTGGTAGAATGAGCAGCGTCAACTTCTTGACTCTGGATTAGCTGAATTGGAGAAAAATCACATTTATAGCCAACTACTTGAAAAATATTACAGATCCTACACTTGCTAATGATGTAATTGTTTGATGTCAGACTCATCGGCGAACAATTAGCATTATTTTATTCCAAACTATGTAAATCTGAGCAGTCTGACATTGTCCTGGCCATTGTGTGCCAGTTTTTTTTTTGCAGACTTGCCACTTCCCAAAGCGACAGATCAAGAGTTACAGCTAAATGCAACAGTTACTAGAGAGAAAGCCCTACTTGCTTCCAAATCTATGCTGTCTGGTAAGGACCTGGAACGAGATGTTCGAGTTTTTTAAAGAGGCCAACATTAGTTAACGCCTGGAAAACGTCGCCCTACATTGTTGGGGTTTTGTTGAGGGCTGGAACTCCTGTGATGATACGAGCCGCTCCCTAACGTCATCCTGTTGACCCGGCCTTCGTGCTTTCACTCGATGCTGAGAAGCCTCTTGACAACCATGTGGGCGTAATTGTTCTATGCTACAGAAGAATTTGGCCTGATCGGTGATTTAGTGAGTTGGGTTCTAACTAACTGGCTGAGTTATACCCACTTCTTTCTGTACTGGGGGAATAGGCAGGATGACCCCTTAGCCCTCTGCTCTATTGACTTGCTGGCCCAAGCAGTAAGGCATTTTTTTTGGTATTTTCACTGGTGAAGGGGAACTCAAACTTACCTTGGATAATGGTTTGATATTTTTATCACACCCTCAAATGCTGGTCCCCTGCCCGATTAAAGACATTTTGTCAGTCAGCTTTTTTCTCAGGCGATAAAATAACCTTTCCAAAATCCCAGGCTATGCCCCTGGGGGGTTTGTGTGTCCCAAGTATGAATGAGGCCCATATGTCTTTGTTGGGCCTCCCATTAGTTTTCCACTTTAGAACTTTGCTGTCTATAGTTTATTACTTTGGCTCCACACTGAAAATGCTTTCTACAGTGAGGTTGTATTGGGACTGGAGATGTTACCTGCTTTCGTCTTTTACCCTTATTCCCCTAGAAGGTGCTGTACATGCAGGCACACATGAACATAGGCATTTGTAGCTTTATTTGTAGCTTTATTTTGATATATTTTTAGTTAGACTCCACATCTCTGCCGTTACATACGATATTATAAATCCCCTTAGAAAGTTACTACCTGTGGCACAGCACGTCTGACGTATACCTGCTAAGCATACGGAGGACATCACTAGTCGTATGTACGACTAGATGGGGAAAGTTTCAACGGGACCAAAGCGGAGGTTTTATGCTGCCGAGAGTTTGACCGTTCAGCCCAGCCGCCGCCTGTGGGGTTAGAAGAAGTCTTGTCACTTAAAAAAAAAAAAAAAAAAAAGGGCCCACTGCACGGCTGAAGACTTTGAGTCTGTGAGTCATTTTCGCGCTTGCCTTTGAACTTAATCCTTTCAGCAGAGGTTCTGGCCTTAAGGCTCTCACAGTTGTATCGCAGATATGAATAATCCAAGAAATATACAAACCAGTGTATTGAAGAATCAAAGACTTCAGTTTTTTTTTTTTTTTTACCTGGTTTCACAGTGTGATTTGTTTCACAGAAGACGGACAATGGAGTTACAGCTTGTTTCTCCCAATACAGAGGATGTGCACTTTGGCTCATTTTTTTTGAATAGATCACTTGGAGCTATTTCATCTTTGATGCCAGTAAGTGGACATCAAAGCATGTTAGATGTCCGTGTCTTTCTGTTGTATTTCCGCAGCAATTCTTAGTATCTCAGACCGATGGTTTCTGAATACTCTCCACGTACTTTAAAAAAGCATTTAATTTTTATGTGTTAGTTATTCCGATGTGTTATAGGCTCTTGTGTTCAAAGTGAACCAGTTTGTGAATGTTATTGACTGCTTTGTAAAAAAAACATGTACAAAGCCTTTTTGTCCTTTTGAGCTTTTGAGTTCTGCATGTTTTTAAAAATGTGCACCATGCTAGAAGCACATTTTGTCTGTTTTGTGTGCAATGAGTGAAAAACCCCTACTACTACTACTACTACTGCGGCCCATCTACCCATCCACCATCTCTCCAACTTTATCCCAGCATTAAGACCCCCCCAACCCAACCTCCCATTACTGTCCATCACCAACTTTTTACCATTTCCCATGTACTGTACCAACCTAGTTCATTTCATACCTCACCAACACTAAACATCATTTTGTGTACTACTATGTAGTTTAATATGTATGGCCATGTGAGGTCTTCTCATTTGTTATATGGTTTCTATTTTAAAAAAATTTTTTCAAGAAAAGTATGAGATTTTGGATGGAAAAGAGCACATTACCTCGGCTGAATGAACAATGTGCATTTCCAAATTGAATAGAAATTGCACTGCCAGTTTTACTTTCATGTACATATATTTTGTCTTCAGCTGCCTGCCTTTGTTGATCAGGGGAGTCCATTCTAAGCTTATTTAACAACTTCAACAACCTATCTTGTCAAATAATAACTATTTTTATGTGTGTAAACTACAGAATTCGTTTGACTCCTCGCCACAAGGCCGGGTGGATTATTCTGTGGTATTTACAATTTCTCTCTATTTGATTAGAGATCTAAGCGCATCAAGGCAGTAACTCTGCCCCTATGGTGTAAATAACCTCACCAATCTCTCTACATCCATGGTAGCAACTCACAAGGCATTAAGATGTGAAGACGTTATCGATAGCTCTTGTGTTCGGGGCTTTAATTAAAACCCCGCTCACTCGGAAGGCGGCGGTGTCACCGCGCTGAGATATCTTCCAAAAAAGATCAGGTTTTATCGTCATGTTTGTCACAACCTTGTGTTAATATCTGTTGAATTACAATATTGGCAAATCATATTTATGATAAGGCCATATCTTAGAAATATTGCACTAAGAAAAAAATAAAAACACGACACAAGCAATATTTTGCCAGGAAACACAATTCATCCGAAACTCTTGCATGCTTGAACTCTGATAATAAAGTGGATGAACTTATTCTACAAGTTTGAACAACATGCAGCAGATGGTCAAGACAGGCAGAGGTGCGTCCCTCGGGCTCCGTTGTATAAAGTAGAAAACTTGAAATGATTGGTTTGCTCCAGAATTCACACTTATCTGCGGCCCCAGGGCTTCATTTCAGTGAGCATGCTGCTCGACACTTCCATGTACCAATACTTATGGGAGTTTGCTTCTCGGACCTTGTTGTCCATGAAAGTGTAATTGGTAAAAGGTTGCCATACTATTCACATAAATAATGCATAGAAAAATACAGGTCCTTTTTTCTTTTTAATACACAGGCATTTGCATCATTCCGTCTGTTACTGTTCTTATCGGCAAACGCCAAATAGCAAAAAGACAACAAAACATATTATACAATATAAAGGGAAGAGCCAGGTTTCAAACAATATGCACATCCAGTACAGAGTTTCACATGTAATCTGTAATCTGACTAATTCGACTGGGGCCATGTTAACTCCATAAATAAAAAAAATAATGAAACAATCCTGTCTTCCCAACAGCTTGCAATGCTTTTAGAATTGCAGAAATTAGTTGATTAGAGATTATTAATAGAATATTTCTGTGCTTTTCGTGCTCTTCCTCCACATCCTGGTGGCAGCAGGAATTAACGCTCTGCATTCCCCCGACATCCTCCTGGCCCGTTTTCAGAGACGTGAAGAAGTGCAGAGAGCATGACGTTATCCTCCGGCATGTCTCGAGTCTTTGCTCCTCTCTCTGCCGCTGCGTTTGAGAGGAGTCGATGTAGACGAACTGCTGCCATTGCAACTTTCTTTAGAACATATGCTGTTGGGCAGATCTTTTCCCCTTGAAGGATGCCACCTGGCAGCTCCTAATCTACAGGCAAATTTGAAGTTCATCCCATCAGCAAGGGCTTGGTCCTTTTCCATCTGTACTTGCTCAGACAGAACTTCTATAGATTCTACTATGTCTTTACATTATCCCAAATTAGGATCTCTGGATTTAATAGATAGACCTATTGTCCAGGTTCTTTTCAAGTGCAATTACAGTGTAGTTACGCACCAATGTTTCCAGGAACTTGAAAATAGAATATTTATTTGTTTCTTGGAAAAAAAACGTTTTGTTGCTAACTAGTAAAATGCTTGACATACATTAAAAGATCAGCTGATCATGAATAAATAAAAAGGGATGATGAAAAAAAAAAGATACATTTTAAGTTTAAGTACTAACTTAACCTACTTACCCATTCCTGGTATGCGGATGATAAACCTATATATTCAAGTGTTTGTATTAATGTAATAGCAATTAAAAGATAAAGCATATGAAGATGTTTTAAGAAACAGGAATGAGACTTTTATCGGGCAGCATTGTGCATCTGTGTGTGAAGGTGTGCAAATTTGGTAAATCCTGTCTGCTGGTAGGTTCCTCCATGTTCTCGATCAGGTCACTGACAATACCAACGATTTCTCTCCTTATTGGGCCTTAATAGACTCAAAGGCAGCTTGAAACATGTTGAACAGGGTACGACCTCATCTAAATGACGTGAGTAAGCCACCTACAGATGTTTGTTGGAGGAAGCTAGAGGCTCTGTAGCGGATGAACCAGATGTTTGGCTTACAGTGACTGAAGGTTTCCTCATGGTTTCTGGACCTTGATGGACATAGTTTGCTTTCACACTTTTCAGCATCAAGCTCTATCGTTCTGGAGGCTTTGTAAGACTTGATGAATGCTTCGATTTCTGTGCCATTTGATCCAAAACCATCAATTCTGCAGTGGTAGGCCAAACGAATGTAGCTCTCCAAGAGCAAACTCACTTTGCTTCAGAATGTCTTTCACATCAGGGAAGTCAAAAAACGAGTTTCTCCGTAGGCATCAACATAACCGACAGATAATAGTGGCTGGGGACGTCGTCGACAGACATCCTATAATACTTTACCTCCTGAGTCTTTCCAATCAGCTTCTCCTTGATCAAGCGTCCCTTGTGCTTTCCTTTTTTTTCCAAAGCCTTCATGTCTGTCAACTCCAGAAGCTACTCAAATTCAAGCGGAGTACCCATCCTGTGGTTGGCAATATCCTCCTGTCCAAGCCAATAGGCAGAATGAAAGAAGTGGCGTGTATGTCTCACCTCTTTCGTGTTTCATATTTAGCAGCCAGGGAGGTCCTCTTTCTTCACCACTCCCTTCGGAATGTTTTGTGTGTGCACACTGGATGCAAAATGTTCTTTGATAGTGCTTTTGTTTGAAGTTGATGGAAGCTGACTGATTGAGATTGTGCTGCTTTTTTTTCTTTTACTTGCTAGATGAATTATGAAGTCTGCATAGCAGAACATGCCCATTCCTTCTTAGTATATTATTCAACAAGGCCCTGTGTCTTCTGAAGAGGAAATGGCCTTATCTGTGAGCCAGCTTTGTTTAAATCTTCTGTTTTCCTGTGCCTTCCTTAATTCCTGATTGGCTAGAGAAAGTGAGGAAGATGCACTAAAACGGCTTTATAATTAATGAGTAGCATGCATTCTCAAATCCTCATGACAGTATTCTTGGAGTAGTTGCATCTCTCTACGAGTGCAGGGACTATTTTCTGACTCTGAGGGGCCTGACCTTCTGTAGCACTAAACGGTAAATGGATTGCATTTTGTATAGCCCTTTTTTCTCAGACCGAGCACTTTATACTACAAATGTACGTTCACCCATTCATTGACATGCTTAAGAGGCCATTTTAAGAACTGTTTTTGGCTTCATTCTTAAGCCCTGGAGGTCGCCCCTCGCTTGTTCCGATGGAGAGAGCATTTGCGTCACTCCGCCTCTCTTTTCTTCTCATTTAGAACCACTCTGGTAACTAAATAAATGGCAGAGAGACTTGTTTTAGCCCGTTTTGGTCTATCCAACGTGTCAGGATGTCTTTTGTTGTAGAAACGAAATCTGAACGCTGTTTTTTTTTTTCTCCGAATGCACGATCGCTTCATCCCAGCGTTAGAAAAATGCTATACGGACACACACACGCACACACACCTTAATGAATATCCTTAAGACACTGTCATGCAGGGTAAGCATCACCATATCCTGCTTAGCAAGTATCCATGGCAACTCCAATTTTGCAGGCGGGGCTAGATTACTAGTGATAATTGAATCAAAGCAATGCATACTTTTACCAAATTGACCTTTATCCAAACCACGGGCCAGATTAATCATCTGATAATCTCAGTTTAAGGTGTGTTCTGACTTGTAGAGTCATTTGTCAATCAAACTTTATTTGTAGAGCACCTTTTATACACGTTAGTGTAGTGCTTCGCAGAAGACGGAATAAATGGTGACTGCAACGAGATGTGGAAAAGATGTCTTTGTTAAATCCAATGAAGCATTAGAATGTAAAGATCTGCTTATAATTGTCATGTTGGTCACAACCTTGTGTTAATATGTTAAATCACAATGTTACCAAATCATAATGGTCATTCATGATCATTTTTTTAGAAGTGTTGCAATAAGGTAAAAAAATTGTAGAAAAGATCCTGCCTGGAAGCACAAGTCTTTTGAATACCATGCTTGAACTTGAACCAAATGTAATGTACAAAAGGAATTAATCTGAACTTACAAGTTTGAAGTAGCGGGCTAGCCTTCATACTGTGCAGCGGGTCCCTGCTGTTGCCCTTTATAGTAAGTAAAAATAACCTGAAATGATTGGTTTCCTCTAGAATTCACACATACTGGCGGGCTCGGGGGCTGCAGCGAGCACGCTGCTTGACACTTCTTATGTTCCAATGCCTCTGTTCCAACGACAGTTTGCTTCTCTGACCTTGTGATCCATGAAAGCATAATTGACCTCTCTGGGTTGTTCGTGTAATTCACATAAAAAATGCATGAAACAATACAGTTCTTTTTTTGTTTTCTGGTGCTCCGGCTTTTTGCTTGTTTTCTTGTGTCAACATCCTTATCAGCTAATGACAAATAGCAAATAAGACAACTAGTTTTTATTGTTTTTTTTTAATGTAATATGAAATGAAAAACCTTGTTTTTAGACTATCTGTGCATCCAGTACAGATTTTTCAGATACAATCTGTAATCTTAGCAAGAAATTGGATTTTTCTCTGTTAGCTCAGAATATGTGTGAATATGGACCTTTTTTGTGCCTCATTGCTCTGTGTGAACGCCTGACGTGCGGCTGAGCTCGAAATGGAAGAGAAACGATTTTGGTACCTAATAAGAGAACCAGACACGTCTTTGTCTGAACTTTAAAGTCAAAAATGACCTCATACAGTATTTTCGAATCAACGGTGTAGTTTTATAATGTTCAAGTATACAATGTGTTTGCTAATGATAATTAGATTTTAATATGTTAAAAGGGATGGTGAATGTGCCCATCATCATGATTCATAGCGATAAGTGCTGCTCAGCTACTTTTAGTTTCCCTCACTAAACCCGGCCACATTTCCAGCAGCTCCCACACACTGGTGTAAAGTCCAGTTACATTCACCTTGGAAAAAACCACCCTTCTCCTAACATTCCGCTTTTATCTCATAGCGTGAATATGCAGCTCACATCTCATTCACCACAGTGTTTGGGAGCTGCTGTGTTTTTGTATTTGCTGAGTTTGATGAAGTAAACTAAAAAATACCCTTAGCTGCGTCGTAGGCGCCGAGCAGCTTGCCGCTCCTGCTCCGCTGGTCTGGAAACAGCTTGTATTGACAAAAAGATAAAGCACCTATTGCTATGACTGTGGTAATTACGACAATGGGGGAATTTGCAAAAATTGTTGAACTATCCTGTCATAGTCTGCTATTGTCCTGTCTGGTTTTCTTGTGTTTTTTTGTGGTTTTGGGTATTTTTTCTCCTGTGTTCGGCGGCATTTTCAATGCACTATAAAAGAAAAATAGTAATATAAATCCCTACGTTTTGTCATGGTTGAATTAGCCATTGCTCCCCATGTCTCCCCTATCCGTTTTCCATCCTCCTGATTGGTTCAGTCCGTATTAAAGTTCACTTTTTCTTGGCTCCTGCATGTTTTCCTGAGAGTCCTGTCTGCGTTTTCTGACACAAACAGAGCAAAAGTTTTCTGTAGATTTAAATCTTATTGCTTGTGGTCAGTCCTGACTGTCTTCCCATCAGCTAGAAGGGCTCTGACATGAGAAAGCTTGGCTTACAGTGATTGCATCTTTTAGATGCAGCAATTAGTCAATAATGTATGCGACGCTGACCTTGGAAATCAGTTTTCCTCTCCACCTACACCTACTTGTTTGTCCAAAGGGGAGGAAAAGAAAAAAAACATGTTAAAGATACAGCGTGGCTGGTTGTTTGCAGGCGAACCTGTAGCAGAGATGTTGGAGAATCTTCTGCAGTAGTCCACAGTCCATGCTCTTTATCACAATCATCACCATTACACACTGGATGCATGAGCTGTGTGTGCGTGTGTGTGTGTGTGTGTATTGCATTGCATGTTGACCATTTAGAGTTACACAAATTAACATGCATGTATAGAACAGGTTCTCTGTAGATTCAGTGAAAATGATCTGAATGTATTCGTTATACCTGCAACAATCACAGTGGCTTGAGCAGCTATACCTGTAGATATGAGAAACAATGTTTTCATTTTTTTTATTAATATATATGTTTATGTTTTAACATTTAAAAAAAAAAAATAAAATAAAACCCTGCTGATGTTTCTGTGGACAGTTACACTTCAGCTGACGATGATTGCAGCAAATTCATTGGGATGGATGATGATTATGGGAGGCGGTGCATGCTGAGAGTTATGATTAATGTTAACACCAACCATACTATTTCTTTAATCTTCTGACAACATCATCGTAGTGGATGACAACATTCTATACAGTTTATTTAACTTTAATTGATAAGTCGTAGATCCTTAAATGTTCTTTTAGAAAGCTGTTACGTGGTTCTAGTTGTAGTCTGTGTAGAAGGTTTTCTAAAGGAATAAATCCATATAGGGAGATGCAATATTGACCATTTTACCGTCCATAATCAATTATCTGTCATAGAAATGCATTGACACTAATGGCCTTATTTGTTTCCCATAATGTGTTTGACCAATCAGAGGCTGATCCAGCAGAAAATAACTCCTCATCTTTCTCTACTGGTCCCTGATTACTCAGCAGTTATTTTAGACCATGCGTGTATCTGACAGGAGGGGGCGTGGCATCACGACAGTGGCTCTCCATGGCGTTGTTGGATCATCCATCACGATGGACGATATTAACCCTTTAAGTAACCTGTCCTTTCTTAACACAGCTTTTATTGTGAAGGCCTATAGGGAAAAACCTATTGCAGAACATAGTTTCAGCAGAGCTGCAGCAGAGATGTGATTAAAGCAGAACCGGAGTATAGACACGCCCGAGGCCTCATTGCTATTAGATAGCTCAGACAGAGGGGTAAAGAACATCAATTATTTACTGTACTTCGAATAATGAACATATGTTTTCAGTATATAAAATGTTATTTGGTCGCTTTGCTGCAGCTTCTGTCTTCCTTTGAATCTCCACAAATGCCTCTCTACTGCAACACTCAATGTTAAAAAAAAGCATTTTCATGTCCGTATTTCTGCTCATTGACTGCAGGAATTACGACTATACATTGTTATGTTTGGGAGTTTCTTCAGTCTGAGCTGATATTTATTTGCAGGTGTAACGTCAGTGATGATACAGCCGTGTCACTCTTTATAAAGAAAGAAGGTGCTTTGTATTCAAATGATGAGCAGCTTTGGCAGGTTTGATAGAATTATTGATTATTACTTGATTCAAATAGATGCTGAAGGTGTGAATAGTGTTCACATTCAGAGGCATGGTTGTGTGTGTGTGTGTGTGTGTGTGTGTGTGTGTGTGGTGCTAAAACCTGTGAGAAAGCCTGTTAAATCCTGATCATATTGTTTGTGTTTTACAGCGTTTTTGCTTGCTTGGTGGTTACACGAGTAAATGTGTCTGTTTGTTCTTGTTTCTTTGGTAATGATCATTACTATTTGGGCCGTGCAAAATTACCCTGTAAAATCTATTTTTTTCTAACCTTTATATAGTGAAGCTACAATAATGGAGAGGACCCAAAAAATAGTCTGCCTCATGTCATTTTAAATCTGACTTTGTAAATCATCAATGGCCCACCAATTTTACTATTAACCCAGAGAAACATGTATTCATGAGACGTCATTGTACTGCGAATGACGCCCAATCACAGCAATGCAAATCTCTGCTGACCAAAGGTCATAAGGTGAACAGCTTAGTCTCATATTTTAGCTCATGCAGCTGATGTCTCTATGTATAAATGACTTAATCCATTTACCAATTCATTTAAATATTTTTTTTTTAAGAAATTTATAGTGTTGCCTAATGATTCCCATAAAATTACTAAATTAAATGGACAAAACAGAATTTGGATTGAATCATAATCTTAAAAATCAATAGTCAAAACACATCGTGGTGTTAGATTTTCATCTCCCTAATTACTAATCTAAAAAGAGTGAAAACTGGATTCTCTTGTAATGTTGAGGAAGTTTATGTGTTTGCTTCACCCTCGGGTAAACTGCGACGTAATGGACACAATTAAGACATTGTCATGCAGGGTAAACTTCAGCGTTTCCTGCTCAGCAAGTATCCATAGCAACTCTGGCCAGATCACGGCTGGTAATTGCTTCAAACCAATGCATACTTTTTACCAAATTGACCTTTATGGAAACCCTGAGCTATATTAATCATCTGTTTAGTCTCCGTTTAGGCTGTGTTCTGACTTCCTGGAGTCGTATTGATTTATATTTGTCTGCAGGGAGGCACCAGACGAGAGCTTTTCAAACGCGGACAAATGGCGCCATTTCATCCCGTATGTCAGGATGAAACGAATAAACATACAAATTGGTAACATCACAACAGATTCTGCTACCTGCTGTGCCTACGTTATATGCTATCCAGATTTTTTTTATGATGCAGTGTCAGCTCAGGATAAATTTCATCAGGGATTTTTAGAATAAAGTTATAGTAGAAGAAACATACACACCAACAGCACTGGGTTTACACAATTTTCTCCCATTGCAATGGTAATTGTAATGGGAGAAAAAAAGGAAAGCAGGTGAAGTTATTATATTTATCTATTATGAATGCAATTTCTGTCTTAATGTATTTGCCTCAAATAGCTCGTCAATCATTCATCCAATAAAGTGACCGTGGCCTATTTGGTGGCATGTGGTGAATCGGCTAATGGTGCCATTCAGGACTTGTTGAGAACTTTTGTAAAGAGGTACATCAGGCTGGTTCATTTTTAACTCTGTTCACATCACAATAGAAAACACTGCCCTGCTGAAGAAGTTATGTAAAGAAAAAAGTAGAAAAGTAATATAGTCCCTCGCTTACCAAAGGAATATTAAATGCAAAAGGAAAAATAATCTCTACAGTGTTAATTAAGTTAAAAAACTAAAGAAGCTGCACAATGATGTGAGAATCAGAGGAATAAAGTAGTACAGCTACTTACTATAAAATATACAATATAAAAATAAAAATAATACAAACGGAACTTACAATGGTCAACTAAGGCAACATATTCTGACTTTTTCATTATTCATATATACGCATATACACATATTTAATTATAAGAAAGGGTTCTTGATATGGACAATAGAGTTAATAGCGTTAACATTTTTTGAATAAATATCCAGAGTTGGCTGGTGAAATTCCAGACCTGGATATTGACCACTGTAATACAAATACATTTGTTACACATATTTATTCACACTGTAGAATACCCTCTACATAATTTGCTATTTGAGTTTTGTTTGTTGTTTTGGTCGATGTTAAGAGACAGGAGGAGGCAGCTAGTGATTTGTTAAGTTCTATAAGATTTAAGGATTAAATACGTTTTTTACTGTATTATATTTCTCATTTCTTTGTATATGCAGGTCTTTTATGTTGTTGAAGTACAGTAAACAACTGAAATTGAAATGATCATGAAGATTTTCAGGTATTTCCATTGATATGAAACTGCTAATGTTCTGTAATGAACTGAGCTATTATGTTAAAACAACCGTTTCCAAGTTTTTTGTCTCGTTCATAATCTTTACACTGTCGTATTTTGTATTCATTTAATACTTTGCATACTGGCCTGTAACTATACTGTTTCAGTGCTTAGTGTGAATCACTCTTTTGCATTACACAGCTCATTGCTCGGCGGATGTGCTTATTTATAATTTTCTTTGTCAAAAAAAAAAAAGATGCCTGCCCTCAAAAGCAAAAAACAGATCATCTAACATCCATTGCTCTCCGTGGTTTATAATTAGATTCAAATCTTGTTCTCTGCTCGTTGACAACACATTATCCTCTGTGTCAGTCCCACAAGCACCATTAGGGTGAGTGGCCCCGCTTCATTTGCCTGTCTGTGTCCCCCCCTCTGTCTTTAGCGGTGGCCCCTAAAGCTGTTTGCTAACAGAGGAATCGAGAAAGGGTTCACTTAGACGAAATGACAGGCTAATAGCGTCTAATGAGCTGTCTTGGCGTGATGTCGTCCTTCGCGAAGCTTGTTTGCAGAGCGAGGCGTCTGCAGAGGCCTGCTGCATCGGGTCTCTTGCATGCGCCTGTGTGTGTGTGTTTTTTTTTTTTTCTTTTGTGTGTACGTGGCTGTGATCGGAGAAGGGCAGGCTGACAGCTAATGGAGAGAGATGTACAGTAGGCAGACCTTGTGGGGCACCCGAGGCTTTTAGCTCTTTAACCGTGACTCATAGATTTTTGAGAGAATGACAGGCTGAGACGACGGCGGCTATACTGACATCAGTGGCTCTGAATGTGTTCAAGGAAAAAAAAGAAAACCTGGATTTAATGTGTGGTTCTTGACCAAGATGAAAATCAAGTCTCCCACACATATTTCAGTCAAAGCCCAGGAAGAGCCTAATACTTTTGTCCTTTTCCCCCACAAAGCCACGACTGCATTTATAATCAATGCATATTCATATGTATAATAGATGGAAAATCTGCATTCTGTCTCTCAGATGATTTCTTTTCAAGTTGTTTGCAAATATAGTATATATAATAGTGGTCAAAGTGTTCTGATCTGTACAAGTTTAAAGAAACTATGGACTGTGCCTGAACCCAAGCTCACCAAACAGGGCCTTGCAATCTGTTAGATATGGATTTGACAGACTCCTACCCGAAACAATAAAAGCCAAAAGTGCTGAAAATAAAGTAACCTGCAACTAGGTTATTTTAATTTAATTTTTTTTTCCTTCCAAGGTTTCAAATTCTTGTTTTCATCTGACTTCTACAGGTCACACGTCACATCAATGGCGCAAAAAGTTGTGATATTGCCATTTTTACACCATTTATCTTGGTGTCCTTTTTTTAATATCACAAAAACATGGCATTTTGACAGGGGTGCCTGGACTGTTTTCATCCATTGTAAAACTCAGGTGGTAACATGGCCATACACAAAGTAAAATTGACAAGTTCTCTTCAGTCTGATTAATATTTTTTCTTTGTCTAAAACTCTAAAAAACAATATGTTTGTTCTGGTTTGGTCTTAATGAAGCTGTCCAACCCGCACCCCTCCATCTCTATTCCTTCCCCAACGTTCACCGTTGACTCAAACAGCCTGTGGACCGGTTTTAATGCTAAAATTCCCGGGACAGGCACATTCGTCCCATGTGCCTCGCCAAACCTCCCGCTTCCCCCGGCGCTTACCGCAGCAAAAACGCTGCTAGGGCTGGCACTGTGGATCATGCATGCACGCATGCACGTGGCTAGGAGGAAAAAAAAAACAATATTTCCTCAACAAAGTGAGAGAAAACAAACTCCTCTATTCTAGCAGAAGACATTAACTCATCTCTTACCTATTGGTCGGCCAAAGGTGGCGGTAAGCACTTACACACAGTTAGCAGTTCATGGGTCAGGTTGGGGCGCCTGATTATAGCATATTTTGCAGGGTGGGCACTTCTGTCTGTGTGTGTGTGTGTGTGTGTGTGTGTGTGAGCAGTACACTGAGGGAGAGGGACATGCTTTGCAGAAGCGCTGTGTAAAACACAGCGTAAGACCTTTTTTTACGATGTCCTGCAGACGGTCAATAGCACGGAGCCAATGTCAAACGACACGAATGCAACTCCCCAACGACCACTGGTGTCACTAATGAGAAGCAATTTCTGAAAGTTATAGCCTCTCTTAAAAGAAAAAAAATAAATAAACATTGCAGTGTTGCTATTTTACATCATCTGCTGGTGCAAATTGCAGAATTCTGTGTGTTGAGCGGTGAAGGTCTGGCGTGCCTGAATGTTACAAGAAGGTACGCACCCCGCTTGAAAGTAATTTCCTTGACTACGGTGAACTTTGAATTTAATAAGCTATTATCTGCATAATCTGTAATATAGTTAAACGCGATAACCACTGCAGACGCACTCTCACAAAAGGGAAGCCTAATGAGGTTTGCATGACTTATTGTCTGTGTTTGCAGTCGGCTTCATTTATAGCCACGGCAAATTGATTTGGAAAATATTATGAAACCTACTGAACCGTCCTTTCTCTAATTATTATGGAGCAACCTCTACATTTATATTACTATACGTACACACACACACACAGTGAAGCTGTTTGATTCTGCAACCCTAAACTAAACCTTTTCGAGCCCCTCTCATCTCTGTGCTGCTGCATGCCCGGAATGTTAAACCGCTAAAGAATACAGCCTATTTCTAAGGCTTCCTCCCTCTCCGCTTGTATTTAATCTGGAAAATCACCGTTCACCCACCTTTGCTTGCCTTTTTAAATGTGTGTGTTGAGCAGCTAAACGGATAAAGTCCAAACAGCTTAAACACCCAGGCCATTATGATGTTTTTTTCCAGACCTCTCTCTTTTTTCTTTTTTTTTTTGGTCAACATGAGCCTTCTCGAAGAAAAACTATATTAATGTGTTATAATTGTGATAAAATTATAAGTGATCAGAACAAAAGATAAGGATAGCAATAAATGTCTGCAATGCTCCATCAACGCTGCTTAAGCACAACCCTCAACCTTTACAAATCCTGAAATCAACAAGGTCAGAATCAGCTGTTACTGTAAAAAATGTTTGTGTGTCTGTGTGTGTTTGTGTGTATGTGTGTGTGTGTGTGTGTGTGTGTGTGTGGGCTGTTCTTTGCAGTAATTTCAACATTCCTATTACACCAGGGACGTAAACCACTGGAAGAGTTGGCAACATTTCATACTGCACACTGTGAAACTAAAAAAATCTTGTTTTTGGTACAATTAGTCCAGTATTGAGAAGAATTATTGTATTTCACTGGCAGATAGCTTATTTTATAGTTTTTTTTTAAGAAAATGTTAGTCTTGTTTTCTTGGAATAAGACCAAATTGACCCTAATAAGTAAAAAAAGGAAAGGAAAAAAAAACCCTTTAAAGTATCTGCGAGTGAAATAAGACAAGTCTAATTAATATTGGACTGATTGTACCAAAAAACAACATATCTGTACCTGTTTGGCTCGGCTTATTGACTTTTCTTGTTTCAGTTTCACACTTTGTAGTCCCGGCATGTTGATAATTGCAGATAAGGCCCAGGTTGGCTCCGTAACTCAAAGGGACACTAATTCACGCCGAAAGACACTGGCTGTGATTTGTTCCTCTTATCTATATGGACGCCCGTCTGCGCGGTGTGCACTACAACCGCCGCCACCGCCGCCATCATTACCGCTACTATGGCGACAGGAGGGCGGACAAACTCTCATTCAAATCCATCAGCGGGTCTTGAGTTATTCAGCCCTGCCCCTGGACAGGCTCGGCCGTAGAGTTCATATCGAGGGAGGGGCGTGGTGGATGCTAAATCATGCCGCATCAGACGGCAGCTTTAGAAAATCAATTTGTGTGTGTGTGTTTTTTTTCCCCCTCTCCCCTGCAGCCAGAAGTGCGCGGGGTGAGAAGTGTGTGTCTGTGTGTAGCGGGTGCATATCGTCGTCATGTTAATCACGCTGAAGGGATCATTAAGGGAGCAGCGGTGAGCAGCAGCCGGCTACAGACAGCCCAGGTTTCCATCGGCGGGGAGCCGCGATGGAGGAGTGAAAAACACGCATCACGCCGCGCCCGCATGCCTCATAAAGCAAACACGTCACAGTTACACGAGTAGGGTCACGCTGAGGCAAGCATGTACGGTGGTGCTGGCTCTGTAGGGAAAAGGAAACCTGTTGTATGTCCACATCTTCTAATTGTTAACAGGGTGAAGGGAAAAGCCCAGGACACTGATCCTAATTCATAATTTACCAACCCTCTATTTTTTTGTTTTCTAAGAACTCGTGCCTGTGTATCATTCGTTATATTAATATTTATTTATGAATGCAACACACACACAAAAAATGGCTTCTTTTTCATACGTTTTTAAGGCTTGAGTCAAAAATAGGAAATGAAAGGAACGGTCAGAGGACCAAAGTTGATTATTTAATATATTTTAACGCATGATTTTCTCTGACCAGGAAATTACAGACTTCTTTTGTGTGTTGCGTTTGATAAACTTGCGGCAAACAAGCTGGTGATGGCACCACCTGATTTAAAGCGATGAATATGAGCCTGAACGACATTGTGTTTCTTTTTTTTTTCATCAAGAATATTTATATATAATATCACAGTAATTTTTCACTTGTGTGAACTTGCTGTGAACAGATAAACAGTAAATATCATGTTACCATGTGAGCAACGTGAGCCCCCGTTTTTACATTTAATTCCATTTTTGGAAAATATTTTATGTACCAGTAAAAGTTTATTGCTATGTTATGTATGCTGCCTGCTACGATCTATTTCTGCTCACGATAACCCATGCTGGCTTATTAAGTGCACTTGGCTTATAACAGGAAGAATATGGATGATTAGGTCTGGACACAGGCAACAGATCCTCCTATTTCTCCAGCAATAGCTGTAGAAATAATATTAGTTTTCTGTTTATTTTTTTAGTGTTCCCCAATGTTTTGATTAGTTGAGTAATTGTAGCTTGACAAAAAAAATTAAACTGCTCTCAGCAATGTTGTTTTTTAGAGAATAATAGTAATATAATTGATATTTTCTTCAGAATGATGTATTATTTCACCTGTATTGTTGCATTTCATTTACTGCGACTCATTCGCAATTCATACTAATGTGTATTTTTATGACCCTTATTGTAAGATTCTGCCAGCAATTCGACCAGGACTGAGGGAATATACAACACAATATGACATTCCAGGTCTAGATCTATGTTCAATTCATACCAGGGTTTCTATTCATTTTATTGGCCATCCAAAATAAAAATCTAGCTTCAACTCTTTCTCTGTCTCAAACAGAGAAACAGGACATTCTCTGTCTCAAGTTCTGGTTTGGAAGGAAGTCAACAGTGCGATATCGGTACAAAAGTGCATGTGCAGAAGTTTAACAGAAGTAGTTTGGTTTGAAACAAGAAACCATAAAATATCCATCTGTCAGGGGAGGGGACAGGCAGTTCCAGAACAACTGAAGTGGATGAACGCATTGGACCTGTAATTGGATGGGACTGGGTTTGAGGACAGTGAACTGCAACCACTGGAGAACATCCAAAAACACACACACACACACACACACACACATACATCCATCCACCTGCAGTATTTTGTTGGAAAAAATTATTTCTCAGATTATCTCTCGTAGCGTATATTGTATAGCGTTTTTCCAATGCAATGCACATTTGAATAAGAAGTAAATTACTTATTGGTGTGATTGGGCCTACTGTGAGAGTTATTTCTATTAAGGCTATAAAATGTAGGAAGCATAAATAATTACAATTGTTAATGCATTCTCTCTGTTCTGTATTATTTACTATGCCGGAGGCTGGAACTTGACGTACATCTTAAATAATAAAAAAAAGATTTCAGTCCATTAATGACCCATTCTTACCTTATATACATTCATGGAAATAAATAAAATAATTATTTTCACTTCCTAATTTGTTAGTATGCAGTGATCAGACGATGCCTGGGAAGGGAACAAAGTGTTTGAAGTAAATTAGAAAAATTGGATAGTTTTTAACAAATTTTGGAAGCATGTTCAGAATCAACCCAAGGGCTGCAGCGATTTCATTATGCATGCGTTACAACCTGTATCATCCGTTCCAGAGTCAACAATGGAGGTTCTGAGTGCGATGTTGGGTAAAGTCCGCGGGGCGAGAGACAGCCCAATCCCCACTTTCTGCCTTTACCCGTTCCCCTGTCCTTTATGCTGCTGGTATCACATCGCTCACCTTGTCTGCCCCGGCTCAGCAGTAGATTTATATCCTCAGCTCGGTGTCTCCTCCGATGAGCGAAGTTGAGAGGCCGCAGTCGCGCTAACAGAAGCAGCAAGAGAGAGCAATAATGGACAAGAAATGGTTTTCTGTGTCCGATTTTTTGAGTGATGACATTTATTTTAAGAGAGACTGTCTGGTTTTTAGTGATCGATCTGCATTCTAAACCCTTTCAATGTTTAAATATACTATCTGAAAAGTTGGAATATGTAAAATGAGAAGAATGCCAACATCTAGTGTCTCAAAATCTCTAGAATCCAATTGGGTTGCCAGGTTTGTCAAGTGATGAATCATACAGGGCAACTACAAATTTTAACTAATCAATACATTTTAAAACAGAATTTAACATAACTGTGTAGCCATTATCAATGAGATATGTATTATAGAAATTATCTTTATCAATGTCATATAATGAAAACAAGTAACATGGAAGAGGGATTTGACCGACAAGTAACCTTAGCCAAGTTAGAAAGTGAGTTAGCTTAACTTTCTGCATGCATTTTGATGCCGCGTAAATCCTTAATATAAGTCCATCGAACATATGCATCGCTGATATCGACTGTTTTTTTTTTTTCCTCGTCTCCGGTCAATCTGCTTCTGTGATTCATAATGCACCGTTCACCAGGGCTTTGAAGCTGCTGCAGGATTTACAGACTTATTTTTACCCAGCAGCCTTGCTGCTCCGAGCAAAAAGACTCGATCTGGCAACCCTGTCCTATTGGCTGCTACGTGGAAACCAGTCAAATATGTTAAAATAATATAAATAATAAAATAATAATTCACTATATATATATAGATAGTGAAGAAAAGCAATACTTTTATTTTGTGCCCCTGTACATGCAGTATTATTATTACTACTATTTTTAATTATAGCTTTAATAAAAAAATCTCTTTTGGTTGCAGAGTTGCACATGAAACGAAGTACTTTATTACAAAAAAGTAATTAAGCTCACTATATGTTTACAAATGGAGGACAACAGACATCTACAATATCTATGATATCTCACATATTCCCACGGGGGCCATACGCACTTGACCTGAACGCACCGAGCAGATGGACGAGCAGTAATTTTAGCAAGTAGGTCAAGTCAGATTTGGAACGTATCATAAGTAATTTGAAAAAAACAAAAACAACAACAATATGCTGTTTGTTCTGTATTGCCAAGAAATGGTGTAATCATGTATCATGATGCTTGATTTGTGTGCGTTTCCTTCCATGGGAAGGAGAAAACAAAATCTCTATCTGAAGTGGCCTTAAACACGTCGGCAGCTTTCTTTCTTTTTTTTTTTTCTCATTTCATTCCGCCGCATAATCAAAAGCAGTCGTGTCCCGGCTCATTTGCATACAAAATAGCATACATGCATTCTGAGTCTTGAAAATCCAGGGCCTTCTGAACCCTATGGGCTTTCATACACAGCGTATGCTTTATAATAGTCACGTTAAAGCCCTTCTCTGGTGACCTTATCACCTCGCCCGCTTTTCTGAAAACAGCCCGAACATTAATATTTATCTCAACAAGCCTCACATCGCCTGTTGGGTATTTTATTTTGTGAAGAAAATGGCTGGGAGGCGATGCACACGTTGAAACTTTAAACCGTCGGTTATAATTGTATTGTCATTAGAGAGATTGGTCTCTCTGTGTGCGTGAATGCTTTTACCTAGTACTTTTTTTTTCTACTAAGGATTCTAGCAGAGGCCAATGCATACATGTCTGTATATTTCTTCTCAGCTTAAAATCAATTTGAGCACCGAAGAACACTTTAAAGCGACGTTTGTCATCCACTTTACGCCATGATGTACAGCACCAGTCAAACGCTTGAAAACACTCAGTGTTAATTCTCGTCACATTCATCTCCCACCTGCATTCACAGTCTTTCCCACACTGAAAAAAACGTGTTTTCTCACGCGACTTCTGCTCATGAAAGAAGCAGCATCTTGACTGGCCACCAAGTAGTTCTGATTCATAAGCGAGCCGTCACATTTTGTGACCTCTGACCTTGCGATCCTTTCCTAACGCCACCGGGAGCTGAACAAAAAAAGATAAGACCCCCCTCGGCCAGCCCACACACACCAGGGGCTCCGGTACAGACCCCAAACAATCCATCCCAGGCGAATCATCTCAAAGCGGAGAAGAAAATGACATCAAATATTGGAATGAAACCACCGAATCACAATGCAAATTAGGATTGTATTTGACCCGATGCAGGGAGTACACGCGGCAGCAGGACCTGACCACCGTGACTGATAGAAACAGGCACCCCGGGCCACCCTGGGAGGCCGGGTTGTGTTCACTTTATCATGAGAGAGAGGTAGCGACAGAATCCTAAGTCCTACTGTGAGAAACATAAGGTTTTGAGAGAGGTTTTCATTGGGAAAAAAAATAAATAATACATATATATCCCGAGTTTATTCATCTCCCCGATCCTGCCTTATCTAAATTATGTGTGGAGAAAAGTCAGCGTGCATTACCGGCTGCGAAATACGCCGGATGTTGTGACACACGAAGACAGGGATTCCAAAGTGCGGCACACGCCTCGAATTAGGATGCTGGAGCTGCCTTCAGGGGCTGCGAGAGAGGACAAATGGAATGGTGCTATAGCCGTGTAATGTGTCATTTCTTCAAGTGTGTGTGTGTGTGTGTGTGTGTGTGTGTGTGTGTGTGTGTGTGTGTGTGTGTGTGTGTGTGTGTGTGTGTGTGTGTGTGTGTGTGTGTGTGTGTGTGTGTGTGTGTGTTTTCTCCATGAACTAAAACCACTAAAGTAAAAAAAAAGCAAAAAATGAGTGGGGGACAGAGAAGAGTGTATGGTTGATTATAATTTAAACTTTGCCTAAATAGTATAAGATGAAAAGTGATTAGATCTGTTAGAGTAATACAACTGCTTTGGATCTATACATTATGAAAACCGTTTCTGTTATATGGTATATAAACTACTATGTTCATAGAGTAGTTCATTTAATACTTGCCTTCACATGTAGTTAATATGTATTTACAAGTGACCAGACATGAAAAATGAAGTTCATATATTACATATAACATATTTAGTTCATATATAGCTCTTCCCAAATGTCCCAAACAGCCAGTATAAGTTTTGCTTCCATCCGTGCTCTGCTCCAGGCCGAAGAACAAACTAGAAGGCCCGTCCATTTTCAGCATTGTTCAAGAAACTCACTAAATCTCTGCCGCTAGACGCAGGTCTGGTAAGGATTTAGGAGCTGAAGGTTAGATTTAAGGACTTCGAAATGTCCTTGATTTCCTGTGGCCACGTTTTTGGTTTTTTTTCCAACGTCCACTATCTTTCCCCAGAGATTGTCACGGATTTTAGTGGTGTGTGTAGAGTATGGCGTTGAAAAAAAGCAATCCGATTTCAATTTAACCACGGTCCACCCACTGCGTAAGGGATGAAACACAAGGTTTTGCACCTCTTTATTTTTACGTTTAGCCTAAAAATATTTATCTCTAAAAGAAAATTCAAGAGCAAATCTTAGTTGAAATTCCAATGATAATATGTGCATGGTAAAATTAAAGCTGTGTGTGTGTGTGTGTGCTTTTGACAAATAGAGCAATTTAGCTTTGTGTAAGGTGAAACCAGTAGGTGTCTGCAGCAGTCTCAACTGTTTAATGTAGTATGCAACTAATTATTGAGATATCGGTCCTCCCACTAATGGTTTGGTCCAATTTAGCCTAGTCAAGCTGATGTATAAAAGGGCTGCCATTGGACATCTACGGGGAACTGTCTTGGTCCCACCTGCCGATAGGTGGATCACAGTGCTGGCCTGAGCATGTACTGTTTTTTTTAAGTGTACCACCGTTAATAAATCGGCTTGTTGTTGACAAAATGGGCTCTGCTGCCTCCTGTCTCCACTTCGCCTGGTTGCCCTGATCCCTTTTGTTGGGAGGCCACGCCGGTCACCCACAGTCATACATAGAGGGATAATCAAGCCCAAGCAGAATCAAACATGGCTGGACTCCAATAAAGGCGTAGAACCATCTCACAGATGATCAGAAGAAATGACTAAACCGCTCAGTTTAAGTACGTGTCACAGCTAAAGGTCTGAATACTTATGGCTAAGGGATATATTATTTTACTTTTTTTTTTTAAATAAATCTGCAAAAATGTTAACAACTTCGATTTTTTTATGCCAATATGGGGTGCTGTGTCTACATTAATAACAGAAAATTAATCATTTCAGGGAATGGCTGCAATTTAGGGTTCCGTACCCACGGAATGTATTTAAAACAATATTGGACAATACCAACGAATGATCTGTAAAGCCAACAGGTATTATTTACACATTTAAAAATACTAAAATGATGTTTGAAGCAAAAAAAATCAGTCCAGCGTAGCTAGGAGTCTGCCTTCATCGCTGCTCTCACATGAAACCTCCTCCACACACAGACTGAGCTGTGTGTGTGTGTGTGTGTGTGTGTGTGTGTGTATGCAAGCTGTCATAGGGCACGCTGACTTATGATTCCTGCCTAAACCACCATTCTCCATGGAACTGAAATCCCCACCAACAAACCAATCTGACTGAGCATGCCCTTCTATCATGGCTATCTTTTTTTTTTATTTTAAGCTCATACTCCTCACTATGACGAGTGCCTGTGGTGTAATTCTCTCTGTTTGGCTATCGTTGGTATTTTGACTACTTTTTTTTTTTGGCTTGTTTTTCTAGATTGTTACTCTTTTTTATGTTCACGAGGTACATGCTTTGGAAATAAATTCTCATCTACTATGTCCACATCATTTATCTGTCTACCAGCTGCTGCAATGTTGTTCAGATCATCACACACACACACACACACACACTAGTGTCCACATCTGTCTGCTGTTCACACACACTGCTGCCTGCCTCTGTTTGTTTTTTCCCTCACACACACACACACCACTGTCCACCAGCGCCTGGTCTTCAAACACGCCAGTGTTATCTGCTTCCTCTGGCTCGCCGTTCCTCGCTCCTTCTTCCACCTCCTTCCTCCGCCCGCCGCTTGCTCGGTATATCGGAGACTTAAAAAAACAAAGCCATAACGAAGGAGATGATGACTTAATTAGCCGCGTTCATTACGTAAAAACTAAGCGTGACCCCAAAGCTTCGCACAAACATCAGAATATCATGAATGGCCGCTGCACTTTATCGCCCTTGGCTTGAAGGGAAAAAAAAAAAGTCACCATGTAATCATGATATGGGAAGTCTGCCGCAGAGGTGAATTCATTGTGTGAAAGCAATTACACCGTGTTGCTGTGGCTTTATTGTTCCGTATTCCGTTTGTTTTTGGGACCAAACTTGGCCCACACATTCTGTGCTATAAAAATCATTTAAAAAATCTGTGTAGCTCATTCATGAGCTTCAACATTTAACATTTTTATTTGTATCTTCGGAAAAAAAACAACTGAGTATTGCTCTGATAATGTCAATTAATTACATAGTTGAGCTGAAAAAGGAAACAGCTGTTTATTGGGGAACGGTAAGCCGGGTTTTCCCAGAATTCCACCACCCGCCAGGCCGACATCTTGACTTTGTTCCTTCCATGGTCTGACCCTCCTCGCTGAGTCCTGGTGGAATGTTGAGCACACTCTGATTTGAGATTGGAGTTGTATTATCTCCCTTTAAGATTGAAAGGTGCTTATGGCGTATTTATGGCTTTTTGAGTGCAGTGGGGGGGGGGGGGGGAAGAAAAAAAAAAACATCACTGCTGGCTTTAATGTTTATGATAAATTGGATCTATAATTACCATCTGATGTGAAGTGAAATTAAATGTGTGAGAGGATCATTACACAATCTGGCTTCAATTCATCACATCATCATCTGCATCGCTAGTTTTCCCTGTTGTCTTTTAAAACAAAAATAATTTATATAATATATATATATATATATATATATATATATATATATATATATATAAATAATATGACAAAGGGATTAAAGCATTATTCTGTCCCTAAGAAAAAGAAAGTCCCATCCACCCTAACCTGATA
This sequence comes from Eupleurogrammus muticus, assembly GCA_036785175.1. Taxonomy (NCBI): domain Eukaryota; kingdom Metazoa; phylum Chordata; class Actinopteri; order Scombriformes; family Trichiuridae; genus Eupleurogrammus; species Eupleurogrammus muticus. Next base: position 9,996,252 of record JAYKQN010000001.1, read on the forward strand.
AAATCAAGGTGTTCAGTAATACATAAAGGGAAGAAAGGCTAAAATATGAAAACAGAACAGTAACAGAAGGAGAAAAAACACAGACACTAGCACAAACACAACAAATCACTTAATTTATAACTCATAGAATGACTTATCTATACATTACCATAACTTGAGAATAAATGCTGGTTATTTAACATTAATTTAAAACATTGGTCTGTTGAATAACGCACAATGGAAGTTGGAAACTGGTAAAAAAAAGAGCATGATGTGAGTCAGAAGGGTTAAAGGGGGGCATGCAACACCTTTAATGACTGCCAGATCCAATAAACTGAGGAATATAATTTCCATTCTAGATCTCCAGTCAACAGCTTCATTATCAACTGAACACATTTCACTCTTTTTAAGAGAACACAGCTTGCAGAAAGGCCATCATCATCATTATCATCTCCTGACAGTTCTTTGACCTGATGAGACCAAACCACCAGGACTTCTCTGAAAGGTCTCCGCTGAATTAACCAATAGTTGTAAAATCAGGAAACTCTGCCTCAACTTTAACCTTTCCGGCTGCTGACGCTTGTGGTGTTGCACTCGTTGAGTGAGTCTGCATCTGTCTGGTTCTGCTCCTCGGCTGCAGCAACAGGACGGGCCTCGATGTGGCGACTTTGCCGGAGGGGGCGACTGACACGGTTTGATACGTTTTCACGGCCTCCTCTATGACTGTCTGCCCTTCAGGGACAGCTCCGGCCGTCTCCTCTTCTTCCTGCCTTCCACCTGCAGTGTGCTTCACATTAATCGAGGTCACATGGGAGGATTTCTGCTGGATTTTGCCAAATTTGATGTTGCATTTCGGGATCAGTCCTTAATGGAGCTATTTTAATTTGGACAAGGGTCAGCGACCTGGCTGACAAACAGGGTGTCGCTCTTTCAACAAGTGGTGTTAGAACTAATTCTGATTGACAGCTGCTTATTAATGACAATAAACTGCATGAATTCTCCAATATAAAACAACAGGACACACAAGACGGCAGAAAACAGATTACCAACATCTTAAGCTATGTTCCTATCATGTTCTGAATCCAGTGCCTAGACGATCTACACCTTAGCCTGTTCCCATGATTTTGATGTGTTTTCAAGCTCATTCCTGCGAATGCATTCGTGTCAGATACAACTTTTCGGGAAATGTTACATGTGACTTACTTGAAGGCCGTAACAAAATGAAAACGTGTTCAGTCGATAAAAGTTCTTGCTCAATGAGAGCATACTTCTCAGAGAAGTCCATGTGTGAACACTACTGCACTACTTTAGTGTCACTGCTGGCATCTCTAAATGCTCTGCACCGCTCAACTTGATGTGGCCCGGTTAAAATGATTCTTTTTGCTTTCCAAGCAGATTAAGTCCTTTACCACTGTTGTGGTGTTGTTCTTAACTCTATCATCTATTCATAGTGGCCAGCAAAATGCTGATTTCATCACGCCACAACAAGCTACATTTTCATGTGCTCCATTTCCACTATATAGTATGGTAGAGGACAGAACATTATGCTTATTTTAGAGTTTTCTATTACCGTGAAACCATACTGGTCTCATGGTCCCTGTTACTGTTTTAATAACCCTTTTGATTAGGTTACCTAGCACACAGGACTGGTACCCTAGGGGTGGATCCGTCTTACAGGGTGGAAACGTAAAGCTGTTCATTACAGACGTGAACCTGTGCCGATCCGTACTGGACCGTACTGTACTAACAGAGGAAATAAGGCTATGGTCTATACAGGTGCAGGTGACGCAATCACACAACCTGTTTTTCCTCATTTACTAAAGGACATGTCCCTGTAACTTTAATTTGTAATCATTCTTTCTTTTTTTTCCACTTTCTCAATTTTGCATTTCTAAGTTTCCTTTTAAGTTTGACTATTTCATCCTTCATTTTTGTCTTTTTCCCCCCCCCTTTAACTTGCTTTGCTATTATTTCCTTCGGAGGTAGACAAAGCAAGTCGCAGAGCATTCTCCTGTGGTTCATTTGGTTGACTGGTTTTGGGTTCAAGTTTGGGTTCTGCTTCAGTGTTTCCTGCTGATTCCTCTCACTAATTCTCTACTGATCCATTTTCGTCTGTGCGGCAGGAGTCAGCAGCTTGTACAGCCGGTGTTTTTAGGCTTTGCTGCAGACTTTATATTTCTAATAGCTACACAGAAAAACAATGAGTATTAGATACAGGCTGTAATCACGATTCAGTCACTTTAAAGAGACTGCTCAAGGAAAACATCCAGGCCTTTTGCAAATGAGTATAAACCTATTTTGATAAGTCTTTTACTTCTTCCTTCTATAGATCTGTTTTTTCGCCTCCCGACTACATAGCAATACCTTGCTCTTTTTTGCTCAAGAAACTCAGGCATAGTGATGATGTCACAGATTTTAGATAATACAGATAAAACAGGAGAGTAAAAGTTACGGCACAGTGTACAATATAATTAAAAGCCTCAAATTTGATTAAAAAAAGTGGCAGCAAACAGCCTTGAGTAAAAAGAACGGAGAGTTACAGCAGACCTGCAGATTTTCTTTTTTTTTAGCACTTTGTTCCAGATACGTGGTGCATAAAAACTGAAGGCTGCCTCCCCACGTTTAGCAGACTCTCTCATAAATTTTGCTGCTAAACATTTTAATCATGCAATATGTGTAGAAAAAAAAGGAATGTAAAGGGGAAAAACTGTTCTGGGTCTATTTGATGATTATACAGTGACGGATGAATGTACTGTAACATATGAGAGGCAAGGAATATTGCTGACTTCAAAGTCAGTTTTATCTTACTATCTTTTTCACTTGCCTGCCTTCTGATGCAAAAGTGATATATATATATATATATATTAATATCCCGGGATGGAACAGGGACAGAAGTTGATGCTGAAACTCACCATGTTGACCTTGTTTGACTAGGGGATTAAGGTCATTCATTCTGGGATTTAGCTGTGTTTGGACAAAGGGTTTTGGTGACCATTGTAGAGCCTGATGTTGACTCATCGACTGCGTTAGTTAACTACAGCAGGAAGCAGCAGGCAGACAGGGTAAATGGTTTGAAATAATCAAACAATCATCCCACAGAGTAAAACAATATTTATTTGTCCTATACCTTGATTTGCACCCGAATGATGATTCGGTGGTGCTATACAGGTTGAGCCATGAGTCTCTTCCACTTTAACATTCAATTTAAGTCTCTAGAAAAGCTGTTATCACCACCATAATAGTAAAATACAATACCTTAATGGTATTGTCCTACTACATCAGTAACAAGAAAAAACACAAAAAGATACATGGTGATCCTGCTGGTGGCTCACATGATTGATAATCATATGGGCCTTTGTGCTTCATATGCATGACCAACGCATGTATCTTGATTACTAATTTAATATCTCCTCTCAGGCACCTTCCCACTATAGCAATCATAGAAGAGTATGCTCTTGGGACACCGATGCCATCCTTGCCTGTTGTCTGCATACAGTAACAGTTTATGATGATTGCTGCCGGCTATAATTCAGTGATTATATGTATTATTCCCCAGGCTTTGTGCTCAGGGCTCTAAGGCAAACAGGAATAGATGGTGGGGGGGGGGGGGGGCGGCCATGTCTGATAGACCTGTGTAACTGGAATGAACCAGATATGATTCCGTTTGTTAAAACACAGGCGTAATGAATATTTAATAAAGTCCTAATCCATGTGATAAAATGTACCCCCAAGTCAAATCTTTCAAGCTCTTCAAAGAGGCAGCTCCATTCAACACATCTAACGGCAAAGAGATGGATGGATGGATAGAATCATATACAAGGTCCTATATCTTTATCGATTAAGGATGAAGTTTAATTTTTCTGTTTAAACCTTTGCTAATATTTTTTGATCACAGCTAAGTAAAGAACTAGGCCAATACATGAGGATTTAGGGCATCTTTTCCTTTTTGGAGGATGAAAGGTATGCATGGATTGTGGCAAGGTGCCCGCTTTAAAGGCATGATTATGAATTCCATGCAACGAAGTGGATGTATAATATCTTAAAATGGTTTGTACAAATCATGTGGAAGCCCATCCGGCCTTGGGATTTATTGAGTGGCATACTTTAACTTGCCTGAGAGAGCTCTTCAGACTTTACTGGCACCTCCAAAAGAGCCTCTGTCACTACCAGAAATCTGAAGATAATAAAGATATAAAAAAATCTGTGAAACCTTTGTTTATCTAAGTCACCCTGTGATAGGTAAAGGGAGTATTATAGAATGATGTAAATCTTTCATGTATTTTCTCAATGGAGGTTTTTACCTACTTCCAGTATATCTGTAGTATTTCTCGTTACGTCATTTCTTTTTAAAGAAAAAGGGTATTCCACCAGAAAGCTGAGGTTATCTCCTGTTTTTTTACTGGGTCCCTCAAAAAAATGAAGCTTCTTCTCTAATCATTTTAAGGAATGTGCTGTCTTTTAGTAAAGGCCATCTCTTGCTTTTATGTAGGCAAATAAAACAGTAGCATGGTCTGAGATGGCTATATTACCAACATCAAAGCTAACAGAACTCTCCACTAATGACTGAGAAATATGAAAATTAATCAATACGAGTATTAACTTTATGGTTATAATAAAATAATGAGTAATATCTACTCTCTGGATGCATCGATCTCCAGATGTCTTTCAAATCCAAATCAGAATTTGTCTAATGGCAGCAGCTGATCCACTCTGTGTGCTATATCTGGGCAGAGCTCTATTGAAGTCTTGATTTCATATTTGATACATATATTGTGTTATAATATCTGAATATTCCTGATTCCAAGATAAGCTGTGATAACTAAAAAAAACTTTTATTTCATTAAAATGAACACTTTTGCCACTTCTGGGTTCCCTTCCCCATCCATGAGCACCTCAATTTTAAGGATTCATTCTTATTTAAAAATGTTTTCTTAACAAAAGGCTATGTTAACCTTTGATGACATTAAGTAAGTCTATATTTTTAACAACATCGTTAAGTCCCGCTAGATTCCATCTGGCTATTATGTCAGCTATATTGGTCATGGAATAGCAGTGTGTTCATAAATTGTGTATGACGCTTCCTAGCCCTCTGCAGTGTTTAATCTCTCAGGGTTGCGGGGTGGCGGAGTGTACACTCCACTCCTCTATTCCTCAAATAAGCCTTGACCTGCTTGAAGGAGACCCTCCGTTCTGTGATTTTCTTGGAGTATATCTGAGAAAAACATGACCCTGGTGTCTTGCCATAAAATGTGCCCCTTCTCGCTTGCTGCACAGACTGTCAGATCAGGAGATGCTGTCTACACAGTCTATTGTGGTGTTGGAAAAATGCAACTTATTGATATGTAAAAGACAAAGTGTTGTCGAGCCAAATGACTAGGTATTTGGAAACCTACACAATTTTTTTTAACTTTTTGCTGTAGTACATGATCTAGGCCTGAGAAGTGTTCAACACAAGACATAGAAAGGGGAAAGACTTTTGGGTTTAGTTAAAACTAAAGAAGTACTGCATCCAGGGAGGGACCAGTAGCATACATAATAGTGTTGTCTGCATGAAGGTAAATGAGTGAATCTCCAACAAAATAAAACATATTTATTTAAACAATAGGACCCAGGATAGAGCCTTGCAGCACGCCCTTATTGACAGTATGGGGCTGTGAGAGGAGTTGTTATGATATAACATTCACACCCTATCATAGAAGAGAATCAAGCCAAGAAGTGAACATAGAAATCAATGTTGCTAAGCCTGTCCATAAGAATTGGATGATCTACTATCTCGGGGGCCTTAGCTACATCAATGATGATTGCTGCACATTTTTTTGCAATGCATCAATGGCAGATGACTTGATCATTAAAGACTTGACATGATGAGTTGCAGTCACACAGCCATAGCTCAATCTGAACCCAGACAGAACACCAGGCAAATTATTTTGAATGATTAGACATTTTTTGAAATGCACAGATGTATTAAAATGGCTGTGTAAGAGCTCGGGTCAACCTGATCTCAATACACTAGCTTTTTCCATACTGATTAATTGCCTGTTGAGGGGAGGGTCAGGTTACAAGATCTTTTATTATAACCATAATTTGAGCCACATGCTTTTAAAAAAAAAAAAAGGAAGACTCACAATGATCAGACTCTGCTGTCTTTTTTTTTTGTAGCCCAACTCAAACAGCTGCTTCAAAACTTCACCCTCCAATTTGACCTGAAAAGAGAATGCTATGTTAAGGAGTTGGAGCCCTGGAGGGCAGAGATGTCTGGAGGGGTTTTAGAGATCCAAAAATTCACAGCTTTTCCAGTAAGTAGAATAGGAGGAACAAGAGGGGGTAGCAGAATCATAAGTGTGATCACACTTGATGAATTGCTCCTTAAAAATGTTGATAATGAGTGTCTTCTCAGTGGCTATTAAGTAGCCATCAGTACCAAAGCAGCCAAGGGGGTGGATTGCCCTCTAGATCTCTCACCAGGATCTCTAATCTCTTTCGATCTGAGCTGCTACTATTGTTTTTTTGTTTTTTTTGTAATACCCAACTTATTAAATACAATCAAGGTTTGCAAACAGAATGTGTGGCTTTTTTTTTCAAAAATGACTAAAAGTGATGCAATCAGCATTAGATTTAGGGGGGGGGGGCTTGCATTATAACTGTCAGTATTTTTTCTGGTGAACTTGAAGTTCATACATACTTTTTTAAGAGGGGCATGTTTGTGGATAATTTCACTGACGATTGCAAAGAGTTCTAACCACATATCTACAGGAGGATCAGGCTGACTCTATGCCATTCAACAATGGAAAGGTCATGTAGGAAAGCTTTAAGGTTGAAATTGTTCAGGTGGCTTAAGCATGTCCTAGTTTAGCTCACGTAAAATGGCAAGCTCTGATTTGGTAAAATTGGCTAAAGCACTGCTTAAGGCTGCTGAGGTAAAAGCTTCAGCAAATAGGGGGGTGATAGCAGCCAGCTGACATTGAGAATGTGTTTGATAATTCGAAGTTGAGAACCAGTAGGCCAAATGGGATGAAATGGATTTTTGCAAAGGATTTTTTCAAAGTTTCCATGCTTCCACCCCTTAAAAACCTGTCTTGTCTAAACTGATCGCAACATGTGTAAATCAAGTTAAGCAATAAATTTCTTAGGCAAGTGTCACTAGAACATCAGAAAAAGAGTAAATTCCTCACTTTAGTTGGTCAACTTTAGGTAAAAAGCTTTTTACATTAATATGCAAGCTCAGTTTTTTACAGGTACAGAAGTCCACATAATAAATAATTTACCAAATAAATAAGTAATTACTTGTACTTGCACCAATATTTGGAGTGTAACTGGGGAGCACATTGTTTGTAGGAGGGCCAGGATAAACAAATACATCACTATAAATAATACAAATTCAAATAATCAGTGCAAGGCAAAGATTCATGGGTGTGGTAAGATGCTTTTTTTAACAATGTGTATTACTATATTAGATGGTAATCCTATCAGCATATGGGACACTACAGTATTGTAGCATGATTTATTAAGAGATGTCAAACTGAATACATGTTTGTGCTTAATAAAGACAAGCTGGTCATGTCTTTTTTTGTATTTTTTTTACTGAGGCAGTGGGAGTGCCTCAGTGGGAGAGGATTATAATATGACACTCAACATAGAGCCAAGAATGTACTGTTTCCCATACATTCACTTATTTGTAATGGTTTACCTTAATAAACAATTGATTTTTTAAATTTGCTTTGGGCTGCACACCCCGCGCTGAGCTCCCCAGTCTCTCTGATTTCCTCCCAGACAGACACAGAAGAATCTCATCCCCCCCCCTGCTGCACATGTTGCACCTTCTACCAACACCATCTCCACTAACACTAATAGGTAAAGATTGATTTTGCTTAAAGCACCAACCATAGACTATAGCACTATACAGACTCCTTGGTGCATTCAGGTGCACCCGGTAAACTCAACACAACATGTTATCATTCAAGTGTCCCTTGTGAGCTCATAAATCTGCACTCTATATCTATGTTGTTTAAAATAGAACCATTTTTATATTTTCTTATTTGTTGGATTACAAAAATCTGTCATTGCTCTCTTCGTTTTTCATTACAGTATTTTTAATCATCATATTGGAAAGCAAAACAAGAAATTCCAATCTTCAAAAGTGCAAAATATAATAAAAGAAACTTAGTAAATAGTATATATGTAATACTATACACTATACTATACTATACTACTACTATAGTTAGTAGAACCCCCACATCACCAGTGGGTATATGAATTATGGTAACAGGTCATTATGGATATTCAATGTTTAAATATAAGTGTAAAGAAACTAAGGTAACAGACTCACTGAAGGACGGTCGTCTGTAAATGATGTAAGAGTCTGGAAATATGGAGTTTTAGTTCACTCATTAAAAGGGTTGCCCTGTCAGAAGAAGTGTGTTGGCCCTCATTTAGCCAAGCCTTCCACTGGGCTGCAAGGACTGGTCGGATAGGTTAGTTGGGTCGTTAAAACGAGGGCTCTGGCCGTGAACCAGGGCACTGTACAACATGCTGATCAACAAGAAAAATGACCAGGAGATGAAGGTCTGATGAACTGGACAAAGAAACTATGTCCTGTATGACAGGCCACACCGTCCCCTGTTAGACGAGTGAGTGTGAGCCCTGAGAAAAAGGCTGCTGCTGATTGTGCTTTGGTTTATTCCCTGCCATTTTTTTAGAGACAACACAAGTTGGACGTTTGAATAAAATGGCTCCAAGTCAACAAAAGGAATGATCAATATTTTAATTTATGAAAATGGAACCTTGTTCATGTTCGGCCAGCAGCAGACCCTGTTATTTTTTAATCTTGCATAACCACATAAAGCCCGAGTCTCTGTTATTTTCACCTGACCAGTATATGCAGGGCAAGTAAGGCCACCCGCTGTCATCTCATACTAGAGCCAGTATTAAATTGTCGTATTACTTAGTGGACAGTAAGTGCCCCAGAGTGTTTCCACCATGTGATGCTGTTCAAACTAGAAGGTTTCCCCTAAGGGTATAGGTATGCATAATAAAAGAGACAAGTCTACAGTGATATCTCTAATAGAAGTGCTCCGTGTGTAGTGGTTTCCCTATTAGAGGTGCGAGTGTGCAGTCATTTATCAACATAACATTGCAATAATTTGCATGCCATCACCATTCGTAGGAGCACGTCCAGCCAGCAGGGTTTGGGTAGTACGGCGCTGTCACTTTAGGGAGCAGGACTTTGGCAACTGTGTTGCATTGGCTAGTGGAATAGCAGGGGATAAGCAGCTGGACATGTGTCTGAAACTGTGAAGAATTAAAACATTGTCATACTGATTGTTGTGTACCTGAGTTCCACCCACTGTCTGTTTGTGTCCGTCAGGATTCAAAGAAGTGTGTTCCAGCAAGGAGCCATTATTTTCCATGTTGTTTTACTGCAGAATTTTGAATAGTAATAGATGCTACAATCATATTAAACAAAATCAGACATATCCCATTCATTTTATAGATATATTTTTTAAATTGTATTAGAAAACTCATCAAATTGAACAGCAATGTAATTAATTATTCAAATGATATATTCCATTTCTATGAATGCAGAGGCAATTATAGAATATGATAAATAGATACATCCATAAAGAGTTAGAACTATGTAGGTAAAAATGAGCTAACATAGAATAAGACTAGAATACAACTTAAAGTGCAGTGTAAGAAATGGATATTTATACAATTTATACAATAAGTAAAAGCTGCAGCAGATCTGCTGTTTTCTGGGACTTTATTCCAGATGTGTGAAGCAGAAAAAACTAAACGCTGCCTCTACATGTTTGGTTGTTGACTTGGCAGAATGCCGAACCTGTCGCAGACAACCTGAGAGGTCTGGCTGGTTTCTAATGTAGCGGCACAACAGGTGCTGCATTAACAAATCATTTTTATCATGAGACGGGCTCCGAAATAGCACCTAAAAAGTTCATGCACCAATAGGGGGTGAGGGGAGAGAAAATGGAGCAGCATGTGGGTAGAATTTGGTCTCAGCTTTTTCATCTTGTCATTAAGAACTGAAAAAAATGTCTGAGCTTAAATATAATAAATGTTGAATATAAACTGCAGGTAAGACATAGAGAAAAGACAAAAACATAAAAAAAATTAAAAATGGATGCTATTAACTGGTATAAATATTAAAATGTTGAAATCAATCACCTGTATGGGAGTTAATTAAGTATTGGACTTTTTGATGGTGAACAAGATGCTGATACACATCTTTAAAGGAAAGACAGGAAGAGAGCACGGAGCTGCATGAGAAACCATCTGCATACTACACTGTGCATGAGAATGCTAAAAATAGCATGTGACAATAAAGAGCTGTATTTTGGGGAAAAAAGTCTTTGTTCAAAACATCTACAATCCCTACTATATGTATGAATATTTTCCACAAAGTTCAGACCCGGAGTAAAGATGCACAAGCTCAAAGGTCGGCTGTCTCTTCTCCTTCAAACGCTGAAAATGCATCTGTTGATAATGCAGTGCAAGTTGAGAAAGCTGCTTATTCAAAGGGTGAGAACGTGAATTTGGGTCCGAATGAATTATTTGAAAATGCATGCAAATTATTTCATTTTCATGTTGTTGAAGATGGACATTGATGACACAATGTTAATATCACCAATTTTGGTTGGTTTGCAGGTGTGAGCGGACAACAATGAGTCTATATTCTACATAGTGAAAATTGTATTTGCTGGTGCAAACCTAAAAAGCAAACTCGTATGATTGTGGCCTAGATGAAAACAGGGAACTAAGGACTACTCCTTTCTCTTACTTTCCCCTCACTTATACATCATGTCTGTCTTGATTTCCTTCAGAGCTGCTGAGCTGATGCCAATGTTGCTGCTTGAGGACGTTGGGCCTGGCCCTGCTCTAACCCTTGACTTTTATCACATTTACACAAGTCGACTACGAGGGGAATCCAATGAGCCTGAAACCCTGCCTGTGATCACACACATACACACACACACACACACACACACACACACACACACACACACACACACACACACACACACACACACACACACACACACACACACCCCAAAGATCACATCCTTATTTACAGTCACCTCCCACAGCCCTTGATTGATGGCAGCCATCTCATTAACGCCATAGCAGTACAAGGCCTCCTAACACACCCCATCAGCACGTCCTCTGTCAACCATGCTGCTTTTTTGTAGTGCAATTAAAGATCCCCTGGAAACCAACTGTACTTAAGACACATGGACCATATCACAGCTTTTTTGAATATTTGCTTTCATTTTTGGGAGGCAGGGGGAGAAAATCTAGAGCCAAGTGGGGAATAGGGGGGGGGGGGGGGACACTTAATAATTACTTAACACACACACACACACACACACATAGATAACCTTTACAGTATTTCTGTCAGGTGACGGTGCAAGAATGGAAATGATACGTGATTGATGCCAGGAAGCATAGGCGCGGTCCAGGGGGGAAAGCAGTGCAAGGTCTTACTTATAAAAACATCAATCAGGGAGCATGGTCTGTGAAGCCATGGGTTGTAAAAAAAAGAAAACACACACACACACACCAGAGGTGCCCCCCACTCCCACTCTTTGCACTGTGAACAGGACTTCCCTCGCAGGGAAGCAGTGTTCCTTCACTGGGTTAATGAAGACACAGATGCTGTGCATGGCTGCAAAGCACAGGAGAAACATATCACTGCGCTGTCATCACACAAACCGGAGACATTACTTTCACCAATGTGAGCATTATGGCTTCCATCTAACAGGGTTATGTGCAAGTGGAAATACAGTAATAGTAGAAATAAGTGATTTTCTTTTTTTTGAAGATTAGTTGTTGTATTTCATAGTTGCTGCTGCTGTGTTCCTTTTCTTCTGCGCGGCTGCAGGAAAACTCATTTTACCTCAGGGTGTCAGTTCATTAGGTCTATTTCATGCAGGATCAGTTTACAATAAATAAACCTGCAATGAATTTAGACTGCAGCCACATTACCAAAATCACATTTTATTTAGATTAGGCATATCCCTAAGAGACAAGCCCACGAGCTAATTACAGTAGTGGCAAGTAGAGAGCTCAGGGAAATCTCAATCTATCTCAATATTTGCAATGATTGTTTCAATGCTTTAGTGGCTTTTAGTTACTTCGTCCAGCCAATGGGATGTTCATAGTTAAATGAGCAGGAACACTACCCTGTTGCCTGGAATAAAGTTTTTGAAATATAGACGCACATTTTGGTGCTGTTGCACATTTGCTTAGAGAAGATTGACCATCTTGGTGCAGATATGTGCTCTTTGAGTCCCATTCTAGTTGCTTTTTTGCAAACTGTGACGTGCAGTTATTACAATGTGCACAAAAACGGTTAATTTTTTATCAGAAAAATTAAATAAGTGGAAAATAAACAGCGAGCAGCAGTCTGCATATATCAGGCTGATTGTAAAAAAAACACCCAAACAACAGCAGATCAATTAGTGAGCAGACCTTGCTGTGCTGAAAGTGATGGATGTGCTCTCCTCAGTTGAAGCATCTGCTACTGACAGTATAGTGTGTATTTTGTGCATAATGATGACTGCCTCACAGGTGGTGCAGATCTTTTATTGTTCTATTGCTCATTGTCATTGAAAATGCAGGTTTGATTCTTTTTTGTTTTTTTGGCCATTGCTAGCAACATTATCAAGAAGAAAGAGCAAGAAAAAAGTCAATGTGCACACAGTTACTTTAAGAGATGTTATGCTTCTAAAACGTGTATCGTGGATTACCTAAATGGAACGTTATTCAGTCAATGAAACCTAAACACAAAAGTACATACTAGGGATGGGATGGTTTATGAAAGTTGTTGTGGAGACTTGTGTTGGTATGGTGAGTAGGAACGAGAGTTAGAAACAGCAGCACTTTATAGATCTGCACTGTATGAAGAGACATAGTTTCAGACATAGGGACCTAAGTCTAGTGCTGATAGAGCCTGTGTATCTTTGTTAAAGATAACTATCAATATCTCATCCTTTGCAGCCAGAATCTCATCTAATTTACATGTACATGATTGATTTTCCCAACAATTAAAGTGTGTAGTATATATTGTATATGATCACTTACTGTTTTGACATCTTAGGGGAAGCTGAGCTTATCTTGCAGCCTTAGACGAATCGCCAATTCTGGGGGAATTTACTGGAAATGAACTAGACTTGTAGAATCTGTTTTACTAGAAGGGCCAGACCCGCCTCTGTTTTCCTAGAAGGGTTTGGTCCTGTGATAGTCCCTGACAACTGTGATGGAGGGGGGGGTGCTGATTAGGGAGAGTAGCATCCTGGACAACACCTCCCACCTGCTCCATAATGTGCCAGCGAGGAGATGCACCGCAGAGCACCGCAGGAGGTCATTCCTGCCTGCGGCTATCAAACCTTTTTACTCCTCCTTCAGAGGGACGAATTAAAGAGTTTACCAGTCCAATTTGGGAGTATTAGGATGCGCACATTTAGGCCTGTCAATAGCCAGGATGGTCATAAACTAACTAGGCAGGAATTAGTTACTATTGAATTGCATTTTATGGGTAATGTGGTTGATCGTTACATCACTTTGATACTTCACTTTTTGCTGCATCAAAAAGTAACAGAGTTGCATCCCTGTTGTTGTTGTTGTCTTTTTTGCATTTTGCGTGCAGAGGGAAATGTAAGTCGTGACCGTCATGCGGCTCCACTGATAACGTGCATTACAGGCTTTGTTGTGGTTCAGCAGTTATTTCAATTACAGTATGTCTCCCCACTGTAGAGAAACCTCAGGATTCCACTGGTACCATAGGACAAAAACAAATGCCATGTATGAAATGTTAATGTAAAAAAAAAAAAGGTGTAATGTGCTTCAGAAATACCTTCTTACCCTATTGCTTTACGTTAAAATGTTTGACCTTCAATGAGAGCAAACGCAATCGATGAAGGCCGAATTGCATTGAGCCTATATCAGAACTTCTCATCTGAGCGGAGCTAAGGGGGAGTTTTCCCTTAAGTTGGAACCTTTCCCCTTTCCACTTCTCAATACAACTGTTTACCAGGCACCATTCCGCTCATTATTCTTACCTCCAGAAAGGTCATTTGTCAAATCTCTTTTAATTGGGCTATTTTTCACGGGACAAACACAGCCCTCTGGAGAGTATTTCATCTAAAATGTTGATAAGCCCCCCCCCCCCCCCCCCCCCCCCCCCCCCCGCCCCCCCCCGATTGTTTCCATGCATGCTCATATGCATGATTTTGAAACATAAGGGGCAGTGATGAACAAAGGCTCTGTAAATAGTGTAATTATCATTTTGATGCACCAATGCAGATGAAATTGACATATTTCTTTTACAGATGAATAAGGAAAATCCCCCTGCAGGACCTGCCACATTATTGTTCGTGTGTTCCTTTATAAATATGCAATCATAATTCAGCCTGTTTTTGCATCTGCGGGGCCATTTGTGAAGTTATTTTTCACTTGTTTGTTTTCCGTCTGTTTCTGGCCATTTCTTCTGAGACTTCTTTGAAGGAAATGTGAAAGCACTCCACATCTCCCTATTTGCATTGCATTATGGTGCAGGTGCGGTGGCTGGGGAAGGGTCTGGAACCATGCTAATGAACAACCTTGTTTTAATTAACTTCAAGTTAAAATGGCGTGAAATTGAAAATGATTATTGCCAGAGTAAACATGGCTAATTAGGATATAAGGGATGCGAGTAAATTATTTGATAACTATTGTTTATTTGAGGCTGTGCGTCACCTGGCTCGGGTTAGAAAATTAATTTCCAGAGCACACAACCTGCCCGCGTGATGCCTGACAGTAATTGTCTGTGAGTGGGGGGGGGGAATGATCGGTGTGGCTGTTCAATAATTTCAACATCTTTTACAGTTTAGCTTACTAGTACATTTTTTTCCCGGCTCCTGATGATTGTTATACTGCGGGCTGTGGCTGGCAGGGGAGGGGGAGCGCCACATTGACCTGAGCTCCGTCCACACAGATAAATGAGATACAATAATCAATACTATAAGTCAGTTAAATAGTGTTGCTTATGAATTACATATCGCGGCCTTTGCCAGGTCAGCTGCTTATTTGTGTTTCCATACCTCTTAAAATTTCATCATCTTAAATAAAATAATACATATAAGAGAATTTATCCGTTTTACTGAGCTGGATGAAAAATCACAGTACCTGCACTAAACAATATGTTTATATTCCAATCAGTGCAGCTCAACAGAACAGATTGTGAGGCTGGCGCTGACAGCAAGGAATCTGCCACCGGGTGATGAATGGCGCTGTCAGATTAGGGACAATTTGATCATGTCTATTGACTCCGAGTGTAATTCCACTGATCACATCGTGAGCGACGACGCTTGTTCAGACATATGCTCGGTCATTACACCTTGGACTGGTAAGCGGCGTCCTTGCCTTCCTCTCGATTTCCATTCTGACCTTTGATTTGCATTGATATGTCCACCGTGTTAATTTGGCTGCTGTTGTAATTCTACATTGAAGACCCATATGGGACTTGTTTTTTTTTTTCTAGGAGAGATATATGTATTATAAATATATTGCATGCATTTACAGTATCAGAATCTGGTTCAGCTAACAGTAATTGCATAACCTATTTGGGTTCATGTCATGTCTTTTGCTACTTAAAACTTATTCCCAACCCAATCCAGAAAACATTGTTAGAAACTAATTCAATTAAAAATGGAAAGAGCAGCTATTGCGATTTTTGCCTACATATTTGTAAAAAATTATCGACCTCCATCCTCCTCATGTGAATGTGTCTCCCATTTAATAATATACCATTAAAGATTGAAAGTTTTGTTTCTGCAGAGAGACAGTTAATTTTAATGTTTCACATAATCAAAAAATTCTGTTATGTGGTGTGATAACGCTGTTGTTAAGATGTGGTTTAGGCACAAGAAACACTCAAGGAAAAGTAAGGAACAGATCCTAGTTTGGGTTAAAATTGCCAATATATGATGTAACAAGACAAAATGTCCATTTACCAGTTGGTGGTAATCAGGCGTCAACTTTTTAACAATAGATAAAACGTTAGACTCAAACCTTCCTCCTCCTGCTTTAAAAAGTTAAACTTAACTTAAACTATAAGTTAACAGGTCTGAAACATCAACATCGAACGAATCGATGACTGCGGACTGTGATTCAATACAATATGAATAATTCAACACCATAACCTGATTTTTTTTTTTTGGACTATAGAGCAATGAATGTTAAGGCATAAATTTAACTTAATTAAGTGAAAAGTACAATGTTACAATCAAAGCAGCAGTTTAGATTGGATTTTTGGTGGATGGGTGCATTTACTGTTATTTGCTTAAACATAAATGGTTATTTGAATCCTACTCCCCAACAACAATTTGTCTTATTAACTGTAATTAAAGATAAGTCAATCAATAAAAAACTAATACAACTTCTCTGGCCGTTTGCCACACTTTCACCAAACTTTACTGTTGGCGGCAGAGTTTATCCGGAAATTTTAATTATAAAAAATTATGGGAAATAATAATATCTTTGAGAAACGAATAATCAAATAACACATTCATTTGGTGTGAGGCAGAGTGGAGGTGTTGGTAAAAAAAAAAAGCCGAGATCACTGATCTGCACAAGTGGTTCTTGGACTTGATTACATTAAAACCTTATCTGCACTGACAACCTCGATTGGAGCGTCCCTGAGCATTAACAAAAAAAAGAAAGGATGAAAGAATTAAAGTGTCCTTATCTAAAAAAAAAAAAAAAGTAACTCCTCATTAGAGTCAGGAGGTGCTCGAGCCCAACTTGTTTGTATTAGGTATCCGACGGCATCAGATACCAAAATTATTCATAGTGGTTCCCAGACGGCCACACTCAATGGAAGGGGTGGGAGTGCAAAACCATTTAAATACAGAGATAACAGCGGCCGCGTTCCGCAGGCCTCTCCCTGGAAGACATTCACAGCGCCGCGCCAAGTTGTTCATGTGAAAAGTGGCGGAAACGGGATAATAAAAGTCACAAAAACCTCAAATCTGTTGTCAGAAAGGTGCGCTGGGCGGACGCTTCTGGAGCGTCTCGATTTTTTATTTTTTTTTTCTTTGACAAGCTGTTTCGTTAGAGAAGAATGTCACAGTAAGCACAAAAAAAGCAAGCTTCCAACCAAGGATTTTGCATTACTGGCAACATTTTTAAAGCATGCAGGTATTTTTTCGGGGTAATGCTTTGTATAAATGTTTTCAAAAAGAGCACTTACTGTAGGTTCTTTTTAGTGTGCATATATATATATATATATATATATATATATATAGATGCATATATATATATAGATGCATATATAACTATCTTAGATGTTACTGTGAAGGCTGTGGAATTCCTGACATGCATGAACAAGAATCTTACACAGTTTTATAGAGCTTTTATTAAAAAAAATGTATAGTACATTTCCTGAGCCTGAGGCCTAATTAAGGTGTTCTTTGGCCTCATCTTAAAAAAACATAAGACGTAATCTATATCTGGATGGGTTAGTAGTACTGTTAGTAGTGTTTGTCAGAGGGGAGGCCAAATACTCCCTTTTTCCTCTCAGCACTCAAGTATTTATGTGTAATTTCCTTTCATCAGGATGCATTAACACACCCTTACAAAAATAGGCTTTTATGTTCTCAAAATGAGTGAGCTGTAAAACAGACAGCACTTAAAGAGACAACAAAAAGAAAACATGTTGATAGATAAAAAGCCGGATTAGACCCATATTTGTATGAACAATTCTACCAGAAAATTGCTGTGCAAAAAAAAAAAATATATTTGCCCTGCATGAGCTTGTCTGAATTATAGTAAACACTAAATAAGCACATGACGACCTCCAGTTGCCGGGGAATGCAGCAATCACAGCCAAGGTGATGGAAACAAAGAAAAAAAAAACATATCTTCCTTGCTCTCAAAGTGAGGATGGCTGTATGATTTTGGAAAATATAGCTCAGGGACAGGCACATTTTATCAGCAGCATGCAAAGCAATCTGTTTGGAGTGGGTGTTTGTGGCAGAATTATATGATGAAATACTCAGAAAATAGTCTTTTTTTTCTTTTTTTTAAATATTTGATTTGCCAGAGTTGAAAACAAAAGTGGCAAAAGGAAAACTGAAACCTAAAATCCCGCTACATTTTCCTGTGAACTCACCAGTCTCCAACACAGCTCAACATATGCGTCACGAAATCAATGCATCTCACTCAGGCTTAGCTGGCTCCACTAAACACATGACGATAGTGATCTCAAATAACCGGCATTAAAGAGCTGGTTATTAATTCTGTTAATGTGAATAATATATAAATCTCATCCTACTTGTATTTCTTAAATACAAATCAACTAAGCATAAAGAAGAAGAGGCATGTTAAAATACATTAAATTAAAAAAAATAAAAAGAAAATACAATAAATCATTCATTAAAACTTAGTGCTAAAAGTCCAAGTACCCCAAGAACATTCAAAATTCATCATATTACACAGTCCCATAAATATTGCACCATGCAGATATTCTACACAAAACATATTATACAGTTATTACACATTTATAAAGCATATGAACACTGTCCCACTCCACATGTAACACTGCTAATGTAGTTCCACAGAGCATCGCCATGGACGGATGAAACACTGTGACTAAACATTTAATGTGTCTGCAGAAATTAATAAAAAATAATAAAAAATGTCAGTGTTTCCCTCTGGAGACTTGGCTGCCAGAACGAATGCAGCTAGACAGATAACAGCTGACATTTGTGTTCTTTAAACATATAGGGAAATTAAATTGATGCGTGATATCTGACAAAAATGTTGCATTTATAATAACACCTGTTGCTTTTTTGAAGAACAGGTTTTTTTTTCCTTGATCTATAAGCAGATTGCATATTTGATGTTTTTTAATTTATTGTAGTCTAACACTATTTAATATTCACAAAGTTATTCAGAGCTACAGTGGTGCAACAGAGTGTAAAAACTGTTAATCTCATCGCCAATTAGCAACAAATTTAGCACAAATACTCCCATTCATTCTGAGTGTGATCAACCTTCATACACACTTTGATGTGTTAAAACCAGACTTTTGCTTTTCCTATGACACAAACTACAACACAAAGAAAACGGGTGTTTTGAGCCGATATGTAAATCGCTCGCCGCCCGTCATTGCCCGTCATTGTTCACGAAGCACTCTCCTCCCGTGGAATTGATGACTTCATGTTTGAAACGCCTAATGTGCGTGCTGCTGTTGGCAAAGTTTGATCTGATCCACTGCTGCTCCCGCATCTGGCGGCGTTCCGGTAACCGTGGCAACAAATGGTGTCGTGACAAAACATCATAAATTCACACAGGCCCGGGACCAGGGAGCAACGTGTTCATCTTTCACAAACACACACACAGAAAAAAAAAGAAAACCAACCTTCATGGTTATATATTCATAAAACTCATACCATACTCTACATGTGATAAACAAAAAGGTTTTTGAGGTTAAAATAGTAATCGTAAATATGTCAAGATTAAACAGCTCCTCCAATGTTTGAAATTCTCTGTGCATCATACCCAGTTTCAGTTTCAAATATTAAGAGCATGTCAGGGCTAAATGCACAAAATGTCAGTGTTAATTGCGTCTTCGCTGCACAGCACAGACTTGTCATTTCTAAATCGAGATTCGGACGACTAAAATAACTGGTGAATGTCATCGAGTAACCAACTGTAGCTCGACACCTCGTGTCAGTAACTGTCGCGTTGAGTTAACCGCTCGTGTCTCGCCGACACCTCGGAATCTCATGAGCTGACATACTTTCCCCGTCGAGTCGAATCAAATTTTAAACCTGGGTGGCATCTGTTTCATTTTCCCGTTTGCGTTTATGACAAAACGCTGTGAATTTACACCCCGAAGACACCAGGCTGCCTCCGTTATCAAACCCAAATTACAACTGGCTGCCACCATCCTGCACAGCAAAGCTCTGCATGCATTAATCAGGGAAACACTGATCATAGTTTGTCCAATTGTTGCACTGATAATGAAACCAGAGTCTTTCTCGCCTTCATTTGGGTGGGTGGGGGGGAGAAAGAAAATCGGCCATGTAATTAAAATCTAGAGCTCTGACCCGATTAATTGTCCTTCTTTAATCGTTAAAGGAGTGTTCACAATTTGTGACTACTCAATATGTTTGTAGTTGTTTTTTTTTTTTAACTTACCGGATAGAAAGCAACAACTCTTCCTTCTACAGGAGCCACCTTCTCTAACTGCAGAATCCCAGTCCTTATTAGACACTTCACTGTTTTAAGGCTTCCCCATGCTTTTTGGTACACTCACCTCCTTCTCCTTCTTTAATATTATTATTGTGGCTGTTTCTTTTCTACCTAAATCAAAAACATGTCTATACCCTCTCAATCATCTTAACTAGTTAGTTCATCATTTAGAGCAGCACAGTCAAACTCATTTGAGCTCAAGGCAGACCAGTAAAAGTGTACATATATTTCACACATATACAAAAAATTACAATGATTAATAGAATTATTTAACCTTCAATTTGCAAAACTGAAAAAATGCAATTTTACCAACATGATGTCTTAGTTTCTCAATTTTAGGTCAGCTTTCTCTGGCATTTAATTTTTTTTAAGAAGCTGCTGAAATTATCTATTGTCTTACAAACTATTCAGAAATCAAAAATGGTGATATATGGTATCCCTTTGGCCCTGACAGACGCTCACAGACTTCACATTTCTGTGAGAAAATACAAACTGGTAACAATTCACAAAGTCACCCAGTGGGGGCCGGATTGGACCCATCAACAGGCCCGGTTCTGGCACCCCGAGCCACATTTTTGACACCTCTGATTCAGAGAATCAAACAGAACGACGGGCCCGCGTTGGAAACTGTTGGGGTTCTAGAAGTTAACGCGCAGAAATGCTCTGCAACGCTGTTTGATAATCGGCTGCTGTCGTCAGAGCGCGGCTGCAGGAAGGGCACATCTCTGTGGAAAACTCCAAATTAAAGCTTAGAACAAAGCAGCAGGAAAAGCTACTCCACTGTGCAGTAAACTGTGACTTGTGATGTTCCGCTTGTTTTTCGTCGTCATGGACATCTCTCCGTCTGAAGTTAAGGAGTGATCATTAAAGAAGTTGAAGCATTAAATAGAGTAATTTCCCAAAAATAAAAGTATCAAACTAGTTTGTCCTCTGTTCATTATTATAATAATGTTTATTCCTTTTGAATAAGATGATATGATAACAATGAAAATATCATGCTGTTGTGTGGTTGGAGTAGGAAGGAGGATCAATGAAAAGATAAACGGTGGCCGCTCTTATGCTTTATGTCCATGGACACAGACAGGACGAATTATTGAGCCACATTCTTGTGAAACCACGAAAACATATTGAGTGTACAGATGGCGCATTTTTGAGAGGTTTCTGTGGCCATTTTGATTATCCATTTCAACATGTGTTCAATCATATTTTACGTCAGCAGATAATTAGTTGTCGTAGCTTACTGCAGCACGAACAAATCCATCATTAAAGATGCCTGTAATGTCTGCGTGCCTGTTTACAACGGCCTCTTGCATTTCACAATGAATATACACAGACACTCATACAGTCTGCATTCCCTCTTATCCCTCTACTGCATAGCAACAATTACTTTCTCTTCATTTCTTTCAAAAGCGGCAGTCTAAAATTAACTGGCTGCATCGTCTTACTCCAAGATATGTTTGCAGACCCTCAGGAAATTCCAGTACTTTTTTAAACTTAAAAAAATGCAATGAAAGTATGTGAGCAGTGACACTAATATTTAAACTGTATGCAGACGATTCTGTGGAGCACAAATGAGCAAAAATAAGTGACAACGAAATCCATAAAAAAAAAAAAGATTCTCTTCCCCAGAATGCACCCTGCCAGCCTGGGTGGACCCTGCCCTCACCTGATGCCCGGCTCTGATTGGCTGCTGACCCGCTGCCCTGGCCTGTCACCTGTAACCTGGGCAGGTCAATAAACGCTGGAATCGATCACCTTTCACTTCCCCTCCGCTGCAGCTGCAGAGCTAGAGGAGATAATTTCCCCCTCAGATCAGATCGTTTTCTTCCTGCTGAACAAAGGATCCGTGTTTGCTACAAGGCACCTGGCCACTCTATCTGTAGAAACTAGGTTTTGTACAGTAACTTACGTATTTACAGTAATTATGAAATTACAATCATTAACCTCTGCGTGTTTCCTCTGATTACTACTGTTGGAGTGTTTGATGCTGTGTTGAGAAATCTGGTTTGTAACATGGCCATTGTGTTTTTTTTCTCATGTGATGTGTTTTTTTTTTTTTTTGCACATGTCGGCCTGTAAAGGACATTGCTTTCATTACAACACACACCATCAGTTGTATATAGGAGCTTGTTATTATTGTTGCATAACAAATTCCACTCTATCATTAAAATAATTTAGAGTTTAATGGTTATTTGCAGTTTTAAATCACCTGCAGTTACATTCACTGTTGAACTTATCAGTCATTATTGGAAATTTAATAACAGAGTAATAACTGGATTTACATTCTGATTATTTCTGATTTTATCCTTTATTTTTAAATTAAAATGAACGAATTCTGAAGCTGAATTAATAGATTTATTCTACATGCGGGTTGGATTTATTAAATTAAATGTTTTTTTTTTTTTTTTTTTATAATTATTTCTGATAAACGGGATCTTAGGATCAAGGTGATACTTACCGACATTCTACACCCATGTTAAGCACAACAATAGAGAATAATTATTCATTTCAAAAAAAGGCTGGATTAATAATGAAATACATAGAGAACTTTTGAAAAAAAAATTGATTAAATTGCCTCTCAAGTCATATATAATTATCAAAAATAATTAATGGATCATTAAATATAGCCTTCATTCAATAAGGGGCATCGCCATTACAGTGAAATAAAATCATGGACAATTAAAGTATCTGATTCAGTCTTAAAACTATACTAACTATTAAATTCAAACTCTTAATAATAATTAACTTCATTTAAAATAAAAATAAAACCAAGTATTGACCTTGCAAGGGTTCTCAAAGTAGAGGTTTGCATTATTCTTTTCTGTGTAGCATTAAATAGCAGCATGTATTAAATAAGTGTGTATTCAACAAATAAAATAAGTACCACACACAGTACGTAATCTACATTAAATGGTGCTATGTACAAGTGTGTGTGTGTGTGTGTGTGTGTGTGTCAATGCATCAGAGGTGTTTGTGGGAAATTCTCAGAGCTCAAGCTGCATACGAAACCTCAGTACCACTTTCTACTAACGTCACAGTAGTTTTTATGTAGGAAGTTAGCTAGTAAAAGGGACAATTTGGACGTAATACAGCAGCCATCTCGCCTGACCTTTGAACCCAAATGTTTTAAAGGACGTACGTTTTTCTCAGGTAGAGAGAAAGTCTCTCAAAGAAAAAGTCTGCATATTTTAGACAAATGGGTATAATCTATGGAGTACAAAAAATGAAGGACGATAACTGTTACATAGTGGGTCAAAGTGTTCACTTTCAGTAAGAGAAGGTACTGTTGCAAGTGCTGGATTTCTGTTTAAGGTCATGCAATGTAATACCACTGTGGTGAATGCTTCCCTCCTCTGATGATGTGTTGGATTTGCTCGTTCCTGGAGGACTTTCTCCCTATCGGCTCCTCCAGTGAAGGAAGACTCCTTTAATCTGTGGAGCAATGATTCTATTAGTGTTTTTGTCCCGTTTTGTATGTGATATTTAATGTGGCCCATCTGAACGCGGAAATACTCTACTCCGACTCGCCGTGTCACGCGGGGCCGTCGGAAGCCCCCCCGAGCGCCGCCCCCTCGCCAGCTGCAGATTTACTACACATGTAATTGGTCTGTGAGTTTCCCTGGGCTGTCAAACCATCACGGCGTGCCGTTTACCTGCGCCGGTCGAAATGGGAAGTGCTCCATCAAAATTGAATAATTCTCAATGATTCATTTTTAATGAGCTCGCGCTCCACACTCGACGCCGCTGAGCGCGCAGAGGGGGGAACGGAACGGTTCTCAAGATCTATGAAAAATGTACAGAAACACAGACAGACTTCATAGTTAGACAGGAGACTATAACATTGCTGGATATTACTACATATATGTGCAATATGGCTTCAGCATAGCTCGGGTGTAACAATCCTCTACTGTGGTGTGATATTTCACCATTGAAACAAGAGGTGATATTTATTGTGTTAGATGTCTAACTTTCTTTTCACTTGTACTTTCTTTCAATTTAAAACTATCTAATGCCAGATGGCACAATTAAATAAAAATGAATGTGAGGGGGAATCTTTTTTTTTTCCATCCACTCATGCACCAAATCAAGCTGAGAGTCCTTGCTAAGACTAAAAATAACTAAATCACATTACTCCAGTTCTGAGGTCCAGTTGCATCCGCTTGCTCTCTGCCAAAGAATTAGCTTTAAAATACTTGTACTGGTTTTTAAAGCACTGAACGGCCTAGAGCCTGAGTATATATGTGACCTGCTGATCCCTTATGAACCATCCAGGCCTTTTAGATGGTCTGGGTCAGGTCTGCTCTCTGTTCCCAGAGTCAGAACTAAACATGGAGAAGCAGCGTTTAGTTTCTACGTTCTGCTGCAACTCTCACTGTTTTTAAGTCACAGATGAAGACTCTTCTATTTGCTGCCGCCTATTACCGATGTCATTTCTTAATGGCTTTTCAACATTGTCCTTATATTTGTCTTTGAGTTGTGATTTTTCCCCATTTACGCAATCATTTTAAATTATATCTTGATGGTTTTAAAGTCTTATGTAAAGCGTATGTGAAGCTTATGTAAAGTGTGTTGTTTGTTGCCTACATCCTTACTGCTACAAAATATAAAATTATATATAATAAATGCATAGTTTGAATGAGAGCTTGAGAATAATCACATATTTCTACTACATCGTGACCTAGTTTTGAGACATCATCAGCTTTCTAGTGGTGGGATTGCTCTTTATCCTCTTGGTCACTATATTATACAGAGTAATTATATACAGCACTACACTTGTCTACAAAGTTTTGACTCATAATGACACTTTGAACATCTCCCCTCAAACCGATTAAGCACCAAACAATAGCAGCCGCTGATATATTGTGTTGAAATCAACTATGCCAGAAACCAGAAGAAGAAATTAATCTATTATTGTTTAAATGCAGGCCTTCCATGTCCAGGAATCAATAGTCGAGATTTATTGCATAGCAGAACCCAGATTCATTACTTTTTTTCCTCTGGACAGCGGACTCACATGGTGCTCTTTGTCACTTGTGACCCAGTTAGAAGTGCTGCTGCCATGGTATCGCTGCCATTACTCCGCCATAATGAATCGCCGACTTCCGGAATCACGATCTTGTGTACTGCGAGAGAAAATATGACATCGCTACTTAGTGTGAGATCACCAGGGAATGCACATGTCCCTGCAGAATAGATGCATCTACTCGTTGTTTTTACACTTCTTACCAGAAACATAGAGTACATTTAAACAGTCATGGTTCCTATTTTTCCTAAAACACCCCAGATTATATTGTTTTCCTTACAATTCACCTTTATTGCAACTACATGCTGGATTAAGAAGAAATTGTAATATTTCCAACCACTATATATGAACCATTTTCCCTGATTTGATTAAAAAATATAGATTCAGTGATTTTCCTACTCATATTAATAATGTGTGTGAGGCGGAATGTTTGAAACATCCACATAATGGGTCTCATTTATTAAGAAGATCAAACCGAGCTCTGGCATAAACGCATCATCTCAAAGTATATTACGAGATTTAGAGTGTTGATTTAGGACCGGCGTGATGGCGACACTAAAGAAGAAATTGATATTCTCTTTTACGGGCGAAAATAAATAGAATGTCATACTGACCATCTGATTTCCAACATCTATCCTGTCTCTCGATTGGAATCGCAGCCAACTGGATTTGCATTAATCTCGCAAGGCGTTTGGCCTCCTAACCTGAAGGGGCTTCATCAGTTCATGTGCATCAATCTTCACTAGTCTTACCAAGACCCAGGTATTTATCCTATGTGGGCGTATTCACCAAAGTACATGTGAAAGTACTGTTGATATTAGAGATGGAGGATGGGCGGCACATTTTCTACATGCACAAAACAACCATTTCTCTCAAATATTGTCCACAAAGGAGTGGACCTGCATTCCACAGGCCACAATCAGGCCTGATCAACTCTATATGAAGGAGACGCTCTAAGGTAATAAAACTAAAATGCACATTTCAGACTGGCCTTTTATTGTGGCCAGTCTAAGGACATTTGTAATAATTATGCCGTCTGTGAGTTGGGATGGATTATCTCGGCAAAGGAGAAGATTTAGACAAGATTTGCGAAGAATATTTGAGAGAAATGATCATTTTGTGTATGTAGAAAATGTTTCAGATCTTTGGGTTGGTCTCAGAAACTGTAGGCATTTATATTTTGTCCTGTATACATAGATGGCTTCTTTTACTACTCTTTCAACCCATCTGTCTTCTCTGTCTAGAATCTTGATATTTTCTTTAGATGGGAATAAACAGCCGAGACTGGACCCGAGGAGGTCGTTAGGGAAGAAGCTGTCTATGTAGAAGTGGAAAAAAAAACCCTGTAACACAGGTTGGGGGCTGCGACACCACCTCTCTCCCATTTATAATGTCGCCCTGGAGAATCAACAACTTAACCTTGAACGACTCTCGCCGTTCGTCAGGGTTACACCGACCCTAACGACTGCTGTTCTCCAGGGGTCACAGGACCCTGGTGACTGTTGTTTACACGAGACCACAACACGGGGCAAGGACAACCAGTCCTTTTACAGGTACCCACAGAGGTTTAATACCCTATATATATATATATATATATATATATATATATATATATATATGTAAAATAAAAAAGGTCATCAATAATGCATCAATGACTTTTGAGATGTGCCAGTGAGAAAGAGAAATATTTCCTCTGTTCATCTTTTCCCCTTATGTCTCCCAACATTGTATGACAATAAAGAATTATTGTATATATTACTTTTTCCACAAATAA
The DNA here is from genome assembly GCA_036785175.1 of Eupleurogrammus muticus. NCBI lineage: Eukaryota > Metazoa > Chordata > Actinopteri > Scombriformes > Trichiuridae > Eupleurogrammus > Eupleurogrammus muticus. The sequence goes on from JAYKQN010000001.1 coordinate 10,023,281, forward strand.
TGATGGGATTTTTTACATTGAAATTTAATTGACTTTTTTTCACATATATTTAATTGACATTATGGACAGGAGGAAAAAAAACATCCAATTCAAGCCAATGCTTTCATAGTAAGAATGTAGCTTGTTTTGTACATTTTGTCCACTAGATGGCTTAGTAGAGCAAATGAAGCCTGAAGAAGATTTTCCCATGAGTCAACCAATTTGATGGAAGGCTTCAAAAGCTTCATGAAACGTCACCTCGCCATCGCAGTGAATCTGCACCATCTCTGCCCCTTTTAAAAAAAAATAAAACAGCGTCATCCAGATTCCTGGAGAAGCTCCATCTCCTGTTCATATATCTCCCACTCAAGGAAATTAGACAGTCCATTAACCCATTTATCCATTACCAAATCATAGCAACCATGTAAAAAGAGTGAACATCACCTCAAACTCATCAAAGTAAACATATTCTACAAATATCTCCCGAACCTCCCTACCGTCTTTACCAACTTGGAACATTCCCCAGAGGAAATTGATAATTAAAAGGAGCCTCGAGTGGGAGGAGTCTCGTTTGTCAGTTCCTGGCTCCAAACCAGATGATGACTGTGCAGTTCTGCGGCGAGGTGAGAAACGCGAGTGATCGATGAAACCGAGACGCCACAATGAGATGCTATGGTGCCGCTTCTCTTCGATGTTCTCGTGTGTCAGCGACGCACTGGATCTGTTCTAATTACCGGAGCACACGGCCGCCTGCTGGATGGCGAGTGACTGAGGTGGACAAACACTACAGGCTTCACCCTGTGTCACTGCAGGCAGCCCACTCCCTTAACTATGCACCGATTTAGGCCTTATTTAGATCAAGAATTTAAATGTGGGAGTTATGTAAAAAAATAAATATGCCCCCCTTCCATATAGTTGTTGTAAATAGGGAATTCCAGTTGGAAAAAACATGCTCAGGTTAATTGTGTGTGTGAGTGAAAGGTGTGTGTGCAGCACGGGGGTCTGGCAACCTGTCTGGGGTGTATCCCTGCCTCTTGTCTATAAACGTATTTATTTCTGCTGTAAGTTGGGACATTTTACCTTTGGAGTCTATGTGGATTGACTTTTGGAGCCAGCCTTAAATTTTTAATTGACAGTTCCTTGTTGCTTTAATTTTTCAGCTCTTATGGTTGCAGAACCGGAACAAATATGTGCAAAATTTCTCACCACTAGTCAATTGGAATCAAATAGAATCGAGCGGCCTGTGAAGGTTCACACCTCTAACATGTTTTACACCATTTGGAATTTGTAGTAATACATAAATGGTTTAATGCTTGGATTTAACCTCTCTAGGAAAAAACGGGGCTTTATCAAGCTTGGTGGCTAACAAGGGAACTGTTTTAGTGACTGTGGATTTATGGCGGCAATTGGCGTTCGTAATAAGGAGGGAAATGATAGGGCTGCTGTTCACTTACTTGCTCAACCATCGTAGCGGCTGTTTAACAAGTAAAGGTCAAGTCAAGTTTGCCAACAGCTGTTCATGGAGTGCATGAGAGCAGGAGACTCACCTGGAGCGGTCAGGTTCTGGCCGTGTGTGTGTGTGTGCGTGCGTGTCAAGTCTCACACGTTGACACCGACACTCCGGTAATTGAATGCATTATTATTTTCACACGCTCCCACGCCAACAAGTCCATTTTCTCACGCGATGAAAAACAAATTCATTACGGACAACGCCGCAGAGCGAGGCGGGCGCCGCAGGGCGACTGCAACTTATTCAGGCCATTAGGGGGTTAGCGGGAAATACAGTACACACACATATACTGTGTACTGTATACGTACAGTATACACATGCATATTGTTCAGTAACTTGTTAACCTTAACAATTTCATACATGTTTCTTTCAGTGATTATTTGTTGGCTTGCTTTAGGTCTTCGGTTGGGTTTCAGCCCCGGATACTAGACCAAAATAGTTACCAATAATCAAAGTTTTATTCTTAATTAATAAAGATCTTTGACAATTCCGGCTAATAACGGAAGCTGGTCTTTCTACAGACGTACATACAGGCCGTCTTATGGAGAGAGCAAACACAAGTCAATGTTGTTGTCAATGTCTGGATTCTATCTTTGCTTCGGAACTATGTAATTCCGACGTGAAACGATGCGATGGCGTGATGAACTGCCGTTTTTTTTTTTTTTTTTTTGCAGTCATTACTCCGGCATCAGACTGTCACTCAAACGACGTTGCGACAGAATTACCCAGTGATTGCATTTGAAATGCAAAACGAAGAAAACGTTTTTTTTTTAAAAAGGCGGGAGGGCCGCGGGGTTGACGGCGGTTTGCGAAGGCAACGCGAACTTCATCACACCGACTCGTTAGAATTTACATCTGCACACAACAGGCAGCCGTCTCTCCTATCCGGCCCCTCCTATTATGACGCATCCAGCAATCTTATTAATTACTTCTGTAAATTATAAGGTTCATGCAGGGAGGTCCAAAAGGGGGTTTGTATTTGATTAATTACATAAAAGATTTTTTTTCTCCCCCCCTTTCATTCGACTGATATCTCGCTGCGGGTTGCGTCATTGCAGCCAAGACGAGCGCAGCGTTATTTATCAGGAAACCTGCTACCTGTGACGTCTGGTTCCCAGCAGAACAGCAGGTGATGCAGTCGACACCCTGGAAACTTCTGTCGAGTCGTGCGACGGAGCAGCTGCCCTTCAGCAATTACGCTCACGAAGCCATAAATCAGAGCTTAATAGGAGAGCGGGCGGAGCGACGCCGAAAGACGCGTGCTGCCTTCGACTCGACTTGTAGTATTAATGGTTAACTCATTCAAAAGTATCCCTCGTTCCCACTGCACCCATAAAGTGACTCCTAGATCACACACACACACACACACACACACACACACCCCTAGAGTAAGGTGGCTGCTACTGGTTTTAATTTGCATAGATTTATTTAGCAAAGTATGAAAATCTGTTTCGGCGCAATGAAATATTCTTCTGATTGGATTCATATTTACAAATGCTAAGTAGTGAGCATTGCCCACGCAGCATTCCAGCAGAGGTCTTCATCAGGGTTGTGGTGCACTTCAGAATTAAATGAGCAAATTTGCAGTAGAATTACTGTGATGATTTACTGCTTTATGGCTCCAGCGCCACGGCTCTGCAGCGTCTGTCAGCATACAAAAGGAATCTGAAGCTGTTTTTTTTTTTTTTTTTTTAAAGAGCGTAGCTATTATTTCTGCAAAACACATGACGCCAAATGGAGTTTTTCCTTACCGGTCACATGGCAACAGAACAGGCCCTGACTGTAGGTGGAGATAAACAAAGGTTAATCCTCTCAGACAGGCAGAGGAGAGCGGCTCCAGCGTGACAGGCCTCCACCAATGCCTCCGCTACCTGCAGGCGGGAAAAAAAAAAAAAATCCACCATGTCGCTCCGTAAAGGCTATTTTCTGTTAAACGCGGACAGACACTTGTTGTTGTGGCGGGAACGCGGCGTTGAGTTTCGCCGTCGGGTTTCAGACGTTTTGTTCGCTCTTGTCACTTTTTTTTTTTTTTGCTCCCCTTCAGTAACGCTGGGATTATACCTTAATTTAAAGACATTTAAAGAATGCTTTTCGGGGGTATGTGTGGTTTGGAATGCTGTTGGTTTCCAACCACCTGTAGGGACACTTTTCTTTTTCCCTTTTTTATTTGTAATACAGAAGCCGTGCTGCCTCTGTTTATCAAACCAAAAATCCCCACTCACAGCAGTGAAATTGGCATATTTTGGATGCCAATGTATTTCGATAAAACTCCTAAGAAATAGTGTGTGTGTGGATGGATGCATAGCATTGTGTATACAGTACAGGAAATGATGAGGGACAAAAAGCAGTCACCAGTCTACATGGGATTTCTCATCACTTGGTAGAAGTAAATAAGAGAAAAGTATTAAAAAAATATTTTGATATATTCAAATATGAATATAAATATCAAATTTGTTCCTCTGCCTTTTTTCCATTACCTGTTTTTGACTTAAGTACAAAAACAAGCTTTTTGAAATAACAAACTGTTACTTTTTCAACCCGAAAGGGTTTTCAACTGAATATGAGCAGATGAAAGATTCACAGATTAACGCGTTATGTGCATGCTGATGTCGCGTCACTGGACTTTGCATTGACGCCTGGTGCTAACAGGGCCTCGTGCAATCGCTACTGTTAATATACAATTAGAGAACTGGTGGTACGGCCATCGCGAAGGGAGTAGAGTATCGACTCAACTTATTTTTATTTTGCCAGGGAAGGTCTGCTCTGTAGCCTTAGGCTAGGAGACTTTTGGAAGGTTTTTTCTTTTTTTTTTTTTTTTTTTCTTCTCAAAAATACGGACAAAAAATATATATATTTACCCCTTGCCTGAGATCCACTACATATAATGTTGAAATCACATGTTTTAAATATGGCCAGTGTCAGGAAAAATACATCACCGGATGCATTGATAATGCACGAGTGCGATTTTTTGGGGGTTTTGTTTAATTGATTATTTTCTATTAATCAATACCATAAGATTACCATTTGGTTTGGTTGCCTACCCCTTTAAACTATGAATTCCTTAAAACCTGATTCATCCGCAGCTAAAAAAAATCCCCACTGTCCTCGACAATCTCATCTAGAGGCCAGTAAATATTTGCAGTGCTGATAATTATCTGAATCTATTTCTGTTATCCAGCCATTTCATCAAAATGTAAAGACGCTGTAAGCTGAAATGCTAAAGGAGCACTTAGGGCCTGTGTGGGGGGGCAGGGTGGCAGGGGCAGGTCAAGGGCTGCGATTGTCAGTGTTTATTAATGGGCCCTGCAGAGGGGGCTGACAGCGGAGTGATCTCTGTGATGATGATGTCTTATTGCTTTCCATGAGAGCCTCAGGTACATGCATATTTATGACGCGCCGCCGCCTTAACGGCAGCCAGAAAATATCTGCTTAACACCCCGGCCCGGGCGGATGCTCAGCAAGACCGGCCTGAGAGAAGAGGGGAAAAAAAAATGCCACTTTTCCACTAATAATGCCCGATTAACCACAGAAATGACTTTTGCGCCGTCATTCACATTTTAGGGCGATGCAAACATGTGAAAAATGGTTTGACATTGTGCGCGTGATTTGGACCGAGGAGGAAAAAAAAAAAAAAGCAAAATGAAAACGGCATCATTTCACACACGAGAAACCACCCGGACAACATCAAGCGCACAATAAATCTGCGCAGCACCGATGTCAGCACTTCATGTTAATCAGATGGCTTTTGACCACCAATTGAATTAATTTCTACTAATTTGTATGACAGATTGATTTGTGACACTACACGTGTATGAATTAAATATTAACAGCCAGCACTTCCCCAGGGACAGCTGGAATTTTAAAGGGCAACTCATATGCAGTCATTTACTTGATTAATAGGAGCCACTCATTTCAAGCAGACAGATTTGTTTAACTTACGTATTCATGTCTTTGCAGAATACTAATCTCCTCCATCTTATTCTTCGCTTTTTTCCTCCTCAGCAGCTTGGCTTTTGATACATGATTCCGGAGCCGAAACAATTAGCCCGGTAGATAAATGGATTAGTCGATCGGCTGACAGTTCCTCGGAACAATTTTAATAATTGAATAATCATGAAGTTATTTATCAATCAAAAGCCCCCAAACGGGCTGTAGTGGTTTCAAGTGACTCTCGTGACACGGCTTTATGTCATGAACTGAATATCTTGCTGTTTTTTGGACTGTTGATCAGACAAAATCAGAAGTTTGAAGAAATCTACTGAACTATTTTTGTATAGATTTTAACATTTTATAGACTAGATACTGAAAAAAAAATCATTATTTGCAGCCCTAAAAGATTCTGCTATCCTGACTCAGACACAAATTGAATAGGTTGGATATTTTGCTGTATGCTATTGTCTTTTATTTTTTTGTTCCTTTTCTATTTTGTTCAGTGTGTAACAGAAACGCATCAGTGTACTGTGTGTGGATAAATGTGAGGTTAAATAGCGAAGCGGGGCCTTCGCTCTGATGGCCCACAAATCACTTGGCACTTCTCATCTCATAGTCTGGTTTAGTGTTTGTAGCACAAGATTTTGATGTGGGCGTTTAAATCAAATGGCCTTTATCTTTTCCATCTCTCCGTTTTAAACAAACAGAAAAATATCTCTCTGCGAAAAGGAGGGGAGGAAAAAAAAAAAAAAAGTTGTAGGATTTATCCAGTACACAGTACGCCGTGATTTGCGATGACAGGAGTTGAATATTACGCTGATACTGTATGGCACTGTAAATCCACCGCCTCATCTCCGCTCCCGCTGTCAAATTTATCTGAAGTTGTATTTCAGCCATGTCCCCTCAGCACAGAGCTCGCTGAATAGAGAAATAACAAGTGCTGTCGAGAGACAATGTCACTGTTATTTTAGATCTCCCAAACCTCCCTCTCCCTCTCTCCGCTTTTCTGTCCGCGTCCATTTTCAGGGAGATTTCTCCTCCACCTTGCGTCGTCTTCGCCATTCTCACTGCGTCTCTGGCTCTGACCCCCCCCCCACATCCCCAACCCTTCACCCCCCACCCCATGCATTCAATTGTCTCTTCTCCCAGGTTGCAAGTTGCACCATTAACATCTATCATTTCTGAATTTGTGCAGTCAGTTGGATGCAGTCACTTCATGCTTTAGAGAAATTAGGTGGCCATATATATATATATATGTATATATCCATCCATCCATTGTCTATCCCGCTTATTCCCTTTCGGGGTCGCAGGGGTCTGCTGGAGCCTATCCCAGCGCGTTAAGGCGAGAGGCAGGGATACACCCCAGATGGTCGCCAGCCAATCGTGGGGCACACACACCATTCACACACCATTCACTCTCACACTCACACCTATGGGCAATTTAGAGTTTACCAATTAACCTGAGCATGTTTTTTGTATTGTGGGAGGAAACCGGAGTACCCGGGGAAAACCCACGCAGACACGGGGAGAACATGCAAACTCCACACAGAAAGGCCCCAGACCCAGGCCCAGGCCCAAGGCGGGTCTTGAACCTGCGACCTTCTTGCTGTGAGGCAACAGTGCTACCCACTGCTCCACCGTGTCGCCCATATATATATATATATATATATATATATGGTTCCTTATTAATGCAACACTTTTTTTCATTCGAATCTCTGTATGCGTGTGCACAAAATTCACACGCTGCGATTTAGAGCTGATTTAAAGCCTAAAAGTCATTGGAATTTGACAAAGTTGCATTAAAGCGGCGACCGGGCCGCCACCCCTTTCCCACAATGTATTGGCTCCTGAATAGAATGCAATTTGTTAAATACATTAACACCTCCGTGAAGGATCTGATGAGGAAATTAATCATTCTGCCAGATGCTGAAAGAGCACCTGATTACTTCTGTGTTCCTTGGAAAGGAGATATTATTTAGTCATGCATCCAGGAAAAATGCAGCCAAATATTCTCGCGGAGGAATAGGCAATTATATTTCTTTCCCATGTTCCCTTTGTTCTGCACATCAAACGCGCACTGGTTTATCTAACTATCAGGTTAGATAAACCAAAAAATACATATAGCTTTTATGCAAAAAAAAAAAAGTTTCCTCTAAACTCACTGCTATATATTCTTTCATTAAATTGTTTTTGGTTAAAATAGCCAGTGGACGTCGCAGCCTCATTATCACTCACTTGGTGGTCTTTAAATAGCTAAATTGGCAGCAAAAAAAATAAAGACAGTAACAGGTTGTATTCCTCACACAGCTCTCCCTCAAACAATCAGGAGGGTTTCCCTTGATACACTGTTTGAAAGTGACTTTGAGTGATATCATTCATTGGCGCAAACCAAGGTAATTTAGTTCCTGCCTTATTTTGCTTGTTTTAGTGTAACCTTAGGCTACTTAGAATGGATCTATCCAATCCCCTAACTTAATCTGCCATTTATAGGCTGAGAGGTGCGGGCTGAGGACAGGCATTGCGGCTCGTGATTGGACAAGAACGTAACCAAGGAAACCATAGTGCTTTAAGTGTTGTAAATTGGTTAAAACTCATTTATCTGTAATGCGAGTTGCGAGATGGGCAAAGTAAACATGATCAATCAGCGACTGTGTCACAACTCAATTTGTTTGGACTCCGAGCTCTGTTCCTCCGATTGCTGTGCTAGGCATGTTGCTTCCAGGGTGTTTTAAAGTAGTTCTGTATGGAAACTTCTAACGTAATTAAGGAAAGCATTTCAAAGGTAGCCTCATAAATAATGCAAATTCTGTGTTAAATGTCCCTGACAGCTAATGCTGGCGCTGCAGAACGTGAACGGCGAGAAAGGCTGAGCTGGTCTATCTGGTCATCAGGTGCCTCCCTCGGAGTGCTATAAATTGACAGAAGTGGGAGACAACACAGAATAGATGAGAGAGCTTAACATACTAACGCTCGCCCGCGAATAGGATTTTTTTTAATGTAGCGCCACGGGACTCCAAATTAGGACATGAGTAGTAAGCGCAACACAAAACACATGGGTTTTAGCCAAAACCCTGTGCATTGTCTGAAGCAAATCCATGGCAATTAGTATTTTCACATTTCAGGTATAATTTTAAAATAGATGTCAGTTATTGATGTCAGATTAATGAGTTCCAATCAGTGATTACCTCAGCGACTCATTTATTACTATGTCAAAAAGTCAAACAGAGCAACACTAATATACATATGTGGCATGGATTTGTGGGGAGAGTGGGTTTTCACAGCAATGTTAAAAAAAGGCTTAATTTGTGCTTTAATCGTTTGAGCTGTCTTTCACTCACAGAATGCACATAGGAGACAGATCCAGTCACTGATTACATAATTGCCTCCTGTCTCGCTTAATCAGACACTAATTTCATGCAGACTGCAAACACAAGTTGAATGGAAGGGCATAGCACAAATATTCCTGGCACTTTTGAGCAAGTGTGTGTGTGTATATATATATATATATATATATATATATATATATATATGTTGCCCAAAATGCTGGCTTGATGCCTAAGTGGCATAGGTAGTGGAGGATAGTTTCTCCCTCCTCGACAATTTCCTCGTTGTTCGTTTTTTTTTCAGTCGTATTTTCTTTGATCCCAACTGCCCTTGCACTTTTCTTGCCTCGTTCGTTCCTTGCCAGTCGATGAGTCTTAATTACAATGGCTAATTGTACACGCCGCATGCTGATTGGCTGAATTATAAAAATCTACAGCCCGAAAAAACCATTTTAATTTGAAACATTTGCTCTTATAGAGCATCCTTAATAGAGGACTACTGTTCTGCACACACTGCTGACTTTAGTCCTCAGACTTGGACAACTATTTTAAGTGAGAAAGCCCGCAACAGTTTAATGCTTTACCGAGAATGTGGTATAGACCTCTTCAAATGTTGCTTTGGCCCAGAGGTCTGTGACGGATGTGGGTGGTGTCTCTGCCCCAGATCTCCAGGACTGTGTCCCCCTTTGATATTTTGTGACTCCGGGGCTTGCATAAGCACATTGAGAGAGAAAGTCAAGGTCACTCCCACTCTGTCGCTCCAGCCTCATGAATATTATGATTAATCAGAGCCTTTTGCTTCAAAATAATGGGCAACCTAGCATTGTTGTGCTCATAGATTCAAAGCTAGCTTCCGAACAACGGTTATGTCCATCTTGTTTTACCCTCGAGCCCACGATGCCCATGTATCTTATTAAAAATGGTGAGATGCATGAGACCGTTTGCCGTTTGATTTACAGTCTTGACATATGACAAACAATCAATCATTCCTTACTCCTTCCTTTTCCTATATTTTAATCACAGGACTTATCCTAGGTTCATGTAGGGCCTAGGTCCTGTGGTTCGTGTGAGGTGGGGGTTGAAAATGTTTGATTTGATTTTCACATACATTTTGACTATTATCATTACAAAATTTACAAAAAAAAGTTAAGTTACAGTTTTTTCCACAGTACAGTTAGAAATAACAAGAAGAAAAGTTAAACAAATATGCTCCCTGACAAAGTAAGTATTATGGGCTGAGGTTATCGATCACATTTTTGTGTGTGCAATTAAAAAAAGTAACAATAATTCTTAAGATTTGCTCCTATGGTGGGAAATGATCTGTGATTTGCTCATCCTCCCAAAGTCATGGAGAAGCCTCTACCCAGGCGTAAGGATAAGTATAGTTAGCATTTTCTCTTTCTCTTGAAGGTCGGTCACTTATCCGTCCAAAAACCCTCAATCAATGTAATTGTGAAAATGACTGTGAACAGTGTATTCAGGTTTTGTGAGTTCAGCAGTGTCTCAGATGGCTCATGCACCAACAATCATACTCGCGCTGCTTAAAGTTGGCGATCACAGCAACTGCAGACTGCGATCTCATCAGTGTCACACTGAATTTTGCAGAACTTCAGAAGAAAGCTTGGTAATTCATAGCACTGCCATGAAATGGAGAAAAGAAAATGGATGCAGGCAAAGTGACGGAATCACCTGTCGGTCCACTTTTGAAACCCATGGTTGTTTGTTTGATGAGTAAAGACTTCACCGTGTTTTATTTCTTTGCTTGAGACAACTGCACATTATAATGGGGGCTTTACTCCTTTGCTGTACAGAAATTCTGTCTTTAACATTTTCTCCAGTTTTGAACCACTTTTTATGTTATCATTTTGTGATCTCTTCTCCCTGAATGAAAGTTTTTAGAGATACCTGGATTTTAAATTCTTAGTGACAGCAGCAGCAGCATAATATCTGCATACATAACAAGTTCACCTTCCATTTAGAGATGCTGGAAAATATGGTCTGAAAATGTTTACTTCCCCCTCACTCACAGTGACCCATTTTGGCCTCCTTAATGTGGGATATCTTAGTATTGCTTTATCATTAATGATTTTATTACCTCTTCTGTTTTTTATGATTACTAGCCCTTGCCTGTCACCACATTACCTTGTTCCCTTGATTGCGGCCACACCCCCTGATTTAGAATATATTTATAGCCATTTATTATAAGATAAACCCCTTGAGATGAGCCATCTCATTTTCAGCCAGACACCACAAATACATTCATATGTACATAACACTGACATGCACATTGGAAATGAATTATTTCCATATCTAAAATATAATTTATGCAAAGGTTGTTTGAAGATAAGTAAAGAGAGATGCATTTGAGAATGAAAGGAAGTAATAGATCTAAGTGGACTGGGCAGGGTATTCCAATGAGATGGAGTTTTAAATTTAGGCATGTCTGCCAATTCTTTTAAAAAATTCTGGGAATGAAGATAAAAGCGTCCTCAGTCAGCTTCTTTAGTCTATACGATGACCTATATGGAATTAGGAGTTGTTTTAAGCAAGAAAAACACCTAATGAAAATATATTTAAACCCAAGTTGCAGCCAGTGAATATATCTTGTGGATTTAGGTGATTTAGTAATGCTTACATAAAACAGTTGTCGGTTTTATGGGTACCTCAAAACTATATAGACAACATCAAGGTATTCTGAGGTAACCCAATATTGGTAATATCAACTGTGAGATAGTATGCAAAACAGTTGATAGAATGATATAAAATTATCAGATTGCAATTAATTTTTCATATCAATGAGCCAACATAGGACTTCAACCCACATTTTAAAATTCCTACACTTTCTTGATGATAGGTGTCCCATCTAAGAAATGAGTCTTCTAATTATTATGCTAAATGAAACATGACAGGAATTCCTACATTTCTGTTGGAGAATAAGAAAAATAGAAACCAATTTTGAGCAGCATAAAAATCAGACTTCAATTTAAATAAAAATGGCAGGATTGTATGAGTAATTCGCAATATCATCTGCATATAACTGGATGTGACCTTCAAAAGAAATTTATGTGACAATGGAGAACAACAATGGGCCTCGAGATGACACTTGAGGTATGCCTTTAATAAATATATGATCTGAATGCCTGCCCTAATAAGAGACACACTCCTGTCTATGGGAAAGTGAAGTCTAAAGAGTGAATCAAAGTAAAGAATGAAAATAAATCATTAGCCAAACTGATTTTATTAAAAAGAGATTAAGCATTTCTTTATTTTAGACTTTACATATTGTATATTCCTCAGATGCTTCTAAGCATTCCAGTCACCAGAATCCTTTGAGTGCCCCCTCAGCTTTGTCCCTCTGTTTTAAAAAGATCAGTATTAATCCAATTTTCTTGTAACCTTAGTATGAAATTATAGAAGAACTTGCATGTATCTCTAACAAATACCTTTAGCTTAAACATGTCCTAGTTCCAGCTCAGTCTCTAGAAGGAATCACTGACATCATTAGTCTGTTTCTGCAAAGCAGGGATATGTTAAATGTCAACATTTCAGACATGGGGATGTAGTTCAGCAACTTAACTCTCACATTTTCCCTTTTCCTAGCAGGAGGAGGAGGATTTGTTGGATTGCTCTATACTTTGTACCATCACATCTGGCGTTTTACTAGCAATAAACCAGACATTTACCAGGCCTTTGTCCCATCATGTTGTGTGTATTGATCATTTTAACCCAGACTATGCTGTATTCCTAACCCTAACTAAGCTTTGATATGATGTGTATGAAACACTGACATTGAACATATCTGATATGTTCACATTACCTTACCTTGATGCATCTTGGTGTGAGACGGGGTACTTTTATCTTCCGAATGCAAGACAGCGTGGAATGATCACTGAAACTGCGAGATAGTAGCCCGGGTTGTATAATTCTATCAGGATGGTTGCACGGATCCAATCTAACAAGGAGTTTGACCTGTGCTCACCACTGGTACACTCACTCATGCGTTGAGTTAGGATTACAGGATTTGATCATTGATGAAGATCTCGTGCTCTTATCAGCTCTGGGCTCTGTGCACTTGTCAATTTGAATTTTCGTTTTAAGAGATATTGCTATTGTCACAAATGTTACACATAAGATTTATTATAAACAATCCAGGCACCTAAAGGCTACATTTTAGAGCGTCAGCTGCTAATATTCATTTGTATAACGTGTCTAATTATATAGAAACAGCAAAAAAACTAAATATCCTCATGAGTACATCAATAAATCATGTTCTGGGTGTGTGATAAACAAACATTATTTCAATTTATTGAGGATAGCCCCATGAGATGCAGCATCTTGTTTTCAAGGGGTCCTAACAGGGATACATTAACAAAACATAAAATTACATTACAGTAATGCATAGCAGAGACACACACACACAACAAGAAACACTCGCTTCATATTAAACAAACATAAAAGTATCCACACAGCATGGAGTGGTTTAACAGCGTGCCACAGAAGCAATAAATTTCATATCAAAAGTTTAATTCCCAGCAACTCAAAGGCAGTAGACTCATTACAAATTAATGACAGAAACAAGAAATCTACTATTTAAGCGGAAAGAAAGAGGAGACTCGTCGTCTGCGGAGTTATGGAGATTTCATGGGGATATCAAGGAATGCTTCAGCATCATCGGGGAAACGGAAACCGAGGATTTACCTTCAATAATGAGTCCCAACATAGCATGATAGAGTAATGAGTTTTTATGTACAGGTTGTGGAGCCTTTCATATTTTAATTTCTGTACTGAGTCCCCGGTGGTTTGGTTGGAAACTGTTAGTTTGACAAAAGACGAGATCACTTGGAGTCGGTTTGGAAAAAATGACAAAGCCACCTTTTGTTGGGTAAATTACTGGTAGGTTTATTAAGAACGACTTGTACGGTCAGAAATGACCAAGTCAAATAAATCCGAAAAGGCCAAGAAAAACAAATTCATATTTCAGACTGAGGCCTCCACAGACAATTTCTTTTTTTCTGATATTCTCACATTCCCTGTTTCAGCAAGAGGAGACAGTCTAGCTGTATTTTATAAGTTTGGTCTTAAGTGTCATCCTGTTACTTCTGGTAATTTTACTTCCCCATGTATCTGTTGTTACAGTGCTTATTCGTGGTGATTTTAATATGTATGTATGAGGGCCTTGCCATTCCGTCATCTCTAACTTTTAGATCAGATCTTTTATTTATTTTTTTATTTTTTTATAGACTTTAATCTCATTCCATCTATTCTATCTTTCTATCCTCACATTCAGGTCATGTCTTAGATTTGGTTCTGGTCTCTCAATTTGGTGAATGTGCTGGTAACAGACCATGAAGCACATTCCTGCTTCCTCATTGCTGGTTGTACAGCTTCATTCTGCAATGCCGGTAATTCATCCTACTTTAATTCCATTTAAATTCCTCTCAATCCAGATTGTTTTTTTCATCAAATCATTGTAATGATCAATGGCTCCATAATGATCACAACTGAGCACAAAAACGACTGAACATCACTGGAAGATAAACAAGTCTGAAATGGCACATGACATCCCTAAAAACAGCCTTAAAACTTATATTCATGTTCAACTATATTCAGAAATCCCTTCAGCTTGGTTGAGGGTATTAATAGTCCCACCACTTCACTTTCTGTTCCTGATGGTGAGCAGTTTGAAATATTTCTTGCTCATTTCATCACTTAATAAAGTTAAGGGTATCATGTTCCAAATCCATCCTGACTGTTTCATTCATATTAGTTGTGTTTTAACCATAAAGATGCATTTTACAGGATACAGTCTCTATCAAACAGATCTTTCATTTTTAAAATACCCTATCTGAATGGATTACTGCAGAAACTACTTTACTGCAAAAAATGTTAAATTGATAGATATTTCCATGCGCCCCCAAACATAAAAATAACCAAAATATATCCTGTCTAAAAGTTATGTAGATCAATAACAGAAGTTCTAATTTGACTGAAACTTGTTGTCAATCAGAAGAATAAACACACACATCTAAAATAGTTAAAAATGTAATTCGTTTTATAGTAACTTTGTCATGGATTGTCTTAGAAACACAAATAAGGACTTCTTCTGCCAAATTATACCTGACTTCGTGAACATCCACATCCACACATTATGATCTAATGTAATGCATCACCGTTGCTCATTCACAATATCATAAATGAGTCACATTTGGGTAGTCGGGGAAAGAGGGCAAAAGTGGGTACATGTCTGAGAGCCTTTGGCATTTGCTAGTATCATTGCATTTTCCATCTTAACACTTAGAGGTGGATGGTGTCTGGAACATCACAGGACCTACGTTCTCTGAGCTTCCATCCTCTACCAACTGGGCTTGAGAAGTAAGCCTTGGCCCGAATGACTGTGATGCCACACTGCTCTTTGGTATGAAATTCTCAATAACATTAGATCTGCAGCTGTAAATGTGAGTCATGTGAGCGTGTGCCTCGGCTCATCCAGGTTGGAGCAATGATGTCCATTACCTTATTTCTTCTGGCACATTTGACAATGAGATGAGACTGTACCAGCCAGGTTGTGTCTGGCTTTCCCTGGTCGCTTTAAAGATCTGTTGAACCGTCAACACCTGACAATGATGTGCTTTTGGTTTGTTTTTATGCTAATGACACTAAATTATATCTGCCATTAAAACCCATAGATCATAGCAGTCAAGCAATTCTTGGAACTCACCTCTTAGATATTAATTCCTGGCCCTCAACTTTCGTAAATTTAATGATGGTAGGCCTAAGGTCATTCTGTTCAGTTGCCTAAAATTTTATCAGGTTTTTGGTGCTTATCTTGGCGATCTATCAAATACCATTAAGAAGACTGCTGGGAATGTAACTATTTGATACAAACCTCATTTATGATTATTAAGTTAACAATGTTATCAAGTTTCGTCTTGATACTCTCTTAAGTTAAGTCATTTTCATCAGTTTCTAATTTATGCAAAGATTATTTATGCAGGTGTAAATTTATCTTTTCCTGTCTCTGTTATTGTGAGGCACTTTACTCGGTTATCAGCCTCCAAGTTGTAAAAAAAATCCATCAGCCATTTGGATCCAGAGATCTCTTCTTAGAATTTTTTGCTCTGTGTCGCCATCACACAACTACTTGCCAATCACAGACCTCAAACTCGCTTTCATGGCCAATTTATCGGCCACACAACTATGACATATTTATGAAACCAAAATAGTTTGTCAACCAGACAAAACTTCTACACCAGGGGTGTCAAACTCAGATCCTGGAGGGCCAGTCGATTGTCACACTCAACAGCGACTAACACGCCCCTGAGTGGTTCTCAATGTAACTGTTATCTGTTTGATGAAATGAGTTAATAGTAGAAGAAAGAATTTAATACTCTTATCGTTCTTATTGTTCCAGTGAAGGAAGAGTCGACTCAAAAAAGAATGGGCCGCCATCAGAGGAAATACCTGAATCTGCAGAGGTAGGGGAAGGCCACACCCTCACTAATGACACAATGATGCCTGAAATGAGCTCTAACCCACCAGCTGTTTAGTTTTAGAGCTGCGTCTGCGGTTTTCAGGCAGGCATGTGTGAATCCCAAAAAACAAGAGTATTAATAATATTCCTAACTGCTGACTCACAACTGAAGCTGGAATCAAGCTTCAAAACCATCATGTCTTTCTATATTTTGGGATCAATCTGCCTATCACTATGTGCCACAGTGTATACATTGATGAGATAATACAGCAGATAGTAGGATTATCAAGTACAGCTGTGAAACAGATGATGTGGGGTTGCTTTAATTCGGCTTTCATTTTCAATGAGTTTGTTTTAATTCCTGTATATCGAGATATTAGGATGTTACTCTATTGTAATGAGGAAAGACGGATGGCGTTCCATAAATGTAAATTTGTTGAGTGGCTCTGGACCCATGGTGGCAGAGTCTCTGTTCTGACGTGGAAGCTCCTTCTCCTCAGATGAAGGTCACCCCTCTCGCCGTCATGTTACTGGGGTGGAAACAAGTGTCTTATTTTTTTGATGTTCCTGGGGCCTTCAGCGACGTTTTTTATTTATTTATTCATTTTTTTTTGCATCAATTCTGCACATTGTCCCCTCAAATTGAGTTGTTCCTCCCACAGGTGCGCTCTGCTGAGCAGCTGACAGCTCTCGGGTTGTCAAGGGAAAGAGCTTGATGGTTGGCGGACAGACATGGCATAGACAGCATTAATCTACTCAGAAGGTCACCATTGCAAATTGTTTCGCGTGCAGGTTATCACTGTAACTGTGTCATTTTGAAAAAACCTCCGTAAAACAATGACTTCCTGTGTTTGTGTCTCTCAATACTTGATAAATGATTTATGCATGTAGGGAGAGTGGTGCATTATTATTCTAAGCGGCATCTTCTTTTACAATTTCTGCTCCCAGGACTTTGTGAGATATCAAGCTTTCCGAAAATATAGCTAATCCTAAAATTAGCAGCTGTTGCACGCCCACTTCTACATTCTTAAGTCTTGCTAGAACGCAGACCTTTACCACTCTTAGATTATTTTTGGCTCGTTCCCCTTTTGTGTGTGTGTGGGTGGGGGGTCGGGGGGAATAAAATAGAATAGTTTGACGAGAGCTTTATCACAAATGCTGACCTTTAATTACAACACCTTTGCAGTGGGAGACCTTAGCTTTTACTTAAGTTGACATTTCTAAATACTGAAAATGTCCCCGCGAATTGCTTTTTGTTGAAGTCAATGTATTGTAGAGGGAGATAGCATCAGTCCATTTGTCAAATACTGTAACTGTTTGCTCAAGGGGCTGGCAGGGTGTGTGCAAAGGACAATGTATAGCTGGTCTGAACTCTCCATGTATGTGGAGGACAGACCTGTTAGCAAAGGGCCTATCAGTCACAGAAGGGATGGAAAGTCGAGATAAAGATGGTACTCTACCCTGCTACTGTGTTTGTGTGCCCGGGACAAGAAATCGATACAGCTGGTTTCAGAGACTGTTTTACAGTCAGGGCAGCTCTTGGCTTAAATGTTTGTCTGTTTTATTCAATGACACTTCTCTGCAAACTATTACCCACAGGGAGAGGAGGACAAACGTGAAACAAATAAACTAGCCGTCGACCCGTCCTGGCATTGTTTGCGCTTACAGATGGAAACTGGATAGTGTGGAAATTTTCTTTACACAGTGTCAAAGCAAAATCTATCACAGCTAAGATCCAGGCCATTATATTACAGCCTTGGAGGAAATATTACTTCTCTGGCTGGCTTGTTTTATCCCTGATCTTTCTGTCCATGCCTCCATATCCCATCATCACAAGGATATGGAGGCATCTGTGGGGACATGCGCCTTCCATTGCCTCTCCCCTGATGAAAGAGGATTTCTGTCTGATATGCAGTAAAGGTTATCTGGATCGCAGTCATGTTTTCTGTGTAACGTGCACTGCAGAGCAAAAAAAACAGGAAAAGCATTTCTCCCCCAAAACTAATTTCAGCTTTCCTTTTCATTATAACCAGCGCAAACATACTGCACTTAGGTGACCATAATTCTCTTTTCAGTGAGCACAACACTACTCTGATGCCTTTTTTTTGCTTTTTGGTCTGAAATGAAAACAAAATCTCTTGGTGATTCCCAGAAACCTTTAGGGTACCTCCCCATGTAGCAAGTACTATATAGAAGAATGTTAGTCAGAGGAGGGAAAAAAACATGCAAATAATTGGAAGCCTGCAAAACCCCCAGATTATTGCCCTCTCAGAAATGATTCCTTCACAGATTTTTTTTTTTTTGAGAGTGGAACAGGATACATACACATTTGAATAGGATAGTGTTTACCCTATAATCTAGTCTTAGAATTTGCAAGGCGGTAGCATTTGACAATTAAGTTTAAAAGAAAAAAAAGGAATAAAAAGGGGAGAAAATAGTGCCTGAGGCTGAGTTGTGCAGCAACAGCTTCACATCACTCCCCTGGATTAAAAAAAAAAGGGACAGAAATAGCGCTGAAAGCACCCACTCTCACTTTGTATGTCCCTTTGTTTCCTTGACTCTTGCATTAGGCAGCCCCTACGCCCCATGTCCTGTTCTCCAAAGGACTATTCAGCATCAGATTACAGCCAGAGTTCATTTAAATCTTTCAGATATGAAGAATAAGGAGGCCATTTATTTGGAGATTGGTATTCATATTTTCATATTGTATTTTTCAGGCATAAAAATCGATTCATAACTCTGTAATATCATTGATTTAAAACGGATGGAAGAGGGAAATTCGTGACATTTTCATTAAAGGGAGGCCACAGTCAAAGTCAACATTTTCCAGATAAAAGACATGTGCTTTAAAATCATACAATTGAAAGGGCAGGTAATGAAACTTAATTTTGGCGTGTGGGCTGTCCTTTTATGTGGCTTCTTAAATAACCAGCTAGTGCTGCAGGTGTCTGTTTTTATGGCTTTGTACATGACAAAACGTCAGTTTAAATCTCCTCTGAATTTAGTTTATATTTTAATATTACTAGAGCAGATTTGTGACTATTGACTGAAGGTGGCATTAAATAAGAATGAAAAAGGGTGGACAAATTATTTTGGTGCTTGCGTTTTATCTTATTTTTGACTTGTATAATAAATTAACATAACTTCAGTTAAAGTCAGTATTCCGCAAGGATTTTGAGCTCTCACACTGCAGACTTCAATTACTTGAAAAAATATCTGTGTCTGTCCCTGGTTAAAGCAAGCAAGCTCAAAAAGACTTGTGTTGAACACAGGTGGCAATTATATAATCAGAAAAAAAAATGCATCTGGTAACAACAATATTATTCCAGATTTGATAAAACACACTATCTATCCCATGCTTGAGGTTTCTTCTTTACCTTTTTTTTTTTTCTTTTTTTAAATTCAAAGCATGTACAGTACAGCAATAATGACTCCACGCACACAATGTAGTCGTATCTTTTACATTCAACTCCATACCTGCCTCTGGTGAGACCATTTTTGTCAGGTAAGGACGATTATGAGCTGCTGTTACTATTGCAGCTGAAGCAATCACTTGTTGTGACAGGGACAAGGAAGCTCCCTCTCCCCGCAGGACGCTGATTGATTGGGTAGTCAGGAAGAGGGAAACGTCCTTCACCACGGGCAGGGAAGGACAGCGGGCCGTGGATACTTTCACTCTGTTCCAAGAACTTTGTGTTTTGCTGAACTAATCCTCGCTGTTAACATGAAAGAACTACCGCTGACGTGGGAATGAGCTCTACTGGAAGTACTTCTGTCGAACTCGACGGATGCGAGCGGGCCTACTGCTTTGACAGCGCTTTTTTTTTTTTTCTCCATACTCATCAAAAATGGCCAAACGCAAAGACTTAGCATCAGGGTGCGTTGCTGCAAATTCAAATGCACCGGATTACCCTGTAGAATGGATCACCAAGATTATGCAAGTCCATGTACCTTAAAATATTTGTCATCCTTGGTTTGTCGGCCTATATAAGGTTAAGAAAGTAAGTGTAACTACTGTTCTGTAGTGTGTGTTTTTATCATAAATAATTGTTTGCATCTCCTCTAATATATTAAAGCTGTACAGCAGGATTCCTGTTGCCATCTGGTGTTGGTGGGAGAAAATTACACTAACGCTGAGAATTTAATTTTGAACAAAAGCTGGCATGTGGCTGTCATTTGCCTCTGTAGAACAGTGGATGCAGTGTTTTACTGTCACAAAACCCCATGTGAAATGATTATTCTCACTATGAGAATCTGGTCTCATAACACTTGGAAAGTCGAGAAGAGCTGTAAAATTCCTTTTTTTTTGTCCACAAACAATCCATGTTAGCAGAGTAGCCGGTAGAAGTCTCCCAAAGAGCATGTGCAATATCAACTCATCTGGCCAGCGGGGACACAAAAAGTAAAACCTTGTTATACCGAGGAATGCAGAGAGGGAGATACCTGGGAGTGAAGTGCTTTGTAGATGTTGATTTATATTTAAAGAACCTGCACTACAGCTTTAAAAATGCAGATATATAGATGTGTCGGTTATACTGACATAACCAACAAGCAAAATGCAGATGCAATACCGACTTTCTCTCAGACATGAAATTCTATTGCCCTTTTTACATCCATTCCTTTTCATCCATTTCAGTCAGGGCATTGTAAAATATTTGCACTGTGCACACAGTCGCGCGGAGGCTCGGCAGCGTAGACATTACCGATGCGGTGTGCTCCTCTTTTAAATGTTAATTGCCATTTCTCACGCTTTCTCATTACACTCATTGTAAATGATGTGCTCTTAGCACCAGCAAAAGTGTTCTCATTTATTTTCAGAAAGCATTAAAAAATTCCACACAGTTTCATTGCATCCACGTATGTTCCATGAAGGAAAAGGGACACATCAGTGCATTATGTTTAGTAATCCAGCTGGGAGATAGTGGACTGTTTTGGGGAAAAAATCAGTCGGTTAATCTTATGTTTAAATGTTACAGGAGTTATGAAGTGCTATATGTGTATTTCAGAATATATGATGTTGTTGGATGCAAAGATGCAGCCTTTTTGTTCACCTACTACACCTGTATAAAATGTAATGGACTGCACCATTAAATTTACAGATTAAACTTTACTACCAAGTGAAGTTAACCATCATTCTGTATTAGATGTATGCTGGCACTCTCCAGTATTATTTTGTTTTGAATTTGTGGCTGCCATTTGAGCTAATTCTGTTTTTTATTTGGTACATAAAAATCTCTGTTATAGAATGTACAATTATTTTCACGTTTTAAAATAAGAGATACTAAAAGTGGAAAGGCATCACTGAGTATATATTAATAATGAACATTTTAGTAAATGGTATGAGATTGTGAAATCATATTTTAACCAAAGGTTAATTTCCATCCATTGTCCTTGTCGCAGCGGTTACCTGAAAGCTGTAAAGAAAAGTACCAATAGGAAAGCCAATAACAACCACTAAATTAAAGAAATAACATAATTAAAACTTACAATCAAACAAAAGGGCTGTTTTATTACCAGATATGCTGCAATCATGTTCTAGTATTGATCATCCGTTAAATAACCTTTTTAAATGCAAAAAACTTAACAGGAGACGTGTTTGGTGAAGGTGTGTACAGCACCATGTGATCATGATATATCCAGTTTGTCACATCATCCCACTATGAATCTGTCACATGTCTCAGGACGATGGGATGAAATTGACAAATAGAAGTCAGCTCCAGCTGTCGTGTTTGTCCATTTTTCAAAATTTTAGTATAGAATTGATGAAGACTTTGCAGTTCAAATAAACAATCTTGGGAGGGGGGCATTATATGCTTCTAGAACAGAAAATGAAAATCCATATTCTATTTTTTTTTTCTCGATGTTCCATTTGTGCATGTGCACCATAGGCTTGTACTAACTGGCAATCAGATCGTACATCAATTATTAAAAGGATGAGCAGCGATTGTTTTTCCCCATGTCAATATTAAGGCAGAAAGGAAAAACAATGTTTCCTTCAGTATATTTAGGTCTTTGGTGTTCCTGCTAACACCTCCTCTGTATTGTTGCTGAAACCTGGTGGAACACAAGCCAATGAGAAATGTCTCTGGTTGTGATCTCACAACAGGAGTGGAATAGTACCCGCCCCTAGATACATGTAGCCACGCCCACTTTTTAACACGTTTTTGTACTCGACTACTGTTTCTCCATCCGACCCTTCAGCCTTTGAGCAGCCCAGTCAGTCTCCAGAGGGAATCAATGACTGTTTCCATTTCTGTAAACTACATTCATGTTAAACATCAATGTTTCAAGCATTATTGAAATGTCTGTGTTCCGCTTAAGTTTCATTTTTCTCAGTAGGAGAGGGGGTTGGTTGAATGGCTTAATGCTTTGCTTCATGGACCGTAGTCTGAGAAGTCACCGTCATTTTTCAACTTCAACTGGAGATTTTTCCAGACGATTTTCCTGTCATGTTACGCATGGATCCCTTTAGCCAAAACCATGATGCCTGAAGCTTAACGAACCTTAACCACAGCATTGTCACATCATGAGACAGTGTTTGTGCAAATATGCACTTTCAAAAAATTGATCTATGTATGTCAAACTTAACACATCTACTCTCTACATGTCCCTCTTGTGACTGGGTTGCTTTGAGGGCCGTGACATTTCGGACAGCTTCCATGTCTGGGAAGGCCGACCAAATTCATCTAGGATTTCTTTATGTCAAAGTATTTGAAGAGAGCAATATTACTGTGCCAGTCACCAGGGACTGAAGCCGTGTACCTTCATCATCCAACACAGCTGTAACTCTATGTACTGTAACACCAACTGGCATAAAGGTCATATCCTGATCTTCAATTTAAGATGCTGTTCACGCTAATACTTCGGGTCCCTCTCTCTGTTCTAGTTGATGGGTACAGACAGCATCCAGGACTTTCACGTTTGACAAGGGCTTTCAAAGGGAAAGTTAAGCATTTGAATAATTTGGAGGTGAATGGGGGATGAATGCCTCCCTTCTGCCTAGTTAAAAGCAGTTTGCATCACCTCCGAGCTTCATATTTCAGCTCTGATTGAGATTGCTGAAGGTCTTTTCCCTGAGGAAGATCAACACATC
The DNA here is from genome assembly GCA_036785175.1 of Eupleurogrammus muticus. Classification (NCBI taxonomy): domain Eukaryota; kingdom Metazoa; phylum Chordata; class Actinopteri; order Scombriformes; family Trichiuridae; genus Eupleurogrammus; species Eupleurogrammus muticus. The sequence goes on from JAYKQN010000001.1 coordinate 10,046,587, forward strand.
ATCACCAAAGTCAGCAGAGCAGAAACTGTCATACACAGACACCTCCTGTGATCTTCCAGATATGGCATAGAAGAAGCTTTGATTGGAAATATCGCCTACCAGGTAGTGAAGTCAAACCTTCAGCACATGCATATTAAATAGGGTGTATCACGGCTTCCTTTATAACAGGGTGTGGAGTGCAAGGTAAGAATAATGAGGTTCATTACCGGAATCCACCCACTTCTTGCTACTTGTCTCGGCCATGTCAGTGTACACCTTCAATCTTAAATAAGTAATTAGCCTGGTTGTATTCAGATTTACTTGAAAAAGCTTCACCCAAAGCTTGTTGCTGGGTGGATCGATTGTTACTTTGGAAACATTGGATTTAGAGGGCCAAAAAAATGGAAGTTTTTGTGGGGGGAAAAAAAATTGACTTTTGTTTTAAATTCCTATTTAATTTCTGTTATAAGTGGGTTCGCTAGTTCTGGTTAAGTTTTTATTTTTTTCTATCATAGGCTTTTTCTCAGGGGCAAGTTTCAAAAAGGTCATAAAGTACTTATAGCTTCTTAAAAAGAAGCTATATGTATACAGTAGGAAAACAGATTTTCTATTCATCAGTTTTATCCCAAAGGCCTTTTTATCTATTTTTTTTGTTTTACACAATACTGTTTCATCTATTTCAAATACTAAGCTACAATATATTATATATTACAATATATATAATAAGTAAGTATTTTTTTTATTCATGTTAAAGAAAACCTTCTTTCAATTCTAGTTTTAGTTATTTCACTAGTTTTCTTTTATGTCATAATAACCTTGGTTGGGAACATCAGTTCTGTGAGCAGAGGAAAAAAGCGGTAATTGGTTTTGAGATTCAACCATTACTGACCAATAGGAGCTTTTGTGAAAAAGTAGGAACTAAACTATTTAAGAAAGTGTTATAATCTGAGCTCACTGGAAACAAGCATCGCTTGATACCATGGGCAGGAATATGCTGCCTTAGCCTTTGAAGGCGATTTGGAGCAGGAGCTTAAGCTTGACACAAAGTGCCTATACAATGGGTGGATCTGAGGTCTGGTGGATCTGCGGAGGGAAGCGCAGTTGAACAGAAATCCCCACTACAAAGAGAAGAGGTGAAAAGGCAGTATATTTAACCAGATGCCCTACTCAGCAGAGAGATGATTAAAACGCACTACTGCTTATCTAGCATAAAGACTTTGACTTTAAAACTGCAGGTTCCCTCAAAAAAACATGGTGTGAAGGTCACTAATTTATTAGATGCCTTTTGTGTGCTAATGAGAAGGCTGAGGGATTTATGTGTTATTTCTCTGTTCCTCACTTTAACCTTTAATGTAAAAAAAACAAAAGAATTACAAGGCATGAATAAGTGCTGTTTTGTTTATAGCCAGAACCCACTTAACGTGTGAAGTAAAGTGGGCTCTGATTGAGCGGCGTAACATGTTGTAACTGTCCAAGGTCCAGATGAACAAAACGGGACAAAGACTCACTGCAGCATTCAGCACGTCAGTTCAGCTCTATAGTGAGAACATAAATAAAAGACATTGTTGTCAATAAATCCACATTTCACTTGTTTTGCACAGCTTTACTGGAAAGCTCTACGGTATGATTATTGACCATTCTTCTTCACACAAGATCAGTGCAGTTTGGCATTTTACCCCGAGCAGTGGCTTAGCTCACAACAGTTATTGTACAATGCATCCTTTGATCCATGTGGTAACATTGATTTTACATGTGCACTTATCCCTGGTGCATGCGTTTCCTATACAAAATACACTTTCCTCATATATATGCACTAATTTCCCACCATTGTATCCAAAGAAGGTTTAGAAGTCACCTAGAGGTCAGAGAACCTCTGATAAATACCACTCATGTACTAATAATTAACTAACAGCAAATGCCAATATCTAATGAGGAATCATTTTTAATGAATATCTGATAAGAACATTGACTGACCTTTCTTTATAGACGGTGGAAAGGAACGAGGCAGGGAGGTGCAACAAAGGTCCCCGGCTGGAGTCGAACTGGACACGTTGCTGTGCCTCTGACCTCTGAGCCACGGGAGCCGCCGTCTGACAATGTATTTTTAATGCAAAATCTGCTCCCAGCAACTAAAGCGAGATGAAACTGCCTGAGTGCTTTTGTTGCCTTAACCTAACCACACGCACACAGTGTGAGGGGATATGAACCCTCGCCTCCGATGTCAAAGTCCTGCGCCTCCGTCCGCCATGCAAACACCTGCTGTCCTTCATTTAATAACAGCGTTGCCGGTGAACAGTTGTTTCCTTGAAAATGTATTTTGCAAATTAGTAGTACATGGTCATATGGCAGCAGATACTCTCACATACTAATACTACCAATACTAATAGTATAGTCTGGTAGCAACTGCTAATATTTCTGCTATAGGCTGGAAAATTGCTCTGGTTTCTATGCATTTCTTTAAACCAAACAATGCTAGTGGGCGCTTGTTTAAGCCCTGATATAAAAAAAAACAATTCTGTAAAAGTAAACCACTCATAAGAGTAAAATACGCATGTAAACTGATATACTACTTTAACTTATGAAAAAGACAAACACTAACTTCAAGTAGGTATCACACAGCTACAGGAAATGGGTGTGTGGGGGGGGAATCCTCCTTTATGCCGACAGTGTACATCCTCTGAACCAGATTAGACTGCAGCTAACAATTATAATCATGCAATCAACATACAATCATCAATTATATTCATTGCGATCAACCTGCGATTACTGTCTTCATTATTAATCAATAAGTCATTATTAAGTCATAAAATGATACAAAAAAACACACACTTGCTTCCCAAAACCCAAGACGCAAAATGTATTTGATCTAGACCACTATAATTGAAAGATATTTTATCAGTTATTTTATAATCATAGAAGACTAAAGAAACCAGAAAACATATATATACTGTGTGTGTGTGTGTGTGTGTGTGTGTGTGTGTGTGTGTGTGTGTGTGTGTGTGTGTGTGTGTGTGTGTGTGTGTGTGTGTGTGTGTGTGTGTGTGTGTGTGTGTGTGTGTGTGTGTATTTATTAATATATGTATGTACACCCAACACGCACTCACAGCATGTTCCTTTGTTCATGCCAAACATCCTGCAGCATTTGTTTTTCACTTTTCTTGTTTTATGTGACATGGCATAGACATTATTGAACCGAGTGACGCCGGGAACACTACAATATAAAACCTCCTGCCACCACAGCCCCGAGCCATCACGTCATCGAGGGTTAGCGAGCTCCTCGTCCCGAGGCTCCATGTGACAGGCCGACATCTCACTCATCAACCGCATTACATATGATCCTGTTATGGTCCCCCTCGCAAGCCACAGTATCTGGAGCGGCTGACTCGCCTAAATAATTCAATCACATAATCTCATCACAAGCATATGTTAAACATCGGGATGCTTTGCCTTTTGTAACAGCTGTCACTTCCCAGCTACCAGGAATATCAGTGATAACGTGTCCTACCATTTTCTCAATGAAATGTTGAAGATAATGTAGTAACACAATGCAACACTCTAGCACATCCTTCTAAACGGTAGTAAATCTTTTAACTGTAAGTATAATATTGACTAGTAATATATCTAGATTACAGATGAGGCTTCTCCTCTTGTAATATATTGTTTTTTTTTTTTTTGTACTTTACTACCTGCTACTATGGGGTAATGCCCAGGGAGCCATGTAGACACTCCAGAGTTGATACCAGTAAAAAAATATAAAAGTAAGGTTTTTTTTAAACTTATACCATTGCCAGAAACATTTTAAAATGAAAAATTTTAGTTTATGTTCTTGAAAAAAAAATGCAGTTTTCATTTTGTCAGTGGACCTTTCTGTGAAAATGACCTATGTTCAGGCAGAATATTCTGGTAATGTTCCAAGATCAGTGAATTTGGTCAAAAATGCTGGCAACTTTTTTTTTTTGTAAATTATTCTGGCAGGGAAAGGGTTTCTGGAGCCTTTTGGACTTTTTTTTTTTCCAGCTCCTCAGAACACTTCAAAGCCATCAGGTCCTTGGCGTGACATTAGTATTCCGCTCACATGCACAATAGCCTGTAAGCAATGGGCATTGAATAAGGGGAAAGGTTTATGCTGAAGGTATGGCCACAGAACACATTCATCTTTTTTTTTTTCCTGTCGATAATGTGGCACAACTAATGATAGGGGATAGATTACGCAACACCAAACGCAACATGTTGTAGAGTTTATGGCTGTGAGAGGCTGACAAGGCCAGAAAAACGGCAAAATTCTATTGGTGGGCATATTTGTCGGTGCAAGGTTTAATTACAATATGTTTAAAACCATGTTTGCAACGTGTAAATGTATGTTTTTTAGTCTTTTCTGTCTGACATTTAGGTTTCAAGTTATTTTATTTTTATTTTTTTATACACTTAACAAAAAACTGCAACCTGCATAGCAATACAATATAGAAAATTAAGCAATTTATGTTAGGTTACACATTTCCAATCCATGGAATGTTCACTCTCTCTGTGTTGGGGGTTAGGTTAGGGTTGCCATTCAGGTTATTTTCTAGAATGACCTTAGGATTGAAATTAAGCAAATTACCATAGGTCACAAATATATGCTGCTTGAATACATTTGTATTCATTTATTTATTTTAAATAAGGACACTTTGGCACACAGAGCTCAACCGGCATCGGCAATTGCCTCCAATGCTTTAATGGCATGATTCTTTGAATGAAAATCAGTATTGGCACAAGACCCCCCTTTTGTCCAAGCATGAGGGTGAGCCCTTGAACATAATCAGATTCCAGTACAAGATTTCCTGCAGAGGGCTGTGTTGAGTGGAAATCCACTTAATGTGTGCCTGTTTGCTCCTAAATAGCAGATTAACCCCAGAGGCCTGGACTAGCCAGCAGCTGGTGGAGAGTAGGCCTATTGGAGCAAGATGTCCTCGGGGAGCCTCCTTTTCCATCTCTATCTTGGTACAATTTGAATTGCCAGAGAGAGGGATTTCACACGGAAGGTCAGCAATATTCAAAGTTATCAGAGGAAAAACAGACAAAGGTGGATGAGGCTAAGGAAAAAGATAGTGTTGTGCGTGTATATATAGATTTATTTATATTATTTATTTTTCTTTCAGAGCAGATGTTTGTGAGCTGAAAAACATGTAATGTGACATAAATACAGAAAAAAAAATGCTAAAATATCCCAACATTTTATCGCGTTTACATATCTGTCCAAATGTAACATAATGTGCCTACCAGCACCTCTAAAACTCACTAACACATTAGATCATTGTTTAATATAGGCCTACATACCATTAATTTAATCGGGTAAACCTTTTACAGTTTTTTTCCCAATTGCTACAACACAATTTTGCAAACTAGGATTTATCACAATAGTTAACACAATAAACAAAACTACACACCCAAACTGCAAAATTCATCCTGTAAAATAAAGCACTGCAAAAAAACTACATATAACAGTGTCAAAATCATACTTTTATCTAGCCAACTACACACTGTTTGGAGTAATGAAAAGCACTCTCATCTTTACTCTGCTTTGCCATATTACAAAAATAGTTAAATTATAGACCTTAAAACATGCTTTTATTTTTCCCCAAAAACCTGCACAACAGATATATTTGCATTGCTCTCTGTGTCAGGTTAAATAATTGTGTTATGCATGCAATTTGTGTCAGTAATTGGTGAGAAAAAAAATGGTCATTTGCAAAATGACATGAAAACAAACACAAGCAGACAAACAAAAGGACAAACGGCATCAGACACAAGCACAGGCATCCCAAACTTGACTTGAATTTTAAAATTGTCTATTTGATCAGTCATTCAAGGTATAAGTTCATATTTTTCATCAGTGCGATCATCAATGTTTTAACATATTTCAAATGTTGTAAAGCTGGCTTCCCTGCCTTCTTGCTGCCCACACTCATAATAGTTTGAAGAGGTTTTGCTCGCTGTATTCCTTCATTCTGTTCATTAGACGACCACCACACCGAATGTACTGACAATATGATGTACAAAATGACGAGACCATATCCGCAGTCCTCGCTTTGAGCAAAAATGTATTTTAAAGGTCACCCGAAGATACAATGAGGCTTTAGCAGTCTGAGTTAGGGAAATCAAATGTAAGAGAAAAAAATCCCTCTTTATGTCTCAACAGCAGTGGAACGACTGTTACAAAAAGAGAATATTTGGCTCTAAAAAGACAGTGACGTTGGAAAAATAGAAACTTTTTTTTAGTTCTAAAATCTAATTTGAACTACTTTTGAGCACAGGGCTGTAGATCTTGCCTCCCATCACTTATATTAAAAGTGCATTATGACCAGAGTTTTTAATGGCAGTAAGGACAGGAGGAATGATTACAGCAGGGCGAAACAAAACAAAAGTCTCAAAGTACGTTTGTGCACCTGACTATTGATTTAGGATAGGCTAAATCGCGAGACCCGTGAATCTGCCCTTTAAACTGATTACTTAATTGAATTATAATGGGTTACTGCTGTTAATGACGCCTGTGCCAAATCCAGCTGCCCCGAAAACCCAATTTGGGATTTATCAGGATGTCAACACTGACTGCTGTACAGCACAGCTTCAGTGCACATCACTTATTATCCATACCTCTGACATTAGGTTAGATTTAATCCGGTGTGTGCGCTGTGTTGTGGAACACAATGTCGGCTGCCCTCCGGTTGCTTCGGAGTTTACCTTGAACCATTTGCAAGGTCTCTGTAAACATTGTTGAGGTAATTGTCTGAACATAACAGAGCTCACTTGCAACATCAGAAACCATTTTTTCGCCCTAACATCAATTTATTCTTTGCAAAGAAGCCGGTGCTGTTTTTTTTTTTTTTTTTCATTTTTACATCATATTTCATGTTCTGTTTTTTTCCCTCCTGATGGATCTTCCTACATGTAATACGTTTTTTTTTTCTTTTTCTTTTTTCTAGAAATATGCTGCCTAAAATGAGACTTCCAAAGTACATCCTGCAATGTATCTTATGAGAGCACAAAGCATATGGGCCTTCAAAGCATTAGAGGCCTTCTGAGGTCAGGGAGAAAATTGGCCATTTGTCTGTCACATTCAGCACGTTCTCCCATTACCTGTACAGACCCATTACAAGCTAGAACTGTAATAACTCCGCATGATCTATGACTGTGATGTGGCTACGGGTAAGACACGTGAGCCCTGTGCAAGAGTTGGAGTGTAGTGTTTATTCCCATTTAGATACTGTATTCCTCATGTGGGATTTTAGACTCCCTATTTTTCCCACAGTGCAGTTTATAGAGGCTGTTTTTGCTTGATCCCCAAATGACTTAAATTCTTAATCACTCTGTTTTCAACCGGACTTTGGTTTAGCCTCCTGAGATTTTTAAGCCAATGACATATTCAAAACTCCAGCCCTCAATCCTTCCGCTCAAAAAGTTCCCCATCCCCTTTCAAGTCCTTGTCATAGAAGGGGAGCTCATGCAGAAAGGATTTGCCCTATCCAAGTATTGTACCTGCTGTAAATGATAGATTTAGAGAGAGGCAAGAAAACGGAAAAATAATAATCTCCTTGACAGAAGACATGACAAGTGAATAGACGTAAAAAAAAGAAACCAAGCACACAGAAAATTGGATTTTCAAGAGAGCCTTGTCTCGCGAAAAAATGACCGGTCGGAGGGGGTTAGTGAGGCAGACTGGCTTTCATTAGCCTCGTCATTTGGCATCGCTGAACCATGAAGATGGTTAAGTGATATTATGTTAACCTCCTGTTTTACATCTAGAGTCGAGATTAAATGTAATTATGTGGCTTTTGTACTTCCCACATAGTCGTCTGGGTAATTAATGACGGATTGAAGTCATTTACTGATTGACTGTGGCTGCAGCGTTTTTACAATGATTGACCATGGCCAAAGACATAGGCGAGTTTGTTAAAGCTTTCACTTTTACTATGAATGAAAGGGAAGTAGTTTATTCCATTTAGCAATTTATGGTATCTCTGCCCTATTTTGGGCCGAGCTGGATAGAGGTGGTAAATGTTGAATTTCTCTCCCGAGGTGAAAATTTGTCAAATACAGACTGTATTGAGTAAAACACTGTACTGGTTACATTAAAACATAATTGATGGACCTGATTCTCGGATTCTAGTGACCTTGTTGTGGTGCATAAGCTGCATACTGCTGTTGTGTCAACAAAAACAATACTTCCTTGGACATATGGACAGTGGCTCGGGTGCAGATAATGGCTTAGTTTAATTTACTGTATTCCTACAGCGCTGCAGGAGAAGATGTATTTTTTATGTTGAGAGTTTTTCATCCTGGAGAGGCACGTAGGAGACTACAAATATAACAGCATCACACATTGTACTTCTACAAGAGGATTTTTATTATAGCCCTTTTTTCTGCGTATATATATATATATATATATATATGCAGAAAAAAACAACAAATGTTCACAAATCATGTTTTGTTGTTCGACAACCAAACTAAATACAGTTTCAGCTAATTATCTTTCTCGCGATCCCTCAATTAAATCTATATGCTACGAAGCTATTACTCACACTTACAGACTCATAATTACATCCACACAATATAACTGGAGGTGATACCGGCCCATATAAGAGCACAGAGAGCGGACTGGGACAAGTTGTCCTTTTAGAGGGGCCAATTAAATTAACCCCGGAACTAACGAGGGAACAGTTTAGCAGCCGTGTGGCATGAGAAACATTTAACCGCAACACATAAAGTGGAACATTATAGCCTGCAGGTATCATTTTATGGCAATTTTTGAGATTTAAAAAAGACCACATTTAAAAGGTAATTATGTTATTGTGATTGTTAACTACAGGATATTTACAATGCAAATTTACATTAAACACAACATGAACAGATGTATGACTTACTCACTATTTACTTAATATCCCATAATATTGCAAAGCTTCTTGCCCATTCAGACAACTTATCATTACCGGGGATGTAATGATACTCTCCATTAATTTTATGATACATTATGATACATATTATTAAGGTCATGATTACGATATAATATGATATGTTAGCAGTATGTTTTTAACAACCTTGAATTGAGAATCATATGTCTGGACACAGAATATAAAACAATGCTGTGCTTTTACCCCATCATTACAGTTTATAATGCTGTAAAACAATTTTAATATTTAACGGGCCAGGACAACCATTTTCCACATACTGAACTTAAAGTAAATCTCATCTATGCATCATATGCATCTTCAATTTCCTTAAAACTACAAATCTTTTGGCCTTTATGTATGACTCATCCACCACCACGAAAATGCCAATATCCCTCTTTATTGCACTGGCTCTTCCTCTTCGGTTGTGCAAGTTTAGGAACAAAGGCATTTGTCAGCGTTGCCTGACCTTTAGGTAACGTTACTCTCTTCCCAGGCACCGCTAACTTTATTTCATTGTGACGGCGATGCATCACGACTTCGCATGTTCGGAGTGTAGAGAAGAGTTTTCTTACAATGCTCGTAAATTGTTTGTGCCATGTCAGCCACTGTTTATAGCCATAGATGGGAATGGAACATGCAGCCATATCAGTGATCTAAATGAGGCTAGTTTTGTTTTCCATTCTAATTACTCCATTCTACAATAATTTGTAGGATTTAATAAAAAATATCAATGTTATTTCCATTTTAATTTTCTTTAAAAATGTTCATTTCCTTAAATAACACATTTTGGTCACATGTTGGGTGAGAGACCATGGACTCACTTGTTTTTTCTCCATGTGTGAATACTGTGTGTTCATACATAAGCTAGAGAGACCTCAATGAGATGAGACAAAATGAATGTGTTTCCATGGCACCCTTTAGCACCAGCTCAGCTTGTTTGGACCCTCAGAGTTGATACCAAAAATTGGATGCCAAGGACCAGGTACCGGGCATTTTTTCCTAGTGGAAAAGCGAAAAGGTGAGTAGAGTCAAATTAAGCCAGGACTATGTAGTGGAAAAGAACCATTAGTCTCTGTAGGTCAATAGTTCTCTGTCCTGTATTGCAGTAGTCTGATCAGTGTGCATCTCCACACTCATTGTCTAAGGTGTAATTGGCTCATGTACCGGAATAATTGTAGCCTCAAATTATTGTAAAACAATTAAGTGTCTGTTTTTCAGGGGTTTGAGGCAGCTACAGCGGCTGGTTCTATTGTCACAGGCAACGTGAACCAGTTCAAAGTTCACAAATTTTAAAATGAAACAGTTTGGTTTATAGTTCATTATTAAAAACCAAGCTTGCTGTTCCAAAAATGAACTAGCTTATAGTTCTTTTTTTATCTCAATATGTTACTGTGAGCTATTATGTGTTAAAATTATTTTGACAGCCCATAGAGAACCAGAGACAGCAATTATTTTATCCTCTGTAAGTAGTGGTAGTAAAGAACACTGAAACTATTTGTTAGATTCATATTTTCATACAATTTTAAATCCTTATCTAACTAGGGTTTAGAATGGAGGCGACGGCCGTCTAAATTCTGGCATTTCCCTAACACACTTTCACACTGCGGAATAGTCTCAAAACATGAGAAAACTTGCTGCCTAAATAGTCTTTATGATGGAAATAAAAACAGGACTGCAGTCCTTAAGGTGCAGTCTGGGTCAGTATTGACTTTTCCATCACATTGTGTTAATGGTCATACCTGTGGTGCTGCCTTCCTCCATGCTCCTGGCTGTGGCTCTGTGTTTTATGACATATTTGTTAATGTGATGGGTATGACCGCAGCTGCCAGATCGGCTGTTTGTCTGCTACATATTAAGGTCTGTTTATTGTGATTTTATGCTTGGGTTTTCACCTATGTGAGAGCACTAACATTCATCAAGCAAACAATAGAGTATATTCAGTTCTTAATGAATGAGTTCATGAACGATTCATTGTAGGCATTCAGGGACAACACTGGTCACAGTGGTATGCATGTCTGGTTGATTCCAGATTGATAAAGGTGTAAATTTAACCACTTTTTATCCCATCAAACCACATTTGGATCCTCTGGAGGTAGTAGCATGTGAACTGATTGATGACTGAGTTCTGTTGATCAAAACGAGTCTGAGGCTTTTGTCTTGTGTGGAGGGGTTGGCTTATTTTGTCAGTGAGGATGTATGTTTAATTGGATTTGAATATAGTTATTTACCGTGGAAGGTCATTAGGCAAACTTTGAAGGTGATGTTAGCGGCCTAACAAAGCCAACTGTGTCTGTCAAAAGCTGATGGTGAAGTCAACTACACTAGAACAACCAAAATGGTCTGACAGACCGTTTGGGTTTTTATGGTTAAAAAAATCCAAATGTAGACGAAAAGCCTTTCAGCCCATTTCTTTAATGCATTTTAAATAGTTTCTAAAACCTAGAAGGTTGTAAAATAAATCACATAAGATTCCTGAACTTTTCTACCTATAACTGCTGTATTGGAGATATATAGATCATAGTTGCTATTTTTGTTTATAGTTTAGTTATCTTTAGAAGGTGGAGAGAATAGAAACTACTGTACGTCTAAGCTGCACTTAAAATGATCTTCAAAAGTAATGAATAAGGAATTGTAACGTAGCCCGATAAACGTCAACAGCGCTACCATCAGATGCCTGATTGCTGCCGGCTGCCACCAGTCGCTGTGAGAGCTCACACTGCGTCTCCAGATACAATTATTGTAAAACACTTAAGGCTATTTTCATCTTATATAAAAAAATGCCAACAGACCATAAACAAGACCTATTTAGTTAATAAAAAAAATAAAATGAACGTCAACAGTCCTATTGGAAATCACTGCTAAAATACCCCAAAACAGAAATCTTTGTGTATTGACAGCTGTCACTGCTCTGTGCATATGGAGCACGATGCTGAGGGACCTGCTTGAATACTGTAATTTATGTCTGCACACAATGAATGAGTTTCTTAATGCTTTTGTTTTTTTTTTTCCTTTTTCAAACCTCTTTGCACGTAATCCAGGCTACACCTCCATGCATATGAGTGGATGTCATATGGTGGGTAACTAATCCACTGAGTGTGAAAATGTATGCAGTGCACACTGGCCTAAGAATATAAACACGACTTCAGACTTCATCATCACAAAAATACATTAAAAAAAAAAAAAAAAATCTGTGTATATCCAATTGCTTTGACACTTCTTCAGTGTGTAGTCAGCCCATGTGTGGCCGGTCCTATATATATATATATATATATATATATATATATATATGTTGTTTGACGTCTACTGCTTTAAGTACATGACAAATTACTCACATAATAAACTTCCAAAATGATACACATCCAACAAGTACTTAGTATAACTATAATGTGTTTAATGTATAATATTTAAAGTTGAACTAACAGAGAACATATTACAGCGACAGGGAAGCAGAGCGACAAGGGAGTCGATCATTACCTGATGTGAGTTCCTGCTCGATGTGAGTTTTGGTCGGTAACGCTGCTTGGGGGAAAAAAGGCATTGTCAGAGCAAACAACTCGGCATAATAGCCAACTTACCTTTTAAGATGTAGTTACCCACAGATCGACTAATCTTCCATTTATCTGCCTTCTTACCTATCTTAGGAAAAAAAGAGTACTGTCTTCTTGGAAGAAAAAAAAGAAAATTACTAATTTTTAACAAGTATTGATGCTCTTATACTTGCGACTCCCATCGGGTAATGATGGAATAAATATCAGTGTGTTGCCATGGCAACTGACATTTGAAAAGAATAATTTCGGGAAAAATACTGTGTTTTTCATGCATTCAACTATTAGGGCAGTATCCCGCATCATAATCTGTAAACCTGTGTCACTAAAAGATGACTTTGGTCTTCGTTCCTCTGCATCTTCAACACCTCTTTAGCTTAGGACGGGTTCTTGGATGTGACCTCAGAGTCCACGGTGACTCCACGAACTGTTATATTACTGTATACAGCGTTTCCGTAGCTACCGGCAAATATTTCCTCCTGCGTTTCTGTCCTGCTGGATGCTGATGATGATGGGAGTAGCTCGGGGGCTAGAGGCAGATGGGGCCGCTCATCCTCCCCTCTTCCTCGCCACCGCTCTGACCTCCACGTCCCTTTAAAAGCATGATCCCTGCGAACAGGCTGACGGCCGGGCCGGACCGCACGGGACCCGGCCAACCTCTCGACGTGGAGGCGAGCGTCGAGGCGGTGGAGTGGACATGATTGACTCTCACTGCAACTCTGTCGGAGAGCCCCGCATTGTCTGGCTAATTAAGTGTTATTACCCGACACAACAGGAGGTACCTGAGAAATAATTGGCCACAGCGACAGCTAAATTTTTCAGTATGGAGGTGAAGCCGAAAAGCCCTGCGAAAGGTCACCTGCTATTCTGCGGTGAGCCGATCTTATTAGTGCCGCAGTCTGTCAAAAGATCCAACTTTTAATTCATAAGAAAAAAAAAATACTGCTAAGATTACAAAATCCGCCAATCTTGTTTAGGTGAGAAAATTGGATTTTTTTTTTTTTCTTTGTGATTTGTCACCTGTTAGTCAAAGAGACGATCTCTTCCAGCGTGGGCTTTCATAGCCGTTAACCGCTAAGGATTATGTCTCTTTTGTTGTGCTAATGAAATAATTGAACACAAAAAGAAAGTCAGCTTTCAACTCCACCACATTATAAAACACATATCCAATCTAATACATGACGAACGTCCTTACACCCCCAGACTGGCTCCACTTACAACAGAGACAGCTAATGCTGTAAAACAAAACATTAACCAGGTAAAAGGAGCTAATCAGTGATTTAATTAGTGGTTGCCCTGGTATTTATGTTGCTATAAGCAAGAGCTCCTATACTTATTTCATTCAACATAATCAACCAGTCCATTCAGTAACATCAGGGGTAACGTTGGATTGCTTGATTATTTTTCGCTCTCGTTTTGCACGAAAGGTTGAGATTCTGTTGATTAACGGAACCACCAGACCTACTAAGGCTCTGCCAGATGTTTTTTTCATTTAGTTTTCATACTAGAATTTGCAATTCAGCTGTGTGGCAACATTTTGGAATAAATGTCAAATAAACATCATATGAAACAGAGAATTGGACAAAATCCGATGCAACGACACTCCTGCATGGACATTCTGTTCATTAATTACTTCAGATTGGTGATCATGAGGAATTGATTGAGTGTCTTTATTTTATTCAATGTTAAATAATGAGGATATTAACCATTTACAGATTGTAAGACATGAGAATGTTTTTATTTTTTTTTTATTTTTTTGTTCTTTCTATTATCGTCTGTCTGTTTTCTTCTAGAGAACCGTTTTTTCTTTGGGTCTATAAGTTCATGAATGGGTGTAATAAAAGCCTACGGATGGGGGCAGCATTTTTGTTGAAGGTCAATCTCATTCACGTCACACAGATGCGTCTTTCCCTCAACTTTTTGACCCCGGAACAAATTCAGGTCATTTGGCATCTCTGCAATGACTTTATATGTAACAATGCTCCCCCTGAAATAAGCTCTGTGTTTAGTGTGAAAACACATCTTTTGACAGGGCGATGGCCCATGGAGCAGATCTGTAAATGTGTGCACGGTTCTGTGTATGAAATTTCATTTTTTTCCTTTCATCCCCCTGAAATAAAGGTCACGTGACTTCCCTCACTTTGCCCAGAGCGATTTCAACGACACATTTCGATGGTCCAGTCAAATTCCGCTCAATGTTGCGTCCTGTCTGACTTGCTCACAATATAGATGTACTTTCAAAGTGACATTCTATAGCAGGGGGCTTCAAAGCTACTTTTAGCTGATAGAGAGACAGAGCAAGGAGCCCTGATGCATAAATAAATTTGTGCTGCATATCAAATGATTAAATGGGCAAAGAATGGCCTACAGTGCTGTGCACTATAAACCTCTTTGTGCATACAATATCATAATAAACAATTTTCTGTCTTTGCAAATATGGCCAATGTTATTCATTCATATGTTATGTGTCCTATATTCAGATAAAAGCTCAAAATATTAACTATAACTATAATTTAGAGGCCCCACTGCATTAAGTCTGAGGACTCCCACTGTTGAAGACTCCTGTTATATAGTTTATTTTTTTTTTATTATTATCATTAAAATAATGAGTTTTTGATAAAAACAAAATAAGGACAAAAAATAATTATAAAAACCCTAACCCCCCAAAAAAAAGTGGTTACCTATACATATGTGTAACTATGTTTAAATACGGGCTTGCCTTAACTCACATACAATAAGCTTATCTATAAATTTGAATACATGGTCATCTACATATACAGTACATAAGTACATAAATGTAAGTAAATTAAATAAAAGAAATCAAAGGAAATAAACAAAGATCTAACAATTAATACTAATGAAAAGCAGAAAAGCATCATCATTCTTCCAGAAATCCAGGTTTGCTGTTTGCCTCTGTGGATTCCCCCTGACATCATGTGATCTTTTCTAAGGGCGTACAATAGTTAAGTTAATTTACCCAGTGTGAATGACTTGGGAGATTAGCAGTCCATATAAAAAAAACAGCAATTTTTTGTTCTGTAGCGTTTTAGGTTGATAGATCCACATCATTCTCAGCAGCTTTACACAGTTTACAGAGTCATAGAGAAACATTAATGTCAAGTACAGCATGGTTACAGCAAAAGCAGGTTTACTCATTTTTTTTTCCTTTAGTTTGTCTGGCTGTTTCTCTTTCTATGATTCAGGTGGCATTTCGGTGGCACATTGTAGACATTGTAGAAAATTGACAGGACACACTTTTATGAACTATTTTTTTTTTTTAATCGATGCATCACTGCATGAAAAGATGAAGAAAACACTAAATGGCTTTTAAAAATCACATACATTGCAGTGTTCGGCAGCTTTTTCCACCTTTTAGAAGTCACTGCTTCACAGTACTTTATCCACCCATCACTACTTTTATGTGTTATGTAAAGCTATTGAATGTCTTCTTATTGAAAAATGTAATAAACCTGCTCTGTCTCATCTACACACTAGTATAGTGGTTTTCCATGGAGTCCGATTTTTGGAAATGCAAATGTTCCGATAGTTAACTGTTGATTGATTTAAAACATAATGACCAGCTGGTACTTCATTTTAATGAACTGTAAATGTCCTGCAGGTAGCGCGTCTTCAAACCTAATGTGCATTTACCATCAAAGGGGCTTTTTATGTCGCAATAACGAAACTCTAAAACCGACTAAATGCTGCCTCACAGTTCTCTCAGTGGGTCCTTTCAGGGATTTATTTCTAAAAGCAGTTTCATCAAACTCTACAGTAACTTAGCACTCTGAGATGATTAGCCTGGGTTTTTTGGTACCAGAACAGCTGATCACAGTTAGTTTTCATCAACTTTAAGGTTGTCGCCAGGAGCAAACGCACACTGCAAACAGCAAAACGCAGCAAAACCAACAGCACACAACTGCATAAAACAAATGCAACAAAATCAAATGTTGCAGGAGACAACTGCTGCAATCACAGAAACAAGGTGGAAGCGCTGCACGTGTCTGTGCCCTGTTCAGACCCGAGTGAATGTGCTAATGCCAAACTTAGAGATAAAAAGTAAAACTAAAGCGACGTTTTCACATGTTTTTTGCACCACCTTGTCTCTTGGACGATCGCCTTTGTTTCAATTTTGAGGTCGCATTTGTTTTTTTGTTGAATCTGTTTTTGCCTCATTTCTGTATTCACAGCTATTTTCCCACATCAGTTGCCGTACAACTTGTTCCATGCATGGAGGAAAAAACAAAAAAATGCCTTTAGCGGAGCTCTGATACTACAGTTCAAGATAAGATAAGATATGACTTTATTGATCCCACAACGGGGAAATTTGTTTGTTACTGCAGCGTACAGAGTAAAGAAAAGAAAAGAAAAGCTAAAGAAAATAAAAGCTATAAAATATAAAAATACACAACACTATGTACAAAATTCATAGAATTCACATGGCAGCAGATGGAGGCAACATTTTAATCCGGTGACTGTAGAAACTGTGTGTGTGTGTGTGTGTGTGTGTGTGTGTGTGTGTGTGTGTGTGTGTGTGTGTGTGTGTGTGTGTGTGTGTGTGTGTGTGTGTGTGTGTGTGTGTGTAGACTGTGAACATCTATCTTAAAAGATGGCAGTGACAGAACCAGGGAAAAGTTACGTTAACACAAATCCCCGTTCAGCGTTGCCCATTATTCATTTACCAGCCTTGAATTTCCTCAATAGATTATAAACTGGTAGAATCTAACTGCATATAAGCCTATATCAACATTTTGAGAGCTGTCCACCAATTAGAAAAAAAACCAATAAATTAATCGAAAAAGTGTCCTGATTTGACTAAATTAGTTTCAGAATCAGAATCAATACATAGTCGGTGTTGGTAGGATATTCGCTTGATAGAACTGAGCCTTGCAACATCCTCTGGTTGACAGTGATGTTTTAAAGTTAATGTGATAAATTTGATGTTGCTTATTTATTTACTTATTTATATTCTAAAACTTTAAGACTGTTTTTCCCTTCAAAATGACTTAAGGTAAAATTTATATAGTTTAAAGTGATATTGAGAGAGACAGTATTGTAAGTTACACAGTCTGTGCCAGTAATAATGAGTTTGGGGATTTGCAGTTGATAAAGGCATCAAGGTTCAAAATAATTTTGAACTCAGTGTCTGTATCTCAATAAATGCAAGTATATATCGCTGGAATCCCTTTAAAACATGCCAACACTACACATAGGCCGTTTAAAAAAACTCATTCAGTTGCAGAAATATGAATAATTGCCAACGTGAAATCTATGACAAGGTTCAGGAATATTTAATCAGTGCCACCAATCAATCCTTATGTGACATGAGAGGTGATTACTGATTTTATGTGTGCAAATCACCAGATGACCAGACCATAAACGCTGCAGAAGCAGCTGTAACAATCCAACAGCTGCCTGATTGATCAGTGTTATGAAGGAAGGACGTGAGGCCGTCTGATTCTGAGCCGACGGTGAATTCCTGCTGTGTCATGTTCGATGTGAGGATACGGATCAGCGCTCCAAGGAATGATTAGTGTGCATAAAAAGGAGGTCCAGCTGTTTAAGGTAGTTATTGGGTAACAGAATAATTCCCAACCAAGATTCTGATTCTGATCAACAGCACTATAAACCAGCTCTATTTAATATGCTTCAATGTGGACCGAATAATGGGAAGAAACACCTCGGGGAACATGCTTTTTTATTTTTTTATTTTTATTTTTTTTTTGCTATCCTAGAATAAAGTGCAGTTGCAGCTCCACTACATTAGGGGGCAGTAGCGCTCTCATTGGCAGAGTGTGCGCAGGGAGCATACAGCACAGAGTACGAGTATGAAGTGTAGACAGGAAGTGTAGCAGACCAGCAAGTGACGCCATGAAAAAGTGTTTAACAGCGATGAGAAGACGGGCAGAGAGAGACAGAGATAAAGAGACAGACGAAAGTCTCCCAAAGCTAAGACAAGGAAGTATGATGAAGCGCATGTAGTGCAAAAAATGTATATAGTTTAATTAAAGATTACATTTTTTTCATTTCAGATGCACTTTAAATCTTCTCTGTTACAGTTAATAAAGCGTATTGTTAATAAAGCGTAAGTGTTATGCAGAGCTACTAACAATTTTATAGACAAATGATATTATTTATAGTCACGTGGGGGGTGTGAGATGTTTTTTTCTTCCATGGGGAGGGGCCAAAATAGAGAGAATCCATGGTTTAATTAAACCTGGCAGTGAGCAGGTTATGTTCAGCAGAGGTTCTTATCACGGCGAGTTTTTCCGTAACAGGCGACGCAGAGTTTCCCCTCATATGAGGACGAACGGACTCGGGTTCAGGGAGAGATCCTGCAGGTTTATTACGCTCAGATTTATCTCTCTCCCAAACTGAATAGTGTCAGAGCCATGAAAGAATTTCTCCTGTGCCGAGACGTAAACAGAGTTGATGCCGGCCTGGACGGTCATTGGAATGGTTTTGTTAGCGTTCCTGGCGAGCTCTGGGCTACGTGAGAGCAACAGCGACTAACGATTGTCTTCATTATCGACTAATCCATCAGTCATCACAGGACAGCTGTTGGCCAGTGTCATGATTGATAATGATTATGGCAAAGACCGCTGAGGAGGCCTGGTTATGTAACCCCCTCTACGCCTAATGACCGCAGGGTAGTTAAATGAATATTGGACCAGTTTCTAGTTGGAAGGGAGGGGTTGAAGGTAAGTGCATGACTCAATCAGCCGGCTGCAGCCAGCTTTGCATTAAAGCCTTTCTTTTGTAAGAAAATAAAAAAATACCTACACCTAAGCTGATATTTTAAGTGGGAAATAATAAATAATCTAATAAAAAAAAAAGAATCTGGTGCAATGAAACACTTTCACACTAAATCTATACTGAGCCTGTAGTTCTCCACAATATTTTACCAAAAAAAAGCCAAATTCAAACAGTTTCACAGTAGGTCTATATCTAAAATTGATAGTTTTCCACAACATTTCAACAAAAAAAAACAAAACTCTGGTTCAATGAAAGAGATTCACAGTGGGTCTGTAGAAAACCTGTAGTTCTCTGGTAGTTGTGGGGGGCCTTCCAGTGGCTTATAATGCAATCTGTTATAAAACAGCCTAGATTCATTGAATTGCAGATTTTCACAGTTGACTTTTTCTGTGAGCAGGTTTTTTTTTTTTACATTGATCCACGCTCAAATTCTAGGCTACTACCTGCTGGCAAAACTAGCTGTGCAGGCAGCTCTGACTCAGACGCACGACAGGACGCCTTTTTTTTGTTTTGTTTTTCCCACACCTGCATTCAGTATAGACCCACAATCCTTAGCTTCTGATTGGCAGAAACTGTGTGTAAAAAACAATAAATAATTGCTGACAGGATGATAAACATGGCACAATTGGACATAAGAACAAATCTTAAATAATCTTAGGAATTCAGATTTGTTCTTTGTTCTCGAGTGAATGCAATATGCACGAATGAGTTCTGGTTTCGGCCACGAAACGAAACGACAGGAGGAAAGATCTCTGACAGATTGTGAAGTAAGACTCTTTTGTTCCCGCTGCGAGTGAGTGCAACACGAATTAATCGGCGACCGGCACGGTGGCTTGTTACGTTCTGATGAACCGAGGGAGCCACGGCAATACTTTTTTTTTTTTTTTTAATACAAAAGGATTATTGCTTTCTTTATCTTTGCCCCGCAGAACAAAATAAGAATCGACTCGGCGTCCGCACGCTGATTGAGCGAAATGAGGTGTCGCCAGATAACCGAACGCCACGCTGTGAATAGCCAGATTTCTGTTATGAACAACTGAATTAGCCGCGCTGTATTCAAGAAACGACACCGGTAGCCATCTCTGGAGTTTGCGGCGAGCAGATGGCTGATGTGAAAGCTTTACCAAACAGTGCAACATTGATCCGTCTCTATTTGGGGGGTTGCAGGAATTCTATTATCGGGCGATCGTTTTACGATATATATTGCTTTTCCCTCCTCGTTGCCCCCCCCTGCTATAATTGCTAATTGCTATGATTGCTCCCCTTGCCCCCACCGAGCCTCTTTGTCAGCCAATCATTCAACCAATGCTAATGACCATGTGCCGGCCGTACTGTCCTTCAGATATCATGCCTGAAGACTGATGTATTGATCGGGCCAGATTGATCAGGCCAGGGATGATACAGCAACGTTACATGATTTATTCAGGTTCTAATATCTTGTGCCAGGACTGCGCTATGGGACTTAGCTGTCTGGGCCCAGTGTACAATCATCATCCATCCGAGTATCAGAGCTTCCCCTCAGACTGGAGCTTCAGCCGACGACAGGCAGCAACAGTCCAGACACATCCAGATTGGTCTCTTGCTTTACTGAACAGCCTCATGTTTGTGATTCTGCAGAATGCACGAAAGCCGAATTTGATGTTTTATTAAATCTCGCACGGAACCTAATGAACACGAAGTCACGGTCGTCTCCCAGTGGCGAGCGGATAGTTTGCTGAGCTTTCAGCGGGGGCAGTTGCAGCTGGCCGTTGAAGCACAGCTGACGGTGGAAACCGGGAGGGAAACGCCAACCATATGATGCCCTTCAGTCCCTGCGACGAGGGGCTGACACAAATAAACGTTTTCGCCTGCGACCTTCGTGCACCAGGATAGGCAGTGTCTTCTGTGATACGTTTTTCTTTTTGTTGTTCCATTTAGATATTTTTATTATATTTTCCATGTCAGAACAAAACACAACCCACAATACAAGGACTCAGCAATATTGATTCATTCCCCCTTTTCAAATCCAGACTCAAAATCCACCTGTTTAAGATTGTCTATTCCACCTGATCTCAGGAGTGTATTTTTGAGTATGTTTTTATTGTAATATTATCCTTGAGCACAGAGAAAGGATGCATTAAATCAAATGTATTTTCATTATTATTATTGAGACATGGATGTTGCGCAGGTAAAATAAAGCTGTAGAGCAGGAGTGGCAAACTCAATTTAGTGGATAGGCACCATGCAGCGCAGCGTTTGATTTCAAGTGGGCCTAACCAGTAACAACGACTACATATAAAAATAACAATATAAATAACACCTACAAACTTCTCCTCTGTGTTATGTAAAGAAATAGACAATACGTATTTATACGATGAATGAACCTTCAATTTACAAAACAGGGGAGATGACGTTGGACAAAGTACAATTTCAACAATTTAGTTTGTTTTGAGCAACAGTTTTAAAGTCATCTCCTGCCTTACAAAACAAAACTGTAAATATTTCATCCCTTTTTGCCTTGAAAGATCCTCACTTGACTTCACATGCCTGTGAAGAAATAGATAGTGGTGCTTTTTTTTGTCATCCAGTGGACTAGTGGGCTATACCTGTCCTTCCTTGCATACAAATACACTGTGAAATTCAGGTTGGGCACCAAAAACCCAATTTCCCCCTCATCTAGGGAGCCAATCAATTTATTTTGAAAATAAGAAACTTTTAGCGTGTAACTCATCTTTATTGGGTATCGGGTATGTTTGATATGATTGGTTATAAACTATGTATGGATGTATTTGACAGACATTGGTAGCAGCCAATAATCAGCTTTGGGCTTTCATAAACCACCTCCTAATGCAAACAAAAAAGAAAATCATTATTTTACAGAAACAAACACCACAGTTTAGACCAGGACTGAATATCATATCTTTGTCATCTTACAAAGAGTTGATTGATGATTCCCATCATCTGTTTCGTCCACTATCCAGAGATGATATACGGAGATGTGTTTACAGTTCAGAAAATCCTCCACGCATTTAATTAAGTTCAAACAATTATTTTTCCGAAGCATTCCAGTCTATAAGAATTATGCGTTTCGTTGCAGGCCGCGCTAAACCTTCCATTTTGTCGCGCAGATGTACAATGAATGCTATCGGGCCTCGTGCCCGGCAAGCATATGGCCAGACATCCAGCTGGATCCATGCTCAACATCTTTTTTGAGAGTGTATCTTTAACTGCATCTCGGCGGGCCGTAACAGCTGGACAGAGCCATCGAGGAGTGCACAAGGGAGGGGGGGCGCCTCCCTGCAGCCATGCCAGAATAAGCCTGAGAGGCTTTGGTCCTTCTTTTTTTTTAAAGCGATGAGGGGGCGGCTGCATACGCTCCCTGCGATCATTTCAATCATTTAGCACAGATCTCGCACATTTCTGCATTTAAATTCCGTCCCAGTCAGGAGCTGGTGAGTGAGCTCTGCCGGTGTTGCTCCTACTTTTTTTTCTATGTCTAAATATTGCTACTGGGGGAGGAAAGGAGTAGATGCTCAGATACACCTGAAATCGTTCCACTCCATTTTCCTTTCTAGATGTTCATTGCAACCTCTGAAGGTAGACTTTCAAGGTATTTTTTTGTGATATAGCTTTTTACTGCAAATAAGAGACTCAGATTGAATTTGATCATTTCTGGGAAAGGAGTTATGGTATTTTCCTTCACAATTTGACCCACCTAATGTAAGTCACGTCCTTGCAAAGGTATCTTGATCCACAGTTTAACCATCTGCTAAAAGAAACGAGCTTTTTTTTTCTCCATTTTTGTCCATTTCAGTGGACATGAAAGCAGATACTTAACCTCCTGCCTCCTCCTACTAGATGTAACTAAATCTGAATTTTGATTTCATAAGTATGACAATTTTAAAGGCTTTCTAAGGATGCAGTGATTTTTGCTGATGCCGAAGCAATGAGCATCAAACATTACCTGAAATATCCTCTTCATGTTACTGCCGCCCAGCTCTGAATCAAACATGGTCCAGATTCACAAGAGATGGATTAACTCTCTCCACACAGTGAGAGAGAACACCAACTTTTGCACAAAAAAAAGGTCAGTCGGAGAAATTGTCTGTTAACTGCTTTTTGCCTGGTTTTGGGGGTAGACAATATCACGTTGTTAATGGCATTGACTGGATTACTACCACGTCCTTGTGCAACTTAACCAGCAATGGAGACAACACGTCCAGAAAGCATTTCTAAAATCCAATAGTGAAACCGTCACCTCCAGAGGTCGCAAAACAAGACCGAAATTTTTATAGCAGACTCTATTTCACTCGGTGTAACGAGAGACCTCAACTCATCTTTCTGAGTTACAATGGGACTCGCTTCAACAAATGATCCGAGCTCTGATCTTGTGCTGTGCACTCGGCTCAATATAAATTGGAATACAAATCTTACAATGCATGGTTAATTAACTTTTGATCATTTATAATGATAACTCTAGGGTCTAGTTGCTGGAAATGACCGCTTGCTCTCCACCTTCCATCTTCAGTCGCTTTAAATCACAACCTGGCACACACACACATCAGGACGCACATTGTCATTATTTATATAAAACATAATATATAACATATAAAAAAAGGAACCTTCCAAGAACACTAGAGACCCACAGGGGTATTTTGGGAAATATGCTTATTCGCTAGGATGAGTAGATCAATATCACTCTACAGTAAAGTGTGTACAGTAAATGTGAAGCAATATCCAGCGGCTTGTTAGCTGAGCTCGGCACAAAGGGGGAAAAAAGGGGGAAAGAGCTGAGGCAATTTTTTTTTTTCCCAACAATGGTTATTTAGGCCATTGTTTATGAAATGTCAGAGCCCTAATAAACAAGAAGTCTTCCGGTGGCGACCGGGGGAAATTTGTTCAGGCTTCACCGGGCCCGGTGCTCCACACAGCTGGCGGGGGGGGCATTGTTTTGGGTGTGTGTGTGTGTGAGGGGGGGGCTGGAGGGCAGGTGAGCTCCCGTCACCGGAGAGGGTGGGTCAGGACCCGTGATGTATGTGGCGTGCCGTTGATGCAGCTGACGGGGAAGGGAAGAGGGTCATCAGAACCTCCCAGGCTTCCTATCCTGTAACCCCCCCCCCACACCCGCCCAAACCCCCCAACTCCAGATCCCATCTGTCCTGCTCTGACGGGCTGTGATCAGAATAACAAGTCGGCATCTGTACAGCATCCAGCTATCAAATAACTACTAACAGGTTGATGATGACGATGATTATAGTATAGTGTCGTCAGGTCAGTTCACTCGCTGCAATCATGTCATGTCCTTTTTAAAAAAAAAAAAAAAAAAGGCTATAAAGAATCACTTCTTGATTAAATAATATAGAAGTAAACCAGTGTTCTCAAAAAAACGAAAAACAAAAAGATGCCAGCACAGCAAAGATCTGTACTTTCTCCCCGCTGTGTTTTATCATACAGCGTTATTCCCTTGAGAACGCCATGTGTAAAGGAAATATAATAATTCATACTATCGCCAAACACTGGTACACAAACATACTGTTTAATAATATCCATCCAAGCCCAGCTGAGGTTTTCTCTGCTACTGTGAAGTTTGGTTAAAGGACCAAAAAAAGTGTCACATTTGTTTATTGTCTACACAAAGGCTGATGTAAAGCATATGATGAGTGGTTATGTATGAGGGTACTACTGTAACTATTTCTGAATGAGCAACAGTTTATCCATCTGCCTGATTTCATCTCATTGACTGCAGATTAATTCATTTATTTTAGATTTGCTGCGATCTTTGGAACAATACGAGTCCCTTTGTCGTGATCTTTGTGGTGAATGGAACTAGCTTTGTTGCAGCTGCTTTTTGTCCACCTGCCTTCAGGTGAGTTTGCTTCTGACACTTATATAGCCGTTTGGGTCTAATTATGTAACGTGTAGCAGTCACCCGTCCACTTCTAAAAAGCATATTTCAATCTTGTGCTTGTGAAAAAAGTTGTAGCCCTGGGGCCATTGTAATTAAATGTAGCTTTTGGTGACAGAAGGGTGTTTTCACACTTTAAAGACCAGAACCAAAGCTTGTTTCTTTTTCCTTTTAAATTGTAAAGATTTGATCTGTTGCTTTCACACTGCATTTATGTGACTTTGCCAGAGATATACCAGGTCATCACAGAAAGGACATTTATCCTTCTCACCGGTCGATAGAAGTCATGATGGCTTCTTTTAAGGCACGGTGTCTGAAAAACAGCCTGTGTGCTTTTCTCTATGGATTTAGAAATTTAAATCTCACTTCCTATGATATGGGACTAAAACATAATCTATGTGTGTATGTGTGTATGTATATATATATATATATATATATATATATATTTCTGACAGAATCAGTTATGACTAGAATATATATTTATAGCCTGTAAGAAGAAAGCTCATTTATTATTTACAATAAACTACATATATTGTGGATGTTTTGCATGAATGGTTCTGCTCAGAAAAGATTCAACTGGTGACATTTAGCTTTTGTTCCATTTACTTATGGGTATTTCTTTCATTTTATTTTTTTTCATGCGAGGGTCAGTTGAGAGAACACAAAAAATGCACTTTAGAGGGAGAATGCAGAGGCTTTTAGTTACCTGCTTTTCTGCGGTGACCTTCAGCTTTAAAGGCAGATCCCTGCTATTTTGCAATTCGATTATTGGATGCCCTTTGTCAACAGCCAGCCTTTTAAAATTCAGCGTCAGATCAATAATTATATATTTACTTCCATTTCTTTTTGTTCTCATGGCAGTAGTTCATCCGGGCTGGTTAATTAGAATTCCGTGGACGAGGGGAAAAAGACACGCTAATGCCAAATTGAACCCTTTTGTCGGATTTGACACATCTTTCAAGTTCCTGGCAAAGTTGTTATTTCACCTTCGGTAAATGACACAGTGGTCATGTTCCATTTTTACTTCTTTTCCCTCCTCTATTTTGCATAAAGTATAAATGTTAGGTGCGTCCTCTGTGTTTTAGGCTTTTCTGTGGGTAGACTTGAAGAGAAGTGATCCTCTGGGCTATAAAAGAAAAAACAAAACACTGAACCCTGCTCTTTCCACTCATGTGCAAAGCATGGCAATTCCTCAGTCCACTGCACAAGCTTCCCACATGTTTTTTCTCCTTCCCTTTGGGCAATATGTTCTTACACATACAGAAAAATGAGTACCCATATGGTCTTTCAGATGATAGTGCAACCTTAATAATGAGCGCTCTCATTAGGCAGTGGAACCTCTGACTTTCATCTGCCATTATAACATGCAGAATTTGGGCTCGCGAGGGCTGAACTAAGCTACCGAACCACACTGTGCCCAATCTCAGCATTAATGCAGGCTGATACGTTACCTTCCCAGCGACATCAGTCATTTCAGCATTTCCACAGAGATGAAAGCTGCATTGAAAGAAGTGCTCCGAATTTGCAACGGAGTGGTCCGTTTTTAACACGCGTATCAATCTAATAATTAATAATATATATTATAATATTGAAGTGCACCGGAATTGCAATGAATGGTGGTACAATAAAACAAGTTTCTCCAGTAGTATGTGTGTAAATTATGTGTATATGCGTGTGTGTGTCAGTTTGAGTGAAGCAGTTTTGATTGTATCCGAGCCGCTGAAGATTTGAATGTAATAGTTCAAAGGAAGAGAGAGCGAGACGTGTCAATCAGCCGCGCGTCTGTTGTAAATTGGTAACATTTCTTTAAGAACAGCAGTGTTGTCAGGTGCCCCCGATTCTCTAATAGCGCATCCAAATCCCCCCCCCCCCTTTTTTTTTCCCCTGCAGTTTCACAGTAGAATCAGCCCAATCCAACATCACAAATGGACACCGTGTCAGTGTGAGTTCACTTTGATCATTCTGTCTTACTCTGTATGCGTTCGTGCCGTTTTGCCGGACCATTTGATATAAACAGAATCCCAAGTCTTCCCCTGCTACTTTCTATTAGCTTACGGGCTACACAGGGTTTTCATAGTATTTACTTCTTTGCACTATCCTTAAAAATTAGCTCATAGATTTAGCCTTAACCACCCCCATGTACGAGTTCTACATCTGAGAAATTCTTAGAATCATATAGATAGAGATAGACAGACTATAAAAATGATAATTTACCTCTTCATTAATATGATTTCAATGTGCAAAATTAATATGTAATCCTTAAATGCAATATGTTTTTCTTATTTAGGTCCAATTAAAACATTAATTAAATGAGAAGAAAATAACAATAACTAAGCCAAAATAGAAATTACCAGAAGAAACAAATGTACAGTGCAGTGTACAAAACAAATAATTAATTAAATTAACAAAAAGGCTGCAGAAAAGAAACAAGCAAACAGCAAAAAAAAAGTAAGTGAGAGGAATGGATGGTTCATAATGTAGCAGCAGATCAGAAATAAACCAGACTTTATAAACCAACAGCAGCGTTTTATAGTCAATTCCTCGACAGACTCCCGTCGGCCAGTGTGAAGACATCAGAACCGCTTCTGAGCGTCGCGATCCACCCTCCTGGTTGTCAGTGAGGACCCGAGCCAGCAGCGGGGTCTGGCTCGTTCGCAGCCGTCTGATCCCAAACCGAGCGACTGAGAGCAAATCCACCCTGCTGGTAGTGATTTTATTGACACGGTTTAGTGTTTAGCGAATAGCCGATGGCATCATACGCCATCTCGTTAGCGGGAAGCAGAAAGTCAATGCCGTGGCGACAGATTCGTCATTCCGTTGCCAAATGTTTGATGGCACGATTATAACAGATACATTTAACATTTAAACATTCAGCATTTGGAGACTATAACCCCCTTAAATATAGTGCACTGGATTGTAAATATGTTTTTTTTCAAGTTTCTTTCTATTTAATGTTATGAATTTCCAGTTGCTTATCTCCTGCAGTCCTTGTCCCTGCTGACTCTACTGAGAAGCGTTACCGCTGTGACAGCTCCTTTTCACTGGCCCGGCTGCAAAACACTTTCTTTACTGATTATATAAATAATAGCCTAAAGTAAATCATAGCCTCTACTACTACTCTGACATTTCACATCCTTAAAATAAAGTGGTGATCCTAACTGACCGAAGACAGGGGAACATTTACGGCAATTAGAAGCTCAGGAATTGTGAAAGGAAACTCGTTTAAGTGTATTTTGTTAAGGTGTACGGTATGTACAGTAAGATGTTCCTCCAAAACGCGATTCATTTCAACACTCAAGCAGTTTGCCTCACAAGCTACAGCCAATTACCTGAAAGTATGCCGCATATATTTCACATTCACAATAAATAACACGAAACCACCATGTACACATTCGCAACAAAATGCACATACTGTGGATGGTAGTTTAATATGGGGGGGGGGGGTTGCATTATTTTAGTCATGCATTATCTTTTGACACAGCGAGCTGCATTATTATGGGGTGACAAGATGGTGGCGGCGTGTTTGACAAGCTGTCGGCCACATCCACAGACTGTTTTCCGTACAGGATCTGCTCTGATGGTTCGTTCGCGTACGTTCACCCCTCTTTGCCCAAGACTATGGTGGAGACAGTGAAACGGGAGATGTACAGTTACAGTACTGCATCCTGTGTTTAACTGCAGGAAGGCGGTGGATCATTTTTCAAAGAGAAAAGTTGGAAAAAGGACTCTATATGTCATTTGGAATTTGACGGGACTGTCTACTGGCTTATCAAAGAGCTGTAAAATTGAGTACTTTTCTAAACAAGTATCTAAAACCATTCATAGGCCCCGGGTTCTTTTCAGTGTGTTTCATTCCCTCTTGTAAACCCCCATGATACAGCCCTATTTTTTATTTTCTAAAACTCTTTTTTGATGAGATGTCTGCTCTCAGGTCTTCGCAGTCTTCTGTTGAACCGGACCCTTCTGCTCCTTCTACATGCCCAGCTGTCCATGACCAGTTTGAGCCTCTTCTTCTTTCTTCCCTATCCAATGCACTTCACCACTGCCCTCAAACTGCCCTTCAGAGAGTATTCCCTCCTGCCTTCTTTAAGAAGTTTTTGATAGACTTTTGGTTAATACTTTGGCCGATAGGGGCAAATGTGTGGCCCACCAGATTTTATTAGCAGAAACAAATACAGAAACTTACTGCATGGAAGCAAACTAATGCTTTTACAGTAAAACTACACAAAGATGATGCATAAACTCCCATAACAAATCCAACAACAAAATGCTGCAAATCCTGTGGACACAACACTTAACTGGATTTGTTCCAGGGCCTCTAGGGGGCGTACTGAGCTTCAATCCTTCTTTGGATTTACTGGCGTATCGCAAACAGCTTTAAGGTACATCCTGCCATCTAATATGTCCATTGGTGAAAATGGCAGGATGAGAGCTAGAGCATCTGGGCATTAAAGTCAGTATTAAGCAAAGCAATATAAACCATCATAATGTGTACACATTTTATGTTAATATTGGAAAATGTAGCTTTTGGTAAGAAACCTGAACAAATAAATTTGTTTGGATAAAAAAGCAATATAAAATAGTAAAGTGTTGATTGCAGCCTAGTATCAATATAAACTCAAATTGCTAAAGGAGTCTAATTTTCCAGCACTTTTGAGTGATATTGCAATAACATAATAACCATGGTAAGTTTAGTCATGATACTTAATGACATGACATTTTAATTCTGTTACATCATTACTTGTCTGTAAGATATAAAACCTCATATAGACCTTATCTGTCTCAACTTACAGAACAATACTGAGTTCATTGTGTTTGGACAACCAGATTGCTTGGATGACTTTTGGTGCTCTGGGCCTCCGTGCCTCCAATGACAATTTAAAAGCCTTTAGATATTGGCTTTGAAATTAACAGACAAATTGTGTGGCTCCACAGTTTCTTTCCTCTTAAGGCTCATAGCTAAAGTCAAGGCCGATCTCACCCATCAAGATTTGGAGTCTCTTGTTTTGCCTTTATAATCTCTGGGCTTGATTATTTCTAATTCTTTGTATGTTGGTTTAGACCAGACCTTTACTTCATCTTTTGGCCGGAACAGAAAGCAGAAACATATTACACTAACACTGGCCTTCCTGCACTGCCTTCCTGCTGAGTTATTAAGTAATCAGATGCTCCTAGTCCTAACTTAATCTAATCTTTAAACCAGCGGTGGCCAAGCCTTTGATTTAGCTGCCCCCAATCTGTGGAATACTTTACCTTTACATATTCAAAACAGCCAGACTTTTTGTTGGACTTCATTTCATGACCAACTCATCATCCTCCATGTATAGTTTTCTGTTCTTTTATCTGCTTTGCCTATTCTTGTACAGAACACTGGTCACCCACAGATGTTCTTTCTGAAGGAAGTTTGAATTGACATGAAAGGAGAAAAGGTTTGAAGCCAGCTTGCCTCTCCATCACCAACTGGATGGAAGGAGAGTAAAGTGGTATCAGAGCAGGTGTTCTGAGTTTGCTGGAACTGTCCAGATGAGGTACGTTTTAAACAAGCAGTCGGAAGGTCAAGTGTGTGAATTTTTTTTTCCAGTTTGCAATGGTGATTGGTGGTTTGAGCCCCAACTCCTGCTGTGAACTCCTAGAAGTGTCCTTGGGCAAAACTAACTAAACCCCATAGTGTCTGCAGCTTTGATATGACCCAGAGGTCATCAAATGATATGATGAGGTGATAATTGAGTGTGTATTTGTGTATTGTGTGTTCCTACTCCTTGTGTGTGTAGTTACTCTCTGGAGTTGTGGAAGCTCTGTGTGGAATAGGCAGCAGGTGAGCTTTTCTAATTGGCTTAGTGAAAGATTGTGTGATTGAGTGAGAAGATTTTTCTCTCTCCACTTTGGACCACACCGCAAGTCAACATGACTGTTGTGTAGAATTTTGTAAATAATAGCTTTGAACAGGGTCAGAAAAATGAATCCTGGAAAATTGATGCCCCATTTTGATACACCAAATTTGATTAGATGCAACATTCGTTGACCAATTAATAATTAATACAATAAATACATGCTTGAATACAACATGAGCATCAAACATTCTATATACATTATCCAACTCTGACACAGTCAATGTGGTGAATTATATTATTGAGGCATTAGATTACATAAATATAATTTGAAAAAAAAGATCTGTCAAAGTTATTTATAACATGGTCAGCCATATCATGGGGAAAATTTGTTTTCTAATTACCTGTCTGATAGAATCCAATGTGTCACGTTTGCTGGGTCTTCCTCTTTCCTCCCTGTATTAAAGGGCGTGCCTCAGGGTTCCATATTAGGGCTGCTACTATTCCCATTATTGTGAACAATCTTGTGACAATGTATCAGATTCTGTTTGATTTTTTTATTGATGATACTGACATATATTGTTGATATATAGTATAGACCTTTGTATTCTTGTAGTGTGATTCTTTAGATGCTGTTCGATCCCAAATGACTCAGCTTAGGCTGATACTACAGGCAGATCAATCTATGCTGATGTTATTCTGAAATGGCAAATGGCTATCATTGAACACTCCAAAAATAACATCTGCGCATGGAGTTGAACTTGAAACAGTTGTGACATATAGTAAATATCTAGGTATTGTTATTGACAATCACAGGCTTGCCTCAGGGAGCTTTACAGTTTGTGCACTAATACAAGATCCCTTGTTGTTAAGACCTTCACATTGTATAAGGAAAAACTCTACAAAAACAGGAAAAACACAGAGAAAAAAAACTAAGAAACCTTTAGAAAGAGTAACAATAGCTGCAGTATGTGCCATCTGTGGGTTTGTTGTTAGCTTTATTGTTGTTTAATCTCAATAACTCATTTTCCTATCTAAATTAAAACAATGGCTTCACTCACACAATAACATTCAATAGAGCACACACCTCCATTTGTATCTGTGCTGGTTTCTTTCCCCTCTTCCTCCATCCAGAGCCATGTTCTCCTGTTTGTTTGGATTATAGAAACATGTATTTAACATATAAGCTTTTGCTGGCCTGGCTATCCTATTTCATACACCTTACAGAGTATATTGCAAAAGAAGAATTTGTGTAATACAAAATAAAATGATCAAATGCACATGTTTATAATAGCCGTTTATAGTTGAAGTCTAAGCATTTTTTCTTTAAAACATTTCATATTGAGCATAAACTTTGAATCTAAAATAGATTCTGACTAGTCAAATTCATGCTGTATCCAAAATTGCATACATCTGCACTCGCACTTAATACTTTAAGTACATAAGTGCGTCCACACTATGAGGTGTGCGAATATGTAGTAAATGGTTTGCATTTACTCAAACTGAGTGGATTTTGAGCATGGATTGTTAGGCACTTTCCACCCTCAAAAGTTGACATATTTTGCAGAGGTGGTAGTGGTTAAATTAAGTTACAAAATGGCAAAAGCAGCAATAAAAGCAATATACAAGAGATTAATGAAAGACCGCCATAGTCTAACTGAAGGATACAGATTATGAAGTTGCAAATTATAAAATTACAGGCAAGGAGAATGAGGTTGAATTGATACCAGGGTATATGTCTGTTATCTTTAAAAGGTAGTATAAAAAGAAGATTTTGAATCAATTCCAGCATGGTTTGATTTGGGTCAGTACTACAGTCTCAATTTTTGCACAATGCACAAGACAGTGCACTGAATGCGAGTGCCCTGCGAAGAAGTGTGCTGAGATAAGTGTGCGATTTGGGACACAGCACCACTCAACCCTACAGCAGGACCCCGAGGTATAACCCAGAGGTTAACAAACACCTGCTCTTTAGCTTATTTAGCTAGTTCGCAGCACATAACATCCAAGCATGACAAGCACCTGCTCCCTGGTCACTCATCTTTGGTGCTTCTGCCTTTTCGCCGCTGTCCTCTCCGTCTCCTGCAGACTGCTTAAATAAATGTTATCTTGGCACACGTCGAGGCATCACGGCCAGCAAGTCTTGTTTTCCTTCCACGGTTTCAAGTTGTGATCTGCTACCAGAAAATGCATTGCACCAGCCATGCTGCTGCAACTACACAAGCTATTGAATATCTGTAATTTATTAGTTTTATAATGCCGGAGTTAGGGAGGGACTAAACAAAAAAATTCCTGACCTTCCCAATAGCTAGCTTTGCATATTTAAATAGTTCAGTCCATTTCTCCTATTTCTGTGAAATTATGAGTTGGGTCAGTTCGTTTTTTTTTTCAGTTTGTATAGGTCATTTTGGGCTGATCAGCTTAGCTCCTTTTTGTTGTTATGCTGTTAACCCACCCCGAAGGCAAAAGAGTGAAATAAACATTCCAAGGGCTGCGAAATCAGTTTTTGCTGGCGGTTCTTTCCTTTTCATGCTGCATCAGGAGTTTCCCCTAGGCCTGGCTGCAACACCTTGCAAGGTGCCTCGCTGGCATTGCTGTGTGTGTGTGTGTGTGTGTGGGTGTGCATCATCGTGAGTGTGAATGAGCAGCAGAAACATTGTATATCGCTTAAAAGCACTATATATAATTGCGGCCACTTACCAGCATTCATGTTCCCATTTAAAAGTCCTGTGACTGTGATGCAGTTTTTTGCAGAATGGCTGTCATCATTACTGATAGTCTGATCTTTTTGTGTGTGCGTGTGCTCGTGTCAAGCAGACTTGCACAGGAAGATAGTGAGGCGGTACACTACTATGCCATTTGTGCATATCAGAGAAGCCTCATATTCTACAAGCTTTAAAGGGCATTGGATGCCATTCTTTCTCAATTCATTTTATAGCCCATAGCTGTAGTGTAGGACTCTTAAATATAAATCAATATCTGATACATCCAAGCACTAACCAGAGAAGTTCACACAATACTGATTCAGCCTATCACTAGGTAAATCTCTCTGTGTTTTATAGTACACTGGCTTTTTAAAAATCTTTAATCACTCTCCCTGCTGTCTGGTAGAAACCTCTGCTAACTTGCATTGTGGATTAAATAATGTATATCCTCGATAGGTCATATTCTGCTATTCCAGGCATTTCAAGGGGATGTGCGGTGCTGTAAACGGTTTCACCATTTTACAGTCACTTAACATCCAGTGTTTTTTTTTAAACTACATTTCACTACCAGCAGGTGGGGACAAAACTCCCATGCTACAGCTTTAAAAGACAATGAAAATAGTAGAAGCTTTTTATATGTGCATTGCAGTACATTGATGAAGAAACTAGAGATTCCATCAGGATGCAATGAGAATACGGCTGTGTTAATCTCTTCCCATGTAATACGGTTGAAGTGGTGAATCAAAGCAAAAGCTATGACATTGTTTTGAATTAGAATCATTTTTACACATTTTAGCCACAGAAGGAGAATGTTTAATGTATTCTTTTAGGTTGAAATGTGCCTCATATAACTGGTAAAAGTCGGCATATCTACTGTAGATAACAGATGGGTATAAAAACAGGATAATGAAAGGCTTTGTGAAGACATACATTATAAAACTAAATGCACTCAAGAACCCTTCAAGTATATATCCTCATTAGATTGCATCTTTCTCTCTCTCATTGGACCTGGGACCTCTCGTGTTTACTCAAGGGGGAACTAAAGCAAATACCAGCCTGCTTTCTGCAGCCTCCACAGTTCCACACCTTCAAATAAGCATAGAGAAAAACAAGAAATACAATATTTTGTGTCTTTTATGCAAATCTGACATTTCCCCTGCCGGCTCCACGGAGCGAGGCTCTCTGTTGACCACAGCTGCCTGTGTTACTGCTGAGGTAGCAGCAGCCTGTGTTGTATTGAGTCTTCATTATTTGTTATCAACACATACCTGTCAAATAGAAATTACACACATGCAAGCCTAAAAGAAAGCTGAGCTGCTTGTTTGCTAAAGCTATAGGAAGTATATGACAAATAATATAGTATGCCAATTATGCATTATCTTATATGGCTTCTCGTATTAAGGGGAAAAAAAAGGACCACGATTCATTCTGTTTTAAAAGTCAGATCCAGACTAAATACCTAAGGAGAAACTGACAATGGTTTAAATTTAATCTGGTCAGACAAATAAAATAAAAATCTTCAATCAAGGTCCACTGAAATCAATCAAATAATATTTAACATGAATCACGTGGTCTAGTATACTTTACAACCATACATTTTTCTCTCTTTTCTTTCTTTTTCTTTACACAGCATAAAGAGTTTGATTAGATGCTTGTAAAAGTCAGCATGCCTTCAATTTCCAGTACATTAGCAAGGTACTACATGAACTAATCATTTCTTTTTTTTTTCTAATTTCTTTTAATTTCCTTTTTGTGAGGATAAAGCTGTTGATGATACAGTTTCTTACTTTTGCTTAAAACACTGTGACTACCAGTAACAAATAGCAGCATTAAAGGCTGGTGCTGCAATTTAATCATCACTTGTGCAATTTTACTGCAAAAAAAGGCTGTGATTTGATTAAAAAAAAAATATGAACATGGCAAGCTGTTATCTTATTGTATGAAGTCTGTTAAAGACACCCCCATCAGCTCTTTTGATAGCGTGTTAAGCATGTGTATTTGGTCACGTGACTACTTGGCATTCAGACATCAGAGAGACCAACATAAATACTGCGCAGGAACGAAAGGCCAAGCAAGTAGACTCATTTATTAATCATATTATAATCACAGTGGTGCCCAATATAATCATGCAGCACTATTGTAGAATTAGATTTTTGTGTGAATAAGCCACTAGTTCATTATTATTATTTTTTTACAGTGAGAAAATGTGTTTGTTAGATAGGGGAAAAAAAATAGTTCCTTGTCATCTTTCTGAGCGATTTTATACTCCAAGTGAACATGGATCCATCAGCACACATTCATACACTGATAACAGCGGTTGCCATACAAGCTCCTAACTCATCGCAGCTCATCAGGATGTGATCTAATCATTCATTCACGCTCAAACAAAACTGTTCTCAGCTCCAACGTTTTTTTTTTTTTTTTTTTAGTTTAGAAACCTACATTAAAATTCTGCCATAAGCCTCCCTTATCTTAAAATGTGCAAATCTAGCCCAAAGTGTTATGTTCTATGTTTCCCTCATAACTTTCTGCTCCCACAAGACTAATTAAGTCTTCTCTTCAGGAAATTGTGCAAAACAGGCTTCTCGGCTGTTGGAATAACTTTTTCTTAAAAGCAAAGACTCTGGGGTTAACACCGCATTTGCTATAATGCATGATGGTTGACAAAGATTATGTGACTGCTACCCTTCACTGGAAGTCAGCTTTCAGTTTTGTTTTTTTCTTTTTTAGCTCCACAATGGTCCTTCTAACCAAAGCCAAAACACTCAATTCCTCAGAATGTTCAGACGGTTCATCTCAGTATTTAGTTTATCTTAGAAGACAATGAATTACTTTTGCACGTAAGATAGCATAAATGAAGCGAAACATCATTATTTAAATAAAAGAGCTCTTCTGAATTAAATGTGACCACACACTCAGGGGCAACTAGCATTTTCTGAAATGTAATATTATTTAGTTGATCTTTCCAAAACAACATTGCAAAACGCTAGAGAAATCTGTATGCGGTGTGGGCTGACGATATTACGTCACTGAATATAAACAACCGTCATCATCATGGCTACAACAGTAATAATTACAGGACCACGGTGTGAAAATATTCACATTCACCCACATTTAAAAACCTCTTTGTTCGCAGTTGGAAAAGTAACAGTGGCGGACGGGAGAAAGAAACGCGGTGGCCTGCTGCGGCAAAGCGGCACGCTGTCGGGTAACAGCCTCCCACCACCCACCTCTTCTTTTTATTCACATCGCCTGAACTGCTCCAGGCCCTAATAATTACTGTGGCACCTATGGCATCTGCCACTCAGACGTAACAACGGGTCCTTTTGGGCCGACTGACATTACAACCTTTTGTCCTGTTTTTTTTTAGGGAGGACAGACAGGCTTGATTTACTTTGGAGGAAATCATGACCCTGTGTTGTTTTGCTGTGCATTGAAATGTGAAAGTGAAAGAAGTGCACAGGTTTTAAAAGCGCCTGTTCACACCTGACATTAGAATCCACATGTGTCTCCAGAGACCACATGAGATCAGCTCTCATTTCCCCATCTATATGCAAATAAAACATGTAATATCAGTTCTGTTCACAACTCGTAACGACCGTAGGGTACTCTCTCGTGTGTGTGTGAGTGTGTCTGTGTGTGTGCAGCCCGAGTTGCTGCTCTCTGGGAAACTAGCGTGACTGTAAATGACGGCGAAACGCAGCGACAATGTTTGTCTGTTGTTTAGCGAATTTGCGTCTGCTTCAGACAGACTGACTGCATCATTTCTCCTCGTTATTTATCCCGTTATCGGAGTTGTGTGGACAGTGGAAAGTTTACAACCGACCAGGAGGTGGCAATTCCCTTCCCTGTCAGTTGAGTAGGTGGATCTCCATCGTAGAACAGGACGGGGCCTGGCGCCAGGAAGAAGTTAATGAAGGGGCAGTTTACAAGTTGTGAGGGGGCGTTTTTTTTGCATTAAAAAATAATAATAAATTGATTTATCCACGCATTATTAATCAAAGCACTTATATAAGAACATGAGTACACATCTTTTTGAATTTATTAATAACCCTCTGTCTATATGAGCAGAACAAGACCTTTATATTCTGGATAGCTTCAGGTCCACAGAATTGGCATATGATGGCCTGGGAGGGACGTACACTAGTAAATAACATACTTTATGCTTAACTGTTTAACTCATGTACTTGTACTTGGCTATGTGAGTATATCTATTCAATCTGTAGAAAGTGTAGAAAATGCTGCATACTGTAGTTGCCTACTGTCATTTTAGAGGGCACTATTACGAAATAAAAATACATTTTTGTGTGTTTATATGTAAAAATGTAGGTCTCTGGTGTTCCAGAAATAAGTGAAATAAGACAACCCACTTATTCAGTTTTGGTCTGTTCTCTGTAGTGTTGCTGAAACCGAGCTGAACACGAGCATCACGAGAAATGGATCCACGTAGCCGCCCCCCTCCAGCGTGCCTTAAGCGTGCATGTGCTTTATTTATGTATTTCACATACCATTTTAATCTGTGTATTAAGTGGAAAATTGCATATTGTAGTTTTAAAGGGCCCTATCATGATAAAGGCAAAAACAAACACTGAGGCCTCGTGATCCTGCTAACACGCACAGTGTTTGACTTCTGTTTTGTTCTCTCTGCCCCAGCTTTGTGATGGGGGTGACGGTCTACTCACATTGTGCAGTGGGCATTTTCCGATTTTTTTTTTCAGGTTTTCAGAGTGAGCGTGTGAGTAGGCAGATTATATGTCTGCTACAGTTCTAACTGCATGATTTTGAATCATAAAAGCATGCCAATTGTTATAAATAGACTGTTAAAATTGGAAAAAGGGAAAATAGCCCCCCCTTTAATTATAATGTATCTCTTATCTATAATTTAAACTGAGGGGGAAACATCTCTCTATTTGATAAAAAAGGCTCATTTGTGTCATAGAAAAGCAAAGGCTACATAACAGCATAAGTAAACAGTAGGAACAATGATGTGTGAGTTTTTTACGTCACCAATCTCTGAAAAAATCCTTCAAGCTTTTACGTTTTTAACTCGATAGACATCTGTTTCCATTTCATGTCATTTGTTCATATCTATCCCGTGGTGTTTTCACTCAATTATTAAATGATTCAGCATCGGGTTTAAAAAATCGAATGGGTACAATCAATAAAAGATTATAATTTTGGTCATGATAGGCACGTGTCTCTACAACACCAGCCATGTGTCTCTAAACCATAAAGTTGAGCAGAGAGCTGAATGTGCCTTGAATTGCCAGACTGCAGTTTTCATCAAACCAACAATTGACCACAAAGATATCCAATGGAGCTTTTGAGTGAGATGATAAAACTGCCTGTTCTTTCAGGAACCACATCATCCGTCCACATTTTCCACTCCTGCAACTTCCTTATTTTACTCCTTAATAAACAGACCGAAAAGAGCAATTTAAAATCTATTTAACTATTCCTTTCAGCATGTATTTCCTTTCAAAGCTGAACCTTGTATTTAGAGAGGACAATATAGGGATAGGATCCAGTTGTATAATGCTAAGGAAAAAATGTGGGTCTTGAGTCAGAAAATGTGAAGACTATACTATTTTATTTCAATTTTTTTGCAATTTAATGTATTTTGAGAACAACAATAATCACATAAATAAACAGGTTGAACCTGGATTATTGTTTTTGCTTCCTTAGTAATGTTATGAGAGTCATTTGATAGCTTCATTTCATAATTAGCACACACGGGTAGCATTAGCTAGCTTCAATTTTACGCACATAATGTCATCAGCCTCAGTGAATTCACTACTACATGAATGGAGGTGAGGTTTGTTTGTTTTCTACTAACATTACGCCAATTATTTCATAGATTAATTTGCTAATTAGCAGACACAGTTAGCATTACCTAACCAGCTAGCTTCAGTTTTATGCAAATAATGTCATTAGCCTTCATGACTTCAAACTACACAAAAGAAGGTGAGTTTTGTATGTTTACTAGTAACATTATGACAATGATTTAGCTTCACTAGTAACGTCATTAGTGTCATTTGATAGCTTTGTTTCGTAATTAGCAGACACGGTTAGCATAACCTAACCAGCTAGCTTCAGTTTAATGCAAATAATGTCATTAGCCTTTGTGACCACTACCCTACGAATGGAGGTGAGTTTTGTTTGTTTACTACGAACATTATGCCAATTATTACATAGCTTCATTTGCTAATTAGCAGAGACGGTTAGCATTACCTAACCAGCTAGCTTCAGTTTTATGCAGATAATGCTATTAGCCTTTGTGAATTAAAACTAAACAAAAGAGTGTGAGTTTTGTTCATTTACTAGTAACATTATGACAATGATTTAGCTTAACTAGTAATGTAATGAGTCATTTGATAGCTTTGTTTGCTCATTAGCAGACACAGTTAGCATTAGCCTTAATGCCTTAATCAAACTACCACGATCTTCATGAGTTTTACCCTAACACGCTAACATGCCTTTCCTCATTCCACCTGGTAGTTTTACGTCTTGTCTCGTCTCATCTACCTCTCATTGACAACAGCAACTGACCAATGTGAGTTGGGTATATACTTGTAAAATCCAATTTATTGGCTAATAATGCATCAAGAATGAATCAGCATACAGAATAATTTTCTGTAATTTCCAGAGTGAGGTAAAGGCCGCAGGTTACAGGCTTGTTTAAGAGCTAATAAGTGAGTATACCAAGGACATTTGCAAATATTGATCGGTAGAAAGAAAAATTAAGTATACAGCGTATACGTACACATGGCCCTAAATACAGCACTAATGCCATAAATCGTATTAAATTGTAATTCAGACAATTTGTAGCTGCGTTAGAAGTGATTGCGATGCCTTACAAAAGCACCCCCCCCCCAATATATGTAAATGTTACTGCAAAATGAGGAACTCGCAGCGTCGGAAAATAACTTGAAGGTCGGCAACATTTATCCATTCTGTCTCACTTTCGGGACACAAAGCAGACCCTGGGTTGGAGTGTTATTGGCTCTGACAAACATAATAATGCCATCTCTTGAATGGTTTTCATGTGCCAGATGTGCCTGCTTGTTGTTTTTTTTTTAATATAGTTTTTTATTCACATTAGGTATTTAGTCATGGCGTGGACTGTGAGCTTTCATTCCCTCTATGAGACTGTAAATAAGCCCAGCATCCTCCGGGAATGACTACATAAAGCACTCTGTGGTTAGCAGACCTCCAGTGCCTGCCAGAGGCATAGCTAAATCATGGATGCTGCACTTCTACCGAGTAAAGGCAATATACTAGACATCTCTGTTTGTCTAGCACAAGAACACACCATCCAAAAGCAATCCGACTATTATTTGCTGAAAACTTTGAAAGGCAAATTCAAAAAGAGATTCCTGTATGCACATTGTATTATCCCTAAATTAGATGGTGTTTTTTTTTTTCGTTTTTTTAAACAGCTAAATGGACTAATTATACAATCTGAACTCCTGCTAGATCTGCTCCAATTAAGTGTTTGTTTTGTCACAGTAAAAAGGATGGTGTTTCCCAGGCCATCGACAGCATCCGGAGATGGACGGGCTAGAGGAGGCAAATTGTACAGATTTCCCTTTGTACCCTTAATTTCTCCCGCAGTTTTGAGTAATCATGCATTTCTAATGCACTTTTGATTTGACTTGGCACTCGCGTGCGGAGCGCTTGGATTCACTTTTAAATATGCCTTTTTCTCTAGAGGTCCCAGCCCCTTGTGATGTGACCTGCATGACTAATTCCATTTAAAGGGGAATAACATGCATGAGGGTGCTCACTTTTCTGCCAAACATTTGCATAATTTTGTTTGGCAACTTGGAAAAGGGCCATTAACAGCACTAGGACGCACACTGTAAAGGATACGGACGACGCCCGGATCGATACTTTATTTCAGCGTCTTTAGCAACATAGAGGTCCAGATTGGGGGACGTCAGACTAATCAAATCTGTGCGGGAGACTCGTGATGATACCATTAGTCCCTGATAAGAAAACACTGGTGCCTCTCTTAATCTCTGACACGTTCGCTCGATCAATAGTCTTTTGCTTTTTGTTGGAAAGACAAGATTGATTGCCAGGAGTCGCCTTGTGCTCAGTTCCACTTCTCGCGCTCCTCATTATTGTTTCAATTAGGCATTCTCTAGTGACCCAATTGGGGGGGAGGGCTGGTTGAAAAAAAAAAAAAAAAAAAAAGAGGCAGTGACCTCTGCTATTCGCATCAAATGCCGGATGTTTGACAGGGCAACCTTTGACATCAACTTTAGTCCGGACGACAAGTAGGAAAGCCGTCCGAACAAGTGGATTAAGCGGGAGGGGGGTGGGCGGGGGGTTCAGGGGGGTGGGGAGTTTGGGGCTGTCTGTGGGAAGCCCAGCGAGGAGGAAATAATCACAAATGTTACCTTCTCATGAATAATTAATCACCCTGCTGCTTATTTTAGCCAAGCTCTTAAAAAAAAAAAAAAAAAAAAAAAAAGCTGCATTCTCATCATCTGCGGGTCTGAGGCGACGTGCGAGGCTTCTTCTTCTTCTCCTCTTCCCTCTCTTCCTTTTTTTTTTTTTTTTTTTTTTGACAGCTGTATTACCGCTGATAAGCGAGACCGTGCGAGCTGATCAAGTAGTGAGACAAGCGTTCGGAGCAACAGCAGCACAGCAGCAGCGCTCTAGTCACAAGGAGCCGTGGCGTAAAGAAGCAGCAGCAGCACTATCAGTCACAGCGCAGGCAGCAGCGGCGGCAGCAGCAGCAGCAGCAGCAAAACTCTCATCCCTTTTTTTTGTCCTCCCCCCTCTCTTCTTCTTTCTGGAGTTGCTTCTTGCTCGGAGGACAAAAGCCGCGGAAGTAAGAGGGGAAGTGATCTGGGGGTTGACAGCTGCCGTCAAAACAACAACAACAAGAGGAAGAGGAAGAGGGGGAGAGGAAAAAAAAAAAAAAAAGAAACCAAAAACGCAGACCTGGCTGCCCCCATGCCTATCGAATTTGTTTGCAAAATCAAATTTGCAGAAGAGGACGAGAAACAGAAAAGCAAGCAGGATGGGGACAAGGAGAGTCTGATCGCGGAGAGCTGCACACCTCCAGCCAAGGACTTGGCCGGGTTTGCTAACTCCTGCTCCCTACATGGGATTAACCACATCTTTGTCTCCGGCCGGCTGGGCATCCGGCAGACTCTCTGGGCTCTCGCCTTTTTGACTTCGCTGGCGCTGTTCGTCTACCAGGCGGCCAAGTGCGCCATCTCCTACCTGGAGCACCCGCACGTCACGGCCCTGAATGAGGAGGCAACCCCCGAGATGGTTTTCCCCGCCGTGACCATCTGCAACATCAACCGCTTCCGCTTCTCGGCGCTCACCGACGCCGATATCTACCACCTGGCCAACCTGACGGGTCTGCCCCCCAAGAACAGGGACGGCCACAAGCCCACGGACCTGATGTACCCTGCCCCCGACATGCAGGACATCTTCAACAGGACGGGGCACCAGCTGGAAGAGATGCTCATGAGCTGCAATTTCAGTGGACAGAACTGCTCGGCTGACAACTTCTCTGTGGTGAGTGGGAAAGAAAGAAAGAAAAGTTTCTCAAACTTCTCCCATCTCTTAACTCATATCATGTTGCATCACTTCATCAGCGTTTGTCAGCTTTATCAAAAACAAGCTCAGATTAAAAGATGAGAGAGAGGGGAAAAAAACACATTCTAAAATGCTTGTCTGAACCTGCATGGCTGTAACTTTTACGAGGCTCTTCCTGTTCAGAGAAATCTACTATCGGGCATTGAGAGGGAAAAGGAAAGCTCGAAGACAAAAAGGGGGGATATTCTCTCTCTCTCTCTCTTGCGCCCGCGCTCATCTCCAGAGGCCATGCGGTTCTTTCCCGGGAACACATCTCTCGCATGCAAGATTCATGGCATCGGCTCAGCCGTCGGAGCCGTCTCCTCTGCCCGCTAAGTTGTGAGCGGGGAGGGGGGGGACGGCGGCTCTTCGCTCCGACGGTGTCTCAGCCTCTACTAAATCTATTATGTCAAAAAGAACAAAGGGCTGCTCCCGGAGAAGAGAAACGGGGGGAAGAAAATGTCATATGTTGTACTTTTCCAAGGGAGACCGTGCTTTCGCGCTGCCTCCAACTCCCGTAGCTGAGAGTGCATGGCAACAAAATTGCCATCGAAAATAGCCTCCTCTCTTTCCTCCCCTCGATTCCATCTCTCCCCCTCTCTCTCTCTTCCTGACATTGCAGAGCAGCTGCCTCTCTCTCTCTCTCTCTCTCTGTCTCCTACCAGGAGGGAAGGAGTAATGCTTCTTCAACGCTGTATTTCAATCTGGCTGCTGTTGAGATTAAATATTTAAAGACAGACATACATGATTTTTGCATTAGCCAGATTGACTAAAAGGAATGAAACAATTTCCGTGAGAGAGGGACAAAGTTTGTGTGTGTGTGTGTGTGTGAGAGAGAGAGAGACAGAAAGAAAGAGAGGGAGTTTGTGGCTGTGTTCTGTGCACTATTTATTAAAGGCACTGTCCTTGCAGGAGATGGATTTCCCTCATCTCTCCTGCAGAAATAGGAATATGCAATTGGTTTAGTGATGATAAAGTGCGGGTGTCAAGTCTTAATAGGGTATGTTGAACATTGATATGCTCACCTTCTTAAGACCTGACGATTCTGTCTTATCACAGGGACGCTGATGCATTACATTTGATGTGCCGAATTACACCCAAAAAATAATGAAATTCCACCACTTTTGGCTGAGATATTTTTTTTCCTGTTTTTAAGGGTGAGGGGGATCCGCTCACTCACTGACTCACAAGGTAGATAGAAGAATGTTATGTTCCTCAGGGGAGCCAACAAGTTTGATGAAATTCGGTCTGAAGCATGTGACATGGACTGTGAAAGTTTCTAATGTCCTTTTAGGACATTTGACGGCGACGTCCTCTGAAAACTCTGCGAGTGCATTGATTAGGAGACGATTCTGACACACAGGAAACGTCTGATCCGGGTCAGTCGATGGAGCGTCCTGTAGCTCTCTTTGGAAGCCGACTGACTTCATTAAAATCTAGTTGAAAGTTCCCAAAGCTGCTTTAAAAAAAAAAAAAAAGCGCTACATGGTCCAGTGCACTTGCGTTTTTTTAAGCCTGTCATTTAGATTTGTTAGAGGCAGTTTGCCGCCTCCAACACATGACGAATCACTTTGCGAGTCCCAGC
Organism: Eupleurogrammus muticus; assembly: GCA_036785175.1. Lineage (NCBI taxonomy): Eukaryota > Metazoa > Chordata > Actinopteri > Scombriformes > Trichiuridae > Eupleurogrammus > Eupleurogrammus muticus. Next base: position 10,091,399 of record JAYKQN010000001.1, read on the forward strand.
CCGGGGAACACGACTGGGAGTGCGACGGGAGGACGGAGGGGAAAACCGGGAATGGCATGAGCAGGCGGGAGAAGCCGAAATGTACAAAGAAAAAAGTGTAAATGAAAACTGTGTTGCACGTGTTTGCCCCTCAAGTTTGCTAAACATCCCTAGAAATACAAAAGGAATCCATCACTACAGGTGACATGCCACTAATCACACGTGTTCCAACCCACACACATGTGCATGTCACTCTTTCTCTCATGCAGCCTTAGTTAGATTGGCTTCCTGTAATGTGATTTCTTTCGATTTGATATTTGTTGGCGCTCTAGATCTTGGTAATAGATGAGTATGTGGCTCTCGTGGAAATGATGTGCATGATGAAATATAATTGCAACGTTTTCTGGCATTTCACCTATCCTGTTAAAAGACTGTCTTTGGATTCGCCTTTTGTTTTTAATGCACTTTTTAATATCAAAAGGTTTTTTTTTTAAACTTTGCCGCATCAACTACACACACATTAAAATATTAAAATCACAAAAAAAGATGCGGTGGTGAAGATTCCCCTACCCTCATTTCCTTGAAAATCGTTAAATTGCTTCCAACCCGAAACAGCAATATAAATACAAGCCTCAGAAACCAGAACGACATTGTCCACTGCCCTAATTTACAACAGGAAAATACATAATCATCATGTAGCAGAGAAATGAGTTTTCCTCTCCCCAGCGTTGTGGACGGGTGTGATTATTTGACGTAGGTAATAAGGCCATTCTTTATAATTAAAGATTACATTATTGACTCAGATTAATCACAGAAGATAAAGCTGATTCAACAAGCCATGAATAAATAGATTAATATTTTTCTTCCAGTCTAACTCTGAATAATTGTTCGTCTATTGTGTGGTGTTGTCACAGAGATGAGCATTGAGCCCTTTGGCTTTTTTTTTTTTTTTTCTCTTTTAAACAGAGCTCTGAATTGGTTTGCTCTGACTCTCCGCTGTGTTTGCTGCTGCATTATCAGATTTTGCTCTCAGCAAGGACAGATCCCTTCTGCATATATTCATGGAGATAACTGCACAGCTATAGGGTGGCATGCAAGGTGATCTATAAAAGCCCGGGTTAACGGGGACAATACTGAAGAGCTCCCCCACCTGCAATCTGTCATTACTACCGAAGCCCCTATTGAGTGTTTTATAGATAATTGAATGTTTGATAGTACAAGCTACAGATGATTTTCACGCTCCTCCCTGTTCGACCCTTCCAGAGTGGGGAGAGATATTTGGGCCACATTAATATAAATATAAATCAATACTATGAATAAATGGCACAAAAGAGACACCATTGTTGGTTGATCTCGATAAATCCTCTGCCCTTTTTGGGGGGTTTGTCGGGCAAAAAAAAACGAACAGATATGGCGATCGAAGAGAAGTGAAGTCCTGATGGGAGACTCTGGCTGTGCAGTGCATGCACGGAGCGTCGTTTTCCTGCGGTGGTGAAATTGTGAGTTTTCTGTGAAAAATGATGTGAGTCAGTGATAGCTGAATGTGCGCGCGTACGTGAGAAAGTGTGTAGTGTACATGCGCAGATAAGTGTGACACCGGCCTCAACATCTGCACGCACGCACACACACACCGACACATAAACACACCCACACGCACACACACATACATCTCACCCAGTCACCCCCTTCCCTCCCCCGGTGGAGTGTGGGAGCGTGAAAGTGACTGACTATCTCGACCAGCTTCGTCTCCAACAACCTGTCAATTAACCGTCTACGGTTCCACTGCTGTGGGTGTCCCGGCAGCTTTAGCGCCGCCGCCTGATATCTGATCCACATGCTCCGAACCCCGGCACCCCCCCACCACCACCACCACCACCACCACCACCACCTCCTCCCCTGCAACCGAACATTATGCAAGTAATACATATCCACAAACCCAAAAAACCCCGGTGGCGACCGATCCCGAAATCTGTCATCCACCAACAACCAAGGCTTAAAAAAAAGAAAAAAAACGGGGGGGGGGAGGACTGCTGCCTTCTTAGCCCACTTCAGTCTCCCTACCCGTGTTTCCTTTCCCCCACCTTCTCCTCCCTCTTCCAGCATATCAGAGGAAGATGAATTACAGCGCGGTCGGTCGACTGCTCCTCCCGATAGGCGCTGTCTAATCAGATGAAGCCCACCTGTGACCAGCCACCGGATAACACTCGATATGCAAACAGTTTATATTTGGGGGGAGATTTACCGTTTCCGTCACTCCCTGAGCCGATTTCAACCCCCTCTCTGCGCGCGTGCGTGCGTTTTTGAGGCTTTTTACTACATAGGTTTGTGATGTTGTGGTGCCGCCTCGTATCCCCCCCCCCCCCCCCTTGGGAGTCTTTTACTCACACAGACATTTGTCTCCTTCTGACAAGTCATAGACCAAGCTGTTGGTAGTGTTAATGTGGCTAATTGATCATGACTCCTGACTGGGCGCCCCTCCCTTCCTGGACGATCGATACATCCTTCAGTCAGATTGCTTCCCTGCCCTTCCTACTCCGGAGCCTGGTGTGACTAATTATCTTGTGCCCGTGTTTTGGGTCTCGGGCCTCAGCCGCATTTGTTAACGCTGCCGCAGTCAGTGAGGAATCTGATCTTTAGAACATAGATATCTGTTTGGCTTAGCGTATATCCAGCCCAAATCGATCAATATACACTGTCTAGCATCCCCCCCCTCCACCAACACCCCCACCCCAAAGGACGCTGAAATTATCGAGCAGCATGAGGTGACTCACAGCTTTGCGCCGTGAGCGGGGACGGGGAAGTGATGGGTATTTTATTAAGGAGAAACAAAATTTCCAGGCCAAATCCTAAATTCAAAATGCTAAATAAAAAAGTTGTACTTAATTCATGTACTACCATGTAGGTAAGAAAAGGTGCATCTAAATTAAAAAACCTTGCTGAAGAAAACTGTATCCTCGGGCTTGAATCAGATTAATTAGATAGAAAACTATCACTAAATTTGCAGATCTTGCAAATGAATGAACGTGTGGATGTGAGTGGTAATTGTCACAGCTTATAAATCGTTTTGGCATTTGCAAGTTGGGCCTCTCCCCATTACCTTTTTTTTTTTTTTTGCCGCTACTCAGCTTCAGTGACCCCATCAAACAAATGCGCCTCAACACCAGTAACAGTACTGCACACATTACCGGTATTATACCCAAGGGTAATTTTTGAAAGGACTCATTAAGCGGTGAATTTTAGGTAAGACTTTTTCTTTGAGCAAGGGCGCATTACTTAGACACATTTTTTCCCAAAAAAAAGATATGTTCCTTATGCTCTTCCAAATGGGAAAGTCCTGGCTCTGTGCAAAATGATATTAAGACTATGAAACTCATAAGACAAATCCAATGGTTCTCTGTTTGTATAATAATAATATCCTAACTTTGGAAGATATTCCCTTGATTTGACCGACTTGAATGGCTGAAGTTTTGTTCATTTCAGATGAATTCACCTTTGCACTGAAAGAGAGCTGCGGATTTTGTCCCCCGTCACTTGCATTGAAAGCACATAAAGGGATTTTAATGGCCAGTATGATCAGAGGGAGAGATATGAGCTAGAATAACCTGTTTCAATGTTCATTCAGGCCCCTTTTTATTATTTTAAAACATATTGAAAGAGCTATCCTTTAATGGGCATACTGCGGTACTCCTGCACATTTGTGTGAGCGTAAGTAATAATAACTTTCGCTGTGTCTCTTTTTAAAGGAAAAAAAAAATATGTATGCGCTTCACAGCGATGATGAACACTACTCATAGTGCAGATAACTGATTCTGAAAGCCTTTGGTCAAGCAGACTTTGAATGCACTTTTCCTCTTAGCCGCTAATGTGAGCATTTTATTTTGTCATGTTTCCCAGTCTCTGAATACATTAGTGGAACTCTCTCTGAAAAATAACCATGCTTGCTTTTAGGCCACCAGCACATAATGGGTTCATGCTGCTTCTTTCCTTGTGCTCGTACAATTTAATTACTTTGTGAAAGATAGCGCAGGAGGTAGACACAAAAAAAAGCAAAACTGAGACTCTAGGTAAAATACATTTCTAAATAGGAAAAAAAAGCGGTAATTACATTTAAAACAACATTAAAAAAAGGAACGGGTAAAAAGGTCAAACTTGGAGGGTGCAAGCGTGTCAAAGAGGTGTTCAATCACATTTTTTTTTCTAAAGCCAGTTGCCATGCAAGGACATCGGGAACATCTTTGAAATGTACAAATCACAGCCAATGGGGTGTGGATCAAAATGTCAATCGGCTACAATTCAGCTGAAGGAAGCCGTGCACAGCACAAATGTCATGGTGAATATTTACCCCTGGCGGGGGCTGAACATGACGCCCTCGTCCGTCCTCTCGGCTCCTATTCTGTTTTATGTCTAACGTCACCCGGTGGCCCCTTGTGACCCTTTTTCTTGTTTGTTACCATACACATTACACATAATATTGTCTCAACAATGCTTTTAACATCGTTTTTTGTCCTCTTTGTCCCTCTCTTCAGTACATTACTGGTGGCTACCTTTAATGTAAACATGGTCTGTATATATATGTGTGTGTGTGTGTGTGTGTGTGTGTGTGTGTGTGTATGTGTGTGTGTGTGTGTGTGTGTGTGTGTGTGTGTGTGTGTAGTCTTGAATCTATATGTGTGCTGGATGACTTTGACGTGTAAACCACATGAACTGCAGCCTGCATGTATGATGATGTTTGGCATAGCTTCCTCTTGGGGGATGCATGCAATGATTTTTCCTTTTTTTTTTTTTCAGATGGGTTTAAGGTTTTTCAGCAGCATATGTACAAATTGCATTTTTGCTCCTACATAACGTTACTGACTGAAAATAGCTGACATTCTATATTGCTTAATAATAAAAGCTTATGGGGCAATACACTATGATATAGAATGCTTAATAATTCAAAGTAATGCTTTGCTAATGTCGGCAGCTCCTGCTGGCCATCACCATTTTGCTCTGGAGAGACCTTGCTCTGTATCTTCATGCTGCTTGTAAGAGCTGTACAGCACCTTTTTTGCTATTTCGGGAGCAAATGTACTCTTGTGAATAAAGCTTGGTATCAGCTGTTGCAGTCACAATATCCGACAAAATATTGGCTGTACAGTTGGCTGCTGTGCTCACTGGAATTGAACAATTTGAAGGAAAAATCTCACAAAGATTATTTTTTTCCCCCAAGCAATTTCATGAAAGAGAATAAATTTGCTCCTATTTTCTAAGAATTAATCTACAGATCTGCATTTGTGGTGAAAAGTGAACTTTGAATACTCGACTAGCATTCGATTGATTCACGTTTATTTGTCACATGTGAAATGGGATCCTGTCAGCCCCTTCAATTTGTGCAACAAACAACCCAATTAATGCAATAATATCATACAAAACATACATTGTTTGCATAACTGTAGGAAGAGGGGGGGGGGTCCAGGGGGTCGAATCTCCTCCTGATCCCCTACAGCGCCGCTCCAGTGCACCCTGCGCCTCCTCTCACCGCACAGCTGAGAGAAAAGGCCACCAACTGGGTGATCGGGGTCCCCCCAAAGACCCATGTGACTGGGACCACAGCCAGCATTCAAGCTCCCCCCCCGATATTCCCCTGATGCCGAGGCGGATGCGGGGATGGTCCTGCCCATCCATGTGATCAGGATCGCAGCTGTTGTCTGTCTTTTGCGCCTTTTCATCAAGGCCTATTTATATTCCCATAACAATACTCAAATAAACAAAATATTGGGAACACACATTCTATTAATATGATAAACGAGCCAACAGTCAATAGGAATTACAGAATAGGGCATTAAAAAGGGATAACTGCATTTATAGGAATTTATAATATATATAAGGATTCACTGTATACATAGAGGACAGCAGCACAGTCGCCCACTTGTGTTCATGACAAACTGGCAAGTCGCCTCCGACAACTGCTTGACAAATGCTGGCAACCACGTGAGTTGACGTCAATGGACGGGGCAAGCTGGATCACAGCTCTGAATCCCCAAGGTCCTGACCAGAACGCGGTTGGCCAAATCGTTAGCGCACAGAAAGACCTACCTCTCTGTTCTTTTTATTTATTTATTTTTTCTTAAGCCCCAGATAGAGACAGCCCACTCATTTATCATCAGGAGGAGTGTGCAGAGTGGACTATCTACAAAACCATCTTTGGCCAAGTGTAAATACTACAGACATCAGCATACAGAGCATATTAGCATATTAGCTCCGGCCAAGATTTGTTTTCTTTGTTGTTTTGCCAACTCCCATAGTAAACGTTAATTAGCTACAGCTGTCGTCGCGGCCCGCGAAGTCGATGTCACCTGATTAAATGTTCAAATGTGACACAACTTAAAAATGGAAATGGCCCATATTCAAATTTGGTATAAAACCAATTAATCGTTAAAGCCCAAGTGTGTTCAACACACAGATCTCGAGATTGTTGTGTCCCCCTTCTTCTCCCCAATCTCTGTTTTTTTTTTTTTTCCTCTACCTGCTGCATATTGTTACAGTATTGGAAACGTTTTTACTTTATGGTTCCACACTTTACAGACCCAGGCCTGAAATGCAGGGCACTCGATTATACTATTGGTTAGAAACAATGAATCAATCAGTTGTTTGGTTTATACCATGATGTAAAATGTTGTTCACTGTTTCCCAAAGATCATCAGTTCAAATTTGAGAAGCTGGAATTTTTACATTTTCTTCTTAAAAATTATGAATCAAAATAGTTAGTGAGTCAGGCAACAGTTTGCATCTAATTAATTTATCAACTAATAGTTGCAGTCCTACACTCTTTGTATGTATCCTACAGTGTAAATCACCATTCTACATCATTCCTTTGGGTCTTGCCACCATTTATTTGACCTTCTGAACTCAAGGAGACACTATAGGGAAACTGACTCATTTTCTCATTTACGCTCTCAGTCAACACAAACATCTATCAATCTACAGTGGATGATCAAATACAAATATAAACATATCACTTGTACTTTACCTCATCTTGATGTATCATATATGAGGGTATAAATTTTATGTTTTATGCACCAACCAGAATTGGCATTGTTTTAATTCTGAATAGAATGACAATTAATGACAGTTTCTGTTCCATTTATATATATACTTCCATCAGCCAGTTTTCTGCTTCTTCCCATGCACATTATTCACGTCTACTTTGAGTAGCATGCGGGCGGTAAATCTTTCAGGCATTGTTTGCGCCTCCGTCGCCAGGTTCTGTCCATGTTGACAAAACACTTGACCTTCAGATGCAGCGAAATGTCATCTGATTTAGCGCGAGCGACTTTGAATTGCCACCACTCACTTTATCATCCGAGCACTGCATTCTGGTTAGGAAGTGTCAGAGCCAATGCATTACAGTCTAATGAGCTCGCTTAATGCAGGAGAATTCCTGTGTATCGTGATTTCTAATATCATTTGGCCATAGAATTTTTTTTTTTGCATATCTATTACCGCATATCTCCGGGTGACGGTTTAAGTGCAACTGTAAAGACTGAAAAATAGATGATTTACCATTATGTGGTGTTCACTAATATTCTTGTAGCAATTTGTTGGTCAAATATATGAGACATCCTTTTGCCCTGCATAGCAGAGATACTGGATTCATGCACTGCAAACCTTTGAGGTTGCATTCATGCTGAAAAATATGATTTTTATCCAAAATGACAGTGAGGGAAGCTATGTTGCTCTGAGGTCTTGCAACATTAACAAAGATATTGTGCCTTGCTGTATCATTATACATGTATAAATGAATGTATAATTTATACGTAGGCAACACATCATCTCGGTTTCTTTTTCTTCTTCCTTTTTAATGCTTCTCTTTTAATTATCATTGCAGGCTCCATTTGCCGTCCCGTATTTGCCTACATAGCACATGTCTAACGTGATCGCCACTGTAAAGCGTGTTTGTTTAAACAAGCGTAGAACTGTAGTCATGTTTCCCAATGGTGTTGTCAAGATTAATTCTTAATTCCAAGATTTTCCTAATGCATGCTAATGGGAAAGTTGTGTATATTTGATTGCCAATAGCATGAAATACGGCCCTGCTCCCTAAATGCTGGCTCCGTTCAATAACCTATTAAAGTTGAATCACAGATAACTTGCCGCGCATCAGGAAAGCAATCTGAAATTTGTGCTGACATTGATCCAGCAGGAAGGAGACCTATTGCTCCGATTAACACTGTTGCCCCAGGAGAGGAGTCCCTTGGCCAGTAATAGCCCACTGTCCTAGATTTTACTCAGACCATATAAAATACTTTTATTCATGAGACACATAGCAGCATATACCAACCGTTTTTCCTTTAATATTTCAGGGAGGCATGCTGTTTACTACGGTGTGTTTCATTTTCATGTAATACTTGAGCTCACAACAAGAATCTGTCAATAGGATATAATTTGCAGGTCACAAGATGCCATAATGACTACTCCAGCGTACATGGCTGAATCTGAACTATGGACTTGTAGCATGTGGTGTTACATGAGACTTGGAAATTGACTTCAATGTAAAGATAACAGTTGATGTTAAAGGGAACATATCATGCACATTTCCAGGCTTTTATTTATATGCCAGGCTTTGTGGCGTTGTTTTTGTGTGTGTTCCTATCCGTCTCTATTACGACTTTAAAGCTATTTGTGAAGTACATTGAATTGCCCTGTGTTATTATATCTACCTACATCAGCAAGGAGCGTCTGTGTGTCTGTGGCTTGTGTATCTCGCAATGGTCTGTATCCTTTTTTGTGAATTTTTTGAATGGATATTAAAAATATAATTATTGATAAAAACTGGCATGCAGTGGTGAGGTAGTGGTGGAGCACTTGCCGTATAGAGCCTTCTTTCTTAGACAGCAGACCCCAGTTAAAGTCCCAGCCGTAGTAGTCCTCTGCTGCATGTCTCTTCCTCTCTCTTTTCCATTACATCCTGTGTGGCTACTGTATAATAAAATCTTTTATACTACAAACTAATCTTTAAAAAAAGTTTTGGCTCAGTACAGTATCCCAGGGCTATCTTGCAACAGTGCTCTATCACGTCGCTCCCAAGTGCTGTTGTCCCGTTTCTTTCTGAGCCAATTGTGCAATACCTGATGAAAGTATTATAACATCTCTCAAAAACCACAAGCTGGGATGTTAGCCGGTTTAGCTGCTAATTTGTTACTCAGTAACAATACTACTACCTCTACTAGGCTACTGTGGATGCAGCCATCCTACTCCAAGAGTTGTTCACAGACCCTCAGGAAATCCCGGCACTATCACCTAACAGAAAAGAATCTGTGCTTAAACTCATTTGACATATAACAGCAACATGCTCGGTAATTACACTATACAGGAAAAATTACTAACTAATAGATCTGATGTATCATAAGTCTGGTTTTACTTGGCCTGTCAACAAAACTTCAAAACTGTTATGTTGAATGACATCTGCATTTTCAACATAAATTGTAGGCTTTTTCTCACAGTAACTATATTAGAATTTCTCTCCTTATCTTTATTTATACCCACGTCTTACCCAATGTACATTTTTTCCCATTAAGATTATGTAACAGTCCAACACACCCTCATTTGGCCAACCATTAAAAAATCTACTTAAGCATCCATTTTTATAAAGCAATACATCCTTCCCATGGGCACTGCACTAGTACCATATAAATAAAGTTGACTTGCTTTTACTGGAATATCTGTAATATATGATACAAGTGTATTACTTACAGTGCAGACCCTATGTCCGAAGCTATTTCCATACTAATACATTTCATTTTAAAAGACACAACTGTTGCAAAGACGAAAATAAAGGAGAATTGCTTGTTAACTGGCCCACAGGAAACAAGAGAAAACCATGTCCCCCCCGGTAAATAATTTCTAAAAGAACTATATAATTGATTACATCAACTTGTTAGGAACTGGCAAATTATTCATTCATGAACACTTTGAAGGTTTTGGTTGTGTCCCATCCCTGTGCGTCCTGCTCAGCGGTGTGACCCATATGCAGCTAGACCCCAACACAAAGTCAAAAACAGACCTGACAAGCAAACCCCGTGCCAGCGGTCTGTGGTAGTGACATACAAATGGCGTACAAAGTCCATGGGAGAGGTGTTTGGTGATTAGTTCAGAGGGGCTGATGGTGACGAAGAGCAGAGCTGTAACGTGAAAAGAGCATCCAGGCGGTCCAAGGCCCATGAACTAGTCTCTCGAAGCGTTTTCACGGGGACTGGTGCTGTGTGTCCGTAGTTGTTCAGACACGTTGGTGATGATTTGTTGGAGACAGGGATGATAGAGGTGTGTGTGTGTGTGGAGGGGTGTGGAACGGCAGAATGGTACAGCGAGGAGGTGAAATATTGCAGCGAAAACCTCAGATAAATCCTCCCCCCCTCAACATGTGAATATGTTGTACAAAATAACCATAGTTTTGTTTTTTTCCTGAACCACTTCTATTTTGTAAACTACGATTCAAGACTGATGTGACATTTTAGGCGCCCTTAACACCAATGACAAGAGCGTTTGAAGTCATGGGACGGAATCGCCGTGTCCCGTTACAGTTCCGCGGAATTTAGATATTGTCTCGAAAGCAGCTAATGGGTGTCTCAAAACATTTAAGACTGTACACATGAACAACATCTGCAAAATGCCACGGACCTTTTCTAAGTGTGCCAATTATTTGAATACCAGATGTCTGCGTGCTTCCATAAGTTTAATGCCAACTCATGGGAGGCTGCTATAATTAGACCCCTCTAAAACGCGGTTGTCTGATCTTACAACGAGATGAAAAAGCATATAACACGCCTCATGGCTGGAAAAGACAAATAGCTCATCCATTAAACAACCCCCCCCCTTCGCCTGCCTCACTCCCCCAGGAACTTGTGGATAAAAAACGACAGATCTTTTCAAAATTGTGGTCTCATCCATTTAATTATGAACACTGTGATAAGGGCATCTCCTTAGAATAAATATGACCAGTAATGAGGTATGGCATTGCTGTTTACGCATGTCCTTGACATTCACTTTGAGAATAAGACGACGGAGCGGCATCTTTCTAAACAGATCTTGAAAGTCAACGGGAAGGGATGAAATGTCAGTGAGCTTCACTCACGAATCACTGTGCTTCCTTTTCTTTTTTCCCTTCTTCTTCTTCTTCTTCTTCTTCTTCTTCTTCTCCCGTGACCTTCACTATGTCTACTCTAAAGAGAATTAGCGAGGATATTAATAAATAATTGGTTTGTACACTACGATGAAAGTGGTCCCCGGAGACAGATTGAATGTCTTCCATAAAAGCATGCCCTTAAACTGTCAATTAATTAGTGCGTTTTGGATAATGATAAATAATTAATTAGCATGACATTGAGGGACTTTTGTCACAATGCGATTTTCGAAAACTTCGCCGTTTAAAACCCGAGTAATCCAGGGACTTCATCCCCATGCCGCAGAAATCCATTGTGTATTTATCCGGTCTAATTGGTGTCATCATATCTATCTTGGCAAAAAGCTTCGCCTGAGGACACCGTTTGGACGCTCCAGTGGAAGTGCACGGTGAACAGGATCAATAGCTGCAGCGGGTATGATTATGTTCCGATTATACACCGGAGTGAGCCTTGTAAAGCCCAGAGAAAGGTGAGTTAAGTGAGGTGGCACACCTCTTGGCACAGTTCCCTCGCCTGAAAAAGCTCAGTGGGACGCGGGAGCTGTCACTGAGATTGGCTGCGGCCCTGCTTCAGGACAGCTGGCTCCAGTGCGGAATTAGAACCTCCCGCCTTGTTTCCACCTGCCGTATGCCGCTCAAGTGTTCCAAAATCAAGCCATTATTTGCTTCATTTCCCTGCTTTTCTGAAGTCAGCTGCTCTCTATAGCATTATACCTGCTTGGGGAAAATTATCTCAAAAGGCGGAAAAAAACACAATTTTCCGACCGGCATTCCGGTTCGGAACATGAGAAAAGTGACTTTTATATCAGCGCGGCAACAAGAGCAAAATGTCAACACGAATTTTACTTTTCTTCAGATATTCCTGAATAGGACCCCACCAGAGCCAGTTTGCATTTCTATGCGTCTAAATAATTGAACCTAGTGCTCTTAGAATTCAGTTTTGATGCGGTAAATAAATCGGAACAGATCCCCGCAAAGCTCGTGATGATACTCAGAAGGGGTCACCTTTAACCGTGCCTCTTTCTAATGCAGGTTATGTAAGACTTTGGCCTGATCTCACCAGACATCGCCTGTATACAGAGTAGATGCCACTGAATAAATAAAACCCTCACCCTTCCAAACACCAGTGTAAGATGCCAGGATTAGCATCTCATTAGACAGTACTTGCATTGGGGGTTTGTGGACAAAGGAATGAGAAACAGAGCAAGACAGGCGCGGTTTGAGGTCCTTCCTCCGTATATAGAAGAGGTTAGGTTTTCTCCTTCAATTGGTAGTGAGAGGCGAAATAAATGTGGAGTGTACAGCTTCATTTCCAATCTGAAAAAAAGTATATTTTTTTTCCTTTTTTTGCTAATACTGTGAGCTTGTTACTAGACATGAGCAGCTACTCTGCTCCACCATCTGCATCATTGCAGAATGCCGTGAAATAATTCAAGATGTCAGAGATATGGCTCGGAGGTGCAGACAATTTCTGTAGACAAAATATGACATCTTTTTCAAAAAATAAAAATAAACTATGTAGTGGTAAAGTAAGGAAATACTTGCTAAAATCTTCACATCCAGTGTAATCCAGTGAATCCCCCGTGCCGGGAAGGCATCGCTGACAGTTTGTTTCAGAGATAAATTGGCCACCGCAAAAGTGTCTCCTGCTGGTGGCCAGTCTGTGTTATCCGTGCCATGAACGTGAAATTCCTCCTTGATTGTGGTCCCCGTGGATAAGTAAACACATTCAGCAGAGCAGTAGATGACAATAGACAAGAGCCCAAAAGACTATTAATCCGCCTGAAGAGACAAATTCAAGCCCTAATTCACGAGAGATCCTAAAGATTTTGGATATTTAGATTGTCAGCCTGCAGTAAACATTTAGTCCTCTTTGAAGTATCCATTTATTAAGATTGGATTAGATTAAGATTGGATGTCAGTTTGTTTTTCTCCTTCTATATGCACACAGATTTCCTAAATGTCCCTGCGAGACGGCCTATAACCGGCAGATATGAAGGGAATATGAGATATTGCCCGGACAGTCCGAACTATTCCACATCACCACCTCAATTTAGCAGCCAGCGCTTTGCATTGTAGGATTGGCAGGTTAATGTCGAATGACTTGCACAGGCGAAAAAAAAAAGTGTGAGATGAGTTTTTATTCCCATACGGACCATCATGAAACATATTTCCATATCTAAGGTGAAACCGCCATCATATAAATATTCTCCAAACAGAGGCCGCAGTTGGGATTTAGAATGAAACAGCAGCGGTGTGCGTATACCTTATCTGCAGGTTTCTTGCCCTTCCTCGTTAGCGTGGAACGCAGTCATGACAAAAAAATCCTCGTGTCACAACAAGCGTCGTGACAAATTCACGCTGTGAATTTTCTCTGAATATAAATTGTCTGTCCGCGCCTTGTCATCATGTCATGTAGGTAGTGTCTGAAAATCAATGTTTTAGCATCGTCGCCAAGGGCTTTAAACTAACCACCTACTTAGAACACACAGAAGAATTCAACCCCTTACACACCAAAACTATTAATATACTGTAGACATATATATTTTTTTATTATTACTATCAGGTAATAATATGAGTTTTAATACAAAGTAAATGTTCGCTCCTACTCGTACTTATAGCAGACAGCTACAGTGGAACAGGGTTAAGCTGGAGATGACATGCGTTTAATTAACCATGGCGGCAGGTGCACTCGCTGATTTACTCAACAGTTGGCTTAAAGGTTTTTTTCGAATTTCCAGAAATGTCTTACGAGCCGATTTCACCGCGAGAAGCACAGAGCATCTGCTTGAAGCATGTGTTATCTGTTATTTCAGAATTCAAAGGCAATTAAAGCAGCAAATGCTCCAAACCAATCAAGGGAACACACCGCTGCAAACTTTTCCCTTTTAAATTGACACTTCGCAGTGTTTTCTGACATGATATTGTCCTGTAGCCGGGACCTGATCTTTCACTTTCACCAATCAGAGAACAGGAGAGGGTGCAGCAAGATGATGACAAAACACAGAAGCGACTCTGTTTATAGTAACTGTGAATCCCCAAGTTGATATTAAAAAATTAGGAACTTTTAGAAAACATTTAGAAAAATCAAACTTAGTTGGTTGCTTAGGATCTATTTCACTGTGTTTACGTTTGAAAGATCATGGTTCAGGATAGAGTAAGTCCTAATAGAGCATTTTCTGAAATGACTGATTAACTAGTGAATACACGAGGAGAAGAAAAAAAACAAAAAAAACAAAGGTTTTAATGCGACAGCACATTGAATAATGGAAAGCCATTCAGTGCCTGTTGCATTGTAGTGTTTTTAGTATAAGTGGTGGGGATGAAGTGTGAGAATGGGAGCATTGTAATGTAACCATATCCATGACCAGCCAGCCATTTATCCAGCAATTATCATTTCAGGGCCATAATTGTTCTGTTGTACTGTTTAACCATAACAACATCGTTAAAATTTAAACGCGTCTCTCAACTTCTCCGCTACACCAGGCTTTATTCAGCTCTCTGCTATAGTGCATGTTTCCCGTATTTGCAATTAACAGATCCATCACGTCGCTAACAGATCAGTGTGAAACAGAGCTGTCAGTTTTAATCAGCCAGGTTCTCCATAATTCTTCCTCTCTTTGACAAACACATCAGCTATATGATAATTTCCCTCTATAGCAGGGTATGATGCATACGTATACATCTGTGTGTTTGCATCTTATAGGTCTTTTATGTCCTGTCTTTGTTTAAAATATATATATATATATATATATATATATATATATATATATATATTTTTACCTTTCTGTGAATAGTCAAAGTCAAGTCAAAGTCAATTTTATTGTTCACATGTACTTCTCACTATCCTATGCGTTTTACATGTACAACAAGTACATGTTGATGTACAACAACATCAAAGTGCAATAGCTGAACCAAAAGAACATTTCAGTCCCCCAAGTTTTCAAATAAATAAATCCTTTTAATAATATATATTCCTGTGTAAGCAGCAATATATTGCACATATTTTTTTCCAATGTGCAATATATTTCCTAATATGTCACATAATTCTTGCAAAATAAAACACAAATAATGCCTATCTTTAACGAAACCCATTTTTCTTTTCTGCAAAAACAACCCACTTGCCCTCTTTCATCTCTGCAAGAGCCGACATCCCTTAGTTTTACACAAAAGTGAGGGGAATTTTTTTTTTCCTCCACATGCATTGCTGTGTCCCAAATCGCACGCTTCTCTCCATACACTTCTTTGCACTCCAGTTCAGTCACAGACTTGTGCAGTGTGCAAAATCCGAGGAGTTGGTACTGTCCCAGTCGAGCACTGCCACTGCACACTTACAGGAAATGACTTGATAGAGCTGATACATTTACGCCTGTATCAGCTCTGCAGACGCCTCCCTCGCTTCATCTGCCTCCTTTATTGCTGCTTCCACCGCTATGTAGCCATCCACACTCAAAATTCCAGCTGTTAAAGTGTGCACGGAGTAATTGCACTTATATGCTTTAAATATTAAGTGTAAATGCAGAAGTACACAATTTGTGACACATCAGTGCTCTATTTATTCTTATTTCTTAAGCCTGTTTAGACCTTTGATGGGGTTTTCAAGTATGTGAAAAAAGTCAAAAATTTCTCACAAATTCTGACAAAAATCACCCCCCCAAAAAAATCTTAAAATATAATCTGGGCTCCTGTGACTGAAATCGTCTACTGTTGGTATCATATTCCAGTGAAACATAATTTAAGATGCAGTATATCAGCGTCAGGCGAAGTTACCAAGAAAAGCAACTCGAAGTAACTTGGAACAAAAGTCCTTGAAGTTTAATCACAGGGAAATTCTCAGTGCGCACTGCAGAAATGTGAATGCAGGGACTCGTCCTCAGATTGTTGTGGACGAAATGTAAAATGTGATTCAAACAATCATAAAGCTGAAAACTCCCCCCATGAAATATTGATGCGTGTCTGGGAACCACTACTCCAACAGTCTCCTCGTGCTCCTGAAGTTAAGATCATTTTATCACCCACCTCAGAGACATCTGCAGCGTTGATTTACTCCCTGTATTTTATTTTATTTTATATGTAGCTGATCATCTATCTTCCCGAGCACATGCAGCCTGGATTTGCCCTCTGTATTCTGTCTTCCAGATTACAACAGGTCCAGCAGCCTGTCCACCACCCACTATTCAGCTGAAGCCTCTTCGGGGCCTGTGGGACGTGGCTCGGTGCAGATGATCCTGAGATGTTGGTGGAGGCTTAATCCCCACACTGTGAGAAATGAGCTTCGCCCGCTCTCCCTCTTGCTCTCGCAACTTTGATCAAGTCCTAATGTGATTAGGCAGCGACCCTGACATGACTGGCCCAGGAACTTGTAAAAAGGAAGGTGGGGGGGGGGGAGAGGGGCGTGCGTCTGATCTGACCAGTAAACCAGGAGAAGAAAGTAATTATTCTGAAGGTGTCTTTGCTCTGTTGCTTGCCTTTTGGGTAATCAAGGTTTCATGTATTCGTTTTTTTCCCTGGCAAAAAATTGCAATCTCTAATGACCTGACATTTCTTTTTTAATTTTTTTTTAAAAACAAGCTAAGGGGTTCCTGGTTGGAATGTTAACCAGGTCTCTACAGTTATGTTTCCTTGTATGGTACAGCTTAGCTCAACTCCACAAGCTTTTGGTGCCATTCTGGATTTCGTTTTCCAATCAGTGAAGCCAGACACTTTAGTCATATACAGTGAAGTCCTCTAGTACCGATTTATGACCATAACGATGAGGAGTACATCTATCTTTATCTATTACGTTAAAAGTAAAGTGAAGAAATTGGTGAAAAGATGATAACTTTAGTGACTGCAAATAGAAGGATCTTGTAAAAGGTATATATAGAATAAGGGGGAAAAATAACAATGAGAATCCAATATAAAGCTGGGTATAATACTACACAAAATAAGTTCAAAACCCTTGTAAATGGAAAAAACATAAGCAATTATATGTCAACATTATGTTTCTCACTTAAATTTACCATTGTAAATTTGAGCTGATCACAATGACCGTTCTGCAAGTTGAGGCATAGAGAAATGTAATGTATTCAAATTCAGTAAATCACTTGGATATTTTGAGCATGGTGTGGCACTGCATGGCAACAAGTTTCTCTCCATAATTGAAAAGAATTGTGTGTGTATATTGTAAATTGTGGCTGGAAGGAGAGCAGAAAGAGAACATTTCTAGAGTTGTTTGTTCTCCTACACTCTTAACACCAACATTCCTTCCCACAGGCTTCCATTATAAACTCAAACTTTCAGCATATGTGATCATGGGCATTGATCAGTGATTGACCATAAACTATATCAACTATATCAAAACATGGAAGAATACATTAATGCACAAGACACATTTCTACAGTTTATACTTTAAATGGAGTTTCTAGGTGAACGTATGCCTGAGGAGTAGGCAGCAGTTGGCAGTGCAAAAGACTTTTTTTTTACCTTGACCCATTTATTCCCTGGAAGAAATTTTGCAGTTTTTAATTGCAAAAAAATGTATTTTGCAGATAAAGTAATAGCTCACCTTTCCCAATCAAGAGGCACATTTTCTTGGGTACTTTCAAAGCTGTTGGACAAGTTAGGTGCCAAAATCCGTCCAGCAAAGAAAATAAAATTAGAGAAAAAATCAACAGTGTATCAATAGGCTTAGTGCGATTGCCCTGGAGCCTTAATAAGGACTCACTCTGCATGACACTTCCTCTGATTGAAATTGTCAGTGATTATTTAAGTTTTTTTCTTTATTGTGTTGTGCTTTATAGTCTGTTTGTTTTCTCTTTTTTGGTAGTTTTTGTATTATTCTTAAGGTACTAGGTGCAAACTGCTGTACATGTTTTTTGACTGAAAAAAGTCTTCCTGGTGATTTGATATAAATGTTCCGCTGTGTGCAAAATGGTCGTGTATAACCATCCTGGCGTTGCATCTCATCTTGGTAAATAAAGAACTCCTGCTTCAAGATTCATGTGAGACTGGCGCTGCTGTTGCTCCCAACCACAGACTGAGTCCGTTTCCTGTGCGCTGTACGTTATTCTCGCCATCAGCTCTCTGATGATGCGTGGGGTGATGTGCGGCGCCTCGACTTGAGAGGCCAAACGTGTCAAGTCTCAATATATAAACTCCTCTCTAATGGACTTTATCACCCATGGTGCAGAAAGGAGATTAGGAAGTGAAAGAGTGGATGTTTGTCTTTTTTTTTCTGTTGTATTTGCATTCTGCCACCATGCCAGCAGTTTCATACAGACACTTAAAATGCCTTTTTGGAATCTATCGGATATTGCAACATGCTTCATTTCCAGAGACCGGCCCCAGCCCTGTAATCCTTACTTGTGATGCGATCCAAGTAATTTAAGGCATGTTTTCTGGGTTTAATGCCCCCAAGGCAGGTTCATTAATCTTGGATACTAGCTCGAGGATCCACCTACATATTGTGTATTCCTCGCCCGCTTTGGTCAACTCAAAGGGGACGATGTCAAAGGCGAGACAGCGTGTGAGAGATGTTCTGTACAACTGGCAGCGAGACGGAAAAACATGCTGCACCACAAGGGATCTTTTACCATTAGTCTAGAATGAGGGAGGTGGTGTAGAATGGAAATTGGTTGATTTACTGACATTGTGCTTTGGATGGAAAAGCACTACCGTTGCTGATCACACTGAAAACTTATTTTCGACCCAACATTAAGTAAATAAATAGAAATATATACTGTGCTCTGGTCACTCAAGACATTGATGTGGACCTAATAAACTTGCATAGTACATTTAATAATTCATAACTAAAATCATAAATCATAATTAGAGCAAAAATACAGTTGAACAGAGACAAACTGATCCTCAACCGTGCTGCCTAAGAAATCATGTTTTCGTCAAGTCGATTTAATTTTGAATCAACTGAGGTCCAGGAGCGGGTAGTGTCGAGACTTTTATTACTTTTTTATTACTACTAAGATTTTATCAATGTAGGAAGGTCTGAATAATGATTGATTAATGATTTGTCATTTTATTCTGAAATGGTTAATTTTATTTTGAAAATTCTTGCGGCTTTGAATTATATTGCGGCTTCATGGCAGTTGCATTTAAGGTTTAGACAGAAGCCCTCCACCTATTGGTGAGCATGTTGAGAAATAGCCTGCTAATATTCTAACTTGTAAATGTCTGTGTTTGTGCTATGATGAGACTTTCTTGAACTATTCGCGCTTATTGCTTATTTGGTGATTTAAAAAAAAAAGGACACCTAGGAAGAAATATCAGGAATTGTAGCTTCAATGTGCTTCTTGTTCTGCTTTTTTGGAGTGCTGATGTGGAGTGTTTGCCCACCAATCACAACCTGAGGAGCGGTTGGCATTTTGATTCCATCGCCACATTCAACAGCCTCACTCCACAGTGTTGTGGCTCTGATAAATCATAGGCATTAAAAACAGAATTTGATTGTGATGAATTTGTTTTATATATATATATATATATATATATATATATATATATATATATATATATATATATATATATATATATATATATATATATTTTTTTTTTTTATCTTACAGTTAGGGACCACAAATAGTCAGTTATAATAAATATTGTCAGTTCAACTAGTGCTAAGCAGATGCCACAAGGTGCTTTTTGCCCCTGAAGCCAGTCTGCAACTATTATCAACTTATTATAAACAGTGGTTAAAGCAAAAACTAGTTCTAGCTCTGTCCTTGGTGCTTGGTGAAAAAACAACACAGGCATGGTTCTAAGAGTTTAACATTCTCCTCAAAATAATCTGCACAGAAAAGTCATCCACCACTACCAGGACAAGATGTACATTTCTAACATATTACAGTGTTGAGTGTAAGACACTGCAGCTCCATCACTGTCTGCTCTGATGGCGCTAAGAGCACATTTGCAGACAGCTTTACTTTGTGTTTTCTGTATTGTTTGCTGGTAGCCTGAGAGCTTCTAGATGGAAATAGCGTGCCCGTCATCCCTTAGTTGCCATGTGGAGGAGCTACCGTAATGGCACATCTCAAATTTTTTTCGAAAGCACATTTTGAACATGAATTATTCGGTATAATAAACATATGGTGTGCATTTCACATATGGAGACGGGGGATTTTGCATAGTGTTGTAAGCACGCAGTAGGTGGATATCTGTCTGACTCATATCGAAGACGCTTAAATAATGCAAACAGAAAAGATGTCAAATGCGTCAAACATTTTGCGAGAGCCTGGTGGTTAAAGTGGCCTGTGATCGTAACGGAGCGGTTCGGGTTCAACAAACTCCCGCTGTCAGTCACGGATAAGGAGGAGTCAAAGTGCGTGGTTATTTTCAAGAAGATTATTATCTCAGAGTAAGTAATACCATTCATCTCCATAATCTGTTAATTGAGTGAAGTGCTGGTCCAGCGCTTACATGGAGAGCTGCACTTTGCATTATCGCTCCTCACATCCAATACAAATAGAAGAGATTGAGAGATAGTTAGGGTGTCTTAATTAATTATTACCATGGCTTATTGTTTGGTAGCTGCATTTATAAAACTTGTTTGCTTTATACACAGCAGTGTTGGCATTGTCTGTCACACACACAGTATATCAACAAATGTGCTGCAGAGATTAGTTTTTTTTTTTTTTTTTTTTTTACCTTTTGTATCAGCTCTGGCCGCTAAAAATGAACGCATGCAGCTCCCCGCTCTGCCCAGAATAGACCACATACAAGTAGTTCACATCCCACACTGAGTGGGCCCAGACAGCCTACCTTTTCCTGTGATGGCCTTTTGTTACTTTTGTTCTTCAACATTCCACACACACACACACACACCTGCTGTCCTTTCAGCTGCATGGTGGACTATACTACATCAACAGAGACCTCGGAGTAGATCTAAGGCAGTGTCCGACCCCAGGGAAGTCAATCAAAGCCTCCCAGCGGTGAGCCATTTCTCCAGGCCGGGCTGATCATTTTCCCTCTAATATCCACAGCCCCGGCAGCTCAGGGGCTGATCAATGTTGTTGAAAAACAGAAAACTGTCCATTCTGTCTGGGAGCGGCGGAGGAAGTGAAAAACACACAGAATTAATGACTTTGTAAATGGAAGCTGGGTGGTGGGGGGGGGGTGGACTTTGTGACACCTACGCCCCCCCTCCTACCCCACCGCCTACCACCACCACCACTGCCACCGCTGCCTCTTCAAAACGCGATCTTGTCGTCCTCATCACAAACGAATTAGCAATTCAGAGCGTGGCCCTGGGGTTGCCGAGTGTTTATGTGGATGCCCGGTGTGATGAAGGCTCACATTTGTTTCCTGTCACCGACCTGTCACTCACTCGGCCATTAGAGCC
Organism: Eupleurogrammus muticus; assembly: GCA_036785175.1. Lineage (NCBI taxonomy): Eukaryota > Metazoa > Chordata > Actinopteri > Scombriformes > Trichiuridae > Eupleurogrammus > Eupleurogrammus muticus. The sequence continues at coordinate 10,112,866 of JAYKQN010000001.1, forward strand.
GGAGGCGACGCTGATTTTAGCCTCAAATAGTAGGAAAGACGCTTTCGCTGTGACCAAAGTGGGACGGACAGAATGAAAGGGGGAAGGGGAGAGGAGATGTTTACCAACCTCACACCCTGCACACAATCATCCACACACACGTATGTATGTACGTACGACATTATACCCTCACAGCTCTCAGAGAGAGAAATGCCTTTTAACAGAAGTGGTGAGCTGGCACAACACATGACGTGACGAGAGAGACGGGCCTGTTTTTAAGCATCATTACGTGGGATCAACGCGTCGTGTGCGGGAAGAGTGATTTAGAGACGTTTGTGGCGTTCATAAATTTTTCTCTTGGGTAGAAACTAAATTTATGAGACCTGCCATACATGTCACGAATAGATCTTCTCAGTCTTTCTTAAGAAACCCCCCATATATATATATATATATATATATATATATATGGGGGGTTTCTTATATATATATATATATCATACATACATACATACTACACTTTTTTTTGCTACAAACACTTTTAATGATTTTTTGATTTTGTTTTCCAATGCATGGATACATCTGAGGAGTCACCTTATTCGAGCTGTAGGAAAGATGACTGCTCCGCTTCTGTGGGACATATGTGGGTGGGGTGGGAGGGGGCACCAGTCAACCGTATTCTTTTATAAATACCTTTTTAAGGTTTAGACCTAAAGTACAAAACCTCATGTTGCGTAATGGCGCTTATTGGCGAACCGCATTACATTTAAATGGCATTTAATGCTGTACCTCGCAGTGATCTAAGATACCAACAGCAGGTGGTAAATGAGATTCAGTGTGAGCAGTGCTTGTAGATTTATGAAGGAAGAAACAAGGCTTGTACGGCTCCACTCTTACCTAAATGCATGTTGGCTGTTTAGCATTTGGATGGATCCAAAAGTGGGTTTTCAAACTACATGACAGTCAAATGCTTTGTTTTGACTATTCAGTTGATTAATGCCACGATGACTGAAGGTTGTAGAAAGTTTATGCGTCTTAACCCAAACACATTGCGCGTTTCCTTAAGCCCCGTTGGATGCTTTTAATTTCTACATTACCGACCCGCCACCTACACTGATGTTTTCTCACTGCTGTCACACGTGCACGAGTGTCCTGGTGCACATGCTACACAGTGACAAAGCCCACACAAAGGCTGCTCAGGAAATAAAAGCAGCTTAAAGTGGTTCCAAAACTGTTTAATCCTGCAGTAATGGATTTTTTTTTTTTTTTTTTTTTTGAGAACCAGTTATCTTCAGCAGCAACATTAGCTCCATCATTGCTGCGAGTGGCCAGAGCTTGAGATTTTAAGGATATTTTATACATAATACATATGTACATATATCTAAATGTATATCCCACTTAACTATTCCAAAAAGACCCAGTTAGATGACTGGGATTTTTTATCTGATCTTTATTTACACCGGCCTAGCATGTCTGCCCTGAGACAAAGGGGTTGGGGGTTCAATCCCCTGACGGGGTCATACCAAAGACTGTATAAATGGTACCCATTGCCTCCCTGCTTGACAATCAGCATTTGGTGTTTGACTTGTGGGCTTAGATCATCCAAAGACCCCTGGGAAAAATAAGCTTTTAATGAATTTAAAAACAGTTACTAAAAGTCACAATGATACATCTGAGAAAGAGCACAAAAGTGATGTTCATCGGGTTCTCTTTCCCAATATCATTACATATTATAATATATCGGAAAAGAAATTATTTGATATGTAATCAATGTAAAAGAAACAGTCAATGGTGATACTGCATCACATATTGCCTTTAGCATAATGAGAAATGTGTTTTTGATCAGTTTAAAACAGATTTTAATTAATTTACACAGTTTCATGTATGTATTTTTGTTTTTAAACTGTTAGCAAGTCATGTTACACCGTGCTGAGCAACGACAGTAGAACAGCCGTGAAAACCGAATATGATTTAAAATACAGGCGCCGCAACAATGGCCGCTCAAGGGAAATTAGAAACAACACCGATGACAGAGTCGTGACTTCACTTAAATGTTTTAGTCTGTGCAGAAAAATCTAAACAATGGGCTGAAAGACACACAAATGAATTCTAGCGCTGCCTGTTGGGGGGTGCTTCTGTGATAATTCTCCGTAGGTTTATCACTGTGCCGTGCATTTTTTATGCGATACATTCATCCCACCATTAATTAGACCGGCTCTACAAGATAACTGGGTTTGATCATAAATATAAACACGCATTCCTCAAAAAAAAATCCAACAGAACGCAAAGCGTTTGCCATATTTTGTGTGAGTTTCTCTCGTAGCATTATATTTGTCAATGGGAGAATAAAGTGTAGTCTACTAAGACGTCAAGCATATAACTAATGTTGATGATTAACGATTTCTACCCAGTCATTCTGGCACGCGTGGATTTTAAACATCTTAATAGCAGCCCGCGATGTTTTGGCTCAGGCTTTGACTCTCAAAGGTGGTCTGATTAAAAATGCCACACGTGATGAAAGGTGATTTATTGTTATGGCGTGGCGGCTCCTGACTTGTGGGCCTTTTAACATGCATTTGTGTATGAATGGCATTCAATACACTATCGCCGGTAATAAAGCAGAATGATGCTCGCCGCGTAAAACAGGCAATCAGCGCGCCGCGTTGTTTTTGCACCACTTTTTTATCCGGCCCTCCATATAGGATGACAGCTCTTTGGAGTAGCACCGTCCTATTAAATTCAATAGCGGCCATGTCAGCCCAGGTTTTATATATGTGCTGTTTGTCCATTGCTGACCCTAATTATTTAAATGTAGCATTAATCCTCTGAATCCGGGGATCATGAAGCTGAATTAGGGTCAGCCAGAGGTTAATGATGGTTAGAATTATCTGGTTGGTTCCAACATAGTCTTTTCAACAAAAAAAATAAAAAACTGCATTCAGTGTGGCTGCAGTGTAGACTCACTTTTGCTCACCTTGCAGGCAGTCTGTTTTCTTCATGTTTGCAGTTGTGGAAGCAATCTTTACCCTGATGAATGGTTTATTCTATTATAAACACTACATGTAATATATATATATTTATATATATATATATATATATATATATATATATATATATATATATATATATATATATATATATATATATATATATATATATACTTGTATATATATATACTTGTATATATATATATATATATATATATACTTGTATATATATATACTTGTATATATATATATATATATATACTTGTATATATAAACAGTGTGTGTGAATGGTTGAATGCTTTTTGAATTGTTCCAATGAGTGGCTGATATTTCAGTGTGAAAGAAGCCTAATCAATAAGAACGTGGGTGGCCACTTACATGTTCTTCATGAAAAGCACAGCACAGAGCAAATTGAAAGCAATGAATGGAGAGAGAGACAAAAAACAAAAAACGAGTTATTGTTGGTGAGAAAACAAATCCAATATTAGGATAGAATTTGGATGTGTCGGTGATGTTTTATAGTCAGACGTACGAAAGCCCACATGCATCTGTTCACGTCTTAGTCATCTTCTGATCATGTGCACGATTTACTATGTATTTCTTCTAGCACACAACCAACTGCCATGTTTTTATATAAAGGGATGACTTTTAGCTCAGTTTTGAGGAAGAATGACAGAAGCATTTAAGGAGCAGTGGAGGACGCACAGTTTTGCAGACTGGGAACATAGTGTCATATGATCTATGTGTTACACACAGCTACAGCCTTCATAGAGTTGAGTTTTAATGACCTGTTAATTACCCAATAACATAGAATATTAATTATTTATATATAAAGATTATAGATGTCGCCGCAACTTTATCAGCATCTTTTTAGTTTCAAATGAAACTAAACCAATAAATGTATTTAACATGTATTGTGTTTATCTATATGAAGATCTTCAGGGTTAATGAGGTGTAACGCATCTACTCAAATCTAACACAAATTAAGGCTCATTTATCAATATGTATTCATAGTTACGTTTTTTTTTTCCAACTACAAATTACACCACAATAAAATGTAGTGAGGAAAACCTTCTAAATGAAATGCCAATCAAAACCATTTAAATACTCAGACTGAAAAGCGTGTGTATACACTATCAAAGTGTGTAAGATGCATACCGGTGTAAATCGTCTTACCATTCGTGGTCAAATTATCACAAGACATAGTGAAGTATTAGTGAAGTTTTCATTGTGATTCTAAATGTTCAAAGGCGACTCCCGCCAGTTCCAGACTGCAGTGCATATTCCAAAATGATACTTAAAAACATCAAAAGGCAAACCACATTCCCCCTGCCTTCACTATACTTAACAGCGCAGTGATTTAGCATGTACACACACATAAATTCTACACTCTGACACCAAAGACCCTGGAAAGCGGCGTTCCTTACCTTTGGGGGCAAAACTTTCCCGTTTAATTTGCGAGTGCTTTTGTCAGCCAGTCATACCAGGACACGGTTGCCGTCTGATGTTGAATTTCTATTGGCATATCATTATCCATCATTCATGCTGCATGCACACTTTTTTTCTTTTTACATACAGCATAAGGATTTAAATTAAGGGTGAGGGTGAGCTTCGCTGCATTGTTTAACCTGTTAAACTACAATTCGAACAATGATTTAATGGCTCAGATATATATTTTGAATTAAAAATATCATTACATAATAAAAAACAAAACTGACATTGCAGACCGTAACTGAATCAATTATCCCCTACCCTTACTTTAGGTAAACATAGATACACAATATGTCGGACCACGCTCTGAACGAGCAAAGAAGCCCAAAGCTGCACCTGATTGCGATCCTAATAAGGAGATCAGGCAGACTGACAGGGAGGGCTTTGACTTAATTAATAACGTGTCATGGCTTAGCTGGCATACATGTAGTATTAGATGCCTTACAGCTCTCATCAGGCCTAACATGACGGCACTGGTAGCCCGTGACTTGGCATAAGCAGTATCTAAGGAGGAGTGCATAGGGCCCAGGGGTGCACTTGATTTGGTCATCAACATAATGAGGTAATTTTAAACAGATGGCCGCTGAGACACATAATAGGCACATCATCAATGTGCTGGCCTGACCTTTACTAACAAAGCATAAAACCGTCTTCCCCTGGCTGGATGTTCATGCTTTCGGGGCAGTATTGCAGTATTCATATCAAGTGCAGTTTTTGATTCCCCGATCTATTTTGATCTATTTTTTTTGTTCCACTGGAATTATGTAAATACTTCTAGAGGTATTGCTTAGAATAGTCCTTTTAATTATTTTTTTCAATAGATTGTGCTAAAAGTGGAAATCTCGATCCAAGTGTAAAGAAACATACAGGTTTGTGTATTTTTTTCCCTGGGTTCTCTCTTGATAAGCAATTAAAATCTCACTCACAATAAAAAAAATGTGACCTTTTGGAAGATTGCTTTTACAGGCACGGAATACGCGCAGCGCGTACATATAACGCACAATTCACAATAAGGAAAGGCTCGACCTTGGTTGAAACTGCAGTGCATTAAATGATGGGACGGGCTCTGCCAGCCTGTTATTTTACAAATTGACAACCTGCTCTGACCGATGTTGTCATCTTTCCTCGCCGCTGCGAGACAGAGGCACTCCGTCTCTGTCCCTCTGAGGAGCAGGAACAACGCCGCAGTGTTAACTAATAGAGCGGTCTTAAATTGATCAGCTAATGAAGTAGCAAATTGTGGCCAATTTGGCTCTCGCAGATAATCAGCACAGGACTTCATAAACATCACATCATCTCTGGGAAAAAAAAAAAAAAACAACTCATTCCGGGTGAGAACAAATACCATAGAATAATAGCCCACATGTATCATGGGCTGTGTTGATGCCTGTTATCAACATCCCAGTCGTGAGTCATCGCAGACAACTGCTCAGTGCCAACAGGCAGGGAGATGGCGGACAGCTGTGTGTTGAAAAAAAAAAAACTGTCTTCTCCATATTCCTCCTCCTACCGAATCTCTGAGTGTTTGTTGCACTCGCCTAATTACTCATATTTGTATGCAAATAACCTCCGGAGAAATGAACAAGTTGTCTTTTCTAGTTTGTCTGTGCCTCAACGTGGTTTGGTGTTTACTTTGCACACTTGATCCAAATGTTTTTTTGACTAGTGCTGCGTGACAAAAATACCTTGATATATTGTCCTCACTCCGGTGCAGTAACAAGTTGTCTCCGCAAATGATTGACTGAAGTCATGAGCTTTTGTTGCTGTGTACTTCGGCTCCTTCACACCATCTTACAGGGGAGAGTGAAAACTAACACAAAATACAAAGAAAATCACCCTTTTACTCTGCATCTCCCAATGTTAATACATATAAAATAAATATATTTAATATGAACTAATTAAATCCTTTTTTCATGTGATTTATATATAATTTTAACAATCAATTCTATTACCAGTACTACCATTTTCTACTGAAAATAACACAAATTTCAATGTTTCCTATATAGTTTTTTCAAAGACATGATAGGCAGACAAAGATTTTAAGCAAAGAAAAAGTTTAATTACTTCCTATCGTATGACATCATCAACCCCTATCAGAAAGAAATCATCAATCAATTTAAATTATTATGATTTTCAACCATGATATGTATGTATCTATTGAATTGTTCAAGTCAATAAAGAATATCATGATAAATTATTTTTTTTTGTTTATCTGCATATGTGTGCTATTTTCTAGTACAATGGAAATACATATATAACATGATTATTAGTGACTCAACCAATGTAATTACATTGATATATTACTTGATATATTACAATGACTAAATTGGTAAAGGCAAATCAGCTAGATCAGTCAAGTTCAGAAAATGACATCAATTTACTGTTAAAACTAGAAAAGTAGAAGATTTACATGATATGCAAAGTCTAAGGTGATAGCTATTCCCATGTTCACAGTATCTAATATAATATCGATACATAACATGATCGTATCGATATGTTGTCCAGCTCTACTTTTGACATGTAATTACCCGCTGTCTTTCCCCCATAGAGGCAGTGAATTATCTCATATTTATTATCAGTGATATAGGCTTGGGGGAAAAAAAAATGTTTATGATGTTTTATAAAATAAATGTGCTTCTCAGATTAATGTTTTCCACTCCTCTCAGTCCTTGTCAACAGTACAGTAAATCACATCAGGCGAAGAAGCACTGCAGATTAAAAATGTCAATTTCAAACATCACACTCTGCCGTGTGAGTTACAGTCCGCGGGGACGGGGGCTGGGGGGTTAGGGGGGTTGGGAAAGCACGCCAGGATTGGAACAAGGGTTTCCTCCCTGGAATGTCACTGAGAAAACACCTACTACAGCCACATGTGTGTTTGTGTGTGTGTGTGTGTGTGTGTGTGTGTGAGCACACACACAACTTGACCCCCCTCATGACAGGACTATACACTCTAATCTCCATTAGGGTTCAGTCGCTGCGCTACACGCTTCAGTCGGAATAATGTTTCCCCGTCCTCTGACCTCCTAAGCTGCGCCGACCTTTGACCCGTGTACACAGATTAAAGATGTGATGTCGAGATGAGGAGAAGGCTGTAATGCAACATTATCGCTGCCACATTGTTTAGCTGCAGGAACTCCAAGGGAAGCAGGTGTGACGGGTGTCCAGCGGAGACAGACACACATTTCTACATGTCATCGGGGGGTTTGTGGGAGAGAGAGGGGGGGGCAGCAATCTATTTAGCCGGGGGGTCAGGTCAAGCAATCCAATCTGAAGATGTTTGCTGGTTGACAGGGTGGAAGCAGTGAATGGACCTGGCACAGTTTGGCCCTTGGGAGATTTCTGCGTGACACTGCCAGGGAAGATAGACAGGAGCAGGGTTGGAGACAAAATGGGAAGGTCAGCGCGGGACGGGAACGTGTCACCTGATGTGTTGCGGGTTAACAGCCTCGGAATGATGTCGCCATTGTCTCCCCAACCCCCCCCCCCCTACAGCGAGGACATCTTCAAAAACAACGCTGATTCCTTTCCTGGGTTTCAGCCTTCTTCTCTCCTCGCCTCTGATGTTACATGAATTACCATAATTAGTTAAAGTGCGTATAATCCAACCAGAAAAAAGAGGTGGTTTCCCCCACTGTTTCTCATGGCTATTTGCTGGATTATGGAATATTAGAGCCACACTTACACACTTAGATAATAAAAAAATTGCAAGAACAAAGTCATTATATTATGAGAAGGAAGTAGGATTTCAGGCCTACTATATTAGAATATTAGGGCCACACTAAAATAGAAAGAAAAAGTAATTTAGGAAAAAAGTCATATTACAACAAGGAAGGCATACAAGATTTTAAATACAAGATTTTATATATATATATATATATATATGTAATATTACAGGGGAGGTATGTTTGAACCACTTGGATCAGACTCGTGGACCTAGCTGCCATAACTGCAATCTTCCCTTTGCATGAGTTAAATATTAACAACAATGCAACTGCCTTTCAAACCCTTCACTTCCAGATAATGACTCACACAGCCCCAACAACAGACTCCGGTACAAATATCATTAGATTACGTTGGTGTTAGATTTCAGGGGAAAAAAGGGAAAAAAACAGGCTATGTTTTAAACATGTAAAATAATTATAATTTTACACAGTGACCTTTTCCCTGACCCTTTTTTTTTTTCAAAGGCTGCTCTGCTGACCGGCTGTAATTAACATTAGCCTCCAGCAGCCCGGTGTCTTCTGGGAAGCCGAGAACAACCCTGGCCAGGCTGTAGTCCTGTAAAACACAGCAAAAGGCCATCAGTTCATCTGTTCACGACCTCCCTGCTCCCCTCATCGCACGCCGCCCTGTCATCTCCCACTCTGACAGGGAAAAAAAAAGGAAAAGAACCATAAATATTCTCATAGCTGCTAGAGTTCTCTCCTTTTTTTCCCCATTTAATCCTTCAACTCCTTATGTATAGAGATGCAGGATACTGACAGCTGGCTGAAAGAGTTCAAATAGTTTAGATCATGGTCGTTATTAGATTTTATTATTCACATTCTAACTAAATGTTATTAAACACTGTGTTCTGCATCTGGCAATTAGGTGTTGGGATAATCTTGGTTTGGGCTTGATGCCCGTGATGCAAATCCACACACCACTACTGTCATGGGTGGCACATAGTCACGCAATTACGCCACTGTCCAGTCCTAATAGCCGGCTCCAGTAAAGCAGCAATTCTATCACATTTGCTTTTCAGATCAGGGTTTCCTGGTAGTCGAAGTGAGCCGTCCTTGATGTAAAAACATGTTCAGAGTATCCTCCACCCAACTTTTTCAGCTCCTCCAAAACAGATTTTGGCATTGATATCATGAATCCGGTTTTGGTAATGGATGACTACAGGCATCATCTCAATGTTGCCCATATTCGCGGTTTACTTCTGTCAACCGACATCGATGTCGATTCGCTGTCAAGATCTTTTCTGAAAACTGCCATCAGCCGTCATGCGTCGGCAGCACGCCGGATCTTTCTCCCTTACGTATGTTTTGCTGTCAAACCAAAACAGTTTTTTAATACTCAAAAAATGCTTGTTAAGGCGAGCGGTAACCAAAAGGAGAAAAAAAATGACTTTTCAAATGAGCAATGGGTCCAGGTTTTTTCAATCAAGGTCAAACAACTCGCAGAGTAAACCCCTCCCTTGGTGAAATCAAGTGAGATTACTTAGTAAAGATGATTCCCTCGCACTGCCTGCAATTTGTTTAACACCAAGAAGTACTCTCTATGAAGCTGCCATTTCTCACTGAAAAAAATCAATCCGCTGCATCGAGGGAGCTCATTTTTCATCATCATTTCATTGACTTTCTCCTCGTCTAAATGTTCTTTACAACTACCTAGTGATACAGCTGGAGGCTAAGGAGATCATAGGACGTCTTAATGAGCTAGTGTGTGCATGCACTCCTTTTTTTTTTTTTTTTTTTTTTTCCCTTTAGCCGTGTTAGCTGACATTTACTGAAGGTGCTCACATGTTGCTGACAAAAGCGTTCCTGGTAATGGCTGCTCGCTTGATCTCGGCAGCTCTGAGGCGTTGATCATCACATCGGCGGTCAGAACCAACCGGGTGACGGGAGTTTTTGTGTTGACTAGAGCCTGTAAACACAGGGGAGATTGCATAGATAAATGAATACTGTTGATGTGAGGTGTGCATGAGTCACACACGCACACCAACAACATGAACTACTACTTGCATTATTAAACAAACAGGAATGTCTTCCTCTTGTCCTGAACTGTACCCATGACTCCGCTTTAACGTATACCTGCCTCAGGCATCGATGCTGCAAGTTCATCGAGGTGGAAAAGAGGGCCGTGGCAACAATGGAGGTGGACATTTTTAGCGGTTCCAGCAGCAGCAGCACCTCCTGTCAGGGGGCTACACCATCTCTAAATCAACTATTAATGTCTCGGATGATGCTGGGTTACGAAGGGGTTGGATACCCAGGTTGCAAATGATTGGCTTGAACGGCAACACGTGACGTGACTTACAATGGGCTGTCTGTGAGTTTCATGGGCTGCTAAAACTGTACCGTAAAGGCTGGAAAAAAAAAAAAAGGAAAAGCCGCGGCTGAAATGGAAACACTCCATCATGATTTATTCATTTTTTATAATGTGTTATCATGAGCGCACACTCAACACTCCGCGCTGCAATTACTTGACTCCACAGCAATACTCCACGTGTGAAGTTGATCAGATGAACGCTTGTGGAGATACGAAGAGCATCACGGAGAAAGATGGACGGACACAGATCCTCTGCATTGTATATATATATATATAGAGAGAGAGAGAGAGACGAAGCAATTTTATGAATGTCGTAAACAGTCCTGCACATGGTAGGATGAATGATGCTGCAAAAAGGAATTTGATTGCTTTTTTATTTGATATATGGTATAGAGGTTAAGTCAGTATTTGATTCTTTAGTATTCACATCTTAGCATAAATTGCATTGCACCAGGCAACTCAAGAACATGCATGCTATTTACATACAGATTTGGGTTTGGCCAATGCCAACTGCATAATTATTTAACACTCAGTGTTATTCAGCTTACAAGTGGAGGAGTTTGACATCCGACATCTGCTTAAAAAAAAAAAAACATCTCTGTAGCCGTCTGTTAACTTGAATGTGGATGAATTTATTTAATCCTTTCTCCTAGACTCTCCGAGTGTTATCAGACCAAATGGATCGAATTCTGTTCATGAAGAGTCATTTCCCTTGGGGTTGTGTGATCATGAAAACAAGTCTATATTTTGTTTTGGCAGGATTTAAGACAAGCTTGAAATTTGATGAGAGTAATCTGAAATGTCTCAAAAGTGGTCTGCAGATTTGCAATTGCCGGGTTTAAGAGAAGAGCCGGCAGTCTATAAACTGATATCATATGCATAAAAATGTAGTAAAACTTTGGGGCAGCAGGTACGATGAATAGAAAAGGATAGTACATTCTACCTGAGAAATAGTATTTTGATTTCAGCTGTATATCTAACAACGTTGATGACACCAGGATTGTTTTTGACTGGTCACTAAGGAGTGTGCATCCCCTGCAAACATGTCTGGTTAGACGTAGCGTGTGACCAAACATGCCTGCTGGGCTGTATAGCACGTACCGTCTTTATTAAACGTATCAAACATGCAGCCCAACTGAACGCTGGTTGTGGCATCTCGTCTGGATTGTGCTGGATCGCCTATCTTGGCCATGCTTTCGGATTCCATGGCCCTGCCATATGTGTTATGTGATCAAACCTGACATTCAAGTGTGTCCCCTGGACCAGAGAAAAGCTCTTAGCGCCGTGCTTTCAGTAGAGGACCGGCGCCCTGGTTTCCCACAACTATCCTACGGGGAATTAACTGATTGTCTCTTGTTTTCCAAACAGACTTCAGGTTGTACACTGAAGCAGCAGTAGCACCACTAGAGCTCCTCAGACTACCTCAGCTGGAAAAAAAGTGTGAAGACTGTCACAGTGAGAAAGGAAAAACATTTTTTTTTTCATCAAATCTATTATGTAGCATCGTTCAGTTGAACGCCAACATGGTTAGAGCGATCTCTAAAGGCAGGGGATCTAAACTGCTTCAATGGAAATCAATGAAACCACTGGCATTCCAAGTGTGGCTTGATCAGATGTATGAAGTTACTAAATGTAATGCAGTGGTGAACTTATCCAGATAAATTAACTTAACTCTCATTAGTTGGCGTTTTATCATGCTTTTTTGGAAGACTCAAAATTAAGCTGAGTAACCAGTTATTTTGCCATGGGTCAACCACCATTGTATCAGATGCATAAAATGTGTTTCCACATAAACTGTTAACATATGAAGTTAGAAATTTACTCTAAGTTGCTAACAAGTTGCAGTGATTGTGTGATGCAGTCTGCAGAGCCATCATATCTTAACAAAACAATTGATCTGAACTAATATCATCTGCATAAAAGCGTACATTACAATCCGGGGTGGCAGAGATATTGGATATGTATATGGTGAACAAAAGAGGACCAAACATGGTTAGTTCTAGTGATTCATAGTGGTTATGAACCAGTTAAATATTTCCATAGGGGATTCCAGCAAAGAGATCAAAAGGCCTGGTGCCCCATGGGCAATCACAGGTAAGCTATATACAGTAACACTGGCAGGAACGAATGACAAGGCATCAGGGCCAGATGCTGTGAATTTCCAGTCTGTGATATTACCAGCTAGGTTACAGATCTTAAATCGAAAGTTATGTGGGTGTTGGATGTGTTTTAAAAGGTTCCCCATGAGAATCGCGGTGAGAAATGTTCTTCTGCCAAAAGGGAAAGGGAAAGAGAAAATGCATTCTTACCTCTTTTCACAGTTCAAGAGTGAACTACCAGCCCCCTCATTTCACCTTCTCTCTTTTTTTTAGAATAAATAACATTCTTGATATGTCAAAACATACAAAACCTTTATCCAATGTAAAACTAATAATCTACATCTTATCTACAGTACATACAACTAACTCACAGTGACGAGTTTTGTTTCTCAACTATGTGATTCTAAAGGCTTATACAGGTTCAGGTTTTTTATGCCTGAATTCCCAATTGGCACATTTTCAGAATAAAGGTTTAAGTATTAATCCGCATAGTTGCAACGCTTTGTTTTGCTCTATAGGCCTTTTGTTATTGAAATGTACATACGATGATGGCCAGTTATATGAGCAGCCGCCCATTATTAAAAACTGCTGTTATCAGCATGTTACAGGGTCTGAATCTGATGGCCTCTAAAAATGTCAAAAAAAGAGCGATTAATGAATTTCATTAGCTGCTAAACTAAAGACTCTTTGGGTCGACTGCATGTTATAAATATATCCACATCTTTTCTCTGCTCAAGAAAGAAAGGACACTGCGTGGAAAAGACTTTGATTAGGAAAAAAAAAAAAACTGACAACATGAGCTAATAACAAAGGCACAGATGTTCGGTATAGTTAAATAAGAATGTCGCCTGTTTGGATGAAGAGATCAAAGTAAAAAAAAAAGGAAACTGGGAGAAACATTTGGTGCCTCGGCAGCAGCAGCTTTCTGTACTCTGCCTTTGACAGCCCAGGATAAGTGGCCATTAAAATCCCATGATCGCTTAATACACCTGTCATTAGCCATCAACTGTGCATTAACACGTCTAGCGGGGACTAACCACAGAGGACAAAACACTCTTGCTTCACTTATAAAACTATTAAACTATTTTTTTAATCTGGTCATTGTTGCGCTTTGATAAAGTCCAGCTGAAATGACGTGTCTATCGTCTTGGCCGGAGCAATTTCAGCCAATCCAATCATTATCTTATTAAGGTGAGTGGTTCTCCTGTTTGAATTTAAGATAAACGAATCCATTTTTGCACATGTATATGCATGTGGGTGCCAATCAAATTCCTTCCAATGTTTTGTCCCACCTGTGTATACTAGTCATACAAGAACGACATGATTCCAATGTTAGATACTCTATAAAATGTTGTTTCTTTGCTCTCAGGAAAGTAAAGTGTCAGCCCCGTTTATGGTCAACAATTTGATAGTTCAGGCAAGAACAGGAGGGGAAAAAAAGGTTCAGGATCATTTGGTTAAAAAGAAACAGGCACACAGTTAGAGGAACGAGTGAACAATGTATCATAGCGTTTCAATTTCCCTCTCCACCTTTGCACATCATATCCACAGAGCAGTTTGATGAGTGTATTTTGTTATGGGCCCGAAATGATGTCCCCCATGTGTAGCGACTTCCTGGAAACTGTCTGGACCAAAAATGTCAGACAGTCTGATGCTTAACTGCTGTTTTTACTGCGGATTTGCTCCACAATGTTATCATTAATGGATTTATTAAAAGAATAGGAAGCTGTATATGTACAATGGATTTTCTGGTAATTGTTTTTGTAGCCCGAGGCTCGAGGTGCGGATTTGTTTTTGTCGGTATGTTTATTTCTTTTACTATCATAGCCATTTTCTGCATGAATATACTGTTGTGTGAGTACAAGGTGCTTTTAATTACGTCCAAAAGTCCAAAACAGTAACTCATCCTCTTCTTTAGTCAAACATTGATTTTCAAACTTAGATTGGGTTAGAAAGTGCCAATGATTACCCAACATCTACCTAGTCTTACCTAGAGCCTCCAGCAAGAGGTAGGCAGATTTATTATAGGTTTAACAACCTTTCTTTCCACCTAAACGTGACATGAAATCAACTCCTGGGTTCTTCTATGTACTGTAACCTGTCATGGGATATTTAAAATGCTCCATCACAAACCAAAATAAATCACATCAGATATGGTCATTAGTTTTGCAGTGAGGAAAATAATATAGGGATTTATGAGGAGGGGAGAACATTGCGGCTTCAAATGAAAAATGATGGATTAATAAATAAAGGGGTAGAAATCAAGATGAATGTGGAAAAAGTAACTTTTAACACAATAGAAATGAAACAGGGAGAAAAAAATTTGAAGCCCAAAAGAACATGAAAAGGAATAATGATTTGAGCGAATGGTTAAAAAGTGGAGTCTTTTTATTGACTCCTAACAGACTCAACCCTCCTTCCTGCTGCTCGCTCGTGTGGCTGAACCGATGAGGTGAGATACATCTGTGCAACGCTGATATTAGATGATTGCTGTATTAACCTAGTCCTTTGAGAGAAGTAATCACTTTGCCACTTGTTTCATCTCGGCTGCCGCTTTCCCCGCTACAACATGAAGGTCTGACTCTGCTGCACAAATCACTCGTTCATTTTTCACAGTGCAAACAAGAGTTTTATTTAAAAAAACACCCCCCTAACATGCATTTGTAAGTGCTGTCATGCCATTGAATATTATTTGTAAAAATATTCATATCATTCAAAAAGAAAAAAAACCATTAATGATACGTACGTCAAACCCACTGGAGACTGGGCTGCAATATCAATATCCAGGTGCAGTATTTGGTCTAAACTATCAGTATATTTGATTTCGTCCTCGTGGTCCAGCCCTAAACCCGAGTCTGACTAAGTGCCTCAATTTGTGTAAATGTCACGGTGCCAATCTTGCAAGGTCAAACAATATTTCTGTTATTTGTCTAGTGGATTTCAGCTTCCCCCTTTGCCAGATTGGAGGTTTATACAGTGTAGTCTCAAGGTGTAGAATAAAGCGGCATAAAAATAGCTTTCTTCCAGAAGTCAAATCACCCAGATGAACAAGACAGAGCTATGTAGAATTTCTCTGCACTTATTTATTCCAACAGTTGGTGTTATTTCACTATTATATGATTATATATATTTATGATCCTGTGTTACTGTAATGCACCCTATGGGATGGGATGGGTTGCAGATGACGCTTTAATGTTGATACGACATAGGTGGGAAAGAGTCCATATTTGTGGGTGGGGTCCCAGGCCTGGAGGAAGCTGTTCTTGTGGCATGAGGTTTTTTAGAAGTGTGTGTTCCAGGTTTGGGTGGAAGGGGTCCAAACCGGGGGGGCGGCGGGTTGCAGTCGATCAGCACTCGGCACGGCGGATAATACTCTGTGGCCCGTCCCTGTGCAAAATGCCAGCTGGCGACGTAGGAGGAGAGTGATTATAAAAACCAAAATAATAATAAAATGTATCTATATCGCTCAATTCATTTATAAAATGCAGCTCAAAAGAATTTAATGTAAAATGATAAAATAATGAAAACAAGAATACATTATATATAAATAGGTAGGTTAGGTATCGTAATTCATAATTGCTGGTCACTCACTGACATTGATTTTGCAAAGATGTTATTAATATAATTGTCATAGTTGTAACACATTATAATCGTTTTATAAATGATCAATACACTTCGACATCTGTATTCTTTTTCATTCTTGAGTCCTAACCGTTGCGTTGAGCGTGTTGCAGGCCTGTGCACCAGCGTGTCCTCCACCAATCAGAGCCATGAGCTCACGTGCAGCGAGATGTGTCCTGTTGACGAATGTGGATATCTATCTTTCAGTTTTTTTTTCCCAAATAGGCCTGCTAGCTAAAATTTATGCCCATGTGGGATTCTTCTTGTTTCTTCATCGCCGGAGGGTATTGACAGCTGTTCACTTCACCAACACTTCTTGTCAGATAGCGGGCCAATGAGTTCCGATCGTGCCTTTTTTTTTTCTTCTTTTTTCTCTCTCTGGTCTCTTCCCTCATCCCGGTTTCACCAAGACATTGAAATGAAGGTTGTCAGTGCTCTGTCGTGTGGTATCTGGTGCTCTGTGGTCGACGCGGAGCAGCGCGACAGGGTGTGCGGGAGGCTTCTGGGAAAAAAAGGCGGGGCGCGTGCCTGGGGTAGCGTTGGCAACTTAACATGGCTGCAGCTCGCTCGTCTCCCCTCTACCCCCTTCACCCCCCCATACCCGGTGCTGAGTGATGTCAGACAGTCAGGGATGCTGGATGCTGAAGGAGCGAGCGCAACGGCAGCAGGCGGCAGAGATAAGGCCCCCCCATACCTCCACAGATTAAACAGCAGGATTAACCTCTCTACTCCACCACTGCCACCACAGTGTCTTTCACCCCCTTATCTACCCCCACCTCCGCCTTTTCTCCTCCAACATTTGCCAGCATACATTTGTACAGTTGTCATGATGTTGGAAATTGCTTTTTAACCCGATGTGGCTCCCGCTCTGTCGTTGGCTATTGAAACATAAGAAAATGGAACGGGCCAAAAAAGAAAAGACAACAGTTTTGGTTTTTTTTTCTCCCCCCAAAAAATGGTTTCTGGTTTCATCCCGGGTCGGACTCGTAATAGCATGTTGACGGAAATGGGTAGAAAAAGGAATCCCTGCTGAATATGTCACAGAATCCAGCAATTTTTAGGCATTCTACTTCTTTTCTCTGCGCTCGCCCGATTTTAATAACTTGGGAGATGCAGTTGCAACATTTTGAGTTATTCATTTTCAAAGGAAGGAGCCAGAAGCACCCAATAAATAGTCCAAAAGATAATGTCCTCGGCCGCGCCACCCTGAAGCCACACTGCGGAAATGATTCGCAGATATTTATTTATTTCATGCTCGAGTGTTCGGGGCTCAGACGCGCGTATAACGATACATGTCCTGTTCCAGGGTTTCAGGGTGATTGGATAAAAGCGATAAAAAAAATATATATATACACGTTCAACCAGTCCACTTAAATTGAATGGTATGTATTTGCATAATTTATATGATCCAATGTTGCCTCACTCTGATTCTGTTCAGAAGTCAGGGAGGGTCATCTCCACCCACGGCTTATGCAATAATTCATTTGGAAACTACATTTGAAACGACATAGTTTTCTTATTCTTACACTATGTTTTTTTCATACAGTGTTTATTTTTATACTTCTTAAAAAAGAAAAAATATATATATTCATTTTTTTTAAGGGTAGCCTCTGGGAGCAATCCTGTTTCCTGTTTATTTCTTAGAGTTATCAGATGGCTGTCTAATAGAAGTGTCTGACTGTTCTCTGGATATTTACATTAGTATTTTTTACAATAATAATTCCTATCCAACAATTCTGACCATCGGAGTTCAGGCTATGATGGAGGAAAACGTAGATCCCGAGCTGCTCAAACCAGGCAATTAGCATAGTCTCCCTCTGTGCTAGGAACCTATGATAAGCGGGCTAGTGACCAAGTGAGCTATGACATTTCATTGATCCAGAAAATTGCTGCAGAGCCAGGCTTGAAATTAGTTTAAATTGCTGAATCAAAAAATGTTATCCCGGATTCTGGCAAGGCCAGCGTAAACCTTGTGCCGCTAATCCCCCAGACTGATGTGAAAAGTTGTCAGGGATCGCGTCGCCCCCGCCGCCACAATTGATGGGGGAGTTTGGATTCCCCGTGACAGAAAGAGACACATGCAAGCGACTGGGATTTGACTTGGATGGCACTTGTGGCTATGCCGGGGTCGTGACTTGGTTTCAAATCTGCCGGCTTTGGGAATTTTCAGTGAGATCTACCACTGGCTTTGTGCTTTCCAATTCAATTACACGCTGACTCTTTACTCTGTGACAATGTCGGATCTCAAGCTCTCTTAGATGTGAGTTGAGTAATAAATCTAAGCTTTTAGGCAGGGTTCAAGGATCGGGGGGGGGGGAATAATTTACCATCAGACAGGTGCCCTGTTTTATCCGCTACGGATGCTCTCAAAATAGCAACAAACAGCAGCGTTCGAGGTGTAGATTGATGGAAGGAAGGAGCAGGCAGGAATATGTTGACTATAAAACCCCTAATGTGGAATAAGTTCTGGTAAGAGGATCACTTCAGCAAGCACAGGAGTGGATTAAAGTCAAATATTCCTTCATTGTATAATCACTGGTCTGTCCAAAAGTAGTTCATGACCAATAACCGTAGAAGCGGTGTTTGACATCTGGATCAAACCTTTGCTATTAGAACAGGAAAAAAGGAACAGTAATTGCCCACAATGACACAAATCATTGTGTGTCGAACTCGGGGAGAAGTTCTCATTTGAACTTGAGGAACTCACCCCCACTTTGGTTGTCACATTATACCGTTCTCACGGTAATTAAACAGGCAATAGACGCCGTACTTTTAAACCTATTAATCTGACACTGTCAGAGCTGCACACGTTATTTTAAAACCGGCTCTTAGCGTGAAAAAGTGTGTCTGTGTTTCCTCTCGGGTTGTTTTGTTCAGCAAAAACTCAGGAGAGAGAGAGAGAGAGAGAGAGAGGCAGCCAGAAATTTCTCTATTCTTAGTTTAGGAGCGGCTGAGATTGACACTAAAATGAAAATCGCTGGTCCGCCATAAAGGTCAATCCGCCTTAAAGCTGTACTGCTGGACTTTTAAATATAAATCAATATCTGATACATCCAAGCCGAAGGAGTACACACAATGCTGATTCAGCCACCAGGTAAATCTCTCTGTGTTTCACGGTAGACTGAGTTTTTCAATCTTGTGCCCGGCACCAGCACTCTCCCCACCAGCCGGCACAAACTTGCTCCGGCTACTTCCGGGTAGCCTTCTGCTAACTCGGACGGTGGATAAAATGATGTGATCTTGGAGCTCTTCAGACTCTCCGAATGTTATCAGACCAAATGAGCTGTATCCCGATCTCATAGGTTTTGTGTAATCGTACAAACAATTTAACAATTTCGATGGAATTTCGATGGGTTTTTTACCTGCATTTAAGCTTTACAACCAGCAGAGGGCGACAGAACTCCTGCGCTACAGCTTTAAGCGAGCGTGGTCAGGTCAGGCTAAGCTACTGTCACTAACCTCAGGGCTTCATCAGTTGGCTAAACAACTGAAAAGACATTGCGTTGGTGTCACTTTTTTTTCCCGCTACTTGCACTCTCAGACTCGCTCAACCAGACGTCTCACACACCATACACACTATACACACTATACACACTGCCCTGTGACTTAAAGGAGCTGCACCTCTCTCAGAAAAAGTACCTTTCAGTAAAAGTCCTTTCAAGGAACGAGGAGAGGGAGGACTGGGCATTGCTCGTTTTTAAAAGGATTCAGTGCCAACGATTTTCTTGTATGTCATTGGGGGAATTTACTTCCACAGACATGTCCGCGAGCACCGTGCCTCTCAGCGGGGACGGAGTGCAGCCTCTGGGCTCGGCATCGGTGACCGGCCTCTCACATGGAGGCTTTGACACGGGGGCAGCGGCTCAGGTCTGCAGCCACACTCGTTTTGTGCACTATAAGTAATATGATCCTGCTGTTTTTTAGATTGTTAATATAGGTGAAATTAAAGTCATCAAATATATATAAATATATAAAAAAATTGTCTGGTACGCAAAATCTGGTGCAAGTTAGTTTTTTCAAGTATAGACCCTTGAGTTATAGTATAGTAACAACTACATGAAAAGAGCTATGCAAATAAATAAATATAAGCGTACATTTTAAAAAAAAGGAGAATGTTGGTGTTATCAATGTCTGATGGTAATCAGTAGAAATTAAAAAGGCCCCTGCAGAATTTCATCCACGGTTCAGCCTGTACGCCAGATTGTGACCTAATCTCGTTCTTGGAGTGTTTCACGTCCCACAACATCAGCAAATGTAAAAACTGCTCTATATTTAGTTTGCCTTATTTTATTTTTTTCGCTTCATGTGGAAAAAAGTTCTATTCTGAGTGGGTGAAGCTTTAAGTATTATACATAATCCCTCCTGCTCCTGACAGGAATAAGAAACTTGCCCCGAAGACCACTCAACGGGATTTTTAAGTTAGTGTGTGAAAATCCAGCAGGATAAGAGAATGCCCCACTGGATACACCCGGATTAGTATATCTATTGATTTGTGTCATCTTGAGGTGCACACAGTATATTACAAGCACATTAGAAGACAGTATCTTTCCACGTTAAAACGTGAAGCGAAGAGAACGAGGAAGGGCAAACAGCTTCAAACAGCTGCTTAGCAGCTTACCGATTTGCTGAGTGTGTTTTTTCCCAACAGGTATGTAGTGATATGTTCTCATTAAAGTTAAAAGATCAAAGCCACCGACCAAAAAAAGAAAAAAAAAATCCTTATCCACTTGCTCGAGCTGAGGACTTCACTACGTAGACACTTTATAACACCCGACATCACACCGTTTAATGTGGCTTCAAAAGTTGCTTTGACCACCACGTGGTTCTTACAGCTGCACTTTCTGCTTCAAGTCTTTCACAAAGTCCAATAGTGCTTCATAAACTTATCAGTTTATGGATGATGAGATGCTTGGTTTGGTTTAGATGAATTAGGTTTAGCTCGGTGTGGAGCTGGTGAGATTGCATGAGAAAAGAAAACCTCCACAAGCAACTAATTTTAATGCAGATGACACAAAACATCCAAATGTATGTGGTTTAAAGTTATATTTTAGACATTTCGTGAAACACAGGCTGGCGAATCAGCTGTAGCTCAGCTTCACAGATGCTGAACTCAAAGTGCATTGTCAGCAGAGATTGGGACCATGGTGCACCTGGAGAAAAAAGGCGTAAGGGTCAACAAAACAAATTTAACGTGGAAGGGCACTGTTTGCTCTCACTTCCTAGCGGCGATCTCTTAACCATGAAAGGCCGTCGTGGTCACGTTAAATATAAGAAGGGAAGTAGTGTGTTATGAAAAAGGGAAAGCACACACTGACCAGTCCTTGAATTGGGAAGTGCTTTCTAACGGAGCAGCAGCGACGGCTGAATGAATGCACGGCCATCTGGAGTCACATGTAGAACGGACCGTCCTGAACAATGCGTCGCAGAGGCGGCTTGTTTAAACTCGTAAATCGCAGGCTGATCCGGATACTTCCTGACGCCTGTTGACTCAGGCGGAGCTTTAAACTGTAACCGGGTGAGCGACCTTTTCTCTAGACGGAGACTGGGCTGCGGGTACAGCTGATGGATGCCTGCGGCGGGATGAAATATAGAGACAGGGACACCGACCGTAGTGTCCACGCTGGTAGAAATATGTCCATAATCAACCCTTATCCTCTGGATATAGGCTCTTGTGCGGAGTGACATCCTCGGCTTTAATCCCTATCAAAACGTGGCAGAGGAACAGGCTGATTATACAGCGGCTGTCACAGCTTTTAAAAGACAAACTATCCGGCGTGTCTGAATAAAGGGAGAGGACTGCTGCTATCAGGAGTTCCCTCTTCGGGGAGGCTAATTTTCATTACCCGCAGCCCTAATCGTTTTAGCTTGGAAGTCCATTATTGTTATAAATGAATTAATCATATTATCGATAATGTTCTGTTCAGTGCAAATGAATATAGCTTAAAGGAACATACCGTGTTTTTGTGTTGGTGTTGATGGAGACTGACTGGACCGCGTTGGTGCCCGTGACGCCAGATACAGCGGGAACCTTCCACATTGCTATGCTGCAATGCTGCAGGAAATCTACACGGAAAATCGAGCCGAATGGAAATTATTGATTTGACAACACCTCCCGATATCAGTGTTGTTGAATTGTCCCTCACCAATGTCTTTTATCGATCCCAAATGACCAAAATCATTGATATAGACACAGCAGAATTGCAGCAAAAAAAACAAAGTGTGCTATTATGCTGAGAGCGACGGAGCAGGATATGGGGATAAGCACTTGATGGCTGCACATTTGTGTCTGGAAGCGGCAGCAGAGGAGGCAGCGAGGCGGAGAATCTGAAGTGGTTGGTAGTTAAACATTGGAAATGTCACAGACGACTTCCCCGGAACTAAATTAAGATCGTTTGATATTCTATCAAATTTCAGGCATTAAGCGTTAGGGCATTTTGTGATTGTTCCTCAGACATATTGATTATTAAAAACTTTACTGTTTGGTGAAAATTCCCCCCAACACAAATTAAGATATTATTTTTATATAAGATACAGTGTCAATAACAGGTTTCAACTAGGTCTTACAGTTAACACATGGTTAAAAGATTTATGTAATTAATCCAAACTTTGTGAAATTAGAGTGAGAAATAGTTATTATTTGCTTTCCTTCTTTTTTCCATTAGTGGCTCAAAAACAGTTATAGTATATATGACAATATTCTTTTGCATTCTGAAAATCCTGTCGGCACAGAAAGACACAGACAGGTGAGCGCTGATGTCAGGATGAGTTAGTTTATAGACACGAGTTCAGGAGTTGAATGGGGGGGAGAAATAACAAGAGGCTTTCTGAAACGGGCTCGAGCGTCGCCGCCGCTCTGGAGTGAAACAAGAAAACACACGAACCGCAACAAGGGCAGGATCTCTGAGTCAGTCACAAAGATGCATATTCGGTAAAGCTAAGATGTTGCAGTGAGGCTCCTTTTTTTCTGTGAGAAAAGTACACAAAAAATGTCCCTAGCAAAGTTAAAGCCAAAGTTATACATTAGTTCTGGCTCTCATTGAGTCTCCTTGGGACTTTACATTTTTGTGTCTTTAATAGATCGCTCCTACTCCTACTAATAAATAATCAAATGTGCATTTCTCCGCTTCCGTTTGCGGTGTGAAGGTCTGAGGAAGGAGGTGATCCACGGGACGAGGTAGCCGTGTCTGCAAACGGCGATTCCATTATCCTCCGATGAT
This sequence comes from Eupleurogrammus muticus, assembly GCA_036785175.1. Classification (NCBI taxonomy): domain Eukaryota; kingdom Metazoa; phylum Chordata; class Actinopteri; order Scombriformes; family Trichiuridae; genus Eupleurogrammus; species Eupleurogrammus muticus. The sequence continues at coordinate 10,136,296 of JAYKQN010000001.1, forward strand.
TGAAGCGTGCGGCGGAACCCGTGACGGGTGTCAAACGGGCAGATCCCATCCCGTTTTTCTTTTCCCCACGTGGACACGGAACCGACCCTCGTATCTGAATTTGCATAATCACGACCTGACCTGGACTCCATGCAAATGGCATCGGCTTTGAAATGGTCGGCGGAAAAAAAAAAATCAGTCTCTATCCGTCTGTCATCTTGTTTGGCACGGCCGGCCGCTCGCAATGCGTTACCACCATTTAACCTATTGGAGGGGGGGGGGATTTAGCTCTGCATTTCTTTGTGTCTCCAGCGTTGGACCAAGTATGAAGTCAGGCAGCTGTCAAGATATGCGAGGAAAACACAGACGGACAGAGTCCTGGAATTATCCAGGAATCCAGGAAGTTGAATTACTGTATACGTCATCTGCTCTAATCCCAGTAGATGGGAAACAGCGAGTAGTACACGGCGCCCCGTATGGGGGCCGTGCAGTCGGCTGGACGTGTCATGTACAGTAAAGGCCATCATCGCGGCATGAAGAGAGGAAAGCGTAACGTTTACTTTCATTCAGCGGAGCCGCTCCGTCATTAAATAGTTGCTGTGCAAGGACCTCTTGGGAAATTAAAAACATATTCTGCCACAATTTCCCTGTGACTCAGCGCGTCCCTGGGGAGAGCACTTTTAAAATTTCTAATAAAGGAGACTTCAAATTACAGAGAGGGGACTTGGCATTAATTAAACCGGGGATTTCAGTGGGGTCAACTCCTCGTATTTATCTGTTTATACCCACGGTTCGGTCCCGTGTAAAAGCTGTTCCGTGCTCTGAGATCACAGCTCACGGGTGAAATAAACAATTTGGATGTTCTCAAGTATGATACGGAGATGATGTATGTGTTACAATAAACTAAAGTCATGAGGTGCTAAAAAAAAGTGTTGTCCTGCAGAGAGGGGGTCAGGAAGATCCGACAAAGTTTGCCTTCCCTGTTATGGCTCTTCTGTGAAATTTCATCATGGGAGCTTTTACTGTGGAAAACAACCTTTTTTAAGAGGGTTTGCCAGGGGAAAAAAATAATATTAATAATAATTCACAGCAGTTTGACATTATTTTCTGCTGTAACAATCTGCAAATTTTTCCACAGCTAAGTGGTTGCACAGCAGGTGACAGGCAATATATAAAATGACATATGTGTATATGATTATGCAGGTAGGACGTTTGTTTGCTCTGTATATAAAGCACTGGTGGATTTATTTTTATGATGATGATGTGGGTCAGATTACTGATGTTGATGTTTGATTAAATAAATCTGATTGATGAAGGTTGTTGGGATATTTCTGTAGCTTCATCATCAGGTCAAACTTTGCAGTAGTGTGCAGTGGTGCATCATAGGTAAAATGTATACATAGTGTGAAGTGGTGTGCTTCCATTAAAACTTATTTGGCTTGTAAATGAATATAGACTCTGAAGTTTTTTGTTCTTTTTTTAATATCAGAATATCACTCAACTTCTATGTTTGCCTCTTTTTTACCTACTAAAAGAGCCCTAATAAAATTCTCCTTGAACAGAAAAAAAAAGGAAAAGTTTTGTTGATCCTGGCCTTCAGATGTTCAATCCTCAGATTTTCCAGCTCGTGCACAAACTGTGTTAACAGCGTTACACGTCTAACGGATTACCATGAAACCTTCTCTACCTGCGTTTTATTTGTTTTTATGACCTTCCCCTTTTTTTAACAAACCGGCCTCTGCGTCATGCTTCAGCCTCCAGACGTCGTCTATCATGGTTGAAAGCTTTGAAAACCTGCATGTTGAACGCGCTGCAAAGTCTTTCAGGCTCGTCGCTAACGTGTGAGCCGCGGTCAAACGTTCGGAAAACGAAGATGCGTTTTTTAAAAAGCTTTTTACATCGCAATCGAACAAATGGCGACATGCGACGTGTCCCCTGCTGTTCTTTTTACAGTGTTTTCATTTCATTCGCCAAGTTCTCAGCCACATAGTGGCTTTCCACCTTTCAGTGATTTTTTTTTTCGCCTCAAAACTCTAGGAGTATATATAATAAAAAATGCCATTTATTCTGAAATACTGTATCTTTAATTTCTCATATCATGTCGCATACCTTTAAATGTAAAGTTGAGATAAAACAGATGTAGCGACATTAAACAGACTACAATGTGTCCTAGAAACAATTCCAGATCTATGTCAGTGCACTCCACAGAATAACCTGGGGAAAAAAGGAAAAAAAAACAGGGACATAGCTGGGTTATGGCAGCGACCATGGTTGCGTGACTTTAATTACATTGTCTGTTTGGCAGAGCGGTGGCACATCAATCTTATCTGCAACAATCCCAAACCTCAACAACAAAATGAAATAAAAAAACAGAACCTCTTGGATGACACGGGACACGCAATCGTACGGCGGATATTCTCCTCCATGTTCAGTGGCTCCATCTCAGCCTAAAAATGTTTTATTCTTAGAAAACTCCCAGATAATATAAAAAACTAGAAAAAAAAACTTTGTTTTTTAATAATTAGAGTTGCATTAAAGAAGCAAATTAGAAGAAATTGGGGAAAAGATGGTAAATTAACTAAAGTAACTTTGAGTGTCTTTTAAATGGCATAAATAGAATGTGGGGAACAAAGGAATGAGAATCAGAAATTAACTTGATTTTTTTTTTTCATTTTTGTCATCGTTTTTTTTGTTTTTGGACTGATTAACGGCCCAAGCAATTATTTTAATTAATTTGTTTTGTATTTTCTTTAATCTATTACACCTTGTTTTGCTGTTTTTGAATAATTTGCCTTTTATGTTATGAAATCTTTAAAAAAATGACACAATCACAACTGATTTCATTCTAAAAATAAAAAAAAATAAACATTAAACATTATTTAAATGTACCTGGTTTAAACTAGATAGCTAAATAAGGTGATTGATTGTTGATTTGATGTGATTAATAGTATTGATGTAGATTCACAGCAAGCTTACATAAGAAGGTTTCGCTTGTTTCTGACACAGCGCTGCCTCACCACTACACCATCACGGAGCCTAATAAAGTAACAATTAAAAAGTGTCTCCGATCCCAGAAGGGGCTTATTGTTTGTTTTTTTGTTTAGCGTTACAGATGGGGCCTCAACAATGTGCAATCAAGCTTAATCAGAGATAAGGCCAACTTTATCTGGTCGCCAGCGAATAGCGGGGCGAAGCCCAGTAGGAGTGATGGATGGTCCCCTGTAGCTTCTCCTGTTGTTTGTTTCATCCCTTGCTGTGCTTAAAAATGACCCTTCAGAACGGTTCCAAGGGTGGAAACTGGTGTTGTCGGCCGCGCTGGAGGTGGACACGCGCGTTTTTTCTTTCTTTTTTTTAGTTTTTTTTCCCTTTCCCTCCCCCCCCAGTAATCCTTTTCACAACGGCCTTTCCCGGGAGCCGAGGCAACCCTTCAGACATCAATATGCTATCCCCTTTGGGGAAGTCGGGCTGATGGCTTTCCGTCCCCCACCCCCCGCGTATGAGGGCTCGCTGGCAGAGATGGAAGCGTCACGGGAATACACTGACATTGATTTCTTCATCCCAACGCACACACTGATGCATCGACTGCGGCGGCGATCAGAGACGCTCCTTTTTTCCTACAGTGTTTTTCGGCCGCGTCTGGGAGACAATGAACAGACACCAAAGTAAAAATAAAAAAAAAACTCCGTACGAGTTTCACTGGAGCACAACACTGCCTTCTTTCTTGGTTTCATTCAGAGGGTCTGTGAAATGTTGCTGTGGTCCTTTCTATAAAAAGAGGCTGCTCTTTACTTTTCAAGCACCAGTACGATGACAGAGATCATCCCATAGCATACCCTGTGAAGCGTTTTTTGTTTTAAGCTAAAAGAAGAAAATGACGGAACCGTAAGCCGGTGCTGCGGCCTCCCCCTCGACCAACGTGGTTATGTTGGAGGGGGAAAATCGCAGTTCCTCCGCTACACTTCCTGTCATTCACGTGCAGTCAGCTGCTCCTGTTTATGGTGGCTGTCCACTCTCTGAGGGGGGGAGACCCACAGAGACAGCTTTGTGTGGTCGCGGATAGTCAATCATTCATCACATGCACTTTTAATGCATTTGTTATCTCACTCATCGTCCCGCTAATGGTAAGTGATGCGCGGCACGTAACTCGCAGGCCGCGGGAGGTGGAGGCATGTTCGGCGACTCCCGAGTAATATTTCGCAGCTGGTTGTCACGGGCGCGGCTAAAATAAACACGCGCTCCGTTTCTTGACATCTGTCACGCTGAATTATAGATTTTCGTGTGGGGGGAGGGGGGGGGGGGGGTCGCAGAAGTCGCAATTCCTCTTCGTTGGTGTGCAGCGTTTTTGCTTGTTTGTGGCGAGGCCGCGCGATTCCCGTCGCCCCGGCTGGAAGCTGACTGATGCAACATGTGCTCTGGAGGCGGAATACGAGGGAAACTGCACTGCAGCTGCTTCCCACCTTGAGGTAATGGAGCCGAGTGTGTGTGTGTTTGTGTGTGTGTGTGTGTGTGTGTGTGTGTGTGTGTGTGGCAGAGGGGTACAAATGACCTTGTAGCAAGAGAAAAATAATCATGCATACTTGATGATTTAATATCAAAATGTAATCTGTAAATTAATCGTTTTTTTAACCTTCACGACGCCCTCTCGTATTAAAGTCTGGAAATCCAAATAATTATTCGGAAACGCGCCCCATTCCCATACGCGAATGGCACAGGAAGCGTTTCATCATTTCAACTCGTTCTCGTCGCTGGAAGCATTTTTTTTTGGGGGGGGGGGGCTTGGCTTTGTGTTCCGTTAAAAAGCGGCGAAATGGCTCACGACTTGTATAAATGGAATTTGGCCACAATCTCGGCAGCTCAGGGCCGAGGTCAAAGTCGAGGCTGCCACCTTTTGAAATTGATTTGACGGGGATTCGTTCACATGGCGCGAATGCGTGCTATAAAATGCATGGCTCCTAATATTTTCAAATTATAAATGGTGAAACCATATTCACCTGTGACACAGGGGGAAATGGATATAATCACTTTAAGAAAGAATTAAACAAGTAATACCTCCACCCATATTACAGATTACATCATACCGTTATTGTTAGTCTTGAAAAAAATATTTTTTGTCTTTCTGAAAATATAAGAAATATAAAATAACTATAATAAAATTAATATCTATGTAAATGAAGCTAATAATTACTGAATATAACAATGTCCAACTTTTATGCGCAATATTTATTCTACCCTACTTACATTTTATTGCTCTGCTACAACAGAGGGTCGGGTTTCGTTCTAGTTACATGTCATAATCAATGATTATACTAATTAAAAACGAATCCACTACATAAAAATGATTGTGAAAAATAGTCTGTAGCTGCTTCTCTGTGCAGCTGCAGCATCGCATTTTATATATAGTATGTCATTTGTTTGCATGAGGTAACGGTGTAAGCAGAAAAGGTCATTGTGTCAAGGTGCATTTTAAAGATATATGAAGTGTTGGGTGAGCAAAGATGTGAAAATGAGGCTGAAAAATGAATTATTTTTCTTAAACATTTATCCATTCATTATTGTATATAATATAGAGAGTTGAAACAACCACTGTTGCTATGCTAATATTTGCTGATTAACAGAAATGAGACAATGAATTGCAAGGAAATGTAATAAAAGGACGCATAAGGAAATCTTAAACCTAGTCAACTCAGCCTGTAAACAGCAGCGGGCGACTTGAGTAAACTCTGATGGGATCAAAATGCACGTTGACAGTGAAACGCCGGGACCGCAGGACGCCGTCCAACATTTGGAAGGCAATATCACGAGCAACTTCTCCGGCTGACAGTCAGGGTCCAGGCAACGGGCCAGGATTATCATGACTCTGGGATATGCAGAGCCCAACATCAACTCGCCATAATCCACGCTGAGCTTTGTGGCTGCTGATGCAGGATATCAAGGAAAAAAAAAAAGTGTCTGTTATGTTCAGGGAAAAATGAAAAAATGTAAAAATAGCCGCAGCTGTGTCATCAGCTTCTGAAAAGGCTTCTGGGGCGAATGCAAAAAAACCAAAAAAAAACCAACCCTAGCTGGCATGAAACTGATCTGTTTTAGAAAAAAAAAAAAGTAAGTGATAGTAAGATAGAACGAGATGTGTAAAATATACGAACCAGGATGCATAGATTGCTCTATAAAATATGAAATATGTTTGGGTTTTTTTTATTTGTCCTTGAAGTTTGGCTTCCTGGAAGGCGTTCTGTCGTCTCATGATACCCATTCAGCAGGACCGGAATCCACATGCCAAACATCTGGGCAGGTGGCATCCCGCCACCGGGCTAATAGCAGGCCAGATATCTGGCTTGTCTTTCATGTGCAGACGGCGATTGCAGTGGCGCTCCGCTCTCACTGTTAATAACCCGGTATTAAAGGGGCATCCAATCATCTATAATCTTTATCGACCTCCTTTGGCGAACGGTGGGAGTTGCAACAACAGTGACGGATGAGCAAGAAGCAGGGACGGGGAAGCTAATTCACTAGAGCAGAGATTCCAAAAAAAAAAAAGTAAAAAATGTATGTAGGGGGTGGGGTTAGTGAAAAAAGTGATATGCTAAATATTGGAATGATTTAACCGCACCGCAATATCAGTGCAAGGGTGTTTATCTTTCATTACTGAAATGGGACGCCAGTCACTCATTTGTAGGACAATACTGCTGCTGGTGTGTGTGTGTGTGTGTGTGTGTGTGTGTGTGTGTGTGTGTGTGTGTGTGTGTGTGTGTGTGTGTGTGTGTGTGTGTTTCACAACAGAATAAGCTCCAGAAAATGATTTTTTTCCTTTTTTTTTTAACGCCAGAAATGTCACCACCTAAATTGTAATCATTAATTCACTGACATTAATCATGGACTCTATCAGCCCCCTGCAGATCCACTGTGCAGAAATGTGGTCATTTTGCCCAATAAAAATTCTCCTTGTGCCTTTTCGATAAGAGTCAGTCAAGGACAGGCTCGCTGGTTCAAGGTTCTAAATTCCTGCATTATCTCCTTTAACTCCATTTGAGAGGACTGTGATTAGAGACCAAATTAAACCCGGGCGTGTTTAGGTGTGAGGTTTTGAAACTTCCCTGGGCTCCGGCTTTAGATCCAGCTTAGCCTAATGGACTGTGAGATCTGCTTTTGACTCGAAACAAGCTCTCTCGCCTGAGCAAAAACACTAATCAGACTTGTTGACTCGGATGATTTATGTAGCATGAAAAACATGAATCCCCACGTTCATAAATGTGACACGGTTGAGAGGCAAATATTGTTTCACTGTTGTGCTCACCAGAAGGGGAGGTCTGGATTAGCAGGCCGGTAAGTGTGTGCACTTATTGCACCATCTTGTGAATAAAGAAAGTGGTGCATGTCATTAGGAGGCCGAGGACATTAGATGATTTGCACCAGGGAATAACAGTGGGGGAAAGGAAAAAAAAAAAGGAATAAAAGGTTTATTATAATCTTTTTGCACCAGCCATTTTTAAAAAATCCTTCCAATTACAAGCATTTGTATATGTTGATGCATGTGCTCAATTATGAATTACTTGTCACGGGATGACAAGAGCTAGCAGGCAATATTTATTTGTATTTGTATCCCACATCCTTGAAGGGACCCCATATTTTATGTTGATGATTGATGTCAAGAGATAGTAGATCTTGCTCTGCCTCTCCGGGAGTTTCATCAACCCTAGCATGTGGCTCTATTCCAACAGATATCATTTCCCCAGAGTTTCCTGGAAAAGAAAAACAACCAAGCAGGTGTCCTGCTTGTGATGAATACTAAATGAAAGGTTAGCCGGGGAAACTGTGATGGCGTTTCTTTAATGGCAGTTGGGTGGAAGTGTTTCTTTTTTCTTTTTCTTTTTTTTTTTAGGGTTGGGTGCCAGAGTCTGAAAGAGGCAGAGAGTCGTGAGAGATTGAGAGCTTAGGAAATTAAATCCTGTGTTGATGACAGAGGTACCATAATTAAAGCCGAATATCTAAATGGCTGCAGAAAAACAAAATCGACAGGTAGTTAAATGCCTCGGGCAGGACGACTTGCCGCTGCAGATCTCTCCTCCGCTATCTTCCACACTAGGACGAGTGAATCAGAACTGGGCAAATTGAGGCAGGGTTGGAAAAGTAAGGCACTCCCGAGTCGTGGCTTATGCACAGCGGCCGATACGCTCCTTTTTCTACCTTGAAAGCCCCATTAGCTCATACATTCTGCATCACGCTACCCCTCTCTTCTGAGCCATGAGCTCAGGCCATGACACAAGGTCTGGAGGGGAATAAATAGCCCCGAAATTGTTCCTAAACCACAGTAGGCCGGGAAATAAGCGTAGCTTAACCATGAGGCTCTTTTTGGGGTTTGAATGGGCGGATCCCGAATGACTCAGACGACCCAGAGTTTGACGGGACCCCTGGAACATGCCGCATTTCATTTTCATTTAGTAAGGAAAAGTGTCGTTTTAGATGACATCTCTGGTCGTATGGTCTACAAAAAAAACAAGAAATGAATGAATGAATGACAAAATATGTTTCTTTGTGATTTTATCATAATTCAGTTACGTTTTTGTCCAAATCTAATGGTCTGATCAAACGTTTCTACTGGAAAGTCATCACGGTGTGGACGTTTGGTTCGATTTTAAATTTCTTCGTGCATCACCAACCAGTTTGACTGCTCTAACCTTGATGCATGGATAACGACTAACGCTGTTCCATCATATCCAGTTACAACGCTGAAAGTCAGGGATGACTTACCGCTCGTGGGCCCAGGCTTCGTCTCGGCAGCACGGCTTGATTAATCTCATTCACACATAAAGACTAATTAGGGATGCGTCCCTCTGCGGTGATCCAGATGAAATTATCCCCATCATGGCGGTAGTTTCTAATCACATTTGTACAAAAAAGAGCACCCGGATGTGATGTTAGCCCAGGGACTGTATGAGGAAGAAGCTTTCATGCTTTCAAAGCGTCATAAATACAGTGATCCGTTCTGTTTGTGAGTGGAGAGCCCTGTCCATTTTCATGTTCGGGAGCTTCTCTTGTGATTAGCTGAGCATACATGTGGTAGTGGGGAAAAAAAGTGGGAATACTTATATTTGAAGAGAAAAGGGTTTGCTGAGTGCACTGCTCTGACTCCGGCACTCCACTTCTTTCTTTTTTTTTTCGATCCTCTTCCTGAGGAAATCAGGAGAGCGGGCAGCGAATGCAGGGAAGAGATGAGTCAGAACTCTTTCACTAATGACTGAAACAGCCCCGCACGTTTATACTGGGCTTCACTTTACTTTTGACGTATGGTATTTAGTCAAACATAAGAGGGGGAAATCGCATAGGCAGAACGGCCGCGTTAATGTGAATTACAAATAATTTACTTGAATGACTCATTTTAAAAGCTATAATTGTGACCCAGTCATTTAATTGCACATTGGAGGTAATTTATACAATTTGAATAGAAGCTGTGTTTAAGGAGATGGAAGTAATGTGGATCTTGTTCACTTCATATTCCAGTCTGCACTGTTTCTTCTGTTCAGGGAAAGTGTTATTCTCTCACATCAGAAAGGAGGGGGTGGGCGTTGTTCGGCAGATTTATATATTTTTTATATTTACTCCCCACTGTACAGTATGTAGAGATCTCAAAGTGCTGACCCCCTGATAAAAAGTAATCTGCCTGACATTTGATCAAGGATTATTTATGAATTATGCGGCTTAACCGCGGTGCAACGCGGAAGAAGCGGGAATTAGCAGTGAGTTCTTATCGCTCCTTGTCAGTTTTGCAGACACGGCACGCTGAGTTAACACATCACACTACGCCTGTGAAGATTCCCGAGCCGTCCAAGCCTGGACAGTCTATGGACACACCAAGAAAGGGCTAAATCACTCACTTACTCACTCGCTCTTGAAGACCCTTTGTCTTTCATCCAAAAAAAAAAGGCTTCTTCAATTCCGACTGAGCTGCGGCGGAATCGTTTAACCTCTGCGAAGTCATTAGAGTCGCATGAGTCAAGCTGGACTCTTGTGATTCTGGGTGTTTAACTGCCTGGGAAGAGGGCTGTCAGCAGTGCATTGTAAGTGGCTGAGAAGCGGTGTCGTGGACCACCTTCTGCCGCTGAGCGATGGCTGTTCAGCTTTGACATTTTCGCCGTCCAAAAAAATAATGCAGCAATGCAAAGCATGTTGAAGTTATTTCTTCTCAGATACTGCAGCCTCATGTGGAATGCCGGTGTTATTTTCTTCACCATCTGTCCCTGTGGTGTCCACGCTGGTTCGTGTTGTTTCCAGAAAGGCCCGGTTGAGGGCTTCCTTGAAGTTTTTTAATGATTTATTCTCTGTTCTCTTCCGCCTAATTACTTTCCACAATGCGCCGTGCACAATAGAAGAAGGCCGGGCTAATATCTCTGATGTTCTTCTGTGTGAACCGCACTGATGTGTTCTGTGAAGGCCTGCATATCCTGGGTCTCTAGATCTCCCATATTACCCACAACGAGAGACACAGCAGAGCCGTACTCTGCCTGTACTTTGTCTGTAAATACCTTCATTATAGTTGTACAACCAGAGGGAACCGATTTCTGCAGATTGAATGAACGTCGATGTCAACACTTGACATAAACCTCACTGTAGTCACTCTGTTACTTTTTCACTGGTCACTTTTTCTCTTCACACACACCCTGCACCTTAAGTGTGCATTAGCTATGTATGTGTACATGTGGGTATGTGCGTGGATATGTATGTCCATATATATATATATGCAAATATGTGTGTATGTGTATGTATGTAGGTATGTACGTGCATGTATGTATGTATATATGCCTTGCTTATGCATATTTTTTTTTCTTACTATTTATTAGCATTTTCTCTCCATTCTGTCGATAATGCATACTGTGTATGCGGATCAACAAATTCTGCGAATTTGTACATTGTGTTGTGTATTTTTTTATTTTTATTTTTTTTATAGTTTTTTTATCTTCTTCAACTTTATTTTTCTTTTTCTTTATCTGTAACGCTGCAGTTTTATCTTATCTTATCTTATTACATGCTGGTTAAGGTGTTTAGGCACAAAAAACACTTGGTCAGGATTAGCAAAAAGATACGGGTGTAGGTTAAAATGATCGATGTGCAACATTTATGGCTGGTATCATTTCTGGTTGAACACCAGGTCAATCTGGAACTGAAATGATATTTATGTCACAACGTTGATCATAACATGTGATTTTATAAAGTCTGTGGTACTTGGACTGTTGTGGTATCTGGCCTCGTATTTTTTCCTTTTTACTGGCCCCTGATATTCAGCAGAGCGCAACCAAGTAGTAATTTATGTATGTGTTTACCAAAGAAATGTATTGTACTACTGTTAGATCCTGGCCTAAATAAGTAAAACACATAGCCTGTGTTACCATGAGGAATAAGGTACCAGATGAACTGGCTAACGTCTTAGTGTGTGGTTTACAATACCTAAGCTTTTATGGTGAAACGTTAGGTCTAACGCAAAAGGGGTGGGGGTATTTTAAAGTCATTGGGCCATCCCAGTGCCAGTTGGGCTGCTGATCATGGCCAGTCCAGCTCTGGACACTGGTGGTGGTGGTGGTGGCTAATAAGATGGAGCAGAACCAATGAGCTAAAGGCCAGATGGACTGAAGGCGGTGGTGGAGACGTGGAGGGCTGCGTGATCAGGGGAACAAACACTGGAGCAGAGATGAAATGAGAAAGAGAGAGCCTTTTTTTAAAACAGACAGCAGTGAGATGACAGGCTGACAGGGAGGAGGTGTAGCTACGCGATTGGTTAGATGAGACCAGCAGATGTGATCAGCTGGTTTGACGTCTGACAGCCTGGGAAATGCACCCGTGTGACATAACGTGGGTGACGAGAGTGAAGCGGGAAACAATTACAAGTTTGTCTTCCTGCTTGAACTTTCGCTCATCTTCCGTTAAAAAATAAGTGCCCATCGTGATGGTATAAAACATACAGTGGTGAAGCTTTACCTGCTGTGATCCATGAAACCAAGCTTTGCCATTCATCCAATCCTCCTTCAGGAAAATTGCAATTTAAAACAGAAACCTAAGCGGAACGTCATTTAACATATCTGTGGTTTACAGAAACGTAAATGTATCTACAATTTCCTCTGTAGACTGGGCTGATTTGTAATACGTGGTATTCAGACAGGGGTCACGTCTTTTCACACAATTCTGTAGTAGGAGATGGAATCCAGTCAGAGATTCCACCCTTCACGGTGAAGTGCTTGGGTACCTAGAAAAAGTGCGAGGCCATATAAATGTAATCCATTATTATTACCATTATTGTGTCAGGTGTCCAACGGTAGGAACAAGTGCGAGCGTGTAGGGAAGAAATGGGATGCAGCACGGATGCAGTATCCGACTTCTTCTTTTTTTTTTTGTAGACAGTTTACACTCAATCATCTTCTTCTCATTCTATGTTCTTCTTTGTTCAGAAGGAGCTGTGTTGATGAAGACATCACATTCTTTTTGTGTCTTTCTTGTAAGGCCTGATTGCAACAGCCATTTTGAGTGAAGTGAAATGTCGTCCCCCCCACCCCTCCCACCCCCCGAGTATGTTTTCAAGTGCACTGTTTCCGCTGCTTTCTGTTCATTGCCGCGTTATGTGATGTTCTCCTGTGCTCCAGTGCAGGTTGAGCAACAAAAATAACGACGCCGTCTCAGTTGCATTATGAATGGTGAAATGATTAATGCATCGCCATGCCACTTTATTTATTTGTTTGGTTGCAACTGAGATACGAATTGCATGTATGAAAATAACAGAAGTGAATTGGGACGCCTTCCAATTTGGCATTTTTGTTCCAGTCACATTCACACAAAAACAACTTTTTTTTTTCTTTTTTTTGTTTTACATACCATACCGTTCTTTAATGTGCATGGCTTGTTTTGCAATTACATACATTACATGCATATAGATTTTTTCACATACAGCATGTTGGAGAAAATGGAGAATGTCACTTATTTTTTTAATAGAAATGGTACACAATACATAATAAAGTAAATAAATGCATTAGAGTCAAGAAAACGCTGGATTCCGCAAACATTTGTAAACAAAAAGAAACTTGCCACATGCTCTTTTTGTAGTACATAACAGATTAAATAGCCGGGTGAGAGGGGGCGGATTTTGTTGTTGCATTGTAATATATTGGAATATGTGCCTTTTGCGAACATCCCTGGTCCTGAGAAAACACTCAGAAGTATCATTTAAATATTTCACTTTCGCATTGTGATTCTAGTCTTTTGCGCTGACAGGCTGTAATGAAGCGATTAAATCAACATGTGTGTCACAACCTTGGACCTGCCAGCCCCAGCAGTAGCCGGCTGCCCGTCTGGCGCTTTCTACCACAACAAGTCTGGGATAGAGACCAAGGCAATAACAAGGGGAACCTGCGCGGCACCTTGGCGCACATTCTTGGAATAAGTTACCAGCACATGTTGGGGGACTTTTTTTAACATTTAAAAAAAATCTTAAGCAATGGGTAAAAATAAATCAGTTGTGTGCTCACACATAGGATACTGTGTGTTTGCAAGGAGCTTTAAGCTCAATCTACTCTTCAATGTAGTTACTATACTATCTGTTTACTGTAATATAATTGCGATTTAGGATGTAATGTACTTTCCCAATTCAATAAATAAATGAATTGGAAAAAAATGAAATAAGTCTTCCCACTATCTCATAATTAGGAATATGAATAATGGCATGGAGTTAGTAGAGACGGCAAAAGACAAGAGGGAGAAAAAAATGGTACAACATACAGTCAGGAATTGACATTTATGCCAGTAATGTTGTAATTGGTGAGATACAGTAAATGACATGAAGTCAGCCATATTTCCTGAGTTCATTAACACTGTAGACAAGGACTTTATGTTTTGATAAAATTCAAAATCCACAAATTCCCTGTCTCTCTCTACTGTGTCTATTTTACAACTTTAAAAAATGTCTTTCAATATTAGTCTTTTTAGTGCAGAATTCCCTCTTTTGTTACTACATACTTCCACCACAGCTCAACAGAAGTGCCATCTGGGGGAGCACAAAGAGCGAAATGTATGCTAAAGTGACTGTAAATGTCGCGGATATCCCCCCCCCGATCACTTACATTGAAAGGACATATCTACGCACAGGAGATATCTTAACGTAACAGAAAAAACCTGACATAATGTTCACATCGGTGCGTGGGAACTGTTGTTTTAAAGCAAGACTTCAAGAAACTGAGCCTCACCTTCAACGCACCTATATTTATTATTTACCTCCACTATCTAGTGTTGTCAGTGTGAATTTTCTTCATGTAGCACAGAATCACTTATTTATCCTACAGACCTTTACAGCGTGGACATGTACAACACCCTGTAGCCTTAAACCTTCAATCAGATAAGTTAAAACTACACAAACACATACACACACAAAAAACAACTTTAATAAGAAACCAAGAAGGGTTCTCCTGATACATATGGCAGCTTCATTATATTTTGCCCAGAGCTCCAGAAATTGACCAATACTCATGTAAATATGATATTGACTGATTACATAACCAATATGTTACACAGTGACCCTGGAGACCCCAGTTGCCCTCTATCAGTAATCCGCCTTTAGCAGTACAATGATTATATTAAGCAGACGTAGTACAGACACATGATAATAAGTAAATGTTATGTGTATTAGGAGTTTGTGGGGGGGGTGTGAACATGCATTCTGCTTACTTGTAGGACATGTTTTGATCTATTTTCCTTCTACAGCCTGCCAATGGAAGACATTTCTCGAGGCTTCGCAGTGACAACAAACCGAAAAAGCTGCTGCAGTACGTGTCACAATAATTAGCTATTGTATACATCAGCCGGAGTTTCTCAGAGGATTACAAAAGCTCCTTTCATTTGGTTGCTAACTGCCATGCTGCCGCTGTGTTTCAGCTTGTCAACAGCGCGGCGGTGTCAAATCCCCACTTGGGAATTGCTGAAGTCAGTTCCGTTAACGTCGCTAAATTCGGCGCGAGATGTAACAAGAGGGAGAGAGAGAGAGAGAAAAAAACTGCTCCATCAATCACGTTGCAGATGGAGAAGGGAGTTTAAAAAAAAAAAAAAAAAAAAAAAAAAGGTTGGGGAGAAATAAACCAACGGAAGCTTTGCCAGCAATTTCCTGGGAGAGATGATGGGGGGGGGGGGGGGGGGACTTCTCCGTGCTCTCTGGGGATCATTTTGCGAACACTCCGATGTCCTCCAGATCCCGAAAGTTTTAGAGCGGAACCCGGGCGCCTGGTCGGGGTGTTTTTTTGCCTGCCTTCATCAGATAAAGTCTGCCTGCCAAGGCTTAATGTGTCAATGAACGGAGGAGAGGATCAATGATAAGTGCAGCTTTACCTCCTCAGCTGCTCCGCACCAGCCATTTCAACCTAATAGCACATGTCAGTCAAAAGTCGCACTTGAATACTTGAACTCCCTCTCCTGGCGAGCTTGCCCCCCCTCCCTTTTACCACCTCGATTTTCTTATGACATTAAATGGAAAGATACTGTGGTTAAAAAAAAAAAAAAAAAAAGAGCAAAGTGGCTATTATCTACCTGAACACATTTCTCCATGAGGGTCTCTTTGTACCAGATCAGGGCATGAGCAGAAATCTGTAATTATGTCATTTCTCTGAATATGACTCACTTTGAAGGTTACTATTTCTAACATGAAGCACAGGTACAGTACAGCAGTGAACACACACGCATGCACGCACACACGCACGCACGCACGCACGCTGCACAGAACAAACATATATCATTGCATAAAACGAAGGCCGTCCCTCTAAACGCTGCGTGTTTTTAACGGTTAGCCTCCTCGTTTCTTAGTCTAATCACTGTTGTGGATATTGCTAAATTGCCCACTGTTTCGGGAGAATTACTCGACTGAACCCCACACCGGCGGCTTTGATTTGTTGTTCAGCCGTCTCAGATGTGTACGCTGTGGTCCGCAAATGAGAGCCTGTGTTGTCCTGCCAGCGCTCCTTATTTAGACATCACAGCGCTCATTAGGTGGAACAAGCTGGAATCAAAGTCGGAACACAGATGTGTGTTGAATGCCGGGACCGTCACAGTGTCTCTCTAATGACATGTCTGTTCTGCTGTCCATTCAGCTCGATTGCTATTTCATTCTTTTCCAGCGCCTTATAGGTTGACCTCTCTCTGCATGGACTTTAAAGGTACCATATCATGCAAATAGTTGCTCCCATGTTTCCATTAGGATAATAAGGAGATAAGGTCCAGGGATTAGAAAACACTCATAAAAGCAGAGAAATGCTTCGGGTTCAGTAACATTGCTTTGTTTTTCGCGGCTTATTCGTACTTCCTCAACTTCATGATGTCATGAAGTAGCTCTGTCCACCAGTAGAGGTGAATATGTATGAGACAAGGTGCATCAGGCAGCACTGTTAAACTACATTGAGTTGAACTCTAATTTAAATTGCAAATATATCATGTGAAGGGTATCATAAAAACTTTTAATAAAACCCAAAATACTTTCATCACTGTGTTTTATTCATGTCATCCACATGAATCTAATAGATTGGATAGATAGAGATAGATTCTTTTACACTGTAGATACAAAGAAAATTCTGACACATAGTTTCAATGAAAAAAGTGATAAAACAAAATCAATAATTGCTCTCTCTGATTCTCTATGGGCTGTGAGCTGGCTCCCAGCAACATAATGGGGGGGGGGGGGACTATGATCTATTTCATAACCATGAACTAAGGTCAACATTTTGAATCATGAACTATGAACTGCACTGGTTCATTTTAAAAATGTATGAACTGAACTTTGAACTTTCTGAAATCATTCAGATTCACATTCACTTTGTTTCACACTGGTACAATAGGAAAATGCGGCACAGATTTGAAGAGTGTCCCAGAAGAAAGTTATCTGCATGTAAAGCGTGCACACTGAGCCCGATGTTTTATCATCTCTAAGAATAGGTAAAAAAGTACATGCACATGTATAGGGGAACACCCTTCACTTCTCCGAGTGAAAGGGAATAGGAAGAAGCATTTTAGTTAAACCTACCCCTCCCCCTTTCTCAATAATCAGTTATTTATCGGATAATAGCCTGTCCTTTTACATATTTACACACTATAATAACAACAATGACCTCATAGGTGATGAACTCGACTTGCTTCAAGGATTTCCAGGGATTCTGAGCTTTTGGAAATCTAAGGCATGGTACAAAAGTTCCATGCAGAAGCGTCCATCTTTGACCTGTTGGTGGCGCTAGAGTTTGAGGTAGCCACATAAAATTGGGGGACATTAATCATGGGACTGTCCTCAATCAGTGTACCAAATTTCACAACTATTTACTAGACGGTTCTGTGGACTGCTATACACTCCCATGACGGAAAAAGGCATAATAAGAAAATAAATACTATGAGCTTTCACTGCTTAGCTCCAATAACAACAATCATTTGTATAATAATGTTTACTGTATAATACAGTATTGTATGTAGAAGGCATTTTTTAAGAGGTAGGGTTTCAGGGTCATCATCAGGGCTGTCATCATCATCATCTTTTCTCCTCTCAGCTGGTTTATGAAATGTAAAGATTAAGAATAAAAATGACTATTTGCATTGGTCAAAACATGTAGTTTAACTGACAGAATTCCAAAGATGCCACAGTGCTTTTCCATATTTTTCTTTGCAGCATGAAAGCTCGACCCTTCCATTATAATGCATGAAATCATCTTTTAATAAATTCCCATGTGAGTAATTCACATGTATATATACATTAAGTGTGAAAGGGCTTTCACATGTGTTTTTTTTACTTCTGGAAAAGATAACATAAAATACACCATCCTTCCCACTCTTTAAATGCAGAGTTTCACTCCCATGTATATTTCTGTGACACAGAGAAATCCAGAGGCTGACAGACCGTGCCTAGTTACAGTTGCTGAACAATGATTGAACAATCCACTGATCTTTGCCAGCGAAATAGGGAAGAGCCAAATAAAAAGTTTAAAATTGCCATTGTGTCCTTTCGCTTTTTGGGGTTTCGGCAGCAGGGTTTTTGTCTGCGCCCTTTTGCATAAATCACGGCCCGTCCCTTTTTAAAACTCAGAGGAGGTGGTAGATAAATGACTTGTAAGATGGGTATTTTCTGCAGTGCAGCAGTTTAGATGAAAAGGCATAAACAAAGACGCGATGTGTCCCCCACAGAGGCAGCTCCTCTGATAGGCGCTGACGTGATCGCTCATTTCAAGCGGCCTCGCTCCAGTCCTCTTTTGTTTTCTTTTGAAGGGAGATTAAAGAATCTCTTATGCCATTTGATATTTCCGCGGAACGGTGGTAATATTGCGCAGCGGTGTGCAGGTCTTGTCTGGTGGGTGTTGGGGAATTAATTGAAGTACAGCTTATCAAAGTCCACAAGGGGACTAAGACACCGGAATGCATTCAGAAGTCTGCAGGTAATTCTGTGATTGAGAGACTCCGCTTTTCTAGCCCCCCCTCCCCTCCCTCCTCCATGTCTCTTACCTTCATTTCAATGCACCGCTCAGTATGTGGACTATGACGTTCACGATGGTAATCTGTTCCCTTCCAGGTCTACACCAGATACGGGAAATGCTACACTTTTAATGGCAACAAGACCACAACCAGGAAAACCAAGCAAGGCGGAATGGGGAACGGGCTGGAGATCATGTTGGATATCCAGCAGGATGAATATCTGCCTATCTGGAGAGAGACAAGTAAGTCTCAACATTATTTATCCAGTGTAATCCCATATGCTTACAGCATGAGGTAGCTCTGCTGGGGTTTAAAAAAAAAAAAAAAAAACTGCTTCCATTTCCTTTGGTCACATCTTCTACATAATGTATTCTTTTGATCGCAGTCCTGCTAGACCCAGAACTTCTTATTTATGAAAGGAAATTCCCGAACAAAATACACACGACATGGGATCGGCTCCCGCATTGTAGTTGTCACATAACGTTAATCCCTACTGGTTTATTATTTTTTTTTTTCCCCCAAACATGACAAAAATATGGTTTCGCAGTTAGCGTCAAAGCGAGTCCGAGCTGTCAGACGAGGCAGCTGAAATCCCCTCTGCAACACTCCGCGCTCATGCTCTGTTTCATTTTGAAGATGAGACCTCCCTGGAGGCCGGCATCCGAGTTCAGATCCACAGTCAGGATGAGCCTCCCTACATTCACCAGCTGGGCTTCGGCGTCTCTCCGGGCTTCCAGACCTTTGTTTCATGTCAGGAGCAGAGGGTAGGTCTTCCTCATCACAGCAACCCCCCCCCCCCCACCACCACCACAGCCAGATTACTATTCCCCCCCCGCAGTAGCTCACCCCTGCTGGCTCGGACTGGGATCTAATAAATCTCTGTGTGCTTAGCTGACCTACCTGCCCCAGCCCTGGGGGAACTGCCGCTCCACCAGCAAAGAGAAGTTCCCCGGATACGACACATACAGCATCAGCGCCTGCCGTTTGCTCTGCGAGACCAACGAGGTCCTGCGAGTGTGCAACTGCCGGATGGTGCACATGCCCGGTAAGACCACACCCCGAGTCATCATCTATCCAAACAATATAAATTAATTGTTTGTTCGCTTCAAATGTGCTATTGTTAGCCAGCTTTGTTTCATTCAGATATGTTTGAATTTCCACCCTGGAGGACAATACATTCCCAGATTTATTTGTGTGGTCTTTTTTTAATAAAAAAATATTATGCTTTTATGTATTGAAACACATTATTGATCTGATTTTTGATCAAATTATGCTTAGTTTTGTAGGAGGGAGATAAATCAAGGGTCTGTTCTGCACAGCTTGTTTGAGATTGGGGATACTGGCTTATATGAATATAATTTATATAGGTGAAAATACTTAAATTGACTAAGGGAATCAAACTGGAATTGTGGGGTTTGAAGTAAGTGGATGTTTAGCAGATGCAAGGCTCTGCTGAAACATCCTATTGGGTTTTGTTATGGAAATCGTGCGATTCTGCATTTGTGGAACTTGTCAGAATGTCTCAGCCTCGACTGCTTTGACCTTTTTGATTTCAACGTGTCTCCTGTGAGTTCTCCAATTTCACTGAAGTGCAAAAAACTAAACGGAGCCAGTTTCAATTGATGGCGAAGTCTTGGAAAACTTTAAATATCTTGGCACGGTTCTGGACTTTCAGATGAACTTCTCTGCAAATACAAAGTATTCTTTCAAGAAATGCTCACAGCGACTCTGAGCAGCTTCTGTGTCTGTCAGCACATTACAGAACCAGTGTACAGAAGTATTGTTGAGAGCTTTCTAACTTTTCACCTTCCTGCCTTGTATGGATACTTAAATTGTAGGTCTAAAAACAAACTAGATCATGCAAATAGCAAGCAAAACTGTGGCCTTGACCCAACTTTTCACAGTAAGGAAGAAAGGAACAGAGCGAGGACTATTCTAGAGATGAAGGCTCCCATCCTCATCCATCATCAAAGTGACGGATGAGATCGAGCCACAGACACTGGCATGAACTGTTTCAAATGTTTAATGAGATCTTGTCCTTTCCACTGCTCGTTTTTACTCTGTTTTGTGTGCTGCTGCTCTTGTGAGCCAAAGACAACATTTCCAGCCTGGAGGACAACACAGTTCTATTCTATTAAGCCACTGGACTGTTCCTTTAATGCTAAAGGGTTTAATTTTTTAATCTGTGTGGTTGTTTTTTTATAAAAGTGAGTATGCTTCTATGCTTCTATGGTCCAAAAGCCCCTAGTTATGCCTGCAGCAGCAATACAGTCTACATCAGTTTGCTCCAATCCTCTCCCTCCCAGAACACCTGCTCTGTTGTGATTGGCCGAGCACTGCTGGAAATGTCCTGCCCCTCAGAGAGCTGGGGACAGTGAGGGAAACAGAAGTAACGAACAAGCACTCAGGCACTACAAAACTCCTGCTGTGACATCACAAAAGGCTACACTTCTGAATGGCTTGTGTTCAGTCCACAACAGAAAGAGTGGGTGGTTTGGTTTTATAAATTATGTATTAAAAGGAACCTTCACCTAAATATTTACAAGATAAAAAGGAAAATTCTATGAATTATTGGTCATGACTTCAATTTCGCTGAGGGAACCTTTCAAAGAGATCAATAAATTTAGTTACCAGGATTGTTTGGTTTCCTGTAATTTAAAAAAAGAAAAAAAAAAGAAAGAAAGAATGAAATATTCACTTGATATTACCATTTCGGGCCCACTTGAACAATTGGAGCACAGGTATAATTTGGCTGCCTCGGGCCTGACCGCGATGCTTGACATGGGGCAGGGTGCTCTTCAGCAGCAAAGGCGTCTCACTGTCAAGTGATACTTCAAGTTTAAGACTCGATGAGATTCGTATCCTTTTGCTGATCCATCTCATCTGTTGGGTAATTGTTTTATTTTCCCTCATCGTTTTTAATCATCATGATTATCACAGGTTTTGATGGCTCTCATGTTTATTTTCCTCTTTGAATTTCCTCTATATTTTCCTCCATGTATTTGATCAAACTCTAAGTCCCCTTATCAGTAACTACCTAGTAACTAACTGCTAATCACACATGTTATTGCTATATTGAAAATGTTAGTTAAAAGCCTTTAAGGTTTTACTTAAACCATATTGCTCTTGTATCTCTCTCAAAAACTAAACAGGTTTGCTTACTGATGCTTTAGTCACTGTAAATAAGGTCATTCTGAAGGTCTAAGTCATTTACAGATTTAAAGTCATTCTGCTTTTTTGGTCTGAGTTGAGATTGGTTATTTATTGGTTAAAGGTCCCATGTGATGCACTTTTCTGGGTTTTATTTGATGTTAACCCCTAACATGCTACATTTGCTATTTAAAGAAAAAAGAATTCAACTCGGTGTAGTTTTACGCTGCTCGCTGAAGTGCTCCAGAAAGCACAGGTCATTTTGGTCCGTCTCATAAATATTCACGATCCTCTCTTCTGTTTTTTGCTCGCAAGGCTGTAAAAAAGTGTGTGATGGTCGGGGAGGGGGGCAGCTGGGACGCGTCGCAGTAGCCCCCTCTACAGGCGGAGGCCGCTACTGCATGACATCACAAAGTCAAGGAAGCACAAACAGGCCATGGAAAGGCATTCTAAATCCATGCACTGTGCATTTGTTTGATGCACAGGACCCTTTTTATATTTATCTAGAGGACAAAAAAAATCGGTGACCTTTAAAGATGTGTGCGGTTATTTTTGTATTACAGTCTGTGCGTCATTTTTGCTTTTTGAATTTTTTTTTGTCTATTCATTTTGCAGCTTCACAGTTGTGTTCCATGTGTATTCTAACCCAAAAATGAAACATTTTGGTCAAAGTCTTATGTTTTTAGCATCAAAATGCTATTTTCCCAAGCATGTATGAAAACTTTATCCCTACGTAACAGTGGCACAGGATCGACCTGGTCCATGAAGCGATATAAAGCCTCATCGCTGCTCTGATACACTTCTCTAGTCCTCACTGTTGGTGCTGCTGCTCAAAAAGTGGACCCCAAGAGCGAGTGTTTTTTTATTTGTCCAGAGTCTAGACAAATAGGCCGTAGCACTTTTTAGCTGCTTTTTCCAATGCCTGACTGACCATTTCCATTTTCAAAATCTAGAAAAAACACCACACTCAGGCTTTAATACAACGCAGTTTTACACAACTTTAAAAGCATGACTCAGACAACAAAACAGTGTTTTTTATGTCAGTGGTCTATCATGACACCATTTAACTAGTGTCTCTATTCAGATGACGTCTGGGTTGGCTCCCTTACTTACTGAATCATTATAGCCGGAGCGCATATCATGGGAGAGTGGAGGAAGTAGGCCTGCCTGGGGTGGCAGCATTTAGAGTTAGAGGGACAATTCACTCTAAAACCAAAGATAAATTCTTCTTACCTGTAGAGTTATTTATCCATCGTGATTGGTTTTGGGGCGTGAGCAATGTCTTTTTGCAGATATCGTGACTCTTCTCAAATTAATCATCACAGACCATATTGTGACCAGTTTTGTGCAAGAACTATTTGCTTTTGACCGAACTACACCCACCAGCCATCCAAATAACCAAAAAGGAGCATGCATACTTCAAGAGGAAGTAGAGAGAAGGCAGATATCTCTATGGCTGATGGCTCTAAAATTCAGCAACTTACACCCAAACCGTCTAAATTTGAGGGACAAAAAGAAGAGGAGTATGTAGTTTTGATTTTGCGGTTAACTGTCCCTTTAAGAAAGAACACATATGAATTTATGCATGAATCGCTTTTTTTTGCTCCCATATAATGCATGTGACATTTGCAGCACGGATGTAAATAAACAAAACAGAATGAGACATTTCATTTAAGGTACAGACAGTTTTTAATATTAATTTCCCCCCACATTCTGATGTAACCAAGCGGATGCATAATGGAATTTTAGGCGACGGAACCCCCCCCCGCACACACACACACACACACACACACACACACCGTGCTATGAAAAATAAATGGCAAGTCAGATTACACATTTACATATCAGTCACACGTTTCAAACTTCCATTTGCAAGCTGTAATGGCCGGACCAAAGCTGTGGTCTGATCTTTAGAGAGAAATTGCGGCAAATAATTTGATCTTGACAGGCTGTGAAGTCGACAGGCTTATAATCGGTTTGTGTACTCTGCAGGCGACGGCTCCCAGACCGTGTTACAGTAACCTGTGAGCTCATGATTTGAGGTAAAGTAGTAAAATGAAGTGTTAGGTTCAGTGTTTTTGCACTCAGTAAGTGTTATGCCTTTTTTCCTTTTTTCTTTTTGTCTCATACACCTGAAAACTGTGTGTACTTTAGTTTTACTTGACTTTTTCCATTTGATGCTCCTTTATACTTCCACTCCACTACATGTCTAATCTACTAGTTACCTGAAGGTTTGACTCAAATATTCTTACTGTTCATGTTGTGATTCTTTCTTTTAATTTTCATTTAAACGTATTGTGCATTCTGTGTAAAGGTGCTCTATTGAACAAACATGTGACACACTTACAATGTATACTGTATAATCTAATATCTGTTACTATTAATCCACCCATAGTATCTAAAATGTGCTCCAGTATAATTTATTAAAATACTCTCATTTGACTTTTAGTGGTAAAAATATACCCTATCATAACATTGTATGAATGTTTTTACTTTTGATACTTAAGGTACATTTTGCTGATATTAGTTCTGTACTTTTAGTTAGTGTTTAGTGTTCCTGACTTTTATTCGCAACTAGATATTTCTATATGACTTAGGTCAGGTATCTGAGTACTGCCTGTTGTATTACAGAGGCACTGTCTCACCAATCAGCCGAGAAATCGCACCTCTCCTAGAATTTGTCTTTATCTGACTCAAACGGAAGGACTCTCTGCTTGTATCTATGTAAGCTCTTTGATTGTCTTGACAACCGTTCATCCGCTCCACTTCACTCTGGAGGAAGCGCGGCCTCGAGTGTGAAGCTGTTCGGATGAGCGGATTTTATTGGGAGGAAAAAAAAAAAGCTGCAACCTGCGGTACCGGAGGTCCGAGCCAAACGGCCTGTTCTGGACACAAGCGCATTTTTTGAACAGGCACCGCAATAGTTGTGACAATTTTTCAAATGAATGAGACAAGTGACATAAAAGACTCTTAGAAAGAGCAGGGGGGGGGCTTTGAATTAATAGATAGTAAGAGCTGTTGACAGAGCGGAGGCGTTCAGCAGGAGCTGCACAGCCACTTGGCTTTCCCCGTGATGATGCATTACACCAGATTTAGTATTTATTCCTATCAGATATGCAAACCGTGGAGTGTTTCCAGGACATTTGCCCAGTCTGGATTCAGAGGAGGGCTTCTGTCATGTTAGCGGGAAGCTCACATTAGTCTGCTGCACTTATCAGTGCTGAGCACAATTTATTTTTGCATATTAAGTGCGCGGAAAATTCCTTCATAGGGTTCCAGAGAGCAATTGGTTCAAAAGCTTGCCAAGGGAGCGAGAGGCCAATTCGTCGAATTGAAAGTCTCCTTACAGTCCGCATCCATGAAACTGAGCAGTGTCTATTTTTTTTTCTTCCTTCAGCAGTCCTCTAAAGCATTGCTGGGTTATTCATTATAATTGTTTTTTTTTTCTTTTGGTAGAAGCGCACAAATGTTTGTAATCCGTGTCATCCTCATGCTGACTGACATAATCCAGCAACTGTTTGTACACTACTCGCCAGCAAATTGTCATCAGCATGTATCTCCATAATCCCTCGTTTGTCTGTCACTTCTAGTTTTTTTTTTCCGCTTGTTTTTGAAATTTTATTAGTCTTTGTCGTTTTGTGTTTGTTTCTTGTCGTTTTCCGCTTTTGAATCATATTGTTGCAAATGCCATATTTATGTTGTTGTTCATCCCACCAAGGATGTGACACATATATATATATATGTTAGTTTTTTTCTGGAGAAACAAGATTGTTTTTTGTGTATATTTTGGTGAAATGGTATTTTTTGGGGGTGACCTTGGCCATTTATAAAGCATCTTATGCAACTCGTCTACTCTGAGACATAGAAGCAAAAATGTGTTTTCCTGGATTTTCCGGATAAATATTTTATTATTCCAGTCTATTACTATATTTGGAGAACCCGACCCAGAAAAAGCTATTAAATTGTTCTTGTTCTTGATGTGTGGACAGCAGACAAACACACTACACAGCTTTTGCCTCCACACTCTAAATTTCTAAAAATAAAACGTATATACTATATATATTAAAAAAAAGGTCACAAATCATTGTACAGAAGTGGAAAATGTGTAAGATCAACAGCCATTTCTTGTTCCGCCGTGTGTTTTTAAATAACGTTTCTTTTTGTGAATGGGGGGGAAAGGGGACTTCCACAAAACATCACCATTATCCACGGCCATTTCACAGAAAGAACACTTTCCCCGCCAATTAATTGTGCCGCTGATGAATACCTGTCATCAAGGGCCTGCGCAATATGTTTTGTCTGCGAGGGAAAGTGAATCATTGATTGTTTTTTAAAGACTTTCTAAATATGCCCGGCGGGCGGAGCCGGCATGCTCCATTTCTCAGTGCAATCAAGGCTGAGACATCCAAGATGGCCCCGGCGCTCCAGCGGATGGGGGGGTGGGGATGGGGATGGGGGGGGGGGCCCGTCCTCCGTGCGCCGCCTCCATTTGGAGATGAATGATAAGCCGCGGAGTGTTGTTCACAGTCACGGCTCCTCGTCGCGGCGGATACGGGTCACTGATCATTTCTGATTGATCAGACTCATTTTCTGCCCCCCCCCCCCCCCCCCCCTCTCTCTCTCCCCGCAGGAACTGCAGATATCTGCCCTCCCAGTAAAATCAACTGTGTTGACAAAGCACTCGGT
This sequence comes from Eupleurogrammus muticus, assembly GCA_036785175.1. Lineage (NCBI taxonomy): Eukaryota > Metazoa > Chordata > Actinopteri > Scombriformes > Trichiuridae > Eupleurogrammus > Eupleurogrammus muticus. Next base: position 10,162,567 of record JAYKQN010000001.1, read on the forward strand.
AAGAAACAATCTTCCTTCATTTCTTTTCTCATTATAGATTCCCCCAGAGGGAAATGGAAACACAATCAGGAAATATAAGGTGTTTCTTTTTCCTCCCCCCCCCCCTCTGCTGTTGTTTGTAATACAAATACCTAGAGGTTGACTTTATGTTTTTTTTTAAATGGAATTTCCCTCACTGTTATTTAGTCACCCTATAGCTTGATGGCTGTGCTGCCGCTATTCATGAACTGTTAATATTCAACTTGAGGCCGTTCCTGCGTACCCCCCTGCCCCCCACCCGCCGAATCTGACCCCTCTCTCCTCTCCTCCCGTCGACATTGTGGCTGAACAAAGGTGTCTCGGGTTCAAAGGCGTTAAGTTAAAAAAAAAAAAAAAAAAAGACGTTATAATTTCTCAGCCCAAAAAAGCCCAGAAATGTAATTATGTCTCTCTTCGAGCAATTAAAACTCCATTTAAAATACGGCTGAATGAAATCTTAGATATATCTTACAAGAATGGGCCAGTATTCATGTGGGTCATATTCCTGAATCAAATGCTGTGAATAATTTCACCCTCTATGAAAGGTAATACATTAAAATATAATTTATATTTCTATATTGTAACGTTTTTTTTCCCTTTCCTACGCCAGACAAAGAATATAATCCATATGTCCTCCTGCATACAAATAACCTATTGTTAGACTTATAAGATACATGAATCATCAAATTGTAATTACTCCTTCCACTGCTCCCTATCCCCGTTTTTGTCTGGACTGAATGCATTTAGAATTTGAAAAGAGAGATTGGGAAAAGCTATTTACTCTGCTGTGTACTCAGTATTGTTTTTAGAGTTGGGACTATGAATATTTGTTTGCTAATGTGCAGGCAATTCCTGTTTTTTTTAATCCGGTGCGAGTCCAGGTACCCGAATGCCTGTAATCACTAACCTTGCATTTTGTTACACATTTGCATCCGTTCAATTATTTAGCAAAACTCTTCATTCTTGATTTAAATGGCTGTAATGAATTTGTGACATCAAATATAACCAACGGGTCTGGGAGAATAAGCTAATTTCTATTATTTTCCTGGGCATGAAAGTAATATAATCTAACAATAACAGCGCTGAGTGGCGGCACAAAACGTTATCTGTCCCATGTCCCAAGAAAATCCACTTTCTTTCGTTTGTATTGCATCAGAACACTTACGGAGCGTTATTGCGTAACTTGTGCCTTAAGTTTGGTCGCTATGGTGACCAGAAGTCTAACATATATTGTGCGAGGATTTACCAAATTGTTTCGCTTCCTCGCCGGTGTTTGTGTTCGATTTCAGTGACACCGGCCATTCCAGCGGAATGAAGTCATTTACCTGCTCGTGGGTTTAGGCATATCAACAGAATTAAAGCTGCACTGATCAATATTCTTGACAATGGATCAAATGACGCATTGAGTGAAAGGGGTCACACAGCGTGATAAACCGACAGAGGTGTATCTCAGCGCTGCAGTTGCCAATCTGATCTCAGGAAGGTTTTAGTGTCTTTCAGCCCATTGTATTTATTGTATTACAACATCTAAGCAAATATTCTTCTCAAGAGTTTGTGGAGTGCCGACGTGAGAGATTTATCATGAGTCTGCTACACAAGTAAAATCTACTAAAGCTTCCACTTTCCCATAAGAATACCTACTTCCTATGGGCACTGCACTAGTGAAAAATAATTGCTAATGTTGCCCAAACCAGACCAGACCAGCCAGGCGAGATACATTTCACTGGTTTGTTCATTTTATCGTAATTTCCTTCCACATTATTGTGAATGAAAAGCAAAATTATACTTTTTGGGAAAGTCTGTAATTAACCGTCAAATCTGATAACGGTTATTTAAATGTGGGGCCACAGATAAAAAAGAAAAAAAAAATCCTTTCAGAGGCAGGACCATTATTTTTGATACAGCAGCTGTTTAATATACATAAAAAGTCTAGAATGTTACAGAGTAAAGCAGCTCCGGTAGTGACGACCAGGCTTTTTTTTATTTATTCTGAAATGCAATGCACAAAATGTAAAACACATGAACAGCTGACTGACTTTTCAATTTTCATCTCTTTGCCTTTGTCCTTCTTTTCTGCAATATAACAAAAAAAGAAATGTGCTTGATGTCTATGATGTTGCTTCTCCTGTACCAGTTTACTAACATGTCTTCAGCTCGTTCAGCTGCACCGTAAAAACTCACATAATCTTGCTTTAATACCACATAGACAGACTTTTTCCTGTAGATTTGCTGTAGTGTCTTATCTGTTTTTCCTCTGGAAGACTGATTGCAAACAGAACAGGACTGAAACTGACCCAGTAAAGTGTCTGCTAATCCACCGTGTGCATTGTGTCGCGCAGCGCAGCAACAGAAGAACAGTGGGGATACCTGTCCATGTGAGACGCCCTGTAATCTCACCCGCTACGGTAAAGAGCTCTCCATGGTCAAAATCCCCAGCAAGGGCTCGGCGCGCTATCTCTCCAGGAAATACGACAAGTCGGAGGACTACATCAGGTATGACAGGGAACCTTCGGCAAGAACAAACTCACTCATGAGCAATGATGTGGTGCTCACTAAAAAGGGCCATTAACTATGACCTCCAGTCTGCAATCACTAACAGACAGCCATAAACATACACCCAAAGTGTGTGTATGTGTGTATGTGCCTGCTCGCCTGCCTGCGTGTGTGTGTGTGCATGTGTATACATATGTAAGCATATCATTTGGGTATAAAATGAGCTTGTTCAGTCCTATTTTTAATACATACAGTACTGTGTTTGAATAATTGGATTAATAGATATGAAAAATTAGGGAACTGCACCTCAAGCTCTGCTTTGTATAACTTTGACACACCCCTTTCTAAATAGGGCCCCTGGTGTGCAATCCCTTGTGTGTGTGTGTGTGATACTTAATTTATATTGTGAGGTGTAAGGCCTTTACCTTGTGATCCTGTTCTACCATTACGTTTTATGGAATATTTGCTAACTTTACGATTGTAACGAGTTCAGTGCACTTACAGTTGTGTTTACTGCTGGGGCTGCAGGAGGCAAACACTCGCAAAACACTTAATAGCACCTAACTTGTTTTTTTTTTTCAATCCAGAGAGGCTACCAGTGACTGAGCATGCTGTTCTGTTGATCTCAGTTAACACTGAACAAAATGATGACTTGCTGTGGAACTGATTTCAAAATGATGATTGCAGTTTTTATTTTATTTCTTTTAATCTTTGATATTCAAACTGCACTTGTTTTTTGTGTTGTTGTTTTTTTCCTCCAGAGACAACTTCCTCGTCTTGGATATTTTCTTCGAGGCGCTGAACTATGAAACAATCGAGCAAAAGAAGGCGTACGATGTCGCCGGTTTATTGGGTGAGCTGTCACTTTCCCTCTCTATATCCAGAAAACCGGAGAGCGTGAAAGAGCGAGAAGGTGTCGCCGCCGTGGCCGCGCTCGCTTTTCATTGCATTCGAAGCGGCAAACGGGAACAACTCTGGCCCTCGTATCCATTGTGCTGTTTCCTCGCAGGTGACATCGGCGGACAGATGGGTTTGTTCATCGGAGCCAGCATCCTGACAATCTTAGAGATCCTGGATTACATCTATGAGGTACGGCGTCCGTCTCCCCGCCTGCGCTCTGTCACAGGTGGTGTAATTACCAGTAATTACCTGCTGGATGTCCTTTACAACGCACAGCACTGCCTATCATTTTTTTATTTTAATTTCCTCTCAGTACTGACAAAGTGGATTTTTCTTTTGCATCACTGACCTCGCCATCTCGGGACCCCGGCAGTCAGGGCCGTAGCAACCATTGAGTGCATTGAGGTCATGACCTCTGTATAATTTTTATTCTTTAAGTTTTCTTTCCTTTTAATTTATCCCCTTAGGCCATATATCAGTAAGTAAAAATGCCAAAAATACCAAATACATAATGCCCACCTGATTATCATGACATCGGGGCCGTGTCATGTGACAGAGACGCTCAGGTATTCGACTCGGTGAAAGCGAAAGTCAACGCTGTCGCCGCATTAATGCTGACTGCGGGTCTATTTTTAGAACGACGCATTTGAATGAATCATCTGATGCAACGTAACAGGCTGCATCCGTCAAAGTTAAATTTCCTCCAGCAAACAAAGGCAGACGATGACCAGGCAAAGGGGAGGAAAGGGTGAAAACTGTAAGGGATAAACAGTAAGGTCGCCTCCAGAAGCATGCAACAGAATGCGAGTAGAGGTACTAATCTGAACCCACTGTCAATGTAGCCTAGGCTAAAATGTGCAAAGGACATGTAATGATTACATTATAGCCTGATTATGATCCACTATGCCAGTTTATTACATATATAGCATGTTTACCTCGGTATTTGCTAAATCCTGGCCCTGGCAGTGTAAATTTGCCATGCATATGTGAGTTTCATGGGCCGGGAAAATGTAATCTCTGCTCAGGTTCAGTGCTGAGAACACGCTACTAACGCCAGCCGATCATGAAATTTACTCGTGCCTGAGCTGTAGCCCCCTTTAAGCTCTCCAGTCAGCTGTCTGCTGACTGCCAAATGTGTAAGAAACGGAGAGAAAAACTGGCAGAAGAGTGCTGTAATCCAGACATCACAGTGAATGAACCCGCCGTATTTCTTGTCTCCTCTTCTTCCCATCGCTGCCCCTTCGATCGTCCCTGTCACGCCGCCGCCGCCGCGTCCTGGCGGGCACCAGGTGGTCAAGCAGCGGCTACAGCGTCTGCTGAGGCCGCGGAAAGAGAAGAAGAGCAAGCAGCAGCCGACCACCGTCGCAACGGTGGGCCTGGAGGAAATGAAAGCCAAGGTACCGCACACACCGTACCGTAACAAATGGTGCCCGCACTGTTTTCGTGCTGAGTGTACAACTTTCCCAGCAGCACCCTCCAACTGCATTAAGGAACTATAAGGGAGCAAGTCAGGGAGAAGCAACTGAATATGTTTATGTTCCTTAAAATAATGCTGCCAATTAGTCTTAACCACCGTGCAAAGCAACTCTTCCACATGTGTTATTAAACTTTATGCAGAAGCTGATTATTGGACAATTAATAATAGACATTCTGTCTTTACATCAGTCATTCTATGACAGGGTTTTGGATTTCAAACAGTCATTTTCCACACTTCTTACAAATTTGCTCGTACCTGCGGGCAATTAAGAGTCTCTGGTTAACCACAGCATGTCAGACACAGGGAGAAAATGCAAATTCCACAGGGAAAAGTCCCTTGAACCTGTGACCTTCTTGCTATGAGGCAACAGCGCTACCCACTGCCCACGCCGCCCCATTTTCAGCCCAAACAAAAGGACAGTTTATTTTTCTTATTATTAAGTGATTGAAAGTTTGCTTTAATTCATATATTAATATTATAATATAATAATATAATATTAATTAACCTTTGAATGAGGGGTGTCCCTAAAGAGACACTGTACAAAGTGTGAAAAAACAAACGGACTATTTCCTAATTCTTATTTTTCACAGAAATGTGAATCTTTCAGGGCTCAGTGGATCAAATATTTACAGTTTGGATTTGTAGATGGTTTGTAAGGCAGAAGATAACTTCACCCACTTCTTAAAAAAGTAAATATTGTTCAATTAGTAAATGTTTCCAAATGCAATGCAACAGCAGACTGACTGAATGTGAAATAACTGAGACATCATATTGCTGAATTTTCACTTTTTTCCCCTATGTCATCTTTCCTATTTTGCAAATTGGAGGTGGATTAATGAGTAAATATGTGTCTTATATTTTTCTACATAGAAAGGAGGAGAGAAATTTGTAGGTGATGTTATATAAATTAATATTTAATAACCCAGCCCATTTGAGATCAAATTGCCCATCAAATAAACTGAGTTTCCCTGCATTTAAACGTATAGCTCAGGGTTTGTCAGCATGAAGCCGGGAAGCAAGCAGCTGTTTTTTGGTTTGCAGCTGCATGCCATCGCTGTTATCAGACAGCTGCCAGCTGCAGTGACTGTGCACAATGTCCTGTCATCTCAGAGAGGTTGCCAGGTTGGGGAGCGTTGTTCCTGTACAGAGATCAATATATATATATATATATATATATATATATATATATATATATATATATATATATATATAACCTGTGTTCTACCCATGACACATCTGGAGATACTGGATGTAAAGGACTAATTATAGTTAGTTGACAAAATACTTTTTGGTATTGCACTATCCTTCCTGTAATATGTCCTAAATCATAAGCCTCAAATGCTCACTAGTATTTAAGGGTTAAAAGTACTTTGGAAATTCCCAGGAAATTATAGGGAACCTGTTTTTTTTTTTGTCAAATGACAATTTATCATGTGAACAGTTTGATTACCCAGTCAGGAGTAATAAAATTTCTTTTACTGTACACGTATTTTAGTACCCATATTCTAACATTTTATATAGAAAAATAACAATTCTAACAGTTAACATACACCAGGGGTTTTTAAAATATGGCATTGTGAGCTCCCCCTTCACACTCAAAATTATTATTACTATTATCACTTATTATTGTTGCTTTGTATGTTCCACAGGTGCCTCAAAAGGGTTTAACAACATCAAATGTTATACACATCTTGTTTTTAAAATCTTATTTTTCACATTAACATCTTTTTGAATGCATTCATTTAAAGGCCTCTTTGTGTATTTTCCTCAAATCAAATAATAAACTGGTCAACGTCAGAATATATTTTTTTTTCATCACTGCGCGCCGTGTACAGCTGCTTTTCATATTGCGGTTTAACCTCATACGTAAATCCTTTCCATGGCGGCAGTAAACCAATCTTGCCAGCTTATTGTGCTATCCTCCGTTTTAGTGAGAATCAGAGTCATTCTTTTCTGCTCCGTGTCCTCTCTCACTTTTACTTGAGATATAAAAATCGATCCATTTTGCCCCTCACCAGAGGTTTACACCCTTTTTTTTAGTTTTTCCTCCCACCACGCTTCCCCTAAAGTTCTCTGGTGAAATTTTTCGACCTCTGAGGACTGTTAGAGGTCAAATCCAAGATGGCCGCCAGTGTCCCAGGTTTGTCACGCACACTATTTAACTTAAGGACCCGTAAGTGTAGAAAAACAAAAAAGGTGTCATTTCCAACAAAATAGGGATGCCCATTCATATGGGGAATGTCCTGAGATCATCATAATTCAGGAAAATAAATTTTAGTTATGGTCGAGGTGAAAAAAAATGACCAAAAATAATAAGGGAAAAAAGCACTCAGGTAAAAATTCACAAATGAATGTCAAATTCATTATTTTGTGTGTGTTTATTGTTATGGCCATTGTTGGTTGTGGTTGCTTGTGTCTTCATTCTGAACTGAGTACCTTAGTTGCTTAATGTTGTTTGTAAGGCTGTATCTGCCATTTATTTTATCGCGATTTTCTGTTTTTGGTCAGTCTAGGTCAGTAAGGTTTAGTGATTTTATTCTTTTGTTTTTCTCCCAGGACTTGAAATAGACTGGTTTGAGGAGGTAGTTTCTTGTTTGTTATTTTGGCCAAGGCCAGGGGGTGTAACAATATGCATATACAGTATATTTCCAAAAGTATTCACTCGCCCAATTTAAATCCACCCATCCAGTGCACAAAGCAAGATCCATAAAGACATGGATGACAGAGTCTGGTGTGGATTAACTTGACTGGCCTCAACCCTCCTGGACCATCCATCCATCCATCCATTTTCTATCCCGCTTATTCCCTTTCGGGGTCGCAGGGGTCTGCTGGAGCCTATCCCAGCGCATTTTATGGCGAGAGGCAGGGGGATACACCCCAGATGGTCGCCAGCCAATCGTGGGGCACACACACCATTCACACACCATTCACACACACACTCACACCTATGGGCAATTTAGATTTGCCAATTAACCTGAGCATGTTTTGTATTGTGGGGGAAGAAGCCGGAGTACCCGGTGAAAACCCACGCAGACACGGGGAGAACATGCAAACTCCACACAGAAAGGTCCCAGACCCAGGCCCCAAGGCGGTCTTGAACCTGCGACCTTCTTGCTGTGAGGCAACAGTGCTACCCACTGCTCCACCGTGTCGCCCCCTCCTGGACCAATGGTCAGAAATTCTAATGAACACACTCCTAAACCTTGTGGACAGCCTTCCCACACGAGTTGAATCTGTTATAGCTGCATAGGGTGGACCCCATAGACCAGGGGTCACCAACCCTGGTCCTGGAGGGCTACCTTGGGTGCAGGTTTTTGATCCAGGTTGGAAAAAGGTTGTTGTTTTGTGCCTGGTTGGAACAAATATCTGCACCCACAGTGATGGTGACCCCTGCCATAGACTAAGAATAGGATCATTCAAGTCACTGAAATTCATATGAGAGTCAAGGCAGGGCGAATACTTTTGGAAACGCCGCGTCTATAGGTGTGTTTTTGCCGTACTGTGATAGCCATGTGATCCTCGCCTTCAACAGGAGCCCAACGACATGACGCAGGGTCACCCGGAGGGGGCGTACGCCAACACGATCCTGCCCAACCACCACCTCCCGCAGCCCCTCCCGCAGCCCCTCCCGCAGCCCCACCCACAGCCCCACCCACAGCCCCACCAACACCACCGCGCCGGGCACCACGGGGTGTTCGAGGACTTCGCCTGCTAGAGCCGGGGGCCATCGTTTTCCTGTCCCCCGGTGACGACGCGAGAAGAGGGCGGTCTGCGTGCCGAGATCGATGAACGGACCCCCCTTCCCCCTTACCCCCCCGCCCCCCGTTTTTTCCCCCCTCAGCCCTCTCGCTGTCACCGGCGGAAAAGCTACAGCCAAAGTCGAACACCAAACTTGTGCTGCTAAACAAACCACTTGTACGTGCAGTATGTAGGCACAAATTGGACACCGCTTTCTCTCTCTCTCTCTCTCTCTCTCTCTCTCTCTCTTAACTCTCTCTCTCTTTCTGTCTGGATGGGATCCCTCTCTACTCTGCCCTGCTTCAGGTGAGGAGTCGGGCACTTTTGTGATTTCAGGACCAATTTTTTTGGTACATGATCACTACCTGGACACAAGAGGAGGACTGCATGTCACCTTGATCCAGTTTATACTCAAGAAAGGAAATATAGGATGTATTCATTCAGCTAGCATCTTCGATTTTTTCTGTCTGTACCCCTCCCATTCATCTCTCCTCGATCTACTGTACTCCATGGAAAACGCACTGTACCATATCAAGCCATCGCGACATCATAAATTCTGTAATTATTTAAAGAGATACCAATATCTACATGTTCTATATTGTATACAAAAATGAGAAGTAAGCAGATGTTTGTTATTTGTGTTACAGATATTCAAACTATGAGGGGACTCATTTAGGCTGACCTTGGCTCAGAAGATCCAGCAGCATCTTTCCACATAATACACTTTGTCTGATTTGTGGTTAAAGGTGTTAGAGTAGGTGAGAGTAGCATCGTACTTGTACATTAACTTTAAAACGAGGAAAAAAAAAAAGTTTTAATGGTTGTTGTTTATATTCAGTTCATATATAACTTATGTAATATTGATTTGGATTATTTATACATTTTAGAAAAAAAAAAAGAATTTTATATGACAAAAAGCGATGGCGATTGTAGCATTTACTGTAACACGTAGAATCTGCAGATGTTTTAGACTGCCCAACGTCGACGTTTGTCCAGGTACAAAATTTGACTGTATGGATCGTGACTATTATCTGTGTCATTTCCTCATAGCATATGTCCCGCTTTTTCTTTTTCTTTTTCTTTCTTTCTTTCTTTTTCTTTTGTTTTTGCCGAGATGACACACACACACACACACACACACACACACACACAAATCCTAATGGACGGACGTGTAGCCGGTTATGACGTGGGCGCCCTTGAATTATTCCTCGTGTTCAATCCTGTTCGCTTCATTTCTGCCCACCATCCACCCTTTCCCTTTTGTTAGCGTCGTAAGTTTAAGCTGACGCAAGTAATAACAAACGGGGTTCTTTTTTATTCTTTTTTTTTTTTTCTTGCCGACTCATCTCCTTCGACCGCGGGCCGGGAACACTGTAAAAGTGTAACAGCTATTTACGGTGCAGACCCTACATCGGTGTGTGATTGTGTGAGAGTGAGAGTGTGTGTGTGTTTGTTTGCATGTGCACTTTAACATTTTGCACACATGACTGAGCACATTAGACTCGGCTGGAGGGGGAAAAAAAAGGGGGATGTTTATGAATCAGAGTAGCTAGAACGAAAGCTTTGAGTTGTACCGAAGCAGCAGCAGCAGCGAGGTTTTTATCTCCTAAATGGAGAGAGCAGGAAAACATTGTTCTGGTGGCTGAAATCGTCTTATTGGTTCACTTCCTGGGCCAGGGCGAGGCGACCGATTTTAAGAGCACAAGTAAGCAAAGTGGGACTTAAAAACAAACAAAAGGGAAGCTCACACACTGTTTTCATCCAATTCATAATCACGTTCTGCTCTTAGGTTGAAACTCGACCTTTAACCTCTTCACCTCGACTTTCGAGATCTTGTGAGAATTCCAGCTTCTTCATTGCATTTCCACTGTATTTTTTTCCATTTACAAATTTACACCATTTAAAAAAGGCAACAGAGGGACCAAATATGATATACTATTTTTTATAACTACGTCATCTTTTAGGCAGACTCGTGTAAGCGGTAAAAGTAGCACTGGTGTTGATTTTCTCTCATATTCGTGCCAGCTGCGGCGTTCTGCTGACTGAGGCGGGTCCAGCTTTCCGTGGCTCATCAGTTTTCTTCACTGAGCTAATTATAATCCTTTATTTTAATTATAATTTGTTTTCCTTATTTGTATTTGCTCCCTGCACTCGCTCCCTGCTCGCTTTTGCCAGATGCTGAGAAATACACCCGGTCCTTTTTTTTTTTTTTTTTTCCTGGCCGGGAACGGCTCTCTTGCCTGAAAAAAAAAATCGTCAGGGCGACGACGTCTTCGAGCGTTCACCGGCGCTCCTCTTTTGAAAAATATTGGCTGTCCTGCTCGATACAGACGCAGCAGCAGAATCCAGGTTCCTGTTGTTGTTGCAGCCGCCGTCGCTCGGTCAATACCAATTAGCAGCGTTGCCAGCAAACGTCCCAAAGTTTCTCTAATTTGCATTTATCAACTCCAGGGGAAATGCAGAGATGTGACTCCAGGGTCGTGGCAACAAAAGCAGAAGCTGTGATGACTGCATGTAGCATTAAGTTCCTGCAGGGGAAAACACCAATCTGAAACGCTACAGGCTAGTACTGAATATCTTAGACTATCTAATCAAGTTGGCACGATTTGACACCAATCTGTCAGCCCTTATGAAATAATTTCCCCCTTTCTTTCCCCTTTTAGCATTCATCACTCGGCTTCTATGTCGTGTTACTTATGGCGCGGTCACACTTACATCATCTTTTTGCAAATATTTGCTCGTGGTGAGACACTACAGGTGAATGGGGCTAACATTTTGCTTTCTCACATTAAGACGGTTATTTTTTCGCATCACAAGTTTTCAGAAACTGTACAATTACATAAGCAGATAATGATTCTAATAGTAATAATTTGATAAGGCCAGGTTAAAATTCTTCTTTCATTTTGTTGACTTGTTAGATGGAATTACGTCATTATGTGTCTCCAAAAGTTAGAAAATAGAAATACAGTCGAAAATCTGCATTACTTTAGGAATGACATGTTATAAAAATCAGGCTATGACTGATATATGAAACCCCTCTTTAAAAAAAAACTCCAGAATATTATCAAGACCGGAACGTCTGAAGTGGAGAAGTGAGGAAAGAATATAATTTTAAGAAAACACTTTTTCTTTGCACAGATGCTATAGATTTCATTTAAAAGCACTAGTTACAGATGCAATATCTGATCAAATCCTTGATAACAATATCACACACATCAAAATTATGGCCTGTTTCACCTTAATTCCTATACACCTTTACAAAAACAAGCAATCTTTTATTTCTCGGGTCTTGTTTTGACGAACTGCAAAGTTGCTTTGCTGCCGCGTCACGATTCCTCTCCTGCTCATGTTTGGACAGCAACCTGCAGCCAAGCCCGGTTCACTGCTGGGCTTTAACGGTGACTACATGTGCTCCGTCACAAGACCAAATTTGTCTTTACGAATTTAAAGATAATAACCCTGTTGGGCTCACGGCTTGTAAGCCCATTCATCTACCAGGGATGCTGAGCTGGAGCAGGAATAATAGAGAAATAGTTGAGGGAAAATCGAGATTGCCCTCATTTATTAGTTGAGATGCACTCTGTAACAAATCTGTGAGTGAACATCCTTAACCTCTGATCCGATTGTTACTTATTTGTTGGGTGATCATAGCACCTTTGCAGGCAGTTTGGGCAACCAAACTTTCAAAATGACCGCACAACTCGACCTCCTTATTGCAGGGTCTCTTGACAATCCAATCCTGTCTAATTCCCGAATATTTGTCCAGGGGAAATGTACGAAAACCATTCACATGATGCGGATGTCTTGTTTACGAATGACAGCATACTTATATTTGATTTTATTCTTTCCGTTAATTTCATCAGGGCATTCTGTCACTGTAACATCACCATACATCATTTTAGCCCCGCGACCGGATCCCACAGTCCTGCATCTGTCAAATCCCCTCTTCCTGTCAAGCAATCATGGACTTATACGTGGCTGTTTAATATTCATAATCATGTGTCACTTTGACATTTTCCAAAGGTTCCCAATCACGGTCTCTGATGGCATCCTGTACAGGCTATGCATAACAATTTCCTCCTCTGTCATCAATAATTGTAGCTATCCTCCTACAAGTCGCACAAAGGGCTTGTGTGTTGAGATGAATACAGGGCTGCATTTACACGTATTTGAATGGCAGGCAAAAAGTATTTTGTTTTTCCATGCTGCTTGTTATAGCTGCACTGTGACAAACAATCTGGTTGATTCTGTATCTAAATTAGTATTTTTAAACACAGATAAGCTTATTATATTTGTATTAAGTGCATGTAGTCTGTGTGAGGTGCCACAGGACTTGAGCGGGAGGCGGCAGGATCGTGCTGTAGCAAAACGGGACGACATCGCTCCTTGACGACATGTAGCCTGCATTCCTGGGATTCCTCGAGCCTCTCACTCCGAGCTCCCCCTTTTTAATTTTTTTTTTTTTTTTTCCTTCCCAACTCCATGACATTTCAAGTCTTGTGTGCGCCTATTAGATCGTCCGTACAAATCGATTGCATCCAAACCAGCCACCGATGTTAACTTTTTGAATGTTTGCCGTTTTTCTCACATTTTTTCCGCCGCATATTTCTTTAGCCGAGGTCTGGGAGGTCATCTGAGAGGAGGCAAATGTCAGATGAAAAGCAGCTGTCGTGACTTCAGAAGAAGATTTCTGTCCCGCCGCTGACAGGAATAGAAACGGGTCACCGCTGCAGTAATGAGGAACGCTTACATTTTGTACAGAAGTGTGATCTTGTGATTATTTCCTCTGTCAGAACACATTTTATAAATGTTAAATATGGTAAATATGATGACTATTAAAGTTTAGATTGGTAAAACCAGTGCCTCCTAAATCCAGAGCCCAGTTCACTTTGTAACCCCCATGTCGCTTTTGATTCATTTACAGTCCAAATGTATTTTTCCCCCCGGAACATTTTCCACTTCTGACTCAACCATTGTTATCAAATAAATGAACCCGTTACATGAAATTGAAACTGAAGGCATATCAAAGGTTAGTTTTGGGAAGACAGTCCATGCATTGTTTTGTAGTTCACATAAATCACCAAATATATATATATATTGTTCTGTTATATCCTGACATTTTTTTTTTATTGTCAAACAAGATGTGCCCGACACCCTCCAGGTAACCCCAAATGGTCTCGCACCACTTTCTGGAAGTCTCGGAACGGCCTCGTCTGCGTGGGAGGAGAAAGTCTTGGGATCGTACGTAAAACAAAGTACAAAATAATGACTTACAATTAACTCCCAGCTGCTCTGTAGTTATGTGGTTTTACAGCATGCCTCGGGGTAGTGCATATGGACCCTTGAAATAACTAAAGCTGTAATTAAGGTCGCAACGTTTTCTCTGTTTTTACCCAACCCAGACATCAGGAATACCTCAGGTCTGACATGGACAGAAAATGTTTACTGCAGCGCTACTGAGCACATGTGGGTGGGTTGGCGGGCATGTGGGGGGGTGCAGGGGGGGGGGGAATAATACCAGTTTGTAAGAGGAATGTGATTTCTAAATGCTGCTCAGTAACGGCGTTCACCTCAGCGGGCAGCAGCCTGCGCCGTTCTAGGACCTGTGCTCCACGCGGTAAACATGCTCTTCTGCTGACACCTAAAGGACAAATGGGATTTTACAAAAAAAATAAGTCATCCTTCATTCTTATCCTGGAAATCATAACGAGGACAAAAAAAAGTAAATATTCAAATATTCTTTATTTAAAAAAAAAAAAATTACAATAATTCACAGTTCATTGGGAATAACAGCACAAAATTATATGTGATGAGCATTAATTAAAATAGAGCTTTGGTTATACTAGTACCCATATGCATAAATAATGTGAACCCAAAAGGGCCAAACATCAGTGGAAATAAAAAAAAAAAAAGTGAGCGTTTGTGTTTTTTTTTTTGTTATAAATTAACTACTTGATTGAGTGAAATGCACACATATTAAAATTGTCTTCATGGTCAGATGATATGACAAAACACAGATCTAGATGCGGTATATATTTATTTTTTTTTGTCACCAGAAGTAATAAAATAGAAATTGCTGTGTAAATAAGCTAAAAAAGATTTAGAAATAGTGTCTCTAAAATATTTATACATGTACAGAGAATGTCATGAAAGCCTCTGTTAGTGCAGATGTAATCGTAATCTGCAGAATTCATAGAGAAGTGACAGAAAAATAAGTTATGGACAAAAATACTTATTTTATTCGACTCCACTCAGTGACGGCTGCTGTGTTAACAGCACAGGGTGATTAGTCTGCCATGCTCCCTGAATTGCAAGGATTCTCACGTCTATACAGGAGCCACAGACAACGCAGATCACCGCAATAACTTCATATTGTAATCTCAGCCCTCCGTTTTTTTTCACAGTGGTTTTTTTTTTCTTTTCTGAAGATTCTGTCTAAAACTACGCACATTATTAGTGTCACAATGCTTCAAAGAATCAAGAACATTCGTATGACGTCAACCGGAGCACTTGTCACAGTGAAAGACTGCTCTCGTGAAAAAAAAGAGATGCGTTATAAAAAAAATGGACAATGGACCCCTACGATCTGTGTACACGCGGTAGAAAATACAGCAAACGTCATTTAGGACCAACACTGCCGATGTAGTGTTCCCAACATATACTGTGATGTTAAAATTTAATTTAAATTAAAAAAATAAGGACTCGCCTTCATGTCATGTATTTTATAATCAATTTGATTCTGAAAAGTGTCTAGTGTCAGCAAAATACATTAAAAGGTCTTGTCAAAAAATACAGTGTATTTACTTAACAAACAGAAAGCGAGAGTCTTGATCTATGCAACGTAACATAGGAGAGTTTCCTGATGTGCCTGCTGCTGTACTTGCAGCAATTGTCACTGAAATTAAAAGAACTCTCCTCCATCGGGCAGTTATCCAGTCGTGTTATCGGTAATATTGCACTTTCTTTCTTTCTTTTTTTTGAAAACTAACTTTCTTGGGTCGAGTACCTTTACCTCCACCACCACTCAATTGTGTAGAAAAGGCCTCCCGCTGGACTGCACCGGTGTCTGGGAGAAAGGAACCAGTTCTAAAACTGAGGTCAGTAAGCTGGAGGACAATGGCAGCATTCAATAATGTACAAAGTCTTTAACAAGACAGAAGGCCCAAAGGCTGTAGAACATCATTTTTCGAACGCTGTATATTATTATTACTCGGTGACGTGGATTAGTGTGGATTCTGGGTATTTTACAGGTCATTTAATTTTATGTTTAATTAGTACACTGGGTACAGTATGTAGATTCTGGCAGCATCTAGTGGTGAGGGTTTAGATTGCAACTGAGAGAGCAATCATTCAACCGAGTCCAGAGATTCTACTGATGAAAACATATATTAGATGCCATGTTCATTTTTCTAAATGCTGCTAAATCTTACAGACTATACTTTTAATGCAAAGGCAATTATTTCACAGAAAGGGTGGTGCAGTTACAAATTATAAGAAAAAAAATGAAAAATTGCAAAGTAACTATGTGAAATGTTCACTTTTTAATTGAAATTTGTGCAAAAGAGCACCATCCTTTCTGTAAAATCCTTCAATAGAAATGTAAAATACCAGCAGATTACCAGGGAATCATCGTAAAATTATAAGACATGTAAAATAAAATGTACCAAAAATTATTTATATATGTATTAGTTCAGTTGTTCAGTCACAAAGTAAAAAGGTTTCATGTAGGGGGAAAATCACCTCAATCACTTCAATTGTTAATCAAAGTTATTCTTTACCCCATTAATCATAATTCTCCTCAGCCTCTTACAGACAGATGTTTTTGCGACATCAGGAAAGGGTTCATAAGAGAAGAATTTCAGTCAAATACCCACTGGCTCACTTCTATCTATGACCTCTTGAGACCAATGGGGCATAGTTTCCAGAAACTCAATTTCCCCACTTTGAGCCACGTATGCAACTGATAGAAGGGATTGTAACATTCCCTAGTCACCTATAAATTAACAAATTACATTGTCCGACCGATTGTAGCAGGCTTTATCCACAGTGAAAGATAATATCTCCCAGTTCACATTGGGTGACCATGTTATAGCTAGGCCTAGGCGATAAAAACAAGAGGGATGTGTACTGGCAATAAATAAGAATAGAGTTATGATAGGTTGACTTAAATGCATACTGCACATAATCCGGACAGCTGCATGAACACACCACAAGCATGCTCACTCCCTGGCTCATAAACAGTCTATTATGTCCCTAAATAATGGAATGTGCTGCCAAGTGAATGTAGCACACACAGCCAATCAATTAACATGGTGGCGATGAATACATTGATAAATAAAGTGGTTAAATTTCCAAACAAAGTTGTCAAATTCAAGATCCCCCCCCTGTTTTTTATTTAAAAATAATCTATAATTATGGATATTGACTGAATCAAACATTTTTATCATGATAAAAGTTTCCGCTTTATCGCCCAGCCCTAGTTGTAACAGCAACAACGTTCTGATATAAAACGGATCGCAGAACTGTGACACATGAAAGATAATTTCAATGTGGTCGGCGTATGAAAAAAGCCAGCATCAAGGCACATGTATGCGTGAATGTATGCTTTGTAAATACTGGAAATCGGATCAAACGCTCAAGTGTTCCAATGCTCGTATGTGAAGAGGCACACAGGCTGTGCTGCCGTATGTCATCGAATTTACACATCATAACCCCATTAAACGATAGCTTTGATGCTCACGTGGAATCAAATGTCTGCTTATTAGATCCGAAGCCACAGGGGCCGTGACAGTATCGACTTGTTCCTACCGCGGTGATGAAGCCAAGTATTACCAAGGTTTGATGGTTTAGTGCGGAGGAAAATGCGATAAGGTGAAGTGACAACTCGAGATAACGACATTATAATTATATTTATATTCCACATCACATGCCATAAACCCTCCTGTAACTTTCACTAGCGGCGATGCTAATGCTAACATCACTCACCTGTGTGTAGACACCAGTGCAGCTTTATGCAATTTTCAAATTCATAGTCTTGACCTTATCAAACGTTTCCAAAGGCAGCCAAACCCGCACATTATCTCAAGCCTCTTGTATGCTACCCCCCCCCCCCCTCCCCGTCCATCCCCCAGTGCAAAACGGTGGCAGGAGCTAGTACACAAAACAGGGATAAACATCCCAGTGAATATTGGAGCATTGAAGGACAAGAAGACTTGAATGGGTTACTTTTGTTGCCGGTGACTGTCGGACTTGACGCCTTAATCACAGGAACTGGACACACCAACAGGATGTCAAGGCTGCTGCTGCTGCTGGAACCTAGTGGGCAAGAATTGCTCAACGCAGGTTTCAGAATCATCAGAGTAGCAAACACATTTGGTTTCAAGCGACTCATCTGTGTGGATCGGTATTGTAAACATTGCAGAAATTTCATCAGGAATGTACTGCATTCATTTTTCCAAACTAGCTAAAAAAAAAAAAAATTATACACACACACACACACACATACGCCGAATAATCTCCAATGCACACTGGACGACGGGAGAATGTCAAGCTGTGTAAAACCGAAAACCCGAACGTAAGTCGTGTTCAGGCTACAGGTAATGCAAGTGTTGCTCACGTTAATGTTTTTAGTCACATCGCAAATACTAGCTTGCATCGAGAGGCTATTTAAAGAAATGGACAGCTTTGAACATCCACTGGAGCACGCGCCGACAGATGTTTCACTGGCGCTTTTCAAGTGCTGTTACCTTGCTCTTGCTCAAACAGCAGCATAGCCAGCTGGGAGCGGGACCCGACGCCTTCCAGGTTACTCTGAACGCATCTGTGGTAAATGTCTTCACTGAGCCGCGGGTTGCAGGCCTGGTAGCGGTACTGCTGGTGCAGCGCCGGCTCCACCGCCCTGAACACGTGCAGGCCTGAGTACTTCACGAACATGTCATAGATGTCCAGGGTCTCCAGAATCTCCTCGTTCTCCTGGACGTCCGCCACCATCCGCGTGCGCGTCGCCATGTAGTCGGAGTTGTAGAAGCACGCCTCCTCGAACGACCTGCGGTCGAAATGGCCGGCGTCCTTGATGAGATCGACCGTGACCGGGCGGGGCTGGTTGTGGTAGACCACCTCGGGGTTGTAGTCCTGGAAGTGGATGGGGAAGAACACCTGCCAGTTGTTGATGGAGTTCATGCGGCAGCGGTTCAAGAACTCGGAGTTGACGTTGGTGTTGATGTTGGCCAGGAAGAACAGCGTGTCGACCGGGTGCTTCTTCGAGATGATGTCCATGAATTTGATTTGGGATGGCGTTTCCGTTTTGACACTTATCCACGGGATTTTCACTGAGGGGTATTTGCGTTCGTAAGCGTTTATCTGAGACTTCACGCTGGCAAATATGTCATTTTGGTTTACTTGTTGTGCCTCCACTGGGTCGTAAATAAACAACAGTGTCAAGATGGAATTTTCACTCGTCTCGAAGGCACTCGAGGCGAAGACTTGGAGGAAGTGGTCGACGTAGCTCCGCTCCTGCAGCGTCAGAGGGATAATGATGTGAACCCTTGTAGCTTCAGTGACATAGGGCATCGGAATGATCTCTATACGGCTCAGAGGTCGCACAAGGTGAACCCGCTTGGTGATTGAACGGCTGTGACCTTTTTGGTTTACCACCTCCAGCTGGAGGTCCAGGGTGTACTCCATGCCCCTGACAGGGTCAAAGCGCCTGTAGCCGTTAATCAGCTGCTGCTTTTTCAGGTGTAACACAGGCTTGTACTTCTTGTTCAGCTCCCCCATGGCTATGTCAATGACATCGGCCACGTCCATGCTGTCGATGCCGCGTAGCTCGCACTTGGGTGAGCCATCGATGCACGAATAAATCTCCTCCTCCGTGAAGTACTCCCACTTCAGAACTTCGAACCGAGATTTCGGCTCAAAGGGCGGATTGATCCCCACCGGCCACTGGGCGCTCCGGTTGCCCTCAAAAGCAACCACACTCACATTCTTTATTTCTGCCTGTGGGAAAACACAAGAATTGTTGAGATCTAAGTGGATGTAAATCCGGGCAGACTACCGCTAATAGCAGAAAACAGACCTAAGCAGAAGGAAGCCGGGTTTTTATTTTTGGCTAAACCAAGGGTGATTTGTGACACTTGACAATCAGCTTACCTGCAGCTTAGCAATCTCATCGTAGGTCTTCTGGAGTTCAATCTCAGTGAAGTATCTGTGCAGCCGGTACATCTGCTCAGGGTCAGACACTGGATGGACGGTCAGAGCTTTCTTGAACTGCTCATTCTGCTCTTTGCTCGGATCAGAGTTTTTCCCTAACTCATAACGGTTGTAGTGAAGCCCCTAAGAAGAAACAGAAAGGCCTTTTCATGAGAGGAGTCCAATCCAGCATGACAGAATATGACTAAAGTTCTATCAAGCTTAATTGTTATGCTGCGCTTCCATTAAATGTTACACGCTATCTTGGGCTCATCGCCCTTGCAAACAGGGTAGTTTCAACCGTAGTAAAGTGGACCCAAAGATTAATTTTGGTCAGAGTATGAGTCATTTTCAGGAACTAAATTTGTTCTGGGAACACAAGCTTTAAAAACATACTTCATTTCAATTTCCATGCTAGAAACAAGCTAACAAAAGATTTCAGTAAAGAATTTGACACAGTTTTCTTAACTTAAAAACAAAGTAACCGACTAAGGAACTGAGTGATTAATAAAGTAAACCCAATCTGATCAAGCTATTTAAAGAACAAATAATGAAGATAGTGTTTAACTGGGTTGTAAGGCTCCTCTGTCTTCTAATGCATTTAGTTTTGTACTTACAGAAACACTGTCTGTGCCTAATTGTCATCACTTTTCCCTATCTCTTCTCTTACAGGGAAAAGAAACAATGTGTGGGTCTGTGTGCAAGCTTGTTTTCTTCCCCCCATACCAGACCCTTTAACTTCCCCCCTGCTCTCTCCCTTATCTGGAGGACTCTGCTGGAGCTCTTTTGGCTCCGGGTACATTAGTTTAGCCATGCCACTCAGTCTCAACGGTGTAACAAGATGGTTTCCTGATCTGGTCATTGCCAAGAAAGAGAAAATAACAAAAAGGAACCAGGCCAAGGAAACAAGTCAACTTAAAAAATAAAGGTATATTGTCTAAAGTAATGGTTCATTTTGGTTCATTAGCTTCAAACTGGGTATTTAAATGCTAACAACAGGCTGTCCTGAGTGTAACAAACAATGAGAAACCTTTGGGGGCAGCGGGGCTGATCAAGGCTGCAGAGCTTGTTTGACCTTAAACGCTAATGACATTACAGGTTCACAGAATGTTGACCCACAGGGGATTTTCACACCATTGAACCCAAGGCTGAATTCCGCTGCACTCCGCTCGTCTGTTTACCTATTCCGCATTGCTCCAGGAGCAGTAAAAGAAAAGGACCGAAGGGTTTTCGGCGATCTACTCTGTAATATAAATACCACCTCGCTGCCAGCACCGTTATTAGTTTTATATAGCTGTCTGTCAGTTTTAAGTGCCGTCCCAGAGGCAACGCATGCTTTCTGCCGTGACGGTTTTGGTTTTCCAGCCCAGAATGAGAGAGGAACCCCTGCTGGAACCTGTCACACACCTGTTCTGAAAGATAGTCTTGAGCTATTCCAGCCCATGGATGTAGCATTAACTTGACGTTTACAAGGCATGGATTAGGATTTGGAGTTTTTAAAATACATACTTTAATAACACTTGTTAAAACATAACCCTACAACATGAGCTCTTTTGAGCTCATGAAATAATTGGAAAACCATCCTCGTCTTATGGATGTGAGCTGAGTGGTTTGGGCGCATACCGCATGGCATGGAAAGGCAAGTATATTTTTATAGCACATTTCAACAACAAGGTAATTCAAAAGTTATTCATGGGGCGAAAATGCCCTAAGGTAACACGTCCCCAGTTTGAGTCCTGGACAGCTGATCTTTTGCTGCAGATCAACGAAACTCTCCTTCCTCACTTTCTTGTCTCTCCCAACTTTTAGATATAAATAAAGTCACAAAAATGCCCTAAAAGTAATGGTGAAAAAGAAGAAGAAAATAGAAAAAACTAGACTTTTTGGGCTGAATAAACACATCGTAAAAGACTGTGAATTGCTCTACCAACACCCTATAATACCCCAAATAGTAGCAGACATCCTGTGGAGACATTTATGATATGGGCAGATTCCTTAAACAAGCTATTGCCAACATCCATGGTTGACATTTCCATGGAGCATTGCTCTTCTATAATTTTATATTCATTGTGAAATACATGTATTATTAAACTGATACATGGTGTTGAATAAGTAAATTCTAAGCTTAATAAAGGACACAAAACTTCTCAATAGATAATGAGTCCCTCTGAGTCATTTTTTAAAGAATACTGTAATGTGAACATTTTTAATTTCTTTAGTTCTCTTTAATAGTAAACTGAATATATTTATATTTTGGAATATTGCTAAACAAAACATTTTCTGATATTTTATATTCCAAATAATCAAATATTTTAGAAAATAAATAAAAAGAATAATACATATAATGCAAAAAAAACAACAACCCTTACTAACTAAACTTTTAGTTAGTAAGGGTTGTTGTTTTTTTCAAGGGTTGTTGAAAGTTTAGTTGAGTCAAATAATCATTTCCCCTTAAAAAAAAAATACACTTAACATACCTCATATTCACTGACGCAGTTTGTGGTCGTGTAATCAATGATGCATCTTCCGAGCCACTCATCAGGCCGCGCGCTCAGGATGTCATTTCGACAGTTTTCCAAGAAAGGCTGAAGCCGCAGGAGCAAAGTTCGTGATAGAATGTAACCGAACCCTCCGTAGCAGTACTTCCCTTCCATCTCGCCGCCTATGAACTCCTCGGGACTGCCCATGTAGAGCTCTCGATCCATGCTCAGATGATCCACCAGGTCTTTGATCCTGTCCGCTTCTGTGTAGGCGTCGTCTTGGACAAAGTAAAACCAGTCGTATTCATTGATGTAATGTTCGAAAATGTACTTGATGGTCTGAAACATGTTCCATATGAGTCTCTCGTCCCCATGAGACACTATAAACATGCCGTGTGGGACCTTGCGGTTGCGCATGCCGGTGAAGAAGACTACCGTGTCCAGGTGATGGCTAATGGTTCGGTTGACAGCTACGCCCAGGGTGTTAATGCTGTTTTTGGACGTCAGGACCCCGACGAACAGACGCTCCCGCATACCCAATTCTGTGCTTATGTATTTAGCCCTGAAAAAGACATTAAACAGATACTGAATATATGCCACGTTCGGTACGAAATGACAGTTAAAAAGCTAGAAGATTGACTGGCACAATGCACTGAACAATTCTCCATATTATCACATGAAATGTTTAAATGTATATATAATGTTTTTTTTATATATGTTTATATTCTATACCTCACAATAAATTCTTAGACTATGAATAAATTAATTGACAGAAAATTAACCATTTTATGGATTATAAAATTACCCTTTGAGATGGCAAAATCGGTATATGAGCCACCAATATTATTTGTATAGGACCTTCTATACAGAAATGCAGCTCAAAATTCTTTATAACAGACAACACATGAAATAAACAATAAAACATGTTGAGAAAAACGTAAATATGAGGGTTAGGAAATTTCCTGGGAAGGAAAAATTACGTAATAAAACAAATTGAAACCTGTCCTATTGATGTCTATGTCACAGCCGCCCACAGGGGGATGATAAGTTTCTGTGATTTTAACCATTCAAAGATTCACAGAGATTAAAGAGCACAAGCAGAAACTCTCTGGAAAAATAAACATGCAAGAATTGCATCGTGATTGATATCTGTAACCATGACCAAACTTGTATTTCAGTTGTGCTCTACATGGCATCAGTTGTGCTTCTTATTACACAAACCACTTCATGGGAATGGATACGTAAATGCTCACATCTCTGACCTCAGAATAACTCTGTAACCTCTGAGAAAACTAAGACTTTCCCAGAAATGCACCCACTCTGGGTGTGAAGGCTTATATTTCAACAAGGTCACGATCCAGGAAAAGTTTGCCTGAAAAAAAATGTAAGGTAATCCTTCAGCATAGAGACATGGCACAAAATAGCACCATTGCAGTTAATGTTAGTCAGAAAGCAGCACAGGAAGCGGAGCTCTACAGTTTATCAGACTTTAAACAGGGTGTAATGTAACAACTTAATAATAATCCTTTATAAAAATGTACTTTTAATACTTAAGTTCATTTAAGTACATTTAATATCAGAAATGCACTTAATGTCTTTTTATACTTAAGTACAACAAATATCAGATACATCAAGATTTATTTGAAATTAACATTGTAATATGTGACTTTAACTTCTACCAAAGTCATTCTCTGGTAAGATTTTATTCAGATGTGGCGTTCAGGTGCTTTATACATCACTGTCATTATATTTATGTTAGTAACTTTTCTTGTATCGGATTTGTTTATTTATGTTGTGTTTGCACAGGAGTATTATCAGCAAAATGTACTCAAGTAATAAAAGTACTCATTATATTATATACTATCCATACTGTTATATTATTACAGGGTTATTACATTGTATTATATTTGTTGTTACATACAAATACGTGAGAGCGTTTAATTTAGTTAAATTTGCAACCAATTATATACACTTTGTGTAGATTAGTAGTTAAAGTATTACCAGCTTATTGACCAGTATTTACATAAACTGACATATTTCAATAGGCTAAAGTAAATTTAAAAAACATTAATAGCACCATAGTATATTATTTTATTTTGGATAATTATCTGTAGTGTAGTAAAAAGTACAATTTTGCTCGCCTAAATGTAGAAAGCAGTTTCACATGGAAATATTCGAAGTAAAGTACAAGTGCCTCAAAAAGTGCAGTAACCCAAGTACAGTACTTGACTAAGTGACTTTCCACCGCAAAGCTAATAGAATATCGCCTTGAAGAATGCATGGGTCGGGAAATGGGCACAAATACGTTACCTGAAAACTTTCTTTGGGGCACTTGGCTGGACTTGTTTATAAGGGACTATTCTTGGTTCAAAATCCTCTTCGGACTCCACGTCGTTGACAGTGGAAATAGAGCTGGGCTTTCGGGCTCCTTTGAGCTGTCCATCCTGACCCAAAGTCACATCCTCACCTTTCTTCTCGTCTAGGTAACACGCCTCGTCCGTCCAGTTGACGCTCAACAAACTCAACGTGAAACCCAAAGAAATGCCTACCACCACCGGGCCGACCGACCGCAGCACGGACACTAACGCCGAGAACCTCATGTTGCGCGTCGGCTGCCGTCTTTCAAAGGCGTCCAACAGGCCTCTGGTCCGCGGCGGGTCAACTGTACATCAAGTCCGCGGCGAAGCAGACGTATCCTCATCCAAGTCCGCGGAAAGATGTAGCTTCTTCCTTTAAAAATTATACGCAGGATTCTTACGTGTCAGTATAGCTGCAGCCTGGCTCCTCCCCCGCCCGGTCAGACGTTAAGCGTCAGAGGCGGGACTAGTTCCGGGGCCGCGCGGCTGTGCGACGCTCCGCTCGCAGGCTGCGCTGGGGCGGAGGGATATCCAACGTGAGCCGCGGACCGAACTAGTAACCACAGTCGGTGGGAAGTAAAGTCAGTGCTTTAACTCGAATACTGCACTTAAGCAGCAGTGGGTGAAGTACCTGAAAGCCACACCTGAGTAAATGTACAGATATCTTGCCATGCAATGAATTTGACCAGAATATTAATTGAATAAAAGTCTTAAGGTATCTAAAATATATTCTACTACCAAAAGTACTGTTCTGGTATTAATTGTACTTAAGTATTGAGAGTAAAACTACATGTAAATTCTGAATTCTATTCTTAGTGTTTGTGCATAACCAGAGGCTTCAGTTTCGACATGACACTTGTGTAACTGTCATTTGCAGTCTGTTACTACCACATTTTCGCATTTATTAGTGACCAAAAGTGAAAGTTGATAGATTATTGTATTATTACATTGTTACATGATAGCACTATACTTACTGTAATATCGCTCTGCACACAGGCTATACACAGACACTATATTGCCAAAAGTATTCCCTCACCCATCAAAATCCACCCAATCAGTACACAAAGCAAGGATCATAAAGACATGCATGACAAAGTTTGGTTTGGATTTACATGACTGGCCTGCACAGAGTCTTGACCGCCATCTGATAATACATCTTTGGGATGAATTAGACCAGAGACTGAAAGCCAGGCCTTCTCCTCCAACATCAGTGTGCAACCTCACAAATGCACTTTTGGAGTAATGGACTAAATTCCCAGGAACACACTCCTAAACCTTGTGGATACTTACATTCATATGTTAGTCACCTATTCTTTTGGTTTTATATATATATATTCCCAAAGCTCCAGGTGCATTTGCCATAATCCTGTCCCAGTGTAGCCTTGACACTATGGTTCAGCACAACACCACAGCTCACCTGCAAAAAGACCATCCTTCACTCAAGTAACTCATGCTTCAAAGGCTAAATAACTTTCTCATTGGAAAAGTCAATGCCTCTGAAATGAAAAGTCACTATATTTAGATGCTTTGTCAGTATGGCAGTGGATCCTGGAACTATCCCTCACATCCCCATTTCAGTTTAGGCCCATTTCTTCATTGACACTGATGGTTACTGTACTAGAATGTTTTCGTCTAGCTTATTAACCACCGTTTTGTGTCAAACTGAAATGACACTTCAATGGTGCAAGGTTTTGCACTGCCATGGAAATTGTTACTATATATTTATCCTTAAGTCTTCATCTTCACACTCCTGTCTGTCTGGTGACACATTTTCATCAACATCATACCTAATATTTTCCCTTGTGATGCTACAGTAAGAATGATCTTCTGTGATATCATCGCAGGCAGCATCTTTTGCAGTAAGCAGAGATCTTTGGTTTTATGCCTTATGCTGCCCTACGAACTCCATACGGAAAAAAATGGTAGCCAATGTTAACACACAAACGGAAATTAATATCAGTACAGATTAGAAGAAAAGAATTTAAAAGAAAAACAATGAAAAGCTGAAACTACACACTACGTTTCGCAGTATATTACCTGCATTGTGTCTTGAAATGATGGGATAATCTAACAATAATCATGACAAATCAAGTCTGTTTCCTATTATTATTTATAAGGTTGACCAGAGATCTTGGAGAGCCCCATGATAACTCTTATATTATTAGCTCGAAATATTGGCCTTTCATGTGCTCTAGATCATAAGTTAATTCATCCTGGATCTCAAGATAAAAGCATTAAAAATCGTAATCCCAAGAACGGTCATTCTTGGCTTTTTTATATTATGTTGAATATTCAACAGATCCAATATTTCACCAGGAATCGAAGAATACAGGAAAAGTAAAAAAATAAAAAAAAAGGTTGCATCATCACAACTTTGTTTTTTATTCGCTTCCCCTAATCATTTAATGACCCTTTCATATTTATGTGGTGACCCTTTGGAGGGACTTGACCCCTAAATTGGGACCTGTAGTTACAAGAGTAACAAGCTGCTTACACCCTAATGCTTCAGCATTAATAATCTTATGATGTTACATACTGATATTGATTTTTTTTCCTAATTAAAGATGAAGCAATTTGAAAATACAAACATTCAAATTCAAAATTGTTCAAAATTACCACAAAAATGTGTTTAATCATCAAAGGTAAATCCACCATATGCATGCAGAATAGACCTTTCCACAGTTATAATAATATAGTTGTATTATTGGACTGACATAACTGATGTAGATAAAGCTGCAATGGAATGCAATCAGCATGGTGGATTACTGTGAGAGCTGCTTGAGTACATTTCACATTAATCACATATATTATACATTTCAAGACTGCTATTTAATCTTTTAAGAACTGAATGCCTCTTCTGGGTGCTGTAGAGCTGCAGTGATTAATTAAACAACAGAAACAAAATGTAAAGTATAGTTCATTGTTTTGGAGTCATTTTATTAAGAAAAGAAATCCAAATTCTCTATTTCCAGACATATGAAGATATCACCTGGGAAACAGCAATAAACTATTTTCGCCATTTTTAATAAATTAAGAAAAAATTAAATGGATTAAACAATAATGAGAATAATCATTAGTTGCAGCCCTGGATTTAATTGGAACTTAGGCAAGACACTGAGGCAATCATTCTTTTCACTGTATTCAATAATATTTGTATTATTTTGTATTATTTTCATTAAAATACAATTATAATAATGTTTTGATGAATTTATTATATTAGATGTAATTTGATTTACCTTCACTCACCTTCTGTTCCGTGCCATGTCATCAGCAGCATCCTTTAACTGCACTAGTCCTTATTAAGACAATATCAGGTTGTAATCAAAACACAATTTGATACAGAACTGCATGGTTTAACATTACTCAGGCCACTGATTATCTGTGCCGAAGTCTTGGTGACTCCTCCAAATCAGACAACTTTTAAACCAACTTAGTTTTTCCCCACATTATAAAACTCACGGTGAAAATGACCCTAATTAACGTGTGTTCTACTGCATTAACAACATATAACAGATCGATACCACAGCAAGGCATTTATCTGAAATGTAGAAGCATAATTGTAATGTATGTTTCTGTTTTGTTCATGTATACATAACATGTATTTGATTTCAAATGTAGACATGAGGCATGTAGGCTATTATTTAGTATTTCAACCTTTCCAGTGTTTTGTTTCACTTGAATGGGCTTTTTCTATTTAATGACTTGGACTCTAAAACAGAAGAATGTTGATTTTTTATCATTGTGTTTTTTTTTTTTTATTTCACTTTAAAATACATTTTTACATTCAAATGAAATATATACTTTTTCAATTTAATCACTGTATTTACCTAACATTCCTATTATTTTAACATTTTAAGGATTTATCCTTAACCACGTCTTCAATCACGTGTCTCAATAGCATCATAATTAGCTTTCCACAAGAGAAGCCCCTCAGTCTGTCTCTGCAGACGCTCCACGTGCATTTTACCAATCAGCTCAGATTTCAGCTCATCCAACTGGATCCTGTTGCCGCTCCTGTACTTTGACCTCTGTGCTCCTCACCCCAAGTGTCAGGGGCAGGTCGCTGGCCCTGACTCACCCGTCTCACTGAAACATCCACCCCCCTCCCTGAACCCCTGACACACACAGACCGAGCGACATCAACAGCAGAATCAGAAAACTCCACATTGTGCAGTTTCATGTCTTCAGATTGTTACATTTTCAGTGTTGGTTTGTCTTCATGGTCCCGGGGAAACATGAATGGGAAACATGACTAGTGATTAGTATGTTGAAATAAAATTACAAAGCAGAGCTTCTTCAATGGGATCCCATTTAGAGGAATATATTTTAATATTTGAAACATATTCTGTTACAAAAAAATCTTAACTTTATAAAATGACTAATGCCTATATCTTTAATATGTACTTTAAGGCAAAGCAAGCCAAGTTTACTTGTATTGCACATGTCAACAACAAAGTAATTCAAAGCGATTTGCAATAAAAAAATATATATATGTACATATTTGTAAGTTAAATATATAAACAGGGGCGACACGGTGGAGCAGTGGGTAGCACTGTTGCCTCACAGCAAGAAGGTCGCAGGTTCAAGACCGCCTTGGGGCCTGGGTCTGGGACCTTTCTGTGTGGAGTTTGCATGTTCTCCCCGTGTCTGCGTGGGTTTTCACCGGGTACTCCGGCTTCCTCCCACAATACAAAACATGCTCAGGTTAATTGGTAAACTCTAAATTGCCCATAGGTGTGAGTGTGTGTGTGAATGGTGTGTGAATGGTGTGTGTGCCCCACGATTGGCTGGCGACCATCTGGGGTGTATCCCCCTGCCTCTCGCCATAAATGCGCTGGGATAGGCTCCAGCAGACCCCTGCGACCCCGAAAGGGAATAAGCGGGATAGAAAATGGATGGATGGATGGATATATAAACAGACAAGCAAATCTCTGTCCTCTTGTGCCCTCTGGTGGTTACTAAAAAGCTCACCTCAAGTTTTTGTATCATTAAAGGCTTCTTCGGATTAGGGAGCCATGATCAAAGTTCAGGATAAGCCATGTCATGCATTAACTAGCATTTGGTTATATGTAATACATCATTTATCTGTTTTAGTGTTTACATGTCAGAGTCTTTTCAGATGCACTTACATCCACTGTGAATAGGTAAAAAAAAAACAGTTGAAATGAAAAAGTCTGTAGTGGGTGAATAATTCCAACTGTAAACAATCAGTCCTATGGAGATCAAGTCTGACACTATGTAATTTTGGTGGCGTGGACATTTAAAAAAAATATATAGAGAAAATTTAATTTTGACAATGTCACTTAAGTAAAACCATATAAGTATTATCAGCAAAATTTACTTAAAGTAAAAGTGTTATATTACTGTGTTGTATTAATATAGCTTAATATATTATTCGTTTTTATCACTAACAAACACATGACACTTTAATGATCTAGTTCATCAATGTGAAACCAATTTTGATTTGATTTGATTAACAGTAATAGTTCTTCATCATATTTTATTATAGTAAGAGTAACACATGCTTTGTATTTCATGTTATATAAGCTTTATATATTTATAACACATTAAAACAAATAAAATTGAAAGATGACAAAGTATACATTAACAATATTAAAATCAAATATATCATTACTAACTGAAGTTATACTTCTGCTACAAGAACAAGTTAATTGAGTCAAGGTACTTTGTTACTTTCCAACACTAGTTAAGATGATGATAATGATGATGATGATATTATTAAATGAAATATGTCTGCTTGTTTTACAGTATTAAACCAACCCGATCATTTTGAAATTAAAGATATCCGTCGAGTAAGAGCTCGATAGAATTATCCCACTGGCGGTAAACTTCTCTGTAAGGTTCGCGTGTCCCACGTTGCCCCCAAGTCTTTGAACGCACCGCCTTAGCTGCCCGTACCGCTGCCTGTCGAGAAAACGGTAAATGTCAGCAGCATCGCCGCCGTCCTTCACTGCCGGAGTTACTGCTCTCATGCTAAGTTTCGGCGTGTCGAAGTCCGGACCCGCACACGGCTTGGATGCTGCTCTAGGATCCCCTGCGTCCGTTTCCGTGTCTGTTCGGTGTTTCTGAAGCGCAGCCAGTCCTAACGACCGGGATGGAGTGTCGCGTGCTGTCCGTCCAGAGTCATGTTGTCAGGGGATACGTCGGGAACAAGTCGGCGACGTTCCCGCTGCAGGTAACCAATAACCGAGCTCTTTACCTGGCGGATACCCACTCCGCTCCGGCATAGAGAAAACACAGAAATATTCATATAATTTAATTATGGACACGAGGACTACGACTTCCTGCACGAGTCTTGAATGTCTGTGTGTGTAAGCTCTATCAGGAGCCTTCTTTTCTGACGAAACATCAATGGCCTTTTTTAATATTCTTCCTAGCATATAGTAATATCTGCAAAATAAAAAATAACATAACAAATAAAATGCAATATAACAATTGTGACCGTCATACAGTTACCCAGATAAACATGTTTTTCCTGTTCATATTGACAAGAGGGCAGACCCCCTCATAGTCGATTATTAAATAATCAATTGCTTTGGTCTTAGTCACTTAGACTAGGGATTTTTTTTTTGTCAATAAACGATTTTTTTTGCATTTGTCCAGGCTGAATTGGTTACATTCTTAAGCACATCTCTGGTAACCACTAGATGTAAAGTGTCCCTTCTGCATCATTGCATGTAGAGAAACTCAACTTTTTACAGATTTGTCGGCGACATCAACTTATTGAGTGGACAAAAATTAGCTGAAAAAATTTGATTAACATCAAATGGCTATTCATGATCTTTATCCACTAACTCAGTCCACTGGAGTCTCTGTTTAACCTTTTATGTACATATGGCTCAAACATTTCAACAGGTTTTTGTATTATAATGTACGCCACTATGCGTACTCGGATGCGTTTCATGTCTTTGCAGAATGACATTCAATCAGTCCACAGGAAAGGCATTTCGATCTGTTCTAAAGCACCTAATAACAGTATTGGAAGATACATTATATGTGATATAAAGCTCACAAGGTGATCCACCAGGCGGTTCTCCCTTTTAGTGGAAGTCAGAAGTTCATTTAGAACAGACCTAGTGGAGTCTTCATTGTTCTCTGTTTTAACAGCTGTTTTATTACTCCCTCCTCAGGTTCTGGGATTCGAAGTGGACTCTATCAACTCGGTGCAGTTCTCCAATCACACAGGTTGGCTGAGTGATTCCTGTTCTGAATCTATAAAAGACAGAGACATCCGATGACCTCCTCCGTAGCAACGTTTTAAAAACCAAACCAATAATCAGTGACTCAAGAAAATAACCGTCAGATTAATAAGTAACAAAAGAAGTTAGGTGACAACAGAATTGTATTTGTTCATACAAATAGCAGAGCAAATATTAGATCAGAAGTTTAATCATCCCCTAAGCACCTTCCACTTGACTTTCAGGATGAGTTAGGAAACAATCAGGTAGGGAAATAATTAATGTAATTTGTTTCTTTGACACTTTGATACTTAGATAAGCAATAAAAGCTTGATGTTATACAGCTTTACAGCCTTAAAACCAAGTACAGTGCCTATCATAAATATTTACCCCCTTGGAGGTTTTTACCCGTTTATTGCATTCGTAAATCAATTATGGTCAATAAAATTCAGCTTTTTTAAACACAAGCATTTATTGGAAAATACTCTTAAATGTCAAAGTGAAAACAGATTTTAACAATGGCAATGACATGAAAATATACAAAGAAATATTTTAGTGGTAATTAGGTCTGGGGTCTGGGCTTTGACCCAGCCACTCCAGAAGATTTACTTGGGTCTTTTCTAACCATTCCTGTGTAGCTTTTGCAGTATGCTTTGGATCATTGTGCTGCTGGAAAAATCAATCTTCTCCCAAGCTGTAGTTCTCTTGCTAACTAAAACAAGATTGTCCCCCAGGATTCCAGTGTATTTTGCAGCATTCTTTCTGCCCTCTATCTTTACAAGACTTCCAGGTCCGGCTGCTGAGAGCCATCCCCACACCACCATGCTTCACAGCTTTTTTTAAAGCAATAAAATGCACTGTATGTAGGAAGTGAACAAGCTCTCCTTCAATATGGCAATGTAACTACAACACTGGCGTGATGCCTTGCCCTCATGTCAGATTTCAAAGTTTGATAAAAGATAAGATAATTGCAAATGTTACCTTGAGCTATTGTCTAGTCAGGCTCCAATGCCTGTGGTCATAAGCGCGTGTTGAAAACAGCTCTACCCTGGTCGCAAATGTTTAGTCTCAATAAACAGGTTTTTTATTCCACAAATGCTTTAAAATGTTTTTGTTGGACACATGCAGCTACTTCAAAAGTCAACAGTAGTTACAACCAAACATTTCAAGTACTCAGGATAGTAAAAAAAAAAAGACTGGAACAACAAAAAAGAGAAAGAAGAACAGCTGGCGTGACAGTTAATCACTGTCCTGTGTTTTTGCACATTTCCTTACTACGGTGCAGACCTTGGTAAACTCTGACTGTGTCTAACTACAATTACTGTGCTCGGTCAGTTTAGAGGTGGGATTCAGCAACTATGTTTAACTTAAAAAGGTAATAGAAGTGAACCTTTCCCTCTCATCTGTTTATCCTCTTTCTCTGTTAATGGCAAATTTGGAGTCCGTAGGAGTACATGAGACTAAAACGTGAAAGTTCGATCCATAAAAGTCCTGGTCAAGCATGTTTACACATCATCAAGTCTGGTTTTTTTAATCCTGTGTCTGTGGCGACCTCTCAATCAATCATCGTTACACTGCTCAAAAGTTTGGGGCCCACTTAGAAATTTCCTTATTTTTAAAAGAAAAGCACAGTTTTTTCAGTGAACATAAGTTTAAACTAATCAGAATCACTCCAGTGTTCTAATAGTACATTGTGTTTGCTAATTAGAAGCTAATGGATGATTAGAAAACCCTTGTGCAATTATGTCAGCATTGATGAAAACAGTTTAGAGTTTTAAGGAGATAATTATTAATTCAAATTTTAAAAAAATCATAATTTCTAACCTTGTCAAATGTCCTGACTATATTTTCTATTCATTTAGCAACTTATTTGATAAATAAATGTCTGACTTTAACAGAGAAGTCCGACCAGCCCTGTCACAAGATTATAATTCATTCATGAAACATCGGGATTGGGTCAGACTAAAATTAAAAAGATGACAAATTTAGGGAAGTTGTATTCATTCAGGACATTACCGTCATGATAATGATATATTTAGTATAGATTTGCAATGATCATCAATCTGATTAAGTGAAGATTAAACAACTATTTTGATAATTAAGTAATTATTATTTTTTTAAGATAATATACAATTAGACAAATAGCACTCAAGTTTGATGATTAAATGCTTTTCTTTGTCATACATAATTGTAAACTGTCTAATTAAATAAAGGCAGTCGCAGCTCTAATTTATGATAGCAATTGTTTACAGGTTCGGAGTATAAAGAATGAATTGTTTAAAAGACACTATATTGAAAGTTAATGTCAAATAACATGAAAATGTCATCCCATCTAAGGTTGTGTTTAAACACGTTTTAGAACTTTTAAAGCAAGACCGTGTTTATTTCACCGCCAACGGACATAGTCTTTTGCCCACATAAAGCATGTAGTGGATGATGGATTTTCCTACATTGATCAAGCTTCTCATTAATCGTTGCCTTAAAGATCACAATCATTACAGAACCAGGCTGAGAGCAAGTGAAATAGCACCATAACCAGAAAAAGAAGTTTAAAGATCTGACTCAGCCATGTCCGTTATACTAAAATTTCACAGATTGTGACATTTGGGTAGGAGGACGTCATCTGTGGTAATCACATAAGGTAAAGAGGTTAGTTTCAACACATTTATATCAGCATCTTACAGATACACTTTTGTTCGAGTTCTTTTGTACTTTGTGCTGCGGGGCAGAAACAATGTTACTCATTGAAACCCCATTTCAAAAAATTGAAGCTTGTTGACCCAAATCACCCGCAGCGACGACAGAAATATAATCTGGCTTCCTGCGCCAAAGTATGTGAAGAATGTGATTTCACCACAGGGGCAGGAGACATTCGCACAGCGACCACTTTAATCGATATAAACATTTGTTCTGTGAGAGAGGGGGAAAAACGGTCGGTCCTGAGAGCGCGGCCTAAATCACACCACTGTGTATACCGTCATCCCACGTCTAATTTATACTGTCAACAGCGTTAATATTTAGTAAGTTTACTTTAGCACTTTCCCCTGCAGAAAGCTCTCCGTTAAGTCCTCGCAGCAGCAGGTGCACTCGCTGGCGCCGGGTCAAGTCCGAGCTGCGTGTGAACGCAGCGCTCCAGTATGGTGAATGTAGGAAAAAAGCGCGAGGGGACGTTCTGTGTCCAATCGTTACAGTCAGAAGAGCTTTCGAGGGTTTATTCTAGGTTAATGGGGAAAGAGGGACTAAGAAAGGGGGGAAAGCTGGCAGCCAGGATACAGAGAGCCCATTCAGTCAGTATGGAGGCCCCGTTTTGGCTCTGGACACAATACAGAGAAGGGGGGGGGTAATGACAAGACAGAGCAAAGAGAAGAAAAAACACCTTCCGGTTACCCCTTCAGACTCCATTCACAATTAATAATTATGCGTGGTGGTCAATGGCAAGAGAAGACTCATGTTCTTGATCCCAGAAGGTGTCATGAATCTTGCATATGATGTTTGTCTATTTAAAAGATCTTTTTTTGCAAGTCCAGAAAGTCGCGCTTTGAAATAAAACTGTGAGACTGTGAAAAGCAATAATTATAAAAGACTACAGGATTGGATACTCGTGTACGTGACATCGTTGCATTATTCTTCGTTTTCATGGTCTGTCGCAGACAATAAAACACCACCAAGCACCAAACATTCAGCAACATTAGACGGAATACAACACCACATAAATCATGACATAGACATGAATAAAACAACATAAACCACTGGGGTTCATACAAGGTTAAGGGATGACGGTTTCACAAAACTTCAAATAAAGAATTTCACTAATTTATGTTTGGGAAACATTTTTGACATCATGTGTGTGTTTCATGGCACAGGATCACTCACCTTTGACCACCATACATAATTTAGAAAGTATAGTTATTTATATTACAGTAAAGTCAGGAAATATCTTAATTTGGGTTGAATTTGAAATGTCTGTTATCCTCATTGATGTCCCAGTGTGATTCTTTTTTTGTATTATTTTTTTTTGTATCTTAGGCTATGCCCATTG
Source organism: Eupleurogrammus muticus (assembly GCA_036785175.1). Lineage (NCBI taxonomy): Eukaryota > Metazoa > Chordata > Actinopteri > Scombriformes > Trichiuridae > Eupleurogrammus > Eupleurogrammus muticus. The sequence goes on from JAYKQN010000001.1 coordinate 10,198,455, forward strand.
GAAGGGCCAAGTACTGACAGCAGAGGAGCTGAATGAACTCTATGAGGGTATCCGACTCAATAAGGTGAACCACTACGACTACATCCTCACAGGTGAGCCTCAGGACGGTGTCCACGCCGCCTACATGATGAAACAGATGGAGAATAAGCAGAAGCTTTATTTTTACAATAAGTGAGATTAAACTGTGATTTCTTTTGCATTCATTACACTTTTCTTTCCCAGGGTACAGCAGGGACACGTCCTTCCTGATGATGGTGGTCGACATTATCCAGGAGCTGAAGAAGGCCAATCCCAGCTTGGTATATGGTGAGTGTACAATTAGTTATTTCGGTTATAAATGTGAATTATGGATGTTATGGGGTGTAACTTTAAAAGTACAATTGTTTGGTTTTTCACAGTTTGTGATCCTGTCATGGGAGACCAAGGCGCTATGGTACTGTAAATCCCTCTGTGTTCTTATTCTGCACTAAACGCCTGTAGAGTGTTTATATCACAAACATGCTATTTAGGACTATTTGTGCACCATTCAAAAAGATATTTTTTAATGAAGAGCGGTTCTCCAAGATAGGAACATTCGTGATATGAAACAGAAAAGCGTGGTCGGCGTTTGCAGCCGCAGGTTCCGTTCCATTATCCGCATTGTTAAATGGTATAATGTCAAAAATGTCATGTGGTGCATACCTAAAAAACAGAGAGTTTAACTATCTTAAAAAAAAAAAAAAAACGAAAAAACATGCTATCAACTAGTTTTATACTCTAGGTACATGCTTCTGCAACACTCATCTCAGCCAGTTCCTTCTTGCACGTGTCTGTGAGCATCTCAATGCGTCAGGCTTCATACCCACTTGGATACTTTACTGTAGTAATGGCATTTAAATGACCTATAATGACTGCATAAATATATACTGAAATTTAATGTATAGTGACTTATGAGCAGCCTCTCGGAAGCTATTGTGTTTGTAAGTTAGGTACCGTCTGTCTATACTTTTTTAATTTAAGCTACAATAATAAGTGTATATAACAAAATAGGTGCACTTTGCCCGCCTTTCATTCAAAAATATGACGTGTGTTTGCTGCCTGTTACAGTACGTTCCAGAAAACCTGCTGCCAGTCTACAGGGACAAAGTGGTGCCTCTGGCTGAAATCCTCACCCCGAACCAGTTTGAAGCAGAGTGAGTGTCCGAATAAATTCAAATTAAAGCAAATAATTCAAAAATTCAGTGTTTGAATAATAGACAGACAAGCATAAAAAGAAAACACAGAAAAGGGGTTACTTTGGCATAATTATCTGGGAAGAGAGATCTAGGATCTGCAGGTAAATATTGTTTCTGTACCTGATAATAGGCCTCATGCAGAAAGTAATGTATTTTTGCTCTTATCTTCGCTCTTAGTTTGTCAGCATCTATTTATTTCTGTGACTCACCATTTTTTTTGCTTTTCTCTCACGTAAGAGATAATTTTAGTAGTTGAGAACACTTGAATAAAAACAGTCACAGTACTAATGGGTTATGGGGAAAAAAACATCCATTTTAAATTTGAGGAACATAAAAAAAATGCAGGAATATCTTGTAATCAAATTTAGATTATTATGTTTTAGCATTTTATAATGACTGGATTTTAGAATGTTCCATTAGCAACTGATGTCTGTAAATGTGTGTATAATATATATATATATATATATATATATATATGGCATATGCAATAATCCTGTTTTAACAAATGTTTGTGAAGGATGCAGATAAGAAAAAGAAATGTGTTTACCTTTTCTTCCCCATGATGCACCTAAATGCATTTTTTTTTCGCAGACTATTAACTGGGAAGAAAATCAACACAGAGTCAGATGCTTTTGAGGTGAGTATAGCCCATAGACATATACAGGCATATGTGCATCATGCACTGTTGATGTCAGAGAGTTCAGTCAGGTTCATGGCTGCAACAACTGCATTTATTACACACACGGGTGCATCTTTGAGATGCCTTTTTATTATGTCACATTTCAGCCTCATTTGTAGCCCTCTGAACTCATCTGAGTCCACACAAAGACTCATATGCAGCCCAAACTAATGTATTCCCTATAAATGCCCTTTTCATTGTGCCCTTTTTGGATTTAGTTTGTGCAAGTGGTTTATAAGCCTGAGTAAATGGAAGCCTTTCCTACTCTCCAGGTGATGGACCTGCTCCATAAAATGGGTCCAGAGACTGTGGTCCTCACTAGTACTGACCTGCCCTCGAAGCACGGGGACAAGTTCCTGGTGGCCCTTGGGAGCCAAAAAACAGGTAAAGTACAACCAAATATTCTCTTTAAACAGCGAAGTGAAATATCAGCACAAAAATAAAGCTATGTAAAAGTACCACAGCATCAGAACCCTCTCCATTTCTCCACCAGTGAAACCAGACGGAACCAACTCCAGTCAGAAGATCTGCATGGACATCCCCAAAGTCGATGCTGTATTTGTGGGGACGGGAGACCTGTTCGCCGCCATGTTGCTCGCCTGGACTCACCATCACCCCAAAGACCTGAAGGTCAGAAAACACACGTCTTTTCATTCGGTGAACTGAGGAAAATCTGATAGCCGGCCCGGATGTAATGGACTCGTCCTTTTTGTTTTTCACCCACAGGCTGCGTGTGAAAAGACGGTTTCGGTCTTGCACCACGTCATTAAGAGGACCATTACTTACGCTAACGGTAGGTTTGTGTGTTTGTTTATCAGCTTTGTTTGTTGTGTGCTCTTTTTACTGGAGACAAAGGAACAGTGTTTGCTACCTTCAGCCATTAGTGCTATATTTATACAGTAATCAGTGGTATGTATTTGTATGTATGTTTTTTCATACAATTTTTGATTGCGCTGTGGCTTCCCAACATCATCCAAAAAAAGCTGTTCAGCCTTCTCAGTTGATTACTTGCAGATTTAAAATAGCTGCATCTTAGCAGCCATGACAGTGACATGGCCCAGAATTACTCTTTGACTCATGGGTAAACCAAAGTCCAGAATCATGGTGTTTTTCTTTCCCTCCTTATCTCTGTCTATTTCTTTCAGAGATGGCTGGCCCTGGGAAAAGGCCTAGTCCCGCGCAGCTGGAGCTGAGGATGGTTCAGAGCAAGGCCGACATCGAGAATCCTGCCATTGTGATAAAAGCTAACGTCCTACAAATGTCATAAGACCGGAGGCATATTTTGAATCTTCACATCGTGCTGGTACAAAAAACAAACGGCTTCAAATCTGGGCGGTACATGTTTGATTTTCACATCAACGATTGTCACGTGTCTCTGCCTTATACTGTGGAATCTTTGAGGGTGTACAACTGTGTTTTTTTTCATGAGGAGAGCCAGCGGGATCTGTTTTGTGTACATTCTGAACACTGGAATCACTGCCATATGTGTCTGTACTATGGCCTGTGTAGACATCATTTGTCCTAGATTCAAAACAAAAAAATGATAAAAAGAACATTAGCCGAGGATGTTTAGGTTTAAAAGTAGTGTACTTGAATGTTAAGTGTAACTGAGTCCTCTTTATCACGCTGAGAATTATTTTTTTCGTACGAAACAACTCATCATGGTTAAGAATAGGACACAAAACCAAATGATGCATGTATGACCATGCCTCTTCTTGTTTTGGATAGAATAATAAGCAACATGTACTTCTGATGTTGCTCACAAGGCATTATAAGCACATCAATATACTGTCTGCAATATAAGAAAAAACATGGCGTGTCAGGCCAGGAGTAACACAATGCAAAAACAAAATGGTTAACAGCTTCTGGTGAAACTATAGCGTAATAATGTTATAAGAATGATGTCAGGCGGGGCATTTCATTGCACTGTTTTTTCTGAAATGATTATTCTATAGGTATGGATGCATGCAATGTGCTTATAATGAACTTGCGTGTTACCACATTTGTACATTCAGAATGCATTAAAGTGCTGAGATGTGTATTGTAACACATTGTAAAAATGTAAGGCATCTTATGCAATCAGTTTATATGGTTTCATTACCTCAATTGATTTTTATTTTTTTTTTCCATTTTAGACAAATTGTAACTGTATTGATAATCACGATTATAGTTCATGTCTGAAATTCTTCTTTTAATCAATTTTCTGGAGATGTTTGTCGCCTTCTTTTATAATTATGCAATGCATTCTTGAACTAGCAGATGTGTAACATGTTAGATCCATGTCTTAAGCATCTCAAATTGAGGTATTTGCACAGATAATCTTTAATGTACAGAATTTACTAATGATCTTTTCTTTTTTTCATTTTAGACTGTTGTCATATCTCTAAAAAAAATAAAAAAAAGAAGAAGCAAAGTTGGTACAAAAGACCACGCTGTTTAAATAGCCTTAAACGCAGTTAGGAAGAAAAGCATTGGTTGTGAATGTTTTGATGTACCAATGTAATAGTCGATCCTCTCACATAATGTTAGACGAGTCAAGTGCCAAACTTTGAGCTGCTGCTCTGACATAGAGCAAGTGAGAAAAGAAATAATAAATTATTAATCTTTTACTGAAAATTGATTTCTAATTTGTTCTTTTTTTCCTTAAGTTTACTAAGGGTTTTCTGGGTTTCTTCTTTTAAGTCTTGGTTTTAGCTCATACTACCTTAATGTCGTTAACATGAAGTTCACTTGAGGAAGCTGATTATTCTGTAAAGGTGTAATAAATAAGTTTGAATTTTAAAAATCCACCTCCGAAATGTAAGTGTTTCATAGTGCAGATGAACCTGGGCGACCTGATTTTTGAAAAGAGAAAAAATGTTCTTAGTTGTCCTGCCAAGTGTATACGGTGTGATTAGGGGAAGGTAATGGATCTGTTTTGCCAACGCTAATCCACAGTATGACTAGCCAGCATTAACCCAAATAAGCAGACAGGCCAATATGTCTGCCCAACTAAAACCTGAATGCACCGTTAAGAAGACGTCTTAGCTGTGTCCACTATCCACGAGCTGGGTGATAAACTCCAGGTTTTGTTGCTGAAATAACGGGGATAAGCCCAGCGGGATAAAATCACTAAATTTGTCACACAAAGGCCTTTAGGTCTCTTGCATAATGTACAGTTCTGATCCCAGGGTTTATTTCAGCTCCAACAAAAACTGCAGCTGTGCAAACAAACCAGCAGAGGGCTAGAGAGGTCTAAAACTGATCAAACATGCACCTATTCAGGGAATATAACGACTATGTGGACGGCATGGATTGTGTGGTAAAGTAAGATTTTGTAGAAACCCGGTCTGGTAAATATATTTGCCTTGTGCACCAATTCAGTGGTGCAAACTAACTAATCCCAATTACTGAAATACAATTTGAGTGTAAACGTTCTACTCCACTACATTCATTTGAGAGCTTAAGTTACTATTCTGGCAAAGATTTTTTCTCAGAAGAGATAATAGAATTCTAATCTTTTGTTTTGTTTTAATTATAACACGTTTTCCAAAGCGAGTTGAACTGAGGGCAACTGTGCTTGGTTGGAGATGATTCAAGACATCCTTTCTCTTATCCAAGCGGCATCTTTGGTTCTAACTGATCGGATTGGTTCTGGGATCATGAGCTATCATAAAGGATAGATCAGGGCTTGTGCCCTTTTTTTATCTCTAGTACCTCATATGATCTTGACTGCAGGAGGAGGTTTGGAGGTTGCATGTGGGCCGAGGCACGTTAGTGGTCTTACTACTCGCTGACATTGGTCTTTTTCTTATGGTTGCGGTGCCTGTCATGGGGTGTGCTGTACGACTGGTGGGGAGTTCCAGGTCTTCAGCCTCTGTGGGGTCAGTACCAAGCTCATTGGTACCGCTTGGATTGTTAGTGCTACTGTCTCTTGGAGTCGGTGAAGTCACCTGGGGCCGTCGGGGTTGACTCGTGACTGGTTGAAGCGATGAAAGAACAGCCTTGTTGGTTTCGTGGACCTCCTCTGTTCAGGGATGTCTTCTCCCTACTTTGACCTAGATATGGTCTTCCACTTGTGAGTGGTTGTTGAAGTTCACTTCCACCCCTGTTTTTCCAGTCCCCCCCCCAGTTTAATTCTTTACATTTTTGTCGTCAGCATATTAGCATTGACCTGGAAGAATACACTTCCGTGGTGTCCATTTGGTTTGCTCCATTAGCAAAGGGTTAACGCTGAAGTTCCAGAGTTAGACGTTGTATGACCTACACAGACTAATACAGGGAATCTAAATAGCAAAACAGACCCAAAATGGAAGGTCACTACATCATTGCCCACATTCAAGGATGAGAAAGCACTGCACAGGCTCCAGAGAGAGAGAGAGAGAGAGAGAGAAGCTTCACAGTGGATGAGTTTAATGAATTTAATGAATTCCACGGCCGCTTCAAGGCTTTCACCACTGAGGAGGGACGTGGCCACTGAGAGTTCACCAGCGTTCACGCTCTCATCTGCAGATGTGGCAAACTCTCTGAGGAGAATTAACCCGGGAGGGCAGCTGGCCCGGACATCTGCCCGGAGGTTGGACACTTGAAACCTACTCTTTAATGCTTGCTGATGTCCCAGCAGATGTATATTCAACATACCCCCTGTATGTGCTGTAACTGGGCCTCAGACCCTTTTACAGGAAAACCTCAAGCCAGTCGGATTGGGGGAGCCACGCATCCACAGCAACGACCATAATCACAGAAACTCTGCATGGCTGTGGTTTGAGTCCTACGCCGTGACCGAGTTGCCTCCCAGAATAACCCCGGCACTTGTTAACGACAATCACCCACTGCCCCCTCCCCCAACGCTGGTAAAGGCATGCACGTATATGCCATCATTCTTTCATTCTATTATGAAATACAAATGAGGGGGGTAGACCTAATTTACAATGTAGCATTAGAATGCAAAGAAATAGTATTGTACAATATAAAGATAGATATTACATTTAACAAGTGACCAATATTTACTAATCACATGCAGTTCGAGCTTGGAACAGAAACTCTCTTAGCTATTTCTCTAAACTGACTAAATGGTGGTAGGAGCTGTTTTTTTATGATTTTTTTTAAAAGCTCATTTTAAGAGGTGGGGGCACTGACGGAGAACGTTGATTTTCCCAGCTCTGACCGTTAAGCATCAGTGTGGCACCTGAATGGGTCAGATATGGACCAGAGTTCCACTCTGACAAAGATTAAATATAGAGAGGGAGCATTCCAGCAATGGCGATCAAGATAAACAGGTACCAGTGGTTGTCATTTCTCTCTGCCAGAGAGGATAAGCCTGCCTTCTCAAAAAAGTACACACACACACAGAGCTACATGCATATACACACACATGATCTGCCTTTGCAGAACCTGCACACAACATTACATTATCTTGCATAAACAGGCATGTTGTGCAATTTTCAAGGTCACTATATATTTCCTTTTGCTACTACTATATATTTTCCTTTTTTATTGCTTCCAAATATACTAAACATCTTCATGAACATACACATAGAATATACATATATACAAGGAACTATATACAGGTGAAAGCATGTATATACTTGTATCTGTGAGGATACAAATAGTGCAAATATTAAATGGTTACATAATAATAATAATAATAATAATAATAATAATAATAATAATAATAATAATAATAATAATAATAATAATAGGGCGACACGGTGGTGCGGTGGGTAGCACTGTTGCCTCACAGCAAGAAGGTTGCAGGTTCAAGACCCGCCTTGGGCCTGGGTCTGGGGCCTTTCTGTGTGGAGTTTGCATGTTCTCCCCGTGTCTGCGTGGGTTTTCCCCGGGTACTCCGGTTTCCTCCCACAATACAAAAAACATGCTCAGGTTAATTGGTAAACTCTAAATTGCCCATAGGTGTGAGTGTGAGAGTGAATGGTGTGTGAATGGTGTGTGTGCCCCACGATTGGCTGGCGACCATCTGGGGTGTATCCCTGCCTCTCGCCTTAACGCGCTGGGATAGGCTCCAGCAGACCCCTGCGACCCTGAAAAGGAATAAGCGGGATAGACAATGGATGGATGGATGGATGGATGGATAATAATAATAATGTATACACCAGTATAATTTTAAATGAGTATTTATGTGGATATCTACTGAAAAAGTTATTCTTATTAAAAAATAAAATAGAAATATGGGGGAATCTCACAATCAATTTGAACTAAATATTTTAGCAGGAAAAAATGTATGTGAATATACTTTTAATTGAAGTAATTAATAGCCTTTAAGTTTGACCTCAATATAGGCTATTTTAACAGGAAATAAGTCATATTTAGAATTATACAATTTTCAATGGCCTAATTACACGTCTACTGTACTTTTACAAAGCCGATTAACAGCCTGCTGCTTTAACAGACTGTATTCCATTTCTTTTCGTGAGAATGAATGAGGGGGCGGTGTTTCGCTTTAAGCAGCGACCGTGTTAACTGGTGACTTTCAGCCGAACGCGTCCATGGTTGCTCGTGGTGACGGCGGCAGCTGTTGGAGACACGAGCAGAAAACGTAGGTGTCCCTGTAAAAGCCTTTATTTTTTCTTTAATAGACATTCGTTTGGTGCCTGTTTAAAAACCTTACCTCATACGCATTTTATGGGTTTCGCCAACTAGAAGCATTTATCTTTTCTCATTTATTTTGCTGACGATTTTTTTTTAATAGGTTAATGTCTGAATTTTTATTTGATACAATACAGAATAAAAACCCGACTCTATGATAATAAAATATATATATAATATCAATTGTGGTGCCTCTTTTATATGAACAAAGCCATTTACACCATACATTGCTACAATACAAGGCTTATGAATATAAACTCACATGAGTATTAAAGTAGACTGCACATTTAAAAAATATATTTGATATGGCATTGTAGTTTTCAACAGCTGTAACACTTTCATATTGAATTTAATAGATGTACTCACTGTCTTTACTTTATATTTTATTTGTACAATTTATATTTCTGCTTGCTATTTAATTTATATTTTTATATAAATTCTACGTATTAAGTTATATATACTGTACTGTAGTAGTAGGGTGAAATAAAGGATTAAAAAAATCATTCGCGGACGCATTCATCTGAAAGTCACCAGTTAACACGGTCACTCGTTGAACCGAAACACCTGTCCGGACCGGATGTAGGACATGCCACCTTCAGATGAGCTTTAAGGAAATGTGGGGCTTTAACCGACTAAACAATAGCTGCTCACGCAAATCGCAATTGCCTCAAGTCATTATATTTTCTTTGCGTTTCAGTGAGCTGACGGACTGAGAGGGGCTCGCTCGTGTTTTTACCCTCCTCAACCTTATAAGGCCAGAAAAGCAGCGGAGTGAATCATTTTTCAGGTGAGTGTTACTGACACTGTCCGCTAACGCTAGCCGGCTAACTAGCATAGCACAACGTGAATTTTGGCAGGCAACGTGCGGCTGTGTATGTCTGGGGGAGAAATGGCATTCATTGGCAGCCGGGCAAAGCAACTCGTCGACCCTTTCCCCCTCCAGAAATGTCATTAATAACCCCGCTAGTCTGGGTTTTGCTAATTTAGCATGCTAGCGTATGCTGTTAGCGTTCACAATATGTCCTTTTTTTGCTTTTTTTCACATTTCTTTATTGGTCTACAGCGTCAACATTACAAAAACTAAAAAGCCAGCAACAGAAATAACCAATAAATATACTGTTCCAGGGGTTACATGAAGCGTGACACATTCAAATATAAATTGAGAGTAGTGTAGTAAGAAATCTATTAAATAAAATACAAGCCAAATTGAAATAAAATTGGTTCATGAATTTAAGGTTTTAGCAGTTTACTTATTGCATGAGTTAGATCATATTCTAATCTAGAAATCTGCTTTCACTTGGAGATGTAAAAAGAGGGGGTTAGCTTTACATAGCTTACATTTATGGATTTAAAATCTAGTCAGAAATAAGATGAGGTTAATATTACATCCTTTAAGGCAAAATACAAAATCATCATGAATGTAGTCCATAATGAAACAACACATGCTTTTCAAATGACATTGAGTGTGATCACAGTCTGTGGTGCATGTTGCACTAATATCCTTGTGTGAATCTTACTGTTAATAACTTAGGATAACAACAAAGAGAAATCCCTATTATTTGAATAATATCTATTAGTAAGAGTCCAAGTCGTGTCCTAACACACGTTAACCGTGTCCTCCTCGTGCCTGCTGGGGCAAGTCAGACGTCAGGTTTCAGGTTTTCAACTCGTGCGTCTTCCCCCTCGTTCCGAGGGACTTGTTGGTTCATCCTTCTTTTGCAAATGTGGAATAATGTAGGCTTGTGACTTTTGAGTTCACTGGGCGGCTTGCTTCTGTCTCCAGGCCCCGTGTCAAAGAGAGCTGGTTACAGACGCATGTAACGTCACGCTAAATGATACAAACAGTCCACTTGTGAGTTTTTTTTTGCGTAAAGTAACTATGTAGGTTTAATACAGTACTGTACTTAAGTGCAATTTTGAGGCATTTGCATTTATTGTACTGTATTTACATGTGATGCTACTTTATACTTCAGCCCACTACATCTAAGATTGGAAATATTGTGCTTTTTACCTGACAGCTTCAATTACTTTTTATATGAAGCTTTGTGATTTTACATAAATTATTATACTTTTATAATAAGTTATCTTTATTGCATTAGATTGTCACTCCAAATATTTTGATGTCCTATAACTATTAATCTACCCAAAATTTCTAAAATTGGTTCCACATTGATAAAGTTGTACAATATATATTTAAAGGGCATTTTGACGGTGATTCATCTATACTACACCATAACATTTTTAATTTTTTTTTTTTGATTTTGTATTTTTAGACAACAGGATGTGAGTACTTGATCCATCATTAGTAAACCATAAAGCGTCAAAGGTTTCAATTAAAAATGTGCTACGAGCGGTTGTAAATGTCCACGTGAAAGGTAAATGGCTCCGAGTTGACCTCTGTACCATCAACCATGTTCTACCACACAGTTAATTTATTTTTAGAGGACATTGAGCTACAAGACTCAGCTGGATGGACAAAGGAGTAGAAAGCAGTGACATGAAAAATATATCAATTTAAGACAAAGGTATACAAATGAGAAAAAGGCAAAACAAGGTCAAAGTTGACATGACGAAACTACATAGCTGTATCATAAATAGGAGGCATTAAAGTCATAGGACATTTTAATTTTTTTTTTTTTTTATAATGTCTACAATTGTTCCTGACTCAGGAAAGTGCCAGGACTTTATGTGAAATGAAGAGTATATATATATATAATTATCTGAGATTCCATGATTGCCGCCTTTTGAAAATCTAAAATTCCAAAATGATTTGGCAGCAGTAGTTGTGGATCATTGGCGATGTTTTCTAATTAGATTATGAGTAATTTATTTTCCCATCTGTGAAGCTTACATCATCTAACACTGGGTTCGGTTATGAACGCGCGACGAATGGCCTCGCGTCACGAGAGGCAGTCGCCTCCGGGCTGACCTGCGTAACGTCAACAATGTCGTACCACACAGACAATGCTGGGGTTACTGGCGTTCACGCAGGTCCGCGTGTCTTTAACGCAGCGCTGACCTCAAGCGTGAGACCATAATTTCATCTAAAGAGGCAAACAGGCAAGTAACATTACCATGATTATTCATGGCAGCTTTTGCGAGCAGTGATTTTTGACATTTACCAGCGACTGTAATAACGCTGTGAGTGTTCCTGCTTTGTGCAGGAGGCAGCTGTGCTCTCACACCACTGCCCATGTAGTTAGAATTCTCTTTGATTGGTTCCTGGGATAAGAAATACTTGTGATTATTGAATAAAGGTATAAATCTTAATTATGTAGTGTTTGTGTTTATAGTAATTTGTTATTTTGTCACTCACCAGTTATTAGAGATTCTCACCTTTCTCTTTTTTCAGCTCTTGTAGTGATCATTGGCGCTTTAAAAGCCCATTCTCTGTTAATTGGATTTCTATCTTGCGAGAGAAGAATTGGAATTTTTATTTACTGTATATGTACCCGATTCAATGGCTTTGTTTCTTTTTTCAGAATTAAGTCAATCTCATTTTGGTAATCTCTTTGTAAGCTACAGTAGTTTTGTTGCAAGAGGACAGAACTGTGCATGGCCTTGTATAGATCCTCCTCCAATACTATTGCACACAGAAACATGTGTCCTTAGAGAAATTATGTATAATAACTGGCAAGTGAAGTGTCTCCATCAGAACGTCTCATGCTGTGTATGATTTCAATATGTCAATGAAATGCACTTAATAGAACAAACTCTGTTGTTACAAAGTTCAGTGACGAGTCTTCACGCTCTAAGCTATTGAACTCCTTTTATCAGCTAATCATGCCAAAGTCTTGCTCCAAAGGACTTTGGGACTCGGGTAGATAAGGTTTTATCTGAACGGCGTCATCTCGACTGATCCCACGCTTTTGTTGCATTATAAGGTTTTAGCCCTGTTTTTAATCTCTATATCATTTTATTACACCGGTATACTGCAAAGTAGCTCAGAGTTCATACTCAAGCAAACAGGAAATTTCATCCTTTTAACAACCACTCTCTCCCCACAACCATTACTCCCGTTATTTTGCTGACTGTGGCAAAGTAGGTTATGTATCCTTGAGACTTATCAGTCATCACTTCCTACAATGGCCTCATCCAGAGTCCAGCGGGTCTTTTAACTGTCTCTGAGCCAGCAGTTCCCAACCTTTTCCAATTCATGTGCAATATAACCTTCGACAGCGAAATAATTTTGTAGTATCACTTTCTGTGAAGGTTATAGGTTTTATTGTTAGGATTAGAGTCCAGCTGATTTTTTTTTTTTAAACCAATATGGGCCGGTAGCTAATCTATCTATATGCATATCTTTTTGACAAAAAAAAGTTGCAGCTAGTTTGTGAAAATATGACTGAAAAGGTAAATAAAAATGAGGCCTTTTCAGTATAGTGTTCCAATCCGATAGAAATAGGGGGTTAACGCTAACCCTATTTAAAACAAACTGCTATTTTGGGTTGTAAAATAGTAGTAAATGTGAGTATGCTGGTTCAAGTCATACTAGTAATACTCATACTGGTTTGAATAAACAATTTGATTATTGTGTAAAATGAATTGGATAAAACATATTTGCATGCATCAAAACACCATTGACCCGATTGTCCTGATCATAATATTTTTTTTGTCCTGTATGTATATTTCAGGCTGAAGTAGCTTTATATTTATAGTTTTACAGCCATTTTTGCGAAGCTGGTATCGTTTGTCATTAGGGACAGTGATTTCGTTTATTAAAGAACCTCTTGACGAACGTAAAAATGTTCACTATTAAAAAAATAATGGCCCAATTGCAATTTGCTATGTTGTAACTACGTTTTTTTATGCAGTAATAACGGATTTTTTTTTTCTGATCTCTGAAGAGTGTCTTTGTGTTGGAAAATTATTAATGAATGAGGACTCTATGTTTACATTTCTGAGCAGAATACACAAGAATTACACTTAAGTAATACTACTACTACTACTACACTGTCGTTGTGGGGGGAATATATGACTTTGCCATGGAATTGTGCACAAAAAACATCTTGTTTTTATCTTTCTGAACTTTAAAATTCAATTTACAAAAGATGGATCACACCTAGACAGTTGCATGTTTCCTGGCTTTTCTTTATCCTCTAGTGGTGGTTGTTGTATTTAAATATGTGACCTACACTGGTATTCAGTATTCGGCATCGCACCATACAACACACAGTACTGTAGTGCTATGTGTAGGATCCCGAGCTCTTTATGCTCTGAAACAGGAATGACCTTCATTGTCCTGCCATCACAATGCATTTTAATCTCCATTTATATTTGGCTTTGAGGCCCGGTGGCAAGGCCTCAGGACTGTACTCTCACCTTTGACCCATTTGCTTCAGTAAACACTTGACAGTTTATTTCTGCCTCTTTCCGCTCCTCTGTCTGAACCGCATGTGACATTAGGTCTGCGCAAGATGCAAAAGCCTTTCGCTGGCTTGCCCACCAGCCCTGTTTGCCGTCTCTGCGCTGGCTGAGCCAGCAGAGTCTGTTGTAAATAGTTCCCCATTACCCGAGGTACTGTTAAGAGCACAGCAAGAGCTTGGGCGCAGGAAGGATGGACACATCAGGGCTTCGGGCTATTTACATGACCAAATAGAAACAAAGCAGAACTTGGCAATTCGCAGGAAGAGGTTGTTTAGCGCTGGATGGTAGAACCGGGTTGGCCAATGGCAAGGTGAGGCAAGAAATTCTACGTAATGATTGGTTCCTTCAGCATAACAGATGCCAATCTGGTAACTCCACCCCGGTCCGGGGAGAGTCCAGCCCTCGTCTTTGTTAATGGTAATGAAATGTGACATATCCAGGGTGCCCATAGCCTGCTAATCAGCACTAATCTGATCCATGGGATTACAGGATGGGAATGCATCTAAGAAGTAAGTACGTGTGCCTCTCCTCTCTCAGAAGTGAGACGTCATTCTGTCTTCTACTACTCATTAAAGACGACTGAGGCCACTAGACTTTTTTTTGGTGATTTTTGTGAATTCCCTAATTGGAAATTCACCTGTTTCAGTCATTTTTTTCCTTTGATAGGAAATTGGTTGGTCTGCTGATTAGGCAGTTCCTCTAACAGGAGGTGTTCTTGCTGTCATCATAATCCCCCTCTTTCCTTCTCTGGGATTATCATGGCTATGAAGCAGGACAGCCTGTGACCAGCCGCTGCTCTCTGCAGGCCTTTTTTCTTTATGTTTTTTATTTTGGCTTCGAACTGGTGAGACACCAAGAGCCAAAATGCTGAACCAGGGGGCCGTGATGATCTTCACTGGGGTGTGTGGGGCGTTGGTGGTCATGGCGATGGCCTACTACGTCTACTGGTAAGTTCGGCCATCTCTCCCTTTTTAGAGGTTTGGCCTCTGGCCACAGCCGGGTAGGATGTGTCCACCAGGTCTGATAGAACCTGTGAAAGAGGTGTAGGCCAGTGTATAACTTCTCAACCATTCAGTGAAAGTTTGTCTTGATGGTGTAGAAAGTTAGACCTTCCAGATACAATTGTACAATAAAAATTTAACTTCATGCTTGTTGAGCCATTTGTCCCTACTAAAACTAGTTGGCTGTGACAATGACGACTTTAGTTGCATATTAATAAAAAATTCTCAGCTGATATCCCAAATTTTATAATGCAATATTGTTCAGCCCAGTTATCGCAATATGATATTGTCACAGAACGGGGCTGGTGGCGAAAAATTATATATCAAAGCTGTAAGACAGTAATTATATTACTTTAGTTTGTTTCAGTTTTTTTTTCCTGCAGCTTTGAATTAAAGGACCGAGAGTTGCAGCAGATCCGCAGTGTTGTGGGAGTTTGTTCCAAATAATGTGGAGCATAAAAACTGAATGCTGCTTCTCATAAAGTTTTATATAACCACACACCAGGGTACATTGTAGTGGAAGCAAACTATTGAAATGAAGCCTGAACTTGCAGCTGTGTGGGCTGTAAAAAAAATAAATATATAAAAAAATTGTGGTAAAAATTTTTGCAATATATTGAAAATCAGCCCAAGCCTCATGCATACTATACCAGTAGCATGGAGGCATCTTTACCAGATTTATTAGACCTTGTACGACAGATTGAAGTTACCGTTGAGCCAAATGCAGACCAAACCGGTATCTGCTGAGGTGAGTTTTAAACTTTTCAACTCTTTAGCTTTTAATTTTTAAC
Organism: Eupleurogrammus muticus; assembly: GCA_036785175.1. NCBI lineage: Eukaryota > Metazoa > Chordata > Actinopteri > Scombriformes > Trichiuridae > Eupleurogrammus > Eupleurogrammus muticus. Next base: position 10,214,092 of record JAYKQN010000001.1, read on the forward strand.
AACTCCGCAGTCTCGTTCTCATTTTGGAGCAAGTACTGACTGGTTGTTGGCAGAGAAGCTGTATTCGGGTGAGGTGATGCTGAGCAGAAGCAGCTGGCCATCCTTAAGCAGCTTTTACCCACTCAGTGTCTCTAATCTTTCTCCAGGTTGAGTGGGGTCACAGGTGGGCACCTGGTCCCTGGCTCTAGTCGAACCCTGTGGTTACTTCTTTAAACTCGTCTTGTGACGTTGTGTATTTTTATCTCGACTCTTCTATTCCATGTTTTTATGTGGGTAACCTCAACACAAGAAATTGTGTTCTCTATAAGAGAAGACCTCAAACACCGCGCCAGAGGAAAAGTTAGATTTCTTTGCAGGGTGTCGATGTGATGAAATCATGATGTTTGCTCAAAGTGAGATTGCGATTTTGTTCTTGAGAGGGAGTTGAATGTGGAAATTGATGCAATTAATTTAAGTTGGGCTGAGCAACACATAATCAGATCTATAGAGAAGGATTTATTTTATTATCGTCATTTGGTTGATTATATAATTACATTGATAGTAGGCAACAAATATTGTGTAGAAAAGAGTTGTGATTGTCTGAATGCACAGATGTTGCAATACTTTAGAGTATTCTAACAGAGTGCTAACTTTATTTTAATAGTTCTTTAAAAACCAATATAAGCTACCTCTAGAAAAGGTTTACTTTATGTACATATGTGTCAGTGCAAAAAACACATTACAAGCCTCTTACCTTGGTATCATGGTAGAGCAAAGTTCATTCGCGGTGCGTACACACCCCTCACCCCTAACACTATACTTAGCATCAACATAGTCAGAACAATTTTTGGTTTCACCAGTTACTCGAAAGTTTTCCTTGATGATGCCAGATGCCAACAATAACTTTATTATAAAAATAATCAGACTGCTTATCAATCAATCTGAATTATGATAAAACGAAAGCATAAGGGATGAATAATTTAACCGGTGAAGATGAGGACAGAAATGTATGAATTTGGGTTGGGCTAACATATTTCACACTTTTTTATGGGTCCATGAGTGCACAAGGAAATAAAAACAAAGGGGATGGGTTTTTCTGGAAATCCATCTGTCTGAGCTGTGACACACTAAGCTTTATCAGAGCTTTGTTGCCACATCAAATCTTGGCATGGGAACTTATCTGTCTTCATTGTTCGTTTATGGCCAAACAGCAGAGACTCAAGAAAGATTATGCCATCTCTCTAGCAAGTTTCTCCAGAAGTTAACGGTCATACAGTACTGAATTAAAACCAAGGGCTAATGGGAAAGGAACAACTTCCAAAATAAGTTACGAAGTTTGTCTTACAAAATGAATTTCACATGCTTAAGAAATGCAAGCAGAACTATTGCATGTACTTTTTAATGTCACACAAAAGAAGTTGAAATCAAAACTGCGTGAAACAATAGCCTACAGTATAAAACCACACATATTTATGTAAATGTACATTTGTTTAAACTTTACCATAGCATAAATGATTTGTTACATTTACCAGTATTTACCTTTAGGACATTTAGTTCTATTGTGAGGTTCTGTTGTATAGTTCTGTGGTGTAATCATATGTCGTACTGCTGTCAATTTTCTGACAAGCAATGATTGATAAATTCAGATTACAGACACTGGTTCATCAGGTTGAGTATCTTTTAGGAGCATAGGTCCTCACAATGAAGCATAGGTCCTCACAATGAATCAAACACTTTTTTTTATTTATTTTTTTTTTACCCATAACACATTTACATATTTGGATTGGATTTGGGTATTACATATTTAACTTTGACAAGTTTTTGTACTTGAATATTTTACATGCATCCCCCCTCGATTCTTCACTCTCGACCTTGTCCCCCTTTTGAAACATATTACACGAGCTACAAGTGAAATGTGAAATAGTGTAACTCTAGCTCTCGCTGTCACTCTTCACCATTTGGAACAAAGGTCACGTCTGCATTGAATGCAGAAACTACTGTGTGGTTGGACTTACAATCGGAATCATCAGGCGATACATGACACGTGCTCACATGACTATTTCAACACTCTGGTTCAGCCTAAATCCAGAGTCTGTTCACTGGTCTTTGAGACTCAGCTTAACACAGTGGATGCACATGTAAGAATTAATTTCCTTTATACCAAGACTACTTTGCTATATTGCTGTACTGAGGTTGTTAGATTTTGTTGGCTGCGAATTTGTTCCTTAGAGGCTGGTTTATTATTTGTTGGGATAGATGAAGCACCTAAGGTTACTTTGTCTGTTTTTGGATTGCTCTCACTTTCATCCCCGTGAGTTATCGGACAACCACCAGGAGGGAGTCCCGTGGGTGTCTGCTGCATATCTGCTTACTTAGGTGGTTGTTTTACTCAGCAGTTGAAAATGAATTATGTGAGACAGTCACATATGAACAGACATGCCACTACGTGCAGAACCAGTGAAGACATTTTCTGATGAAGAAGATTGTCAGTCAGTTGGACACAGTCACGCATGTCTCTGCCTCATTTTCCAGCATGCTTGCTGTGTCCCATACATTATTGTTCAGAATGCAAACAGCAGACAGCCTCTTTTGCCATTTTGCTGACACAGATGTGGCAGTGAATGCAGAAGAGATGCAGGTGTATTTATGTTGATGGAACTGCACAGTTATTTAATAGCAAACTGTATTTTAATCAGTTATACGTATGAATTTGAGTGCTGTATTTTACTTTTAAAGTGCCTCTTGCTGTGAAAAAAAAAACACATTCAAATGTTGACTGAACACAAATGTGTTTTTTGTACTGCTGCAGGCAGTTTATTATTGGAGCAAATAATTTTTGGGGAAAACCACCTTTTTGACTAATATATAATACATTTTCACCCAATTACAAGTGGCCATGTACAACTGTTATCAAAAATGGATGCATAATCATAGTAGAATAATAGGCAATCATGCAGGAATGCACTAAAGAAAGAGAAAGTTATGCTGGAAAGGAAAACGGATGATCGGGTGCCTACTGATCCCTACAGATCCTCAAAAGAGCGACTCCTTACAGGTAGATTAGAAGTGCCCCAGAACATCTTTAAACTGGCTTGACCTACACTTTAATGGGCTTTGGTGAGGTTTTCTAGACGGGGCAGCCTATGGTTATCCCCGTGGGCCATTGGGTTGATAGTAAAAGTCAAGTATAGGCTATGACGGCATTATGGAGTGGTGGAGCCTATCCCAGCATGCTTTGCACAAATACGGAATCATACCAAATAGTTGTCAGCCCCCAGTCAGTTGCAGTAGTCAAAGGGACAACTAAAAGTATCTAGTTCACCTGAGTTAAACAGGTTTGTCCTGTCAGAGAAAATCGGAGCAAATAAAGGAACCACACTGCCACACTGGCAACAGATGAAGCATTTGTGACACATCTGCAACTATAATTATCAAGAGTCCAAGATGATGCCTTTTTAAATTGATTTAAGCACTATGAGATCCAAACTTTGTGGAGTCATTAACAAACCCAAAGGTTCGCTGACCACAGAAACCGCAATCAGGACAGGCACATAAAAAAAGCAGACACAATTCAACCTGTTTGATGAAACATGCACAAAATCTGCTCTAATGACACATGAAAGTGTAGCCTTTTATATTTACGTCACCTCTGCCACCGCGTCCTCCTTCACACTCTTTTTTGCTCTTTTTCAGGTCTGTAGTACTGGCCGAAGGACCGTGTAAACGCGGCTTGTAAAAGGATCCCACCGTGGTAAGAAAATGTGCTTGTTGCACACACTGATACAAACACGTTAACTTGTCTTTGCTGTCACCCTGCCTTCCCTGTATTTCCTGTCCTCCAACTCGTTCTCGTTTATTTCCCTTTCCTCATCTGTTCGTTCTCGTTCTGCTCTGTTCCAGGTTGGTCGTACTGTGTAGAGAGGAGCCCGCTCAGCTCTCCAGGCTCCTCAGCCATGGCTCTGTTGGGCTACCTGAAGAGCTTGTTCATCCTGCAGCTGCTGATGGGCTTTGTGTTCGTGGTGAGCGGCCTCATCATAAACTTCATCCAGCTGTGCACATGTATCCTCTGGCCGATCAACAAGCAGCTCTACCGCAGAATCAACTGCCGGCTCTCCTATTCCCTCTGGAGTCGTGAGTAGAAGACGTTCTACTACAGCTCTGTCTTCATTATATATTCTATATAAAATATTTGTAAATAAGTAAAGTAGGGCTGTCACTATTTAAAATTAACAAAAAAGAACCTCAAAGTAGCCTTACTAGGATGTTCTATGAACCAGCAGAGAGCACACTAACAATTCATAAAAGCTTTAGCTGTTTAGGGTAGAGAGTCTGTGTCTAAAAAGAAACATGGAGGAGGAAAAGGAAGCAAAGCTGAAGCCAGAATTTTAAAATATCAATCAAACCCCACTCTTGAAAACTATTGCTCTTTCAAACATGTTTTTGTGAAAAATGTGACAGCTCTTATGTAAAAAGTAAAATGCTGATCATTCTTTGTAGGTTGCGATCCATACCACGTTAATAAGGAGCCTTCAGGCTGAATAACAAAACAAACAAAACAATCATGCAGCTTTTTCTGCTTTATCCTAATGCATGCTGGACCAGGCCCCAACCTTCCTATCATCCTAAATGAGATAATTTAATCTGTAAAACAAACTTGCACATCTGATGTTTTTCATGTGACCGTTTCCTTGGTCCTCTCCCAAATCCTGGACACCATTGTAGACTAGTCACCCGTTGTTTAAATCGGTGAATATGAAAGCCTTGGTAAACTGATTACAGCATGAATTGCTGTTAAATTAATCAGAACAAACCGGGCTTGTGTTCCGACGGAAAGGCCGTTTTTAGATATTGTGTTGTGTTTGTCATTGGTTTGCTAATCCACATTGTCGTCTCTGGGCAGAGCTGGTGATGCTGCTGGAGTGGTGGTCAGGCACAGACTGCACCCTATACACCGACCAGGCTACGGTGGACAAGTTTGGTAAAGAGCATGTCATCATCATCCTCAACCACAATTACGAGATTGACTTCCTCTGTGGCTGGACCATGTGTGAAAGATATGGTGTTCTAGGGGTCAGTTAATTACCAAAATATGACTATGTAATCAATATGCTCAAACCCACTTCTGTATGTCTTTGAATTCATTCGTGAACATCAGATCTTGCTCTTGATGACCAGGTCGGACTAAAATCCTGTTTGTGAGTAATTCAGGCTTCATCATTAAAAGCCACACCTCTCCCACCCTCCCCTTCTCCTCTAGAGTTCAAAGGTGCTAGCCAAACATGAGCTACTGAAGGTTCCTCTGATTGGCTGGACCTGGTACTTCTTAGAAATAGTCTTCTGCAAAAGAAAGTGGGAAGAAGACCGAAAGACTGTCTTCAGAGGACTAACCAGACTCAAAGACTATCCTGAATTTATGTGGGTAGGTACATACCAGAAACACTCGATCTGCCTTCTGTGTCAGTGTAAACGTTTGGCTGTTAGCCACCAAACCAGCTCACAGTAGTGTTATACACACTTTAAAGATTCTAACCATTAAAGATTCTAAATGCACAACATGGATACTTCATTTAAAGCAGAATTCTTGTTAATGTTCATTGGTGTAGCTTCAGTCATCAGCTAGACTATTGACCACACTCAGCTAATTGCTGAGATTGCGGCACATTTACTGGCCAAGAAATAACAATTCAATTAATTCAATGTGTGAGCACAACTAGAAGAAGCACAGTCAGTCAAAGGTCAACCCGAACATCCGTCTGTAAGCTGTGATGAAAGATGAAAGTACAGTCTGGGAGTTTTCTTAAAAGCTTGTATGCTTGTGTTTCTAAAGCTCTGCTGTTAGATTTGGTGAAACAGTGTTATAAGAAACAATAGCCAAAAATACAAAAAAATAGATCTGAGTTATGATAATCCAGTTTTATCCTTCAGAGATTCAAAGGAAACACTTAAGAAAAAAAAATCCTCTTATCTTGCACAATTAGGAAATCCAGATGTCGCCCTTTGACCCAGTTTCTCTCACCTAGATTTATCTCTGCAGTGAATTACAAATCAAGTTCCCCAGAGTGCGCCAGCTGTATTTAAAATCCCTCAACAGGAGGTTGTGTTTTTTATTTCGCTCTGTGAAACCTCATGAACTGAATTTCAAGTTTCCACTGTGCATCAACATTCTGAGGAGGTTGTTGTACCTTCAGATGCAAAAGAACTGTTTTATGTTTTAATTAAGGTGCAGATCCTACTGTAATACACTTTTTATTAATCTATCTTGAACTGTACCTTATGGGTACTTGTATACAATGATATTGAGTGCATTTTTTTAATTTAAAAACTCCAAAGCCAAGTGTCAAGCACAGTGTGTTGCAGATCTCCATATGACTCAACAAGTTTTGAGCTGAGATTAGGCAGATCAGCAGTTGATCTAATTACCCCTTAAGCAGTCTGATGATGGATAAGCCTCTGGGTGCGACCTCCAATATTTCTGTGCATCAGGTAGAGCCAGCAGGTGTCCGGTCCAAGATTTTCTTCACCAAGGCCCTCGTTAACAGTCCTAACTAGCAACTTTTAATAATTGCTGCTTGCTTACAGATATTGCATATTCATATGCAGTTGGCATTTGTTCATATACATTGAACCTTGAGTTAGCATCGGGCTACTGCTAATGACCCATCTTTGTATGTCTATAGATAGACAAGGGAAACACTCTTTGGTGGTGATGTACTTCATGTGCCTACTTTAATAACACAGACTTAAATAGTGATTTAATGATGTTACATTCAGGCAAATTTGATCTGTAATTCAACCAAGCAGAAGTAGCGTAGATGATGGGACAAGATAAAGGAGGTCATCCCAAGTGTGTGGGATTTTTTTTTTATTTTATTTGAGTGTGTGTGTGTGTGTGTGTGTGTGTGTGTGTGTGTGTGTGTGTGTGTGTGTGTGTGTGTGTGTGTGTGTGTGTGTGTGTGTGTGTGTGTGTGTGTGTGTGTGTGTGTGTGTGTGTGTGTGTGTGTGTGTGTGTGTGTGTGTGTGTGTGTGTGTGTGTGTGTGTGTGTGTGTGTGTGTGTGTGTATATATATATATTAACACAGCTCTTCTCCTCCCACAGTTTCTGCTGTACTGTGAGGGAACCCGCTTCACACAGCAGAAGCACCAAATCAGTATGCAGGTCGCGGAGAGCAAAGGCCTGCCCAAGCTCAAGTATCACCTGCTCCCCCGAACCAAAGGATTCACCACCACACTGCAGTGTCTCAAGGGCACAGGTGACACACACACACACACACACACACAAAGTTTTATCATGTTCACGACACGTGTGTCTTCGGCGCCTAATCTCTGCTCCTCCTACAGTGACTGCAGTGCTGGATGTGACCCTCAACTTCAAAGACAACCAGACTCCCACCCTCCTGGGCATCGTCAACGGCAAGCAATACAAAGCCGACCTGAGCGTGAGGTGAGCGCCACTCGCACCAGCGACGGTCAACTTATTGCAATGTGATGCATTACGCTGTCAGCCAGGTGTATTGAGTTTCATTAAATGGAAGACCGATGAATGGGTGGTTAAATCTGTGGGCCTCATGCTAATTGCATTTCTGTCCCGACAACAATGGAGGAGACAGTGGGAGCTGTTGGAAACGCTGGCGAGTTTCCCAGCGTGTTAATGGTTCGGAACAATAACTCTGGGCACTGCTCATGGGTGAGGAGCTGGCCAGGAGGCGGACTGGGATGACTCCCACTCGGATGGCTGCAAAATGATGTTGGCTGTCTGGGATTGAACAAAACAAACACAGTAAAAGAAAACATGGTTTAAAAAACATACAGAATATTTATCCATCTTGTAATAAAGCTATTTATTTGACTAGAATCAGTGTAAATGACCAGTGGGGTTTGAGGCTTAAACCACAGCATAGAAAAAGTGATTAATAGTATAGTGTAATTTTGGGTCAAGGGGGCCCCCTGGTGGTCAGACTCTACCACAACACACAACCAGTGATATTAATATTATATTTTTGATATTATATTTTATAATAATATTATGTGATTATTCAGCATTTCTGTAGCATGTATTTTTACTTACCAATAGTTGTTTTGGGTTTGTCATATGTTTATGTCAAAGAACGGAAGATACAGCTGCTGTGTTTCCATGGGCAACACGGCTAAACTGAGGCTGGTTCAGTCAGTGTTAACTGCAGATAAAAACATAGTGTTTGGTTGATTGGCAAGAAAGAGACAAATGGCAAGCAGATGGTAATAGTGTTTTTTTATTTTTTGTTTTTTTTCCTTGTCCTCTTTGTTGTAGTGTGAAAATTGCTGCATAAACTGGTGATGCAAAATAGTTTTTGATGGCTGTCTTTTATTGTGCAGTAACATTGGTTGTTCTGAATTCGTGTTTTACTGAAATCCAGATGTTGCTACAGATGACTTTCCATCCACTGTGTGTTTAGCCGGTGGCGGCTCAATGTTTGCAAATATCCGACTTTCAATCATGTTCAGTTCAAGTCTGTATCCGCACCTTTCTTCAAGGTGTATTTGTTTCATGAAAAACAAACTAATTCCTTCCTTTTTAATAATTAAAAATGACTCCTTTTGTATTTTCTTCATCCAGGCGGTTCCCTGTGGAGGACATACCAGATGATGAGCAGGAGTGTGCCAACTGGCTGCACAAGCTCTATCAGGAGAAGGTAAAACTGGGCACAAATGATAAAACTGTATAAGGGATCTGCTACAGAAAAAAAAAGACCAGAACAATTATTTGGAAATACAGTATATTAAAATGCCTGTATTAAGCATTAGTGAATATGTAATAATGAATGCTTGCATATTAATTCTCATTAAAAGTGTCAAAAGCCCTATGAGTTTCTCATAAATGTTCACTGCATAGTTAATTAATAATCAATGCACATTGGTGTTTAATCAAAGGTAAGTTGGTTAAACTCAAATGCTTGTAACACTTTTCTTACAAGTTCTTAAAAATATCTGATACTCAATGTTTGTTATACAATATTTATATTAACATTTAATTATGCTTTGATGTTATTAAATACCTTATAGGCCCTATTGCATATTAGCTGTTTATGACCCTAATATTATTTTAGACCCTAATATGAAGTATTTCCATCTATTTAGTAATACACATACTGTGCATTTTTGACCAAATTGAATCTTTTATAGTATGTAAGTGCATTTGGCTCATTAAAACTCTTAATGACCCAAATGCATCTCTGTATGTTGACTTCACTGGATGCCACGTTTCTTCTTGTCCTGCTCAGGATGCCTTACAGGAAATCTACAACAAGGAAGGCAAATTCCCCGGGCCCGTAGTCATCCCACCCCGCCGGCCATGGACGCTGCTCAACTTCTTGTTCTGGGCCACCCTGCTGCTTTCGCCCCTTATCAAATTTGCTTGTGGAGTGGCAGTCAGTGGCTCCCCCCTCCTCATCATCGGCTTTATCATCTTCCTCATCATAGGTGGGTAAAACATGGCACTGAAATCTTCCTTCTCTTAGGAATCAGTCTGCGAAACGAGAAATTTCACGCCGCTTTTTCTTTTCTCTTTTGTCCCCTCTCTCCAGCCTCTATAGCCATCCGCCGCCTCATAGGGGTCACCGAGGTGAAGAAAACAGGCTCCAGTTACGGCAACCCGGAGACCAAGAAACAAAACTAAAGTGTGTCACCCCCCTCCGTGTCCAGCCGTCTCCGTACGGCCGCCCCGCGGCGTCTCACCCCTTCCCAACTCCACTCTCCTCCTACTGTCGTGTCAGTTGGTAGGCGGGGAGGAGTCCCAGCTGTGAAAACATAATAGAGACCAGAGTTAGAAATACTAATGGCACTAGTGAGCGCGAGAAAGAGAGAGAGCGAGAGAGCATGAAAGGTCTGGAGTTCAGGCTCTCTGGTGTAACACAGAACACGAGGAGGGGGAGATGCAGTACTGTAACCCCTGCATCTTTCTTAACCCAGCTAGCGACCCACTGTCCCCATTAAATCCCGGTAACACCCGAGGTTAAGCCGTCGGAGGTCACACGGTCAGCCCAGTCAACTCGTCCTTAACGAGCAAGCTCTCGCCCATTTCCTGCTTTGCGCTACTGACCTCCACTCCTGTCCCAGTCACCGGCCTACCAGCGAGAGGCGGCATGCTCGTCGCTTTTCATCACCAAACACAAGCCCATCTCTTTCTGATCTTTTTTAAATGTAACCTCGATCCAGGGGCAGTGTGTTTCTGCAGCTGACATCTCCTTCCCCCCTTTTATTTAATTATTTTTTTTTTTGTTCACAAAGTGGGACTTGTAATAGGGACTGGTGCCTTGAGGCCCAGCCTGATTTCCTTTGTTTTAAAGGATCAGTTCAGGTAAACCACGTTAAAAATAATAAATAAAAATGGCCACTCAACGTCTAGTTTATTAGCTGTGCAAATAGCTTTTTTTTTTTTTTTTTTTTTTTGGGCTGGAGTCTGCAACACTTTAAGATTTAATCACTGTATTACAATGGAGGTGAATAGAGTTGTCTCCGTGGTGCTCAAATCATTGTGAAAATTATCAACATCTTGTAAAGAGAAGAAATAATTTGAGCTTTTCAACAAATTTGAGCACCAGCGATGGGATTGCATTCACATTTATTGTAGAGAGGTCAGATGGGTAGATCACACTATCCATGGCTACTTTACACAAAAAACACAAGTTTGGGAAAGGTGTTTTTTTTTTTAATATAAATCTGGTATTTTGGTGAGTTGACCCTTTAACATCCTGGTTTGGAGAGGTTGGAGTCTGGTGAACTATAATAAGGGCTCTGAATGTGAAAACTGTCCTTATTAAGGATACCTGCCATCTGTTACAGGTCTCATTAGTAACCAGCAGCACCAACACCCACAGACATCACACACACACACACAACCACACATATTTCACTTCTTTTTACCTACTTTCACAGAAATAGGAATTTTGCATGTATTCTTATGATTGATTTGAAGACATAAACAAACCATCTCTAACCCCCCCCCCCCAGCAATCCCAGTCCAAGCACCAAAGCAGTTCACCCCCCACCACCCCTTCGGCCCCTCAGCCGTTCACACTCGAGGTGGAGCGCAGCCTGTTCTGGTTGATGCGACTGTTCTGCCGCAGCTATAAAATGGCAGCAGACCCGGATTCCTAAAATAGGTCACACACTGTCTCCATGTAGCCTCTCAGCTGTTCACATATTAGTTTGCTGTCCAGATATAGACTCGAGTAGAGATGTTTCAACCTTTGCCTTAAATCGAGCTAGCTCGGGCAAGGGATTTGCATACCACCCACCTCTTACCTCTGTTTAACGTTCAACCTCTTCATAAATAAAAATGTAAGTTTATTCATTTGGATTCAACACCAAATTGTTAGTGGAAAAACTGGCAAACTAGAAAGTGGTCAAGTTTTTACTATGAACAAAGTCATTCAGCTTTTTGAAGGCTGTTGCTTACACATCATGTGCAGAGCAGCTGTTTACTGTCAGTACAATAAAAAAAAAAAAATAATATAAACTTGCCATAGTTGATGCACTTGAAATTTTTACACATTTCGCTGTTTTAGAACCGGGTCGACAGATTTTTGTTGGTTTGTTTAACTCAAATTAAATGAACTGTCGTAACTGCAAACAATGGTAGAGAGACATGCCCCCCCCTCCCGTGCCACATGTACTATAATCATAAATCCACTTTTATTGATTTATAATTTTGGGGATCATCATCTTCTCGACAGTGATATCGACCCCCCCCCCCCCCCCCCTTAGTGTTATCTCAACCCAGACAGATTTCATGCAAGCCTTAATAGACAGTGCTGCTTAATTTTTGTGTGAAAACCCAGATGCTAACTGAGCCCCTGTGGTAGAGAAGAAATAAGAAACTGTCCTCCAGAGCTGCCGGGCTTCGTTGCCTGGGCAGCTTGTTCTACAATTTTAACCAGAATCAAAAGCAACATGAGAAATTAATGAAGTCGACTTTTTACAAGAAGACACTTTTGAGTTGCGTTGCATCAAATATTTGTGAAAAGCTTTAGGACCATTTTTTTTGTTTTGTTTTGTTTTTTCTCCATTTAATCCCAACGTAACGGCATCAGATGCTACTGCAGGTCCAACTCTACCTCTCAGTCAGTAAAAACAAGTATTCTAAAGCAGAAAGGATGCGGAGACATTAGAAACCCCCCTTTTTAGGCTGGATGTTTTTATTCAGTAATAACATGTATGTTTGTTTTTTTTCCCTGAACTCTTGAATGGAATCAATTAACAGCATCGACACAACAGATTTTTCTTTTTTTTTTGTTTTTCTTTTTTAAATCTCATAGATCAGTTAGTTGCACTTCTTGCGCCAGCTTTTGTTTTCTAAGGCTATTTTTATGTTCTATTACGACACCTAAGAATATTAAAGAATTTAATCACAAAGCAACTTCTTACTCTTTTGACTTATTTGGATCTGTGTCACTTTCTATGTGCAGACGGCAGTCGAGATTTAAAAAAAAAAAAAAGGGAACACGGCGCAGCCGGATACCAGGGGCAGGGGTAGCTGAGTAGACACACATACACACACATGCAGAAGATGCAAAAATAGGGTTTTGAGTTTTCCTCCTCCGATTTTTTTTCTCCTTCCATCAGCTCAGCCATTTTCGCAGAGGCACGCTGACATCCATCCTCCATTGGTCATAATGCATCCGCCGATCCTCCGATGAGAGAGTACAAGGTCACACACGTGACAGTATGTAAAGACTGTGTTAAATGGAAAATGTGTACATAAAGTAAATGAAAAGAGAATGTCACTTACTTTTAGAAAACTGTAGAGATGTACTTAGCTGTCCTTTTGCAATAGACCCTTTGAATGACCTAAACCAATTTTTCATCAAATGTCCCCCGGGGACGTACAGTCGCGCCGTTAGTGCGGCTAAGATGTTGAGAGGCTGTATAAACGTTGTACATAATGTAAATTTACGAGTATGAAAGTCACTTTTAGAAACTGCAAAGACGCTCCTGTGTTTGTTTGGCGATAGCTCTTTTGAATGACGGGCCATGCGTTCAGGCTACAACCAAATGTCACCAACAACCAATGAGGTGGGGGGGGGGAGCTACAGCAGAAGAAGATGATTTAAACTTCTCTGGCCTCCAGGGTGCAGACGTTAGTCTCGACATCTCGCCCCTCCAGGGTTGGAGCTGTAAATACCTTCTGGTGATGCCTACGTTGCAAACGGCTGTAGTCACAGGTGATGCTTACAGAGCCTATTTTTCTTTCTTTGTTTTTTTCCAGACTTTGTAATTAATCACGGTTTCACTTTTTTTGCATGATGTGCGTTTATTGCACAGTCACTGAATCGAGTTAATTCTGACTCAGGGACTCTTTTACAGGCAATGCAACAGCTGTGGCATTAACTCTGAATTTGACTCTGAATAAAATGGCTTTCTGAGGAAGCTTAAAGGCTGTGATTCTTGCTTCTGTTGACGCTGCACCTTTATGTTCAAGTATCTGGATTTGGATCCTTTTAAAGCTGCTGAAAACTTCAAATATTACATTTCTCTTAAATATTTCACTAATAGAGCCACAAGCAAAGTTTTGTCATGAGAACATAATTTTATATTTTTTATTTGCACCGTGTTTTCTACAAGAAAGGTTCCTTTAACTTTAAAATAATTTCTTCTACTTTTACAGTAAACTGTACTGCTGGATGCAGTATACAAAGACACCAAGCAACTGTTTTACTGTATTTAAATGTTGCCCAGTCATGAATGTTGATTTTCAAGAAAACTCTTAACTTTACTATAAACCGATTACTATAATTCAATTACACGGATGTGTCAAGTGTTTACTTTGTGATAATGATGTCGAACGATTACCCAGAGGACGGAGTTTTTATGACCGGTTTGGTTGGCCGGACTTCGACCTGTCAGGGAAAAAGCTGAGTTAAAACGCTAAAGCGGGACTCGACGTTGAGGACGGAGGAGGTGGTTTCATTTTGAGTGAACGTTCCAACAGAATGAAAGTTTGAGGAGGACGAGGGTTCCCGATGACCCACAGAGCACCGGCACAGAGAGGTAAGTGGTTTGGGTTGAGAGTGTACGGAGGCAGAAGAGCGATTTTACAACAAGGCCTGTCAGGAAGTTTATTATATCACAGGCTCCTAAACAACAGCTGCAGATGTTGAATTGTAAATGTTACTTATTATATATATCTAATAAGTAACATTTACTATATATATGTTTTTTCTTAGCACTTTAATTTGGATTTGCTGACCATGTTGTTGTGAAAGTTGATTCTTGACATTGGAATAGCAGTGAACATTTCACGTCCATCTAGTAGCTATTATGGAACCTTTGACTGTCAATTGTTTTGAAAAAAAAAAAAAAGGCTTTCAGTGTCAAGACCAGATGATTTGAGGTTCATTGCTTAAAATAATTGTATCTTTCAAAAATAATAATTCACCTAATAATATATATATGTATTTATGTATATATATATATATATATATATATATATATAGTTAGTTGATGAAAGTTATGGTTAGTTGCAGAAAATGAAACTCGGGCTATACTAACAATTTGAATAATCTTTGCTTTTTTGTTCATAAGCAAAACTGCCAACAATTCACTGGTTTATGCCTCACAAAAGTAGTAGTTTCATGCTCTTTATCTTACATGATAGTAAATTGAATATATTTGGATTTTGGACTGTTGATCAAACAAACCAATAAATCCAACAATGTCATCTTTTCTGACTCTATATAAACTAAAAGAATAAGAAAGTTAGATCCACTGTTGATGGAAACCGTCGTTAGCGGTTTGCATGATTATCATTGACAACATGTGGGTTATCTCATGTAAAGCTGTTGCTGAGTGTCCTCGTCTTGTTGCCAGGCGACCAGTGTTGTCCCCGGGACCTGAGGATCGTCCTGCTGGGACATGGCTGGCTGGAGAAGTGCTGGATGGGCAACGCCATCCTGGGCCGGCGGATGTTTGAGGTCGGCAGGGACGTGACGATGTGCGTCCGGCGGCAGGGGGTCCTCGCTGACGGGCGCCGGGTCGTCGTGGTCAACACCCCCGACAGGTGGATCCGGTACTCGGCCCTTGACCCCGGCCTGGTGAACGCCGACATGGCGGCCTGCGTGTCCACGTGCCCGCCGGGGCCTCACGCCTTCCTTGTGGTCGTGCCTATGGGCCCCCGCCGAGGCAGGGAGTGGAGGGTGGAGGGGCCTCTGGAACTGCTCGGCGACGCGCTGTGGAGAAACGCCATCGTGGTGTTCACCAGGAGCGAGCGGCAGAGGGGGGCGACTGTGGAGGCTTTCGTCGCAGGATGGAGGTTCCTCAACACGTGTTTGGACAGGTGTGGACAGAGGTACCACCTTTTAGACACAAGCTCCCGGGGAAAAGAGGACAACCTGCAAGTGGCCGAGCTTATGGAGAAGATCCAGGCGATGGTGGAAGGAAACAGGAAGGTGGGAGGGGCCGGTTACGTGTCTGTAAAGGAGGAAATCACTAGAATAACCGTGAAGGACAGAAAGGAGGTGGAAGAGAGGGCGTCTCTGAGGAGAACCAACGTGTACGAGGTCAGGTGTACACTCAGATCCCTGATGGGTAAGCAGCACTTAAAGCCCTCATTGTGTGGGTCTTCATACAATGGGTCTCTACCTTTTTATTACAGCTACTGCATTCACCCACAACTTTACTGCTTAGTTCCAGCATTTTTATCAATTAAAAAAGCTCAGATAAACCAACCGTGCACCAAACAGCAGGCAGATAAATTTAGAGGCTACCTGGTGAACATCGTGGAGCATTTAGCAGTGAAAGAGACACATATTTCTCTCAGTCGGTGCAGTGGTGGGTGAATATGCGACTTAGATTCACCAGATGGACAGAAGCACAGCTCCAAAGCAGCGCTACTGTTGCTGGATGCTCAAGCTATCGAGTTTATGACATCAAATTAAAAGATTATCGTGCATCAGTGGTGCGTTCACAACTAGTTCCTGTTGCCCCCAGGTGGCCAACCAGTTCTTGCAGGTCCAACGCTGTGCAGAGGATGCAGGATTTGTCCGTTGAAAGCAGCATGTAAAGTTAACACTGCCCCAAAGGCGCCACATGTCAGGCTCCAAATGATGTCCTTTAAATAACAAACACCCACAACACAGGGAAATCCTGCATATTGTCGTAAAGTAAAAAAAATACTTAAATTTTTCATTTAATTGAGTTGTGCAAGAAAGGATCCTTATGTCATATTCTTATTGACTAAATCAAGGTTTTATAACATGTAGCCCACGGTCCAGAACCAGCCCACTGAATGACTGTAAAAACACAAAAAGTTGGGCCGGTTTCTTAACAGAAATGTGAAGTAAGTGAGCATCTCTCAGGTCTCATGAGATAATAATACTTACAGATTTATTGTGAATAATTTATAAAGCAGAAGATAACTTCACTTTAATTAATAATTATAATTTAAATGCATGAATATGAAAATAATAAGACATCATAGTGTTGAAATTTCTTTTGTTTTCTTAAAACATCTCTCTTGTTTTCTAAATTTAATATTAATACATTTATAATGTATTTCTTTATATAAAAAGAAGAGGAGGTGTTATTCATACATACATTTTCACTGTTTTTTTCTTATGTTCTAAATTATGGTATTTTTTTAGGGGACTATCCTCCTCTCTCGATCCTTCGGATTCTGATTGTGGGTCCAAGGCATGTTGGGAAAAGTTCAGCTGGAGACGCCATTCTCGGCAATGACGTCTTCCACGCCGGACAGTCGACGTCGCTGTGCACAGAGAGAAGGAGCGAGGTCCACAATAGGCGGGTGTCAGTGGTGGACACACCCGGCTGGAACGGCAGGTACTGCTCGGAGGACACGCCGCAGGACGTGCTGCGGCAGATTACCCGCGCCGCATCTCTGCACGCCCCCCACGGCGTCCTGCTGGTCCTACGCTGTGATGAGACCTTCACAGAAAGCGACCGGCTGAACGTGGAGGAACACGTGGGCCGGCTGGGGGCTCAGGTGTGGACCAGAACTGTCGTGCTGTTCACGCGGGGGGACGCGCTGGGCGTCGCGCCCATCGAGTGGCACGTCGAGACGTGGCCCGCCCTGCGCTGGCTGGTGAACAGATGCGGGGGCAGATACCACGTCTTCAACAACCCGACTAAGACCGGAGACCCTCAGGTGCGAGATCTCCTGGAGAAGATTGAGGAGACAGAGCTGAGCAATGATGCTGGATACTTGCTGAGCAGATACATGAAAGTCCAAGAGAGCAATGGAAAGCTGAAGCAGGGGTCCAAGAAGCTGGAACGACAGCTCATGAAGGCGAAAGAAGAGAATGACCTCCTGAGGAAGGAGAGCATAGCGGAGGGCGTCGTTGAGGAGGATGAGCAGATTGAAGCCCTGAAGGTGACAACACAGATGGAGAAGGAGGAAGGAGAGAGGCGAAGGAAAGACCACGAAGAAGAGATTTGTAGGAGATTAATGGAGGTTGAACAGGAGAACAACCGACACAAACAGGTCATTATGGAGAAGGATAGAATGATAATGAGCCTGAGGGAAAGGTGCACGGAGAAAGATAAAGTGATGGAAGCGATGAAGCACAGCAGCAAGGTGAAAGAGGCAGAGCTCCAAGAACGAGAAGCCGAGGCTTTCAGGGAACTGTGCAGGAGCAAAGACAAAGAACTGGACCAAATGACGATGGATCATGAAAGAGACAAAAGAGAGCTCAGGGAAACGATAGATGAGCTGAAGAGAGAAAAGGAAGACACCAAGAAGGAATTGAAAGCCTACGTCGAGGGAATGCAGAGGCTCCACCAGAAAAACGACACTGTGGACATCACCAAAAGCCGCTACAGGAAAACAGTGGTGGACATCAAGTCATGGGGATCCACATTACCCCTGAGTCACCATGGCGATGCCAGCAAACCCAGTGAGTACTGATCAGGACAGGAATTCTGCAGCCTGGTGTTTAGTGAGTGACACCTTCACTTGTTTGACTGATGCCAGTAATGTCTCTCAGGTACAAAGACACACCAGGACACCGACGTTACTCTGCTCCATGAGGAGGTGGGTACAAATGGACCTTTCCTACTTAATTAGATTTTTTTTTCTTTTCAGAGGAAGCCTAAAGGCTGACGTTGCATTTCATGTTCAAGTATCTGAATTTGTGTCCTTTAAAGCCGCTAAAAACTTCACATATTAAATTTCTTACTATTCACATTGAATATTTGACTAATGGAGCCACAAGCAAAGTTTTGGCATGAGAATAATAATTTTGTATTTTTTTTTAATTTATTATTTTTTTTTTTCGATAATAATTTGTACACTTGCACAATGTTTTCCACAAGAAAGGTTACTTACTACTGAATGCAGTATGCAAATATATGTATATATATATATATATATATATATATATATATATATATATATATATATATATATATATATATATATATATATATATATATATATATATATATATATATATATATATATATATATATATATATATATATATATATATATAGAGAGAGAGAGAGAGAGAGAGAGAGAGAGATTATATGTGTGCAATAAAATAATTATATGGTCTATTCTTCAGTCATTCAACAGTCACCACCTAAAAAATAATCAGGAGACTAAAAGTAAAAATACTTTATTCCTTTTTGCACACAGTCAACTTTATTTTTGATAACAAGCATGCCCATCAGGGCAGTTTCAGTATTGTTGCTAAAAGAAGCCTAAAAACAGATTTCTGTAAGAGGGGCAGCAGACAGACATATTAATGAATTTCTTTTACACAGATTTCCTCACAGAACAAGGCCACAGACCAAATGTTGCAGCCTGAGGTCAGCTGGACCCGGTCGCTTCGGAGGGCCGGAGGTGCCGCGCTGGGGGCCGCGCTGGGGGCCGCGGTGGGGGCGCTCACCGGATCCTACAGAGTCACCACGGGGGTGACGGCCAGGTCAGCTATGGGGGCTGCAACGGGGGCTCTGCTGGGGACCCTGCTTGTCCAGGAAGCCGCCTGGCCCCAGTGGAGGAGAAACGGGGTTAGCCGCCACCAGCAAGTGAATCTCTACCACGACTCATCTGAGTAATAATAGTGATTACCAGTAAAATCAAAATACTCACTATATATATAAATATATATATACAGTATACACCGTACTAGGTGTAAAAATAATAACAGTAAAGTCAGTTAACCTTCCTCTAGTGTTAGGGTCGGCACCGACCCGTTTTTAGGTTTAAATGCATAGAAGTCCTACATAAATTTGTTTATTGGATCAAGACTTTTTGACTTTGTCAGGAACTTCTATTTAAACAAAATAAAATTAAAAAAAACAATTTTACTAAATTATAAAATATTCTAGTGAAAATTATGACCTTTGTGGTGTTAGTTATAATATAAGATTATAAAACAATAATAAGTGCAAAACTGAAATCATAAACACACTATCAGCCCACAGCACACAGCCAGCTCCTTCTCCAACCACTGGAGCTTCAGTTAGGGGCTTCTCTCTCTCTCTCTGTCTCTCTCTGTCTCTCTCTGTCTCTCTCTCTCTCTCTCTTTCTCTCTCTCTCTCTGTCTCCCTCTCTCTCTCTGTCTCTTGTTTGACAAACAAACATGGACATGTCCAGGGATGTATGGTTTCTTGTAGAGTACACATCTCCATTTTACAACATTCAACAATGAGAGGATTTACTACAAGGCAAGCTCTGCATCATATCTTTGCTGACACACAGCAGCATTTATGACAAATCTTGAAGGAAAAAAAGTCATGGGCAACATGTGGAATAACATTGGTGAGGAACTTCTGGATGCCTACATTGGTGTTCTTTTTCTTGCTGGAGTATACAGATCCAGCAATGAGACACTGATAGTCTCTGGGATGCATCAACAGGCAGGAATATTTTCCAGGCAACAATGTCACTTCAGACCTTTCGAATGATATCAAGAGTCCTCAGATTTGACAACAGAAACACCAGAGCAAAATCTGACAAACTCACTCCCATCAGGATGTCTGGGAGAGATGGCTGCAGCTCCTTCCACTGATGTTCAACCCAGGGCCAGAGGTTACAGTAGATGAATGTTTTCTCCCTTTCCGTGGAAATTGCCCCTTCCGGCAATACATGCCCAGTAAGCCAGGCAAATACGGCCTAAAAATCTGGGCAGCCTGTGATGCAAAAACCAGCTATGCATAGAATCTAGAGATTTACACAGGCAAATCTGCAAGTGGCATCCTTGAAAAAAAAACAAGGAAAACGAGTAGTTCTCAACATGACTTCTGGACTGCAGGGTCACAACATCACTTGTGTTTGTTTGACCTTGCAAATCTACATTTTGTATTATTACTAGTTCTGGTTTTAATTTTGTATTTGAATACAAGTTCTATTTTTGAAAAAAAAAAACTTGTTTTTTGCCTTTTCCTTGAAGTAAATAAATGGGTCGAAATTGACCCATAACACCATAGATGTTACTATAGTTAATAATATTAAAATTAAAAAAATAATAATTATGAACATTTAAGAAATGTGCTCTAATACCCCTCAGTAATAGTCAGGTAACATAACAACTGTTTATTTATTTATATAATTCTCTTGAGGTTCATCTGAGAATTTTTTTATATTTAAAATGAGGGGTATTCTTTCAAAAGAAAGGCCCAGGGGGCCACAACAAAAGTGTTAAAACCAATCTTTTCTTGGATAAGAAACCTAACAAGCTAACCAAGAGGAAAGAACCACTTTGGATGATAAATAATTGTTTTTAGGGTGTTTTGTGGTTGATTTAAGATATGGGTCAAAACCGACCCGTTAACATCAGGGATGGTAGCAGAAAGCTAACACTAGAGGAAGGTTAAAAGCTCATGGGGAGTGTAGGTCTGTCTGTATAAACACTTAAATAAATCTCAATAAATATCCCTAATAACACAATCAGTGTTATATTCAATCATAGTGGAGAGTGTGTTTTATATGACACAATACACAATGATAATACTGAACGTCTGAAAGTCTGAGATTTGTGTGTTAATAATATGCTGATATGAGGACATACTTGTTTCCATGTGATGTCAGGTGACACTAATTGCATTTATCCCAGAGCAGAACAAAAGCCTATGAAGCTTATCCGTATATTTATACACGCTACAAAAGGCAAACTGGACTTTACAGTAACACAGTGTAAAATGGTTACTGGGGTGTGGATAAAGAGGGTAATGAGGATGCAGGGGTCTGCTCCAGCAGAATAAAGTCAGGAATAAACAGATATAGAAAATGGACAGACGCTTCATTAGTAAGCACATATCAATACCTGACTTCTTCATACATGTGACACATTTTCCAGACATCTTGAAAAAACAGACATCATGATGTATCTAAAAAAAAACACATTGAACTGCAACTTGGCTTCAGCTGGACACCTTATATTCATTACCTCTTCTTAGGCAATTTTATTTCAATGTAAACTAAACTCAGAATCCTGTTTCGGATTTTGGTCAGTTTAAATCCATATATCAGAGGATTCATTAATGGAGGGATGAGGAGAAATTCTATAGCGATGAGGTTTTGGAGACTTTGAGGTAAATCTGTGGAACCAAATCTCATATACATCAGTTCAAAAAGCAGTACAACAGTGAACAAGATTAAAGAGATTAAATGGGGCAGACAGGTCTGCATGAACTTTGCCCTGTCTTCCTTAGACCTCACAGACGTTTTAATTAGGTGCATATAAGTCCAAATGATGAAGACTGCGTGACAGAGATAAATGAAAATGATTGCATATGAGAGCACATTATTCAGGACAGTGTTAGTGTCAGAGCAGGCGAGTTTAACAATCACCCAGTTCACACAAAAGAGTTTCTGAATGTGTGAACCACATAACCTGAGTCTTGATGTCAGCAGAACATTGATGGAGAAGAGACAAAAAGGTGTAAGCCAGGAGAAACAGATCAGCTGAGAGAGCCTCCTCTTGGTCATTAAAGAGTGGTAGTGCAGCGGTCGACATATAGCCAGATATCTGTCATAGGCCATAACTGCTAGGGTGGACACTTCAGTGCAAGCAAATGAGTACATCACAAAAGCCTGAAAAAGACATCCACTGTATGAGATTTGTCGAGAAGACGACAGGAGATCCAACGGGAATTTGGGGTAGAAACCTGCAGTTCCATAAAGTCCATTGATGCAAACCGTGCACAACAAGATATACATAGGCTCATGCAGACTTTCACTTAAAATAATGATCAAGATGAGAGAGATATTAACAAACAAAATAATGCAGTAATACAACAATGTGAGTGAGAAGACGGTGACCCTGTAATTCATTGTCTCATTCACCCCCCACAGAGTAAAAACTCTTACAACCGAAACGTTTTCCATGACGAGAGAGCAAAAATTCCACCTTTCTTTTCAGCATGTAGCGGAACGACTCACACCCAGTTCGCTGGGAACGTGATCTCCTTCCACACCCTCTATTTATACCCTGTTACAACAACAACACATCAGCTGGTAATAGGAGTGGTCTGTTTGTGTGTTTGACTGACACAATCAGTGTGAAGGACTATTATTTTTTTCCCCTTTGATATTTAAGCTTCTTTTAAGCTTCATTTTAAAGAGTAATGCAGCTGAACAATGTCAAATAGGCCTGCGTCTATAAATTATTCCCCACATTGAGTCATCTTCTAATTATGTTCTTGATTAATCTATTAAAATAAAACCTATAAAATGTCAGTATTTAGTAAAAAAAAAAATATCAAATCAAAAAAAAGTTCAAAATCAAAATATATGATATAGAAACATCTTTTATGTGAAACATTACATCTGTTGCATTATATCTGGCATTTAATTGGAATACAAGCCCAGGATTTTTGTCAGTTTAAATCCATATAACAGAGGATTAATAATTGGGGGGTAGAAAGTAGAAATTCTATAGCAATGAAGTTTTAGAGACTTTAAGGTCATTTAATGGAGCCGAATCTCTTATACGCCAGATCAAAAAAACATTACAACAGAAAATATGAATAAAGAAAATAAATGGGGCTCACAGGTCTGCATAAACCTTACTGCCTTCTTTGGACCTCATACATTTTTTAATAAGTCCAAATGATGAAGAATGCATGAAAAACATAAACGAAAATTGTTGCATATGCAACAACTTTATTTGGAACAGTGTCAGTTTAACAATGATCCAATTCACACAATAGAGTTTCTGAATGTGTGAACCACATAACCCGAGTCTAGACGTCAGTTTAATACTGATGGAGAGAATAAAATAAAAGGTGTAAACCAGGAGAAACAGACCAGCTGAAGGAGCCTCCTCTTCGTCATCTATTGGTAATCATTGAAAACAACAACACGTCACCTGGGAAAAGGACGGGTCTGTTTGGTGTTTGACGGATGCAATCACTACGAAGTGCCCTATTTGGATAATCAGCGTGTTAGTTTAGCCTCTTTAATGTTTAGTCAAGTCATCTTTCAATTGTGTTCTATATAGTATTATAACTATCCTTTACCAGTACAAAAATGATATTCGGCTTACTATTATACACACACAGAAATCTAAACAAACAAACATGTCCTTTCACACGAGAGAGACCACAAACTAAGCACGGCAACATAAGTATTGATCTTGAAAACAAATCTCCATAAATAACCCTAATAACACATTCACAGTCATTTCATCGTAGCAAACACTGTGCGTTTTATTTTTATTTGATACTATGATAATATAATACTTCATTATCAGAGCAAATCTGACACCCTTCTTTCACTACAGCTGCTCCATTTACAATATCAATATATTCAACAAAGCACTACTTACCTATGACATAACATTACAATTACAATAGAAAAAGTTATACTGAATATATCATCGCCTGACTTACTCTTTCTTTTAAAAGAATAAAAATGTAAGGATCGTGCTAAGGAATGAACTCAAGCACAAGGCACAAATTAAGGTTTAAGTTGAAAGTTTAAATAATTGAAAATTCGTCTGCACAGAAGAAGAACTTCTAATGTGGGTACAGTATATTGAAAGTGTTTGTGTATGTGTGTCAGACAGGTTTGGTGTTGCATTTCATCCAAGAGCAGAACAAAACATGTCTTTATATCCTTAAAAACATTAAACTAGACATAAAATTGACACATTTTACAGGGTTACACACTTTATTGTATGCATGTATCAATACCTATATTACATTTTGCAGACATATTATACCTTAAAGGAAATAAAGGACTGCAAATTGGCTTCAGTTAGACACATTATCTATGGCATTACATCTCCTTAGGTAATTTTATTTGAATGTAAATTAACCCCAGGATACTGTTTCTGATTTTTGTCAGTTTAAATCCATATATCACAGGATTCATAACTGGTGGAAAAAGCAGAAATTCCATCGCAATGAAGTTTTGGAGACTTTGAGGTAAATCCGTGGAGCCAAATCTTTTATACATCAGATCAAAAACTATTACAACGAGGAACGTGATTAAGGAGATTAAATGAGGCACACAGGTCTGCATGAACTTTGCCCTGTCTTCTTTGGACCTCACACATGTTTTAATAAGATGCATATAAGTCCAAATGATGAAGAACCCGTGAGAAACATAAATGAAAATGATTGCATATGAAATCACGTCATTTGGAAGAGTGTCATTGTCAGAGCAGGCAAGTTTAACAATCACCCAGTTCACACAATACAGTTTCTGAATGTGTGAACCACATAACCTGAGTCTTGATGTCAGCAGAACGTTGATGGAGAAGAGACAAAAAGGTGTAAGCCAGGAGAAACAGATCAGCTGAGAGAGCCTCCTCTTGGTCATTAAAGAGTGGTAGTGCAGCGGTCGACATATAGCCAG
The DNA here is from genome assembly GCA_036785175.1 of Eupleurogrammus muticus. Lineage (NCBI taxonomy): Eukaryota > Metazoa > Chordata > Actinopteri > Scombriformes > Trichiuridae > Eupleurogrammus > Eupleurogrammus muticus. The sequence continues at coordinate 10,238,870 of JAYKQN010000001.1, forward strand.
ATATCTGTCATAGGCCATAACTGCTAGCATAGACAGCTCAGTGCAAGCAAACGAGTACATAACAAAAGCCTGAAAAAGACATCCACTGTATGAGATCTGTTGAGAAGAAGAAAGAAGATCTAAGAGGAACTTGGGGTAGAAACCTGTCGTCCCATAAAGTCCATTGATGCAGAAATTGCACAGTAAAATGTACATAGGCTCATGCAGACATTCATTAAAAATAATGATCAAGATGAGAGAGATATTAACAAACAGAATAATACAGTAATACAGCAAAGTGAATGAGAAGAGAGTGACCCTGTAAGCCGTCGTCTCATTTACCCCCGATAGAGTAAAAATGACAACAGAAACATTTTCCATGATATTCACTGTTTTCAGATGCTCAAATTGGATCTCCTCAACGTGACTAACACTGTGCCGTCCACTCTGGCTCTAACCCCTGTCCACACCATCTATTAATAATCACGGAGAACAACAACATAACACCTGGGAATAGGACTGGTCTGTTTGGCCTGTTTCACTGATGCTGCGTTGTTTTTTTGGCCAAGCCGCGTATGATAAATGTGATTCAGCTTCTCTCTATATCTATGACATCATCATCATCATCTAGCAATTCATAAATTGCTAGAAAGAATTATATGAATCTATTTACCTAGTACACATACATGCTAGATTGACTGAAATTGAACTTGCAAAGTTGGACTAGGTTAAATAGTTAATTAGGTCTGGAGGTGTTTGTTTGGGCAAGAGTTAACTCATTTTGTCATGTTTAAGCGTGTGTTCCTTCTCATCCTCACACTTGTCCATCCTCATAGCACCAGTTCTGGTACCGGGGTCTGGTTCTCACCAGTTCAGGCCTTGGTGCTTCCCTCATATTCCAATGATTTGGTGGTTCTCTGCATTTGCAGCCATTGTTCAAGGATGCCCCTGGAAACTCTGTACTCAGGGGGCTCCCTCATGTCCAGGCCCATGGAACCCCCCCACCCCCTTTTTCATCCAATTCCTTGGGGTTTGTCTCATTGAGTGTCTAGCACTCTGTGAAGAGGATATGCTTCACCACATTGGGCAGAAAATTCCTACTATTGGGAAACAATTCAACTTCTTTGGTCTCCTGATTCCTCCAAATAATGTGGGAGGCAGGAAAATCACTTTGAGGCCTTGTTGGGTTCCTGAAGGGTTGCTGTGACCACATTGCTCAGTTTTTTCTCCTTAAAATGGAAGGACAGTCTAGAAGAATGAGCCATTCATTATTTCGACTAGTTGCATGACTCTGGGATTTTATTACACACTATTTTGTAGTAAAATCAAGTTGTTTTTGCCTAAAATTGTCACTATTGTAAACTGTTTGTGTTAGAGGAGGTCTCAGGTTTCGCTACATGACGCATTTTAGGAATAGTAAGAGTTTAATGGTTCCTCCTTGCGGGAGGTGGCGTAGATGGGGATTTAAGTGTATCATCTGTGTCATGTAACACACCAGCAAATATTTACATTTGAGAAGCTGTTCCCGGTGAATTGTGGGGCATGTCTGTGTTTAAAATGACCGAAACAATGAATGAAATATTCACATTTAATGAAGTGCATCAGCCCAGTGATACTGTGACTCAGGCATATTTCACAAAAAAGAATGTTGATATAATGTGGATCTTAGACAACTTGCAGATTATTGAGAAATAATTTTTAACTATATAGTTCACGGATGTAATCATCACAATTTAATTTGCATGACAAAGGGTGACTTATACTCGAGCAAGAGATATAGATCTATGAAATTCATCTTCTAATGTATTTATTCTCTGAGTTAGAACAAGTTCCCTGTGTTTGAAGACACTCATTGTATTTCATCTAAGAGCAGAAAAAAATCCATATATTTATGTACACTACAAAGAAAGCAAATTAGAAATCAAATCAGCAACATTTCAAAAGTTCCAAGCTTCAATAGTAAGTATGTATTAATGTCTTTTATATGAAGAACCAGATTGGGACACAGGTTGGAGACACCTTGAAGAAAACACTGACATCAGAATATAACAGAGTGTATTTGCAAATGCATTGAACTGAAAAAGTAATTGGATTTAGCTAGACACTTTACATGTTTTGCATTACATCTTCTGAGGTAATTTTTTAATGTAAACTAAACCCAGGATCCTGTTTCTGATTTTTGTCAGTTTAAAGCCATATATTACAGGATTCATAACTGGAGGAATGAGGAGAAATTCCATCGCGATGAAGTTTTGGAGACTTTGAGGTAAATCTGTGGAGCCAAATCTCTTATACAGCAAATCAAAAACAATTACAACGAGAAACGTGATTAAAGAGATTAAATGGGGCACACAGGTCTGCATGAACTTTGCCCTGTCTTCTTTGGACCTCACCGATTTTTTAATAAGATGCATATAAGTCCAAATGATGAAGACTGCGTGAGACACATAAATGAACATCGTTGCATATGCTACCACATCATTTGGAACCGTGTTACTGTCTGAACAGGCTAGTTTAACAATCACCCAGTTCACGCAAAAGAGTTTCTGAATGTGTGAACTACATAACCTGAGTCTAGACGTCAGTATAATACTGATGGAGAGAGTGAAAAAAGGTGTAAACCAGGCAAAAGTGATGAGCTGAGAGAGCCTCCTCTTGGTCATTAAAGAGTGGTAGTGCAGCGGTCGACATATAGCCAGATATCTGTCATAGGCCATAACTGCTAGCATAGACAGCTCAGAACAAGCAAATGAGTACATTACAAAAGCCTGAAAAAGACATCCACTGTATGAGATCTGTTGAGAAGACGACAGGAGATCCAACAGGAATTTGGGGTAGAAACCTGTCGTCCCATAAAGTCCATTGATGCAGAAATTGCACAGTAAAATGTACATAGGCTCATGCAGACTCTCATTTAAAATAATGATCATGGTGAGAGCGCTGTTGACAAACAGAATAATACAGTAGTACATTAATGTCAGTGAGAAGATGGTGACTCTGTAAGTCATTTCCTCGTTTACTCCTGATAGAGTAAAACCTCTAACGACAGAAACATTTTCCATGAGGGGAGAATGTGAAAGAAATCTCGGCAGACCCAGGACATAGGAAGGTACAGTCCGACAAATTCAATAGAAATGATGGGGGAAAAAATCTTCACAGTTTTCAAAAGTTCAATATTGACCTATCTAATGTGCAGCAGGTGTTCACAGAGTGAAGCTCACACTCTGCGTTCTGCTCTGACTCTGATCTCCCTCAACACCATCTATAAATGGCTGTTGTTGATAACAATATCACAGCTGGGAATTTCCAGTTGTCTGGAGCTTGGTAACAAACAAACAGGATTCATATATTCAGAGGGTGTGGGCCTCCATTCTGACAGTGATTTGACATGCTGACTAATTGAATGTACAACTTTACCTGATAAGTCAATGGCTGGCAGAACGCCAGAGTTAAATGCAGAGACATTTTAGACAATTCAAAAGAAGTAACGACTATGTGAAATGTTAGTCAAAGTAATTTCAGTAATGACCTCTTAAATGCATCAAATTATAAAACATTTGATTTTCTGGATGCCATATTTAGCAATATGTCCTTTGGTTGTGCAACAATCATTGACAATATTTGTATACGCTGTGGTCATTGACTGTATAATCAATTAAATATTTTGGTATTTCTGTGCACAGATTGAAAAATGCAAGGTTATTCCACTTTTTAAAAAAAGGACATGACTACAGCCGTGGGTTCAGAGTCGTTCCTTTGCTTTTGTAATTTTTAAAAACGCGTAAAAAAAATGTCTGTAGAAAAACAAGATATATTTCTGGAAAAGAATAAACATATTGTTGAGTAAGAGACAGTGTAGCTTCTGTACAAACCGATCTACAGCTGGCGCAGTAATGGGCATAATGGCAGAAATTATAACAGTAGCCGGAAGTAATAAATGCACAATAGGGGTATTTATTGGTTCTCTAATACAGTGTATAATACACAGATCACACAGTTTGGACCAAGATGTCTGGTCACCAGTTCTTTACCACTGGCCTTAATCCTTCCCACCAGCTGATGGCGCTGGTGTGTGATGGATGCACAGGCCAGAGATGAGGGCTCTGCAGGGGTTCATATAAAATGTGCAGGAGTGATAGCTCCCATTTAATGTCACACAGCTAATCCATTGTCTTTCCTATAACGTAATGCCTCTGGTATTTTTCTAAGAGTTTAATTTATACTATTCTTTTTAATCACCTCAATTTATTTTTGCATTTAATCTGCTTCTTGCATATTAGGCATATTAGAGGATTTCAGTTTGTTACATGACACATGACACATACAATGAGTTTGAGGGTTTCTCCAAATGGGATGTGGCATATTTGGTCATATAGATGTTTCCACCTAATAAGTACCACACTAGTAAATATTAATATTTAAGAAGGTGGTCCTAGTGAATTGTAGCTCATTTCTTTTTTAAAATGACTGAAACTATAAATACATATTTCAATTTTCGCTCAATAAAGTTCATAAACATAGTGACAGACTGAATCAAACATTATTCATGTTCAAAATGTTAATGTAATTAGGATTTTAGATGAGAACATGCAGGTTATTGACAAATCATGTATCGTGATATGCTTTACTGGTGTAACTGTCACAGTTTAATTTGTATATTGAAGAGCTACCTCCTCTTGTAATATGTGATAAAGACTGAATCAAATTTGTGCACAACAAAAAACTAATTTGTTCAGATTAATTGAGATACTCTGATTAAATACAAAAAATCTCATCATTCTGATGTATGTACTGCTGTATTAGGGCATACTATTTTGTGATGTAATGTGACAAGTTTCCTGTGTTAAGACACTCATTTCATTTTATACCAGGGCAGAATAAATGTATATCTATATTTATACATGCTAAAAAAAAGCAAAAAATAAATTCAACATTAGATAAAAGATTTAACGCTTCATTAGTAACCAGTGCTGATGTCTGCCGTTCTCATACATATGAAACAGACTGGGACACATTTTGCAGACATTGTGACGTACACAGTCATCCTAATATACAAAATACTTGCAAATACATTGAACTAAAAGTGAGTTCAGCTATACACTCCATATACATTAAATCTGTTGCATTACACCTTTCTAGGTAATTTCATTTCTATGTAAACTAACCCCAGGATCCTGTTTCTGATTTTTGTCAGTTTAAATCCATATATCAGAGGATTCATAACAGGAGGAATGAGGAGAAATTCTATAGCAATGAAGTTTTTGAGACTTTGTGGTAAATCCATGGAGTGAAATCTCTGATACATCAGATCAAAAACAATTATAACAAGGAATGTAATTAAAGAGATTAAATGGGGCACACAGGTCTGCATGAACTTTGCCCTGTCTTCTTTGGACCTCACAGACTTTTTAACAAGATGTATATAAGTCCAAATGATGAAGAACCCATGACACACATAAATAAAAATTGTTGCATACGAAATCACATCATTTGGAACAGTGTCGGTGTCAGGGCAGGCGAGTTTAACAATCACCCAGTTCACACAGAAGAGTTTCTGAACGTGTGAAGCACATAACCTGAGTCTAGACGTCAGTATAATACTGATGGAGAAAATGCTAAAAGGTGTAAGCCAGGAGAAACAGATCAGCTGAGAGAGCCTCTTTTTGGTCATTAAAGAGTGGTAGTGCAGCGGTCGACATATAGCCAGATATCTGTCATAGGCCATAACTGCGAGGATAGACAGTTCAGTGCAAGCAAATGAGTACATTACAAAAGCCTGAAAAAGACATCCACTGTATGAGATCTGTTGAGAAGACGACAGGAGGTCCAACAGGAATTTAGGGTAGAAACCTACTGTCCCATAAAGTCCATTGATGCAAAACGTGCACAACAAAATGTACATAGGCTCATGCAGACTTTCGTTTAAAATAATGATCAGGATGAGAGAGATATTAACAAACAAAATAAAGCAGTAATACAGCAAAGTGAATGAGAAGATAGTGACCCTGTAATTCATCGTCTCATTTACCCCCGATAGAGTAAAAATGACAACGGAAACATTTTCCATGATGAGGGGAGAAATGGTCACAGTTAGTGGATGTTTCTATCGCCTCGTTAGTAGTGGGAAGTTGCAGAGAGGAGCCACGCTGTGCCGTCCACTCTGGCTGTGATCTCCCTCTACACCACCTATTAATAATCACTGAGAACAACAACACAACACCTGGGAATAGGACCGGTCCGTTTGCTGTGTTTTACGCCAGCATGAAAATGAAACAATAACTATCACTGTATTCATTTTAGCCCTATTTGAATGTTTTGATTAAAATGTCTTTAACTATCCAAATAGCTGCCAAATATTTTTTTTTAATCAACTTGCCGTTGCAGCTCTAATGTCATCCAGTACAACTGAGGAATTTGACTTGGCATTTCATAATTGATGATGAACTCTCCAAAAATGTCATTATCATCATCATCATCATTGCTAATGAGAATAATAATAACTATGAGATAGAACAAGAAATGACAGAATAAAAACATATATAAAAACTATACCTACTCTTTTACGAGGAGAAAAAACTTCCAGCACCTGTGTTAATTATAAATCGTGTCTGTCATATGAACCATTTTTGTTATGGTTACTATTAATAGACTCTGCCACCAGATGAAAAAAAGACCTGTGGGTTATTTTAATAGTCCTTGAGTATGGAGAACCTGATTCAGTATCAAGTCTAGCTATCAATACTACTAGAGTCAGATATGTTGCGTCTGAAAAGTTCATTATTTTGTTGGTTTCTGAAAATCTCTGATGTACGGCATTGGTCAAATGTAAAGTGTACAGTTAAGGTGCAGACACACTGCCTCTTACGCTGGTGGGACTACACTGGGTCACACTTTGTGGTGATGCGTGCATTTAATACCAACACTGCAAGACATTTTGTTGCAGGTATTGTTGATATTAAATGTAAATTGCATTATTTTTATATTATATTTTGGACCTGTTGGCCTTTTAATTATTTGGCTCATGCCTTGGCTAATTCTGGTATATTGTATATATATTTGTTTTTTAAATTCAACTCATTTTTGCATGAAATATGCCTCTTCTATATTGTACATATCAGGGTATTTTACAAATGACTTAAACAATCAATATAAGTATTTAAATTGTCACTTAGAAATTTATAAGACCACTGATAGACTGACTGCAACATATCATTAATATGAAATTAAGACTTTAGATGAGAATGAGAAGGTTATTGACAAACCATTTAAAATCACGATTTATTGGAGCAATCATCACAGTTTAAAAAAATGAGACTAAATAAAAGTTAGTGCACAACAAACTCTGGTGTATTCATGTAAAAGAACTATCTATACTTGTGATAAGTGATGAAAAAAATACAACTACATACAAGTTTTTGGACAGAAAACAAATTACAAACTACTAAATACCAACATTTAAAAAGATTCAAACATCATTACTAAGCTCATACATGTGGAAATGCCTTGGATGCATTTTGCAGATATTTTGAAAAAACATGCAGCTTAATATCACTACGATTGCAAATACAATCTACACATTAGCTAAACATTACATCCATGGCATTACATCTTCCTAGGTTGTTTTATTTTAATGTAAACTAAACCCTGGATCCTTTTTCTGATTTTTGTCAGTTTGAATCCATATATCAGAGGATTCATAACAGGAGGAATGAGGAGAAATTCTATAGAGATGAAGTTTTGGAGACTTTGAGGTAGATCTGTGGAGTGAAATCTGTTGTACATCACATCAAAAACTATTAATACAAGGAACGTGATTAAAGAGATTAAATGGGGCACACAGGTCTGCATGAACTTTGCCCTGTCTTCTTTGGACTTCACACTTTTTTTAATAAGATGCATATAAGTCCAAATGATGAAGAATGCATGACACACATATAATAAAATTGTTGAATATGCAACCATTTCATTTGGAACAGTATCAGTATCAAAGCAGGCTAGTTTAACAATGATCCAATTCACACAATAGAGTTTCTTAATATGTGAAGCACATAACCTCAGTCTAGACGTCAGTATAATACTAATGGAGAGAATAAAAAAAGGTGTAAGCCAGGAGAAACTGATCAGCTGAGAGAGCCTCTTTTTGGTCATTAAAGAGTGGTAGTGCAGCGGTCGACATATAGCCAGATATCTGTCATAGGCCATAACTGCTAGCATAGACAGCTCAGCACAAGCAAATGAGTACATTACAAAAGCCTGAAAAAGACATCCACTGTATGAGATTTGTTGAGAAGAAGAAAGAAGATCTAAGAGGAATTTGGGGTAGAAACCTGTCGTCCCGTAAAGTCCATTGATGCAGAAATTGCACAGTAAAATGTACATAGGCTCATGCAGACTCTCATTTAAAATAATGATCAAGATGAGAGAGCTGTTGACAAACAGAATAATACAGTAATACAGTAAAGTGAATGAGAAGAGAGTGACCCTGTAATTAATTTTCTCATTGAATCCAGATAGAGTGAAAACTCTCACAACAGAAACATTTTCCATGATGAAAGAATGTGGCAAAATATCAGCAACCTCAGGATATAGGAAAGTGCAATCCAAAAACATAAATAATATAAATGATGGATACAGATCTTTAAACTTTTCAGATGTTCAAATTCTACCTATCTAACATGTAGCTGGTGATCACAGAGTTAATGCTCACACTCTGCATTCTGCTCTCATGTCCTTCCACACCATCTATCTTTAAATGGTTGTGGATGGTAACAATATCACAGCTGGGAATTCTCACTTGTCTGGGGCCTGTTACAAAAAAAAACAGGATTCACATTTCCAGAGGGCGTGGGTCTCTATTCTGTCAGTGCAGACCAGTTATAATTTGACAAATGCGACTGATGATTTAATGGTTAATAATAATATTTTTGATTTGCAAAGTTAAAAGCCTTTCCAAATAGGGAGGTTTTCAGGCCTGTTTTAAAAGAAATTCTGTAGAGCCCTCAGCTGGCGAGACTGTTCCACAAGCGAGGTGCACTCGACCCCCCATGGTGGAGAGTCAGATTTTTAGGGCCCCCATGGAGCAGGCTGCCTGAGGATCTGAGGGAACAGGTTGAGGTTTGAGGAGTGGTGTGTTTTTGTAGGTACGTAGGTGCATGTCCATCGATGCTTTAGTGATTGAGCAGCAAGATTTTGTAGTTGATCACAGGGAGTCAGTGCAGCGTGTGCAGAATGGAAGTTATGTATTTATGTTTACAGACTCACATCAGAACCCTGGCAGTGCTGCTCTGGAGGAGCACTCACTCACTCAAAGGTGAGTTGGAATTTGGATGAAGACTGGACCTGGTGTAATGTGCCAAGATGGAGTGTGTTGCTGTTCTGATGAAGGAAGTTGCTGTTCATGTCAGCCTTTATTACCCCAACACAGGTGGTGAGAGAAGAGCAGGAACAGTTCTGATGTTGAGTTAAGTGTCATCAGCATAACAATGAATGGATATTCCATATCTGCTGATGACAGGACTGACAGGGAGCATCTATGTGATGAAAAGGATGGGTCTGAGGACAGACCCCTGTGGTACACCACAGGTGACAGGGAGCAGTCTGGATTTACTACCTCCCAGTGATATGTATTCAGTCCTGTCTCAGAGGTGGGACTGAAACCACTGCAGAGCACTGCCTGGAAGACCACCAGTGTTTTGGAGGCACTCCAGGAGGACGGTGTGGTCCACTCTGTCAAATGCTGTTGTCAGGTCGAGGAGGATGAGCAGTGATTCTGTCTTAGCTGTCATCAGTATGTTGTTCATCACTCTGCAAAGTTTTCAGTACATGTTGGGAATAATCCCATGAACAGAAGATGACATTTTAGTAATGATCCCATAGAAATCCTAGATTCTGGAACTCTGCATCGCTTGTTATCTTTGCGCACTTTGTCAGAAACACTGAGAAAGGACTTTGACTACACATAGGGCAACAGCGTTGGGTGGGACTCATAATATACTTTGCGAAACATCTGTGCTTTCAGAGTGCTTTTCTAGTTGAGGGAATATTCAAACCATTAAATATCATTTTAATCTTTCTTTTCAAACTGGTATTTCTCTACACAGAATGAAAATAACAAAGGTCATTCCTCCTTTTAAAATGGTAGATGAGCACAGCCTTACTAACTGCAGACATTCTAGTCGGAGCCCCTGCTGGATCGACTGAGCTCCTCACACTATATCTAAGGTAGAGCCCAGACACCCTATGAAGAAAACTCATTTCACCCACTTGTATTCACAATCTAATTATTTTAGTCACTACCCACAACTCATGGCCATATGTGAGGGTAGAAAACCAGTAAGAGCTTTGCATTTTGGCTCATCTCCTTTATACCTATGACAGATCGCATGGAGTCTGCATCACTAATGACACGGACCAATATGTCTGTCAATCTCCAACTCAATACTTGCCTCGGTCATGAACAAGACCCCGAAATACTTGAACTTTTTCACTTGGGACAGGAGCTCAACCCCTAACCTGGAGGGTGCACTCCACCCATAGGCAAAAAACAACAGGCAGAAGGATGCCACCCTCTTCTCATTGTCCAGGGGGAACCTCAACTACAGGCACAAGTCAGGGGGAAACAGGCCTTGCCATGCCCTGACTTTCATTTAAACGAATGATTGTGGTGAGAGAGAGATCTTGACAAACAAAATTATACTGTAATACAGTAAAGAGAGAGAGAAGTGACAAATTTTAAAATTAATTTTCATTAAAAAAAAACCTTTACAACAGAAACACTTTCCATGATGACAGAGTTAAAAAAAAAATCTCAGCACACGCGAGAACGTGCAAATTGACAAAGTAAATATTAAAAACTGATGGGAACAAACCAGTTTCAGATGTCTTAATTCTACCTATTAGGTGTACAGCAGGTGGTTACAGAGTGAAGACACACACTTTATAGTTGGCTCTGAGTCTAATCTACCTCCACAAACTCTATAAATGGTTGTTGTTGCTGGTCTGGGGCCTGTAACAAATGGCAGGATCCACATATGCAGACCAGTTGAATATATGAAAACTGCAACAGATGATTTAATGAATTACAGATTTAATCACAGAAATTTTTAAGAAGCTGAATAGGGGGTTAATTCACTCCTGATCCTCTAAATGTATAAAATCCTAAAACAGCATTTGATTTCCTGGATGCATTGTTTTACAACAGGGCTGTACACATTTATCATCACTCCCAGTAGAACATCTATGAACCAGGTAAACACCAATAATTTTATATGATGAGACTGACATGATTATACATAAAACATTTTTATTTTAAAAGCTGTTCTCAGTGAATTCTAGGGCAATTATGTGTTAAAAATGAATGAATGAAACAATCAATGTAATATTTAAATTTTACTGAAGTTCATCATACATGTGATGAACTGATAAATTATTCATATGAAATAAAGTTACTATAAATAAAACATTAGATGAGAACATGCATGTTATTGACAATTCAATTATTACCCTATAATTTATGGTTGTAATTATTGCAGTTTAATTTGTATAATGATTTGTTACCTATGTTTGTGATAAGTAATGAAATATACAACTAATTTAAATCTTGTGCTGTATTAAAAGGCAATATTTGGCAATTCATCCCTGAACAGAACAAATTATATCCATTTATTTATACAAGATGAACAAGCATTAAAGACCTTTAAAGTGTTTCAAACTTAGGTTACTAAGCATTTACCAATGCCTGATGTATCATGTAAAATCTGGAACACACTGAGACCTTTTTACAGATATCATATTTATATAAATCTAACAAAATATGTTTTCAAATATAGTGAACAGTAAATTGGCTTTAGCTAGATCACTTTTATACATTATATCTGTCATATTAGATCTTTTGAGGTAATTTTGTTTGAACGTGAACTAAACTCAGGATCCTATTTCTGATTTTTGTCAGTTTAAATCCATACATCAGAGGGTTCATAACTGGAGGAATGAGGAGAAATTCTAAAGCGATGAAGTTTTGGAGACTTTGAGGTAAATCTCTGTAACCAAATCTCATATACATCACTTCAAAGAGCAGTACTACGATAAATGTTATTAAAGAGATTAAATGAGGCACACAGGTCTGCATGAACTTTGCCTTGTCTTCTTTGGATCTCACACATTTTTTAATAAGATGCATATAAGTCCAAATAATGAAGATCCCATGACACCAATAAATTAAAATGATTACATATGCAACCATGCTAATAGGAACAGTGTTACTGTCAGAACAGGCAAGTTTAACAATCACCCAGTTCACACAATACAGTTTCTGAATGTGTGAACCACATAACCTGAGTCTACTCGTCAGTATAATTGCAATGAATAAGAGACAAAGAGGTGTAAGCCAGGAGAAACAGATCAGCTGAGAGAGCCTCCTCTTGGTCATTAAAGAGTGGTAGTGCAGCGGTCGACATATAGCCAGATATCTGTCATAGGCCATAACTGCTAGGGTGGACAGTTCAGTGCAAGCAAATGAGTACATCACAAAAGCCTGAAAAAGACATCCACTGTATGAGATCTGTTGAGAAGACAATAGAAGATCTAAGAGGAATTTGGGGTAGAAACCTGTCGTCCCATAAAGTCCATTGATGCAGAAATTGCACAGTAAAATGTACATAGGCTCATGCAGACTCTCATTTAAAATAATGATCAAGATGAGAGAGCTGTTGACAAACAGAATAATACAGTAATACAGTAAAGTGAATGAGAAAAGAGTGACCCTGTAATTCATTTTCTCATTGAATCCGGATAGTGTGAAAACTCTTACAACAGAAACATTTTCCATGATGAAAGGATGTGGCAAAATATCAGCAATCCCAGTTCAAATTCTACCTATCTGTCATGTAGCTGGTGGTTACAGAGTTAACGCTTGCACTCTGCATTCCGCTCTCATGTCCTTCCACACCATCTATCTTTAAATGGTTGTGGTTGGTAACAATATCACATCTGGGAATTCTCACTTGTCTGGGGCCTGTAACAAAAAAAAACAGGATTCACATTTCCAGAGGGCGTGGGTCTCTATTCTGTCAGTGCAGACCAGTTATAATTTGACAAATGTGACTGATGATTTAGTGGTTAATAATATTATTTTCGATTTGCAAAGTTAAAAGCCTTTCCAAATAGGGAGGTTCCTCAGGCCTGTTTTAAAAGAGTTAAGATTCTGTAGAGCCCTCAGCTGGGGAGACTGTTCCACAAGCGTGGTGCACTTGGCCCCCCAATGGTGGAGAGTCAGATTTTTGGGCCCCCATGGAGCAGGATGCCTGAGGAGTCACAGACTCACATCAGAACCCTGGCAGTGCTGCTCTGGATGTACTGCAGCCTCTAGATGTTCTTGACAAGAATCCTGAAAAAGAGTGTTAAAATTGTTTAGCCTTGAGGAGATAAACGCATGGACCAGCTTCTCTGCATCTGGTAGGGTTGAGGCGGGGTGAAGTTGGAAAATGTTTGGAGGTGATGGAATGAGGTTTTGCATAGTTGTTCGATGTGGTTATTGAAGATGAGCTAGGGGTAACACTGAAACCCCAAATTTGTGCCTGAGTCGGGTAGAGGGACTTTTAAAGAGTTGGGATTTGGATGAAGACTGGACCTGGTGTAGTGTGCCAAGATGGAGTGTGTTGCTGTTCAGATGAAGGAAGTTGCTGTTCATTTCAGCCTTTATTACCCCAACACAGGTGGTGAGAGAAGAGCAGGAACAGTTCTGATGTAGAGTTAAGTGTCATCAGCCTAAAAATGAATGGATATTCCATATCTGCTGATGACACGACTGACTCTATGTGATGAAAAGGATGGGTCTGAGGACAGACCCCTGTGGTACACCACAGGTGACAGGGCAGTCTGGATTTACTACCTCCCAGTGATACGTATTCAGTCCTGTCTCAGAGGTGGGACTGAAACCACTGCAGAGCACTGCCTGGAAGACCACCGGTGTTTTGGAGGCACTCCAGGAGGACGGTGTGGTCCACTCTGTCAAATGCTGCTGTCAGGTTGAGGAGGATGAGCAGTGATTCTGTCTTAGCTGTCATCAGTATGCTGTTCATCACTCTGCAAAGTTTTCAGTGCATGTTGGGAATGGTCCCATGAACAGATGATGAAATTTTAGTAATGATCCCCAAGAAATCCTAGATTCTGGAACTCTGATGTTTTTGTTGTTTGGTGTCACCTGCATGCTTGATATCTTTGTGCATTATGTCAGAAACACTGAGAAAGGACTTTGACTACACATAGGGCAACAGCGTTGGGTGGGAATCATAATATGCCTTGCAAAACGTCTGTGCTTTCAGAGTGCTTTTCTAGTTGAGGGAATGTTCAAACCATTAAATATCATTTTTTAATCTTTCTTTTAACTGGTATTTCTTTACACAGAATTAAAATAGCAAAGGTCATTCCTTCTTTTAAATAGGAGATGAGCACAGCCTTACTAACTGCAGACATTCTAGTCTCACTTGTTTGCTTATTTTATCTGTGTGTTTTACCATCCCCGTGCCTATTGATGATTAAAAATGTTAGTACTTTGTAAGCAATACTTAAATAAAGCACAACCAAACTCAGCTTTGCTCCCACTCTATTTTTGTATATATCTATTTATATATCTGTATATAAAACCTGCGCCCTATAATTAGGTGCGCCTTATGTGTGTGTTAAATACAGTAATGACTTATTTGGTTATTATATATTTCATAAATAATGTTATTTATTTCCTGGCTTTTATTCTGTGAAGAATCCAGAAAGGGTTATCTTTTTTTTTACATTTAGGATTTCATTTTAGGCATTTCTGTTACAAACTGACCCAGCCCCACATCAGAGAAAGGAAAAGTTATGTAGCCTTCAGAGGAAAAAGTTTAGAGACCTCTGTTTTATACTAATGATCATGGTAAGAGAGAGATTTTGACAAACAAAATTATACTGTAATACAGTAAAGAGAGAGAACTAACTCTGAGACTGAATATATGAAAACTGCAACAGATGATTTAACGATTCACAGATTCAATCACAGAAATTTTTAAGAAGCTCAATAGGGGGTTAATTCACTCCACTTCAAATGTATAAAATCCTAAAACAACATTTGATTTAAAATGTTCACTTCAGAAGTAGAAGAAGAAGTTCATTATACGAGTGGTTCATATGGAATATGGTTGATATAAATATAACATTAGATGACAACATTAAGGGATTAATTATTGCAGTTGTAATTATTGCAGTTTAATTTTTAAAACAATGGGTTGCCTGTGTTTGTGATAAGTGATGAAATATACAACTAAATAAAAGCGTGTGCACAAAAAAACAATTTGATTATGTGTAAATTGTGCAGTGATAGGACATCACTGTTTCATATGCTGTATTAAAAGGCATCAATTGGCAATTCATAGAGCAGAACAAAACATATCCATTCATTTATACATAATTAAAAACATTAAAGACTTTTCTAAATATAACAAAATATGCTTTCAAATATAGTGAACAGCAAATTGGCTTCAGCTAGGTAATTTTGTTTGAACGTAAACCAAACCCAGGATTCTATTTCTGATTCTTGTCAGTTTAAATCCATATATCAGAGGATTCAATAATGGAGGAATGAGGAGAAATTCTATAGCAATGAAGTTTTGGAGACTTTGAGGTAAATCTGTAGAGCCAAATCTCATATACATCAGTTCAAAGAGCAGTACTACAATGAATGTGATTAAAGAGATTAAATGAGGCACACAGGTCTGCATGAACTTTGCCCTGTCTTCTTTGGACCTCACACATTTTTTAATAAGATGCATATAAGTCCAAATGATGAAGAACCCATGACACGAATAAATTAAAATGATTACATATGCAACCACGCTAATTGGAACAGTGTTACTGTCAGAACAGGCAAGTTTAACAATCACCCAGTTCACACAATACAGTTTCTGAATGTGTGAACCACATAACCTGAGTCTAATCGTCAGCATAATACCAATAAATAAGAGACAAAAAGGTGTAAGCCAGGAGAAACAGATCAGCTGAGAGAGCCTCCTCTTGGTCATTAAAGAGTGGTAGTGCAGCGGTCGACATATAGCCAGATATCTGTCATAGGCCATAACTGCGAGGATGGACAGTTCATTGCTAGAAAATGAGTACATAACAAAAGCCTGAGAAAGACATCCACTGTATGAGATCTGTTGAGAAGATGAAAGAAGATCAAAGAGGAACTTTGGGTAGAAACCTGCTGTTCCATAAAGTCCATTGATGAAAATATTGCACAACAAAATGTACATAGGCTCATGCAGACTCTCATTTAAAATAATGATCAAGATGAGAGAGATATTAACAAACAGTATAATACAGTAATACAGTAAAGTGAGTGAGAAAAGGATGATTCTGTAATTCATTTTCTCATTTACTCCTGATAGAGTAAAAACTCTTACAAGAGTGACATTTTCCATGAGGAGAGAATATGAAAAAAAATCCCTGCACAGCTGAAATACGACGAAACATCAGAGGAAGGTGCGAGCTGACAAAGAATCATACTCGCAGTCTTTTCTGACTCGGATCTGCCTCCACATGCTCTATAAATGGTTGTTGTTGGCAACAGTATCATAACAGCTGTGAATTTACACTGATCTGGGGCCTGTTACAAAAATGATTCAATGAATGTGATAAATGTGACAACACCAGGGGCAATTGTATGTAACATTAATTGCGACTAATTGTATATGATATGAGTTTTTTGTTTCCATTTTTGCAAGTAAGAAATTTCCAGATTTCCTTATCCCCCTAGATCCCATGCTATGGGTTTTATAATTATAAAGCAACGTTTGGAAGGGGGGTTGGAGTCTATCATCTCAGATGATATTTGGAATGCAGCCAATGATTGTCTACATTTTTCCTTCCTATCTCACAATCTTGTCCATTTTAGGTACTGTGCCCCCTGCATGTTGCAATTAGATGGATTGTGGTCCTCTTTCTTTGACTTATAAATTAAATAAATCCAAATATTTAAATATATTTAATACTACCACTCCCTATTGCCGTTTCTGGTGTGACATCAGTGACCTCTACAATATGCATTTGCAATGATTTTTTTTATTTGTAAATCAATTAGACTGTTTTTCTATCAATTTGTAGTCAATCAGTTTATATTTTATACTCCCTCGACGATCCCTTCTTTGTGCCTCAGTCTAATTGTCCCTTTTTGTTCATGTTTTGTTTATACCTTATGTCCAACATTATAGTTTTCTTGTGTTGTATTTGTATATTTAATTTGTATGTATATATATATATAGATATATATGTTGATGTTTTTTTCTTTGTTTTTTTCATTTATTGATTTTAGATGCCTATTTCATGGATGTATTGGAGACAATTCATTTGTGAGTTTTGAAGGTTGATGTTGACATGCATTCAAATACAACACAATAAAATAATGAATTAAAATTAATGACTCAAATTCATGTAATATTTATATTGTCCCTTAATGATGTTCAACAGCTTGATGATACACCAACACAGACTTTTTATTCATGTAAAACAATGTTTGTATTGTTTCAACTTTATACATGAACATGCACGTTATTGCTAAATCATTTATCATCATCATTTATTGGCTTTTCTTATCACAGTTTAATTTGTAGAATGAAGCGTTTCCTATACTTGTGATAAATTATAGGACTACATGAAAGTTTGTGCACGAAAAAGGAAGTTAGTTTAGTCTGAACAAAAGGTTTACAACGTGTTATGATAAGCACAAATTAGAGCCCCAGTGTTAAGAGGTAAATGTTTAAAATAAGTTTGAGAATAATCTTCTAATGTGGTTAGAATGTGCTAAGTTAAGACATCCTCTTTCTCTTCTCTCTCTGCATTATATCCCAGAACAAAACATATCCATATGTTCAAACTACAAAGAGCATACTAGACATTTAATTACCACATGTATCAATGTCGGACATGTGGAACAGACTGGAACACAATTTGCTGACACCTTGAAGAAAACACTGGGATCATAATTGCACTACACCTTCCTAGGTAATTGTATTTTAACGTAAACTAAACCCAAGATCCTGCTTCGAACTTTTGTCAATTTAAATCCATATATCAGAGGATTCATAACCGGAGGAATGAGGATGAATTCTATAGCAATGAAGTTTTGGAGACTTTGAGGTAAATCTGTGGAGTGAAATCTCTGATACATCACATCAAAAAACATCACAAAAAGGAATGTGATTAAAGACAATAAATGGGGCACACAGGTCTGCATAAACTTCGCTCTGTCTTCTTTGGACCTCACAGATTTTTTAACAAGATGTATATAGGTCCATATGACAAAGACTGCGTGACACACATAAATGAACATTGTTGCATATGAAATCACATCATTTGGTAAAGTGTTACTGTCAGAGCAGCTGAGTTTAACAAGTATCCAGTTCACACAAAAGAGTTTCTGAATGTGTGAACCACATAACCTGAGTCTAGATGTCAGTATAATACTGATGGAGAAGAGACAAAAAGGTGTTAGCCAAGAAAAACAGATCAGCTGAGAGAGCCTCCTCTTGGTCATTAAAGAGTGGTAGTGCAGCGGTCGACATATAGCCAGATATCTGTCGTAGGCCATAACTGCTAGGATGGAAAATTCAGTGAGAGCAAATGAGTACATTACAAAAGCCTGAAAAAGACATCCACTGTATGAGATTTGTTGAGAAGATGACAGGAGATCCAACAGGAATTTGGGGTAGAAACCTGCAGTTCCATAAAGTCCATTGATGCAAAACGTGCACAACAAAATGTACATAGGCTCATGTAGACTCTCATTTAAAATAATGATCAAGATGAGAGAGCTGTTGACAAACAGAATAATACAGTAATACAGTAAAGTGAATGAGAAAAACAAGACTCTGTAATTCATTTTCTCATTTACTCCTGATAGAGTAAAAACTCTTACAACAGAAACATTTTCCATTCGGAGAGCAAGTGAAAACAAATCCCTGCACAACCGAGATATGAAAATGCGTTGGAGGAAGGTGCAAGCTGACGACGTAAAAAATAGAAATGATGGGAACAAATCTGTATTCAAACAGTTTTCAGATGTTCAAATTATACCTTTTCAATGCAGCTGGTGGTTGCAGAGTGAAGACTCACACTCTGCATCCAACCTGACTCTGATCTCCCTCCACAGCATTTATAAACGGTTGTTGTTTTTTAACAGTGTCACAACAGCTGTGAGTTCACCGCTCATCCGGAGCCTGTAACGAAAAAAAAAAAAAAAACAGGATTCTCACAGGGACATGTATGCTGTATGCAAATGAAGAGCAGTTGAATATATGACTGCACCCAGTGATTTAATGAAATGTCGCTGAAAAAGGTCATACTATAGTATGTCGCTCAAAAAAGGTCATACTATAGTATGTCGCTCAAAAAAGGTCATACTATACTATGTTGCTCAAAAAAGGTCATACTATAGTATGTCGCTCAAAAAAGGTCATACTTTAGTATGTCACTTAGAAAAGGTCATGCTATACTATGTCGCTCAAAAAGGTCATACTATAGTATGTGTCTTAAAAAAGGTCATACTATAGTATGTCACTCAAAAAACGTCATTTAATACGATGTGGCTCAAAAAGGGTCAGACCATAGTATGTAGTTCAAAAAAGGTCATACTATAGTATTTTGCTCAAAAAAGGTCCTACTATAGTATGTCGCTCGAAAAAGGTCAGACTATAGTATATCGCTCAAAAAAGGTCATACTATAGTATGTTGCTCAAAAAAGGTCATACTATACTATGTCGCTCAAAAAGGTCATACTATACTATGTCGCTCAAAAAAGGTCATACTATACTATGTGGCTCAAAAAGGGACAGACGATAGTATGTAGCTCAAAAAAGGTCATACTATAGTATGTCGCTCAAAAAGGTCATACTATAGTATGTCGCTCAAAAAAGGTCATACTATAGTCAGTCAGTCATTTTCTATACCTGCTTATTCCTCATTAGGGTCGCAGGGGTCTGCTGGAGCCTATCCCAGCGCGTTACGGCGAGAGGCAGGGATACACCCCAGATGGTCGCCAGCCAATCATGGGGCACACACACCATTCACTCACACACTCACACCTACGGGCAATTTAGAGTTGCCAATTAACCTGAGCATGTTTTTGGACTGTGGGAGGAAGCCGGAGTACCCGGTGAAAACCCACGCAGACACGGGGAGAACATGCAAACTCCACACAGAAAGGTCCCAGACCCAGGCCCAAGGAGGTCTTGAACCTGCGACCTTCTTGCTGTGAGGCAACAGCACTACCCACTGCTCCACCGTGCCGCCCATTCATACTATAGTATGTAGCTCAAAAAAGGTCATACTATAGTATGTTGCTCAAAAAAGGTCATACTATACTATGTCGCTCAAAAAGGTCATACTATAGTATGTGTCTTAAAAAAGGTCATACTATAGTATGTCATTAAAAAAAAGGTCAAACTATACTATGTGGCTCAAAAAAGATTATACTATAGTATGTCTCTCAAAAAATGGCCGGACTATAGTATGTGTCTCAAAAAAGGTCATACTATACTATGTCGCTCAAAAAAGGTCATACTATACTATGTCGCTCAAAAAAGGTCATACTTTAGTATGTCACTTAGAAAAGGTCATACTATACTATGTCGCTCAAAAAGGTCATACTATAGTATGTCACTCAAAAAACGTCATACAATACGATGTGGCTCAAAAAGGGTCAGACCATAGTATGTAGTTCAAAAAAGGTCATACTATAGTATTTCGCTCAAAAAGGTCATACTATATTATGTCGCTCAAAAAAGGTCATACTATACTATGTCGCTCAAAAAAGGTCATACTATAGTATGTCGCTCGAAAAAGGTCAGTCTATAGTATATCGCTCAAAAAAAGTCATACTATAGTATGTTGCTCAAAAAAGGTCATACTATACTATGTCGCTCAAAAAGGTCATACTATACTATGTCGCTCAAAAAGGTCATACTATAGTATGTCGCTCAAAAAAGGTCATACTATACTATGTGGCTCAAAAAGGGACAGACGATAGTATGTAGCTCAAAAAAGGTCATACTATAGTATGTCGCTCAAAAAGGTCATACTATAGTTTGTCGCTCAAAAAAGGTCATACTATAGTATGTAGCTCAAAAAAGGTCATACTATAGTATGTCGCTCAAAAAGGTCATACTATAGTATGTGTCTTAAAAAAGGTCATACTATAGTATGTGGCTCAAAAAAGGTCATACTATAGTATGCCCCTCAAAAAATCCGGGTATGTTGCTCAAAAAACGTCATACCCGGGGATGTCGCTCAAAAAACGTCATACCCGGGGATGTCGCGTAAAAAACGTCATACCCGGGTATGTCGTGTAAAAAATGTCATACCCGGGTATGTCGCTGGAAAAACGTCATACCCGGGTATGTCGCTGGAAAAACGTCATACCCGGGTATGTCGCTCAGAAACGGACATACCCGGGTATGTCGCTCAAAAATGGTCACATCCGGGTATGTCGCTCAAAAAACGTAATACCTGGGTATGTCGATCAAAAATGGTCATATCCGGGTATGTCGCTCAAAAAACGTCATACTCGGGTATGTCGCTCAAAAAACGTCATACCCGGGCATGTCGCTCAAAAATGGTCATACCCGGGTATGTCGCTCAAAAATGGTCATATCCGGGTATGTCGCTCAAAAAACATCATACCCGGGTATGTCGCACAAAAAACGTCATACCCGGGCATGTCGCTCAAAAATGGTCATACCCGGGTATGTCGCTCAAAAATGGTCATATCCGGGTATGTCTCTCAAAAAACATCATACTATAGTATGTTGCTCAAAAAAGGTCATACTATAGTATATCGCTCAAAAAAGGTCATACTATAGTATGTTGCTCAAAAAAGGTCATACTATACTATGTCGCTCAAAAAGGTCATACTATACTATATCGCTCAAAAAGGTCATACTATAGTATGTGTCTTAAAAAAGGTCATACTATAGTATGTCGCTCAAAAAAGGTCAAACTATACTATGTGGCTCAAAAAGGTCATACTATAGTATGTCTCTCAAAAAATCCGGGTATGTTGCTCAAATAACGTCATACCCGGGGATGTCGCTCAAAAAACGTCATACCCGGGGATGTCGCGTAAAAAACATCATACCCGGGTATGTCGTGTAAAAAACGTCATACCCGGGTATGTCCCTCAAAAAACGTCATACCCGGGTATGTCGCTCAGAAACGGTCATACCCGGGTATGTCGCTCAAAAATGGTCATATCTGGGTATGTCGCTCAAAAAACGTAATACCTGGGTATGTCGATCAAAAATGGTCATATCCGGGTATGTCGCTCAAAAATGGTCATATCCAGGTATGTCGCTCAAAAAACATCATACCCGGGTATGTCGCTCAAAAAACATCATACCCGGGTATGTCGCACAAAAAACATCATACCCGGGTATGTCCCTCAAAAATGGTCATACCCGGGTATGTCGCTCAAAAAACGTCATACCCGGGTATGTCGCTCAAAAAACGTCATACCCGGGTATGTCGCTCAAAAAACGTCATACCCGGGTATGTCGCTCAAAAAACGTCATACCCGGGTATGTCGCTCAAAAAACGTCATACCCGGGTATGTCGCTCAAAAAACGTCATACCCGGGTATGTCGCTCAAAAATGGTCATATCCGGGTATGTCCCTCAAAAATGGTCATACCCGGGTATGTCGCTCAAAAAATGTCATACCCGGATATGTCGCTCAAAAAACGTCATACCCGGGTATGTCGCTCCAAAAACCTCATACCCGGGTATGTCGCTCAAAAAACCTCATACCCGGGTATGTCGCTCAAAAAACGTCATACCCGGGTATGTCGCTCAATAATGGTAATACGGGGGTATGTCGCTCAAAAACGGTCATGCCCGGGTATGTCGCCCAAAAATGATCATACCCGAGTATGTCGCTCAAAAAACGTCATACGGGTATGACGTTCAAACGGGTATGTCGCTCAAAAATCGTCAGACCCGGGTATGTTGCTCAAAAAACGTCATACCCGGGGATGTCGCTCAAAAAACGTCATACCCGGGGATGTCGCGTAAAAAACATCATACCCGGGTATGTCGTGTAAAAAACGTCATACCCGGGTATGTCCCTCAAAAAACGTCATACCCGGGTATGTCGCTCAGAAACGGTCATACCCGGGTATGTCGCTCAAAAATGGTCATATCTGGGTATGTCGCTCAAAAAACGTAATACCTGGGTATGTCGATCAAAAATGGTCATATCCGGGTATGTCGCTCAAAAATGGTCATATCCGGGTATGTCGCTCAAAAAACATCATACCCGGGTATGTCGCTCAAAAAACATCATACCCGGGTATGTCGCACAAAAAACATCATACCCGGGTATGTCCCTCAAAAATGGTCATACCCGGGTATGTCGCTCAAAAAACGTCATACCCGGGTATGTCGCTCAAAAAACGTCATACCCGGGTATGTCGCTCAAAAAACGTCATACCCGGGTATGTCGCTCAAAAAACGTCATACCCGGGTATGTCGCTCAAAAAACGTCATACCCGGGTATGTCGCTCAAAAAACGTCATACCCGGGTATGTCGCTCAAAAATGGTCATATCCGGGTATGTCCCTCAAAAATGGTCATACCCGGGTATGTCGCTCAAAAAATGTCATACCCGGATATGTCGCTCAAAAAACGTCATACCCGGGTATGTCGCTCCAAAAACCTCATACCCGGGTATGTCGCTCAAAAAACCTCATACCCGGGTATGTCGCTCAAAAAACGTCATACCCGGGTATGTCGCTCAATAATGGTAATACGGGGGTATGTCGCTCAAAAACGGTCATGCCCGGGTATGTCGCCCAAAAATGATCATACCCGAGTATGTCGCTCAAAAAACGTCATACGGGTATGACGTTCAAACGGGTATGTCGCTCAAAAATCGTCATACCCGGGTATGTTGCTCAAAAAACGTCATACCCGGGTATGTCGCTCAAAAATGGTCATACCCGGGTATGTCGCTCAAAAATGGGCATACGGGGGTATGTCCCTCAAAAAACGTAATACCCGGGTATGTCGATCAAAAATGGGCATATCTGGGTATTTCGCTCAAAAAACGTCGTACCCAGTTATGACGCTCAAAAACGGTCATACCTGGGTATGTCGCTCAAAAAACGTCATACCCGGGTATGTCGCTCAAAAATGGTCATATCTGGGTATGTCGCTCAAAAAACGTCATACCCGGGTATGTCGCTTAAAAAACGTCATACCCAGGTATGTCGCTCAAAAGACGTCATACCCGCTTATGTCGCTTAAAAAACGTCATACCCAGGTATGTCGCTCAAAAGACGTCATACCCGGGTATGTCGCTCAAAAATGGTCATATCCGGGTATGTCGCTCAAAAAACTTCATACCCGGGTATGTCGCTCAAAACGGTCATATCCGGGTATGTCGCTCAAAAAACGTCATATCCGGGTATGTCGCTCAGAAACGGTCATACCCGGGTATGTCGCTCAAAAAACGTGATACCCGGGTATGTCGCTCAAAAAACGTCATACCCGGGGATGTCGCTCAAAAAACGTCATACCCGGGTATGTCGCTCAAAAAACGTCATACCCGGGTATGTGGCTCAAAAATGGTCATATCCGGGTATGTCGCTCAGAAATGGTCATACCCAGGTATGTCGCTCAAAAAACATCATACCCGGGTATGTCGCTCAAAAAACGTCATACCCGGGTATGTCGCTCAAAAAACGTCATACCCGGGTATGTCGCTCAAAAATGGTCATACCCGAGTATGTCGCTCAAAAAACTGTCATATCCAGGTATGTCGCTCAAAAAACGTCATATGTCGCTCAAAAATGGTCATATCCGGGTATGTCGCTCAAAAAACATCATACCCGGGTATGTCGCTCAAAACGGTCATATCCGGGTATGTCGCTCAAAAAACGTCATATCCGGGTATGTCGCTCAGAAACGGTCATACCCGGGTATGTCGCTCAAAAAACGTAATACCCGGGTATGTCGCTCAAAAAACGTCATACCCGGGCATGTCGCTCAAAAATGGTCATATCCGGGTATGTCGCTCAAAAATGGTCATACCCAGGTATGTCGCTCAAAAAACATCATACCCGGGTATGTCGCTCAAAAAACGTCATAC
Organism: Eupleurogrammus muticus; assembly: GCA_036785175.1. NCBI lineage: Eukaryota > Metazoa > Chordata > Actinopteri > Scombriformes > Trichiuridae > Eupleurogrammus > Eupleurogrammus muticus. The sequence goes on from JAYKQN010000001.1 coordinate 10,264,016, forward strand.
CCGGGTATGTCGCTCAAAAAACGTCATACCCGGGTATGTCGCTCAAAAAACGTCATACCCGGGCATGTCGCTCAAAAATGGTCATACCCGGGTATGTCGCTCAAAAATGGTCATATCCGGGTATGTCGCTCAAAAAACATCATACCCGGGTATGTCGCACAAAAAACGTCAAACCGGGCATGTCGCTCAAAAATGGTCATACCCGGGTATGTCGCTCAAAAAACGTCATACCCGGGTATGTCGCTTAAAAAACGTCATACCCAGGTATGTCGCTCACAAGACGTCATACCCGGGTATGTCGCTTAAAAAACGTCATACCCAGGTATGTCGCTCAAAAGACGTCATACCCGGGTATGTCGCTCAAAAATGGTCATATCCGGGTATGTCGCTCAAAAAACGTGATACCCGGGTATGTCGCTCAAAAAACGTCATACCCGGGGATGTCGCTCAAAAAACGTCATACCCGGGTATGTCGCTCAAAAAACGTCATACCCGGGTATGTGGCTCAAAAATGGTCATATCCGGGTATGTCGCTCAGAAATGGTCATACCCAGGTATGTCGCTCAAAAAACATCATACCCGGGTATGTCGCTCAAAAATGGTCATATCTGGGTATGTCGCTCAAAAAACGTCATACCCGGGTATGTCGCTTAAAAAACGTCATACCCAGGTATGTCGCTCAAAAGACGTCATACCCGGGTATGTCGCTCAAAAATGGTCATATCCGGGTATGTCGCTCAAAAAACATCATACCCGGGTATGTCGCTCAAAACGGTCATATCCGGGTATGTCGCTCAAAAAACGTCATACCCGAGTATGTCGCTCAAAAATGGTCATATCCGGGTATGTCGCTCAAAAAACATCATACCCGGGTATGTCGCTCAAAACGGTCATATCCGGGTATGTCGCTCAAAAAACGTCATATCCGGGTATGTCGCTCAGAAACGGTCATACCCGGGTATGTCGCTCAAAAAACGTAATACCCGGGTATGTCGCTCAAAAAACATCATACCCGGGTATGTCGCTCAAAAAACGTCATACCCGGGTATGTCGCTTAAAAAACGTCATACCCGGGTATGTCGCTCAAAAAACGTCATATCCGGGTATGTCGCTCAAAAAACGTCATATGTCACTCAAAAATGGTCATATCCGGGTATGTCGCTCAAAAATGGTCATACCCGGGTATGTCGCTCAAAAAACGTCATACCCGGGTATGTCGCTCAAAAAACGTCATACCCGGGTATGTCGCTCAAAAAACGTCATACCCGGGCATGTCGCTCAAAAATGGTCATACCCGGGTATGTCGCTCAAAAATGGTCATATCCGGGTATGTCGCTCAAAAAACATCATACCCGGGTATGTCGCACAAAAAACGTCATACCCGGGCATGTCGCTCAAAAATGGTCATACCCGGGTATGTCGCTCAAAAAACGTCATATCCGGGTATGTCGCTCAGAAATGGTCATACCCGGGTATGTCGCTCAAAAATGGTCATACCCGGGTATGTCGCTCAAAAAACGTCATACCCGGGTATGTCGCTCAAAAAACGTCATACCCGGGTATGTCGCTCAAAAATGGTCATATCCGGGTATGTCGCTCAAAAAACGTCATACCCGGGCATGTCGCTCAAAAATGGTCATACCCGGGTATGTCGCTCAAAAATGGTCATATCCGGGTATGTCGCTCAAAAAACATCATACCCGGGTATGTCGCACAAAAAACGTCATACCCGGGCATGTCGCTCAAAAATGGTCATACCCGGGTATGTCGCTCAAAAAACGTCATATCCGGGTATGTCGCTCAGAAATGGTCATACCCGGGTATGTCGCTCAAAAATGGTCATACCCGGGTATGTCGCTCAAAAAACGTCATACCCGGGTATGTCGCTCAAAAAACGTCATACCCGGGTATGTCGCTCAAAAATGGTCATCCCCGGGTATGTCGCTCAAAAATGATCATACCCGAGTATGTCGCTCAAAAATGGTCATATCCGGGTATGTCGCTCAAAAAACATCATATCCGGGTATGTCGCTCAAAAAACGTCATATGTCACTCAAAAATGGTCATATCCGGGTATGTCGCTCAAAAATGGTCATACCCGGGTATGTCGCTCAAAAAACGTCATACCCGGGTATGTCGCTCAAAAAACATCATACCCGGGTATGTCGCTCAAAAAACGTCATACCCGGGCATGTCGCTCAAAAATGGTCATACCCGGGTATGTCGCTCAAAAATGGTCATATCCGGGTATGTCGCTCAAAAAACATCATACCCGGGTATGTCGCACAAAAAACGTCATACCCGGGCATGTCGCTCAAAAATGGTTATACCCGGGTATGTCGCTCAAAAAACGTCATACCCGGGTATGTCGCTCAAAAAACGTCATACCCGGGTATGTCGCTCAAAAAAGGTCATATCCGGGTATGTCGCTCAAAAATGGTCATACCCAGGTATGTCGCTCAAAAAACATCATACCCGGGTATGTCGCTTAAAAAACGTCATACCCGGGTATGTCGCTCAAAAAACGTCATATCCGGGTATGTCGCTCAAAAAACGTCATATGTCACTCAAAAATGGTCATATCCGGGTATGTCGCTCAAAAATGGTCATACCCGGGTATGTCGCTCAAAAAACGTCATACCCGGGTATGTCGCTCAAAAAACATCATACCCGGGTATGTCGCTCAAAAAACGTCATACCCGGGCATGTCGCTCAAAAATGGTCATACCCGGGTATGTCGCTCAAAAATGGTCATATCCGGGTATGTCGCTCAAAAAACATCATACCCGGGTATGTCGCACAAAAAACGTCATACCCGGGCATGTCGCTCAAAAATGGTTATACCCGGGTATGTCGCTCAAAAAACGTCATACCCGGGTATGTCGCTCAAAAAACGTCATACCCGGGTTTGTCGCTCAAAAATGGTCATATCTGGGTATGTCGCTCAAAAAACGTCATACCCGGGTATGTCGCTTAAAAAACGTCATACCCAGGTATGTCGCTCAAAAGACGTCATACCCGGGTATGTCGCTCAAAAATGGTCATATCCGGGTATGTCGCTCAAAACGGTCATATCCGGGTATGTCGCTCAAAAAACGTCATATCCGGGTATGTCGCTCAGAAACGGTCATACCCGGGTATGTCGCTCAAAAAACGTCATACCCGGGTATGTCGCTCAAAAAACGTCATACCCGGGTATGTCGCTCAAAAAACGTCATACCCGGGTATGTCGCTCAAAAAACGTAATACCCGGGTATGTCGCTCAAAAAACGTCATACCCGGGGATGTCGCTCGAAAAACGTCATACCCGGGTATGTCGCTCAAAAAACGTCATACCCGGGTATGTCGCTCAAAAATGGTCATACCCAGGTATGTTGCTCAAAAAACATCATACCCGGGTATGTCGCTCAAAAAACGTCATACCCGGGCATGTCGCTCAAAAATGGTCATACCCGGGTATGTCGCTCAAAAATGGTCATATCCGGGTATGTCGCTCAAAAAACATCATACCCGGATATGTCGCACAAAAAACATCATACCCGGGCATGTCGCTCAAAAATGGTCATACCCGGGTATGTTGCTCAAAAAACATCATACCCGGGTATGTCGCTCAAAAAACGTCATACCCGGGCATGTCGCTCAAAAATGGTCATACCCGGGTATGTCGCTCAAAAATGGTCATATCCGGGTATGTCGCTCAAAAAACATCATACCCGGATATGTCGCACAAAAAACATCATACCCGGGCATGTCGCTCAAAAATGGTCATACCCGGGTATGTCGCTCAAAAATGGTCATATCCGGGTATGTCGCTCAAAAAACGTCATACCCGGGTATGTCGCTCAAAAAACGTCATACCCGGTTATGTCGCTCAAAAATGGTCATGCCCGGGTATGTCGCTCAAAAATGATCATACCCGAGTATGTCGCTCAAAAAACGTCATACCCGGGTATGTCGCTCAAAAATGGTCATATCTGGGTATGTAGCTCAAAAAACGTCATACCCGGGTGTGTCGCTTAAAAAACGTCATACCCAGGTATGTCGCTCAAAAGACGTCATACCCGGGTATGTCGCTCAAAAATGGTCATATCCGGGTATGTCGCTCAAAACGGTCATACCCGGGTATGTCGCTCAAAAAACGTCATACCCGGGCATGTCGCTCAAAAATGGTCATACCCGGGTATGTCGCTCAAAAATGGTCATATCCGGGTATGTCGCTCAAAAATGGTCATACCCGGGTATGTCGCTCAAAAATGGGCATACGGGGGTATGTCGCTCAAAAAACGTAATACCCGGGTATGTCGCTCAAAAATGGGCATACGGGGGTATGTCACTCAAAAAACGTAATACCCAGGTAAGTCGATCAAAAATGGTCATATCCGGGTGTGTCGCTCAAAAAACATCATACCCGGGGATGTCGCTCAGAAACCGTCATACCCGGGTATGTCGCTCAAAAAACGTCATACCCGGGTATGTCGCTCAAAAAACGTCATACCCGGGTATGTCGCTCAAAAGACGTCATACCCGGGTATGTCCCTCCAAAAACGTCATACCCGGGTATGTCCCTCCAAAAACGTCATACCCGGGTATGTCTCTCCAAAAACCTCATACCCGGGTATGTCGCTCAAAAAACGTCATACCCGGGTATGTCGCTCAAAACGGTCATATCCGGGTATGTCGCTCAAAAATGGTCATATCCGGGTATGTCGCTCAAAAATGGTCATACCCGGGTATGTCGCTCAAAAATGGGCATACGGGGGTATGTCGCTCAAAAAACGTAATACCCGGGTATGTCGCTCAAAAATGGGCATACGGGGGTATGTCACTCAAAAAACGTAATACCCAGGTAAGTCGATCAAAAATGGTCATATCCGGGTGTGTCGCTCAAAAAACATCATACCCGGGGATGTCGCTCAGAAACCGTCATACCCGGGTATGTCGCTCAAAAAACGTCATACCCGGGTATGTCGCTCAAAAAACGTCATACCCGGGTATGTCGCTCAAAAGACGTCATACCCGGGTATGTCCCTCCAAAAACCTCATACCCGGGTATGTCCCTCCAAAAACGTCATACCCGGGTATGTCTCTCCAAAAACCTCATACCCGGGTATGTCGCTCAAAAAACGTCATACCCGGGTATGTCGCTCAAAAAACGTCATATCCGGGTATGTCGCTCAGAAACGGTCATATCCGGGTATGTCGCTCAAAAAACGTCATATCCGGGTATGTCGCTCAGAAACGGTCATACCCGGGTATGTCGCTCAAAAAACGTAATACCCGGGTATGTCGCTCAAAAAACGTCATACCCGGGGATGTCGCTCGAAAAACGTCATACCCGGGTATGTCGCTCAAAAAACGTCATACCCGGGTATGTCGCTCAAAAATGGTCATATCCGGGTATGTCACTCAAAAATGGTCATACCCTGGTATGTCGCTCAAAAAACGTCATACCCGGGTATGTCGCTCAAAAAACGTCATACCCGGGTATGTCGCTCAAAAAACGTCATACCCGGGCATGTCGCTCAAAAAACATCATACCCGGGTATGTCGCACAAAAAACGTCATACCTGGGCATGTCGCTCAAAAATGGTTATACCCGGGTATGTCGCTCAAAAAACGTCCTATCCGGGTATGTCGCTCAAAAATGGTCATACCCGGGTATGTCGCTCAAAAATGGTCATACCCGGGTATGTCGCTCAAAAAACGTCATACCCGGGTATGTCGCTCAAAAAACGTCATACCCGGGTATGTCGCTCAAATATGGTCATATCTGGGTATGTCGCTCAAAAAACGTCATACCCGGGTATGTCGCTTAAAAAACGTCATACCCAGGTATGTCGCTCAAAAGACATCATACCCGGGTATGTCGCTCAAAAATGGTCATATCCGGGTATGTCGCTCAAAACGGTCATATCCGGGTATGTCACTCAAAAAACGTCATACCCGGGTATGTCGCTCAAAAAACGTCATACCCGGGTATGTCGCTCAAAAAACGTCATACCCGGGTATGTCGCTCAAAAATGGTCATATCCGGGTATGTCACTCAAAAATGGTCATACCCTGGTATGTCGCTCAAAAAACGTCATACCCGGGTATGTCGCTCAAAAAACGTCATACCCGGGTATGTCGCTCAAAAAACGTCATACCCGGGCATGTCGCTCAAAAAACATCATACCCGGGTATGTCGCACAAAAAACGTCATACCTGGGCATGTCGCTCAAAAATGGTTATACCCGGGTATGTCGCTCAAAAAACGTCCTATCCGGGTATGTCGCTCAAAAATGGTCATACCCGGGTATGTCGCTCAAAAATGGTCATACCCGGGTATGTCGCTCAAAAAACGTCATACCCGGGTATGTCGCTCAAAAAACGTCATACCCGGGTATGTCGCTCAAATATGGTCATATCTGGGTATGTCGCTCAAAAAACGTCATACCCGGGTATGTCGCTTAAAAAACGTCATACCCAGGTATGTCGCTCAAAAGACATCATACCCGGGTATGTCGCTCAAAAATGGTCATATCCGGGTATGTCGCTCAAAACGGTCATATCCGGGTATGTCACTCAAAAAACGTCATACCCGGGTATGTCGCTCAAAAATGGTCATACCCGGGTATGTCGCTCAAAAAACGTCATACCCGGGTATGTCGCTCAAAAAACGTCATACCCGGGTATGTCGCTCAAAAAACGTCATACCCGGGTATGTCGCTCAAAAAACGTCATACCCGGGTATGTCGCTCAAAAATGGTCATATCTGGGTATGTCGCTCAAAAAACGTCATAGCCGGGTATGTCGCTTAAAAAACGTCATACCCAGGTATGTCGCTCAGAAGACGTCATACCCGGGTATGTCGCTCAGAAACGGTCATACCCGGGTATGTCGCTCAAAAAACGTCATACCCGGGTATGTCGCTCAAAAAACGTCATATCCGGGTATGTCGCTCAGAAACGGTCATACCCGGGTATGTCGCTCAAAAAACGTCATACCCGGGTATGTCGCTCAAAAAACGTCATACCCGGGGATGTCGCTCGAAAAACATCATACCCGGGTATGTCGCTCAAAAAACGTCATACCCGGGTATGTCGCTCAAAACTGGTCATACCCAGGTATGTTGCTCAAAAAACATCATACCCGGGTATGTCGCTCAAAAAACGTCATACCCGGGCATGTCGCTCAAAAATGGTCATACCCGGGTATGTCGCTCAAAAATGGTCATATCCGGGTATGTCGCTCAAAAATGGTCATGCCCGGGTATGTCGCTCAAAAATGATCATACCCGAGTATGTCGCTCAAAAAACGTCATACCCGGGTATGTCGCTCAAAAATGGTCATATCTGGGTATGTCGCTCAAAAAACGTCATACCCGGGTATGTCGCTTAAAAAACGTCATACCCAGGTATGTCGCTCAGAAACGGTCATACCCGGGTATGTCGCTCGAAAAACGTAATACCCGGGTATGTCGCTCAAAAAACGTCATACCCGGGTATGTCGCTCAAAAAACGTCATACCCGGGTATGTCGCTCAAAAATGGTCATACCCGGGTATGTCGCTCAAAAAACGTCATACCCGGGTATGTCGCTCAAAAAACGTCATACCCGGGTATGTCGCTCAAAAAACGTCATACCCGGGTATGTCGCTCAAAAAACGTCATATGTCGTTCAAAAATGGTCATACCCGGGTATGTCGCTCAAAAAACGTCATACCCGGGTATGTCGCTCAAAAAACGTCATATGTCGTTCAAAAATGGTCATATCCGGGTATGTCGCTCAAAAATGGTCATACCCGGGTATGTCGCTCAAAAAACGTCATACCCGGGTATGTCGCTCAAAAAACGTCATACCCAGGTATGTCACTCAAAAATGGTCATGCCCGGGTATGTCGCTCAAAAATGATCATACCCGAGTATGTCGCTCAAAAAACGTCATACCCGGGTATGTCGCTCAAAAATGGTCATATCTGGGTATGTCGCTCAAAAAACGTCATACCCGGGTATGTCGCTTAAAAAACGTCATACCCAGGTATGTCGCTCAAAAGACGTCATACCCGGGTATGTCGCTCAAAAATGGTCATATCCGGGTATGTCGCTCAAAAAACATCATACCCGGGTATGTCGCTCAAAACGGTCATATCCGGGTATGTCGCTCAAAAAACGTCATATCCGGGTATGTCGCTCAAAACGGTCATATCCGGGTATGTCGCTCAAAAAACGTCATACCCGGGTATGTCGCTCAAAAAACGTCATACCCCGGTATGTCGCTCAAAAATGGTCATATCCGGGTATGTCGCTCAAAAATGGTCATACCCAGGTATGTCGCTCAAAAAACATCATATGTCACTCAAAAATGGTCATATCCGGGTATGTCGCTCAAAAATGGTCATACCCGGGTATGTCGCTCAAAAAACATCATACCCGGGTATGTCGCTCAAAAAACGTCATACCCGGGTATGTCGCTCAAAAAACGTCATACCCGGGTATGTCGCTCAAAAAACGTCATACCCGGGCATGTCGCTCAAAAATGGTCATACCCGGGTATGTCGCTCAAAAATGGTCATATCCGGGTATGTCGCTCAAAAATGGTCATACCCGGGTATGTCGCTCAAAAATGGGCATACGGGGGTATGTCGCTCAAAAAACGTAATACCCGGGTATGTCGCTCAAAAATGGGCATACGGGGGTATGTCACTCAAAAAACTTAATACCCAGGTAAGTCGATCAAAAATGGTCATATCCGGGTGTGTCGCTCAAAAAACATCATACCCGGGGATGTCGCTCAGAAACCGTCATACCCGGGTATGTCGCTCAAAAAACGTCATACCCGGGTATGTCGCTCAAAAAACGTCATACCCGGGTATGTCGCTCAAAAGACGTCATACCCGGGTATGTCCCTCCAAAAACGTCATACCCGGGTATGTCCCTCCAAAAACGTCATACCCGGGTATGTCTCTCCAAAAACCTCATACCCGGGTATGTCGCTCAAAAAACGTCATACCCGGGTATGACGCTCAAAAATGGTCATATCCGGGTATGTCGCTCAAAAAACATCATACCCGGGTATGTCGCTCAAAACGGTCATATCCGGGTATGTCGCTCAAAAAACGTCATATCCGGGTATGTCGCTCAGAAACGGTCATATCCGGGTATGTCGCTCAAAAAACGTCATATCCGGGTATGTCGCTCAGAAACGGTCATACCCGGGTATGTCGCTCAAAAAACGTCATACCCGGGGATGTCGCTCGAAAAACGTCATACCCGGGTATGTCGCTCAAAAAACGTCATACCCGGGTATGTCGCTCAAAAAACGTCATACCCGGGTATGTCGCTCAAAAAACGTCATACCCGGGCATGTCGCTCAAAAAACATCATACCCGGGTATGTCGCACAAAAAACGTCATACCCGGGCATGTCGCTCAAAAATGGTTATACCCGGGTATGTCGCTCAAAAAACGTCATATCCGGGTATGTCGCTCAAAAATGGTCATACCCGGGTATGTCGCTCAAAAATGGTCATACCCGGGTATGTCGCTCAAAAAACGTCATACCCGGGTATGTCGCTCAAAAAACGTCATACCCGGGTATGTCGCTCAAATATGGTCATATCTGGGTATGTCGCTCAAAAAACGTCATACCCGGGTATGTCGCTTAAAAAACGTCATACCCAGGTATGTCGCTCAAAAGACGTCATACCCGGGTATGTCGCTCAAAAATGGTCATATCCGGGTATGTCGCTCAAAACGGTCATATCCGGGTATGTCACTCAAAAAACGTCATATCCGGGTATGTCGCTCAGAAACGGTCATACCCGGGTATGTCGCTCGAAAAACGTAATACCCGGGTATGTCGCTCAAAAAACGTCATACCCGGGTATGTCGCTCAAAAATGGTCATACCCGGGTATGTCGCTCAAAAAACGTCATACCCGGGTATGTCGCTCAAAAAACGTCATACCCGGGTATGTCGCTCAAAAAACGTCATACCCGGGTATGTCACTCAAAAAACGTCATATGTCGTTCAAAAATGGTCATATCCGGGTATGTCGCTCAAAAATGGTCATACCCGGGTATGTCGCTCAAAAAACGTCATACCCGGGTATGTCGCTCAAAAAACGTCATACCCAGGTATGTCACTCAAAAATGGTCATGCCCGGGTATGTCGCTCAAAAATGATCATACCCGAGTATGTCGCTCAAAAAACGTCATACCCGGGTATGTCGCTCAAAAATGGTCATATCTGGGTATGTCGCTCAAAAAACGTCATACCCGGGTATGTCGCTTAAAAAACGTCATACCCAGGTATGTCGCTCAAAAGACGTCATACCCGGGTATGTCGCTCAAAAATGGTCATATCCGGGTATGTCGCTCAAAAAACATCATACCCGGGTATGTCGCTCAAAACGGTCATATCCGGGTATGTCGCTCAAAAAACGTCATATCCGGGTATGTCGCTCAAAACGGTCATATCCGGGTATGTCGCTCAAAAAACGTCATACCCGGGTATGTCGCTCAAAAAACGTCATACCCCGGTATGTCGCTCAAAAATGGTGATATCCGGGTATGTCGCTCAAAAATGGTCATACCCAGGTATGTCGCTCAAAAAACATCATATGTCACTCAAAAATTGTCATATCCGGGTATGTCGCTCAAAAATGGTCATACCCGGGTATGTCGCTCAAAAAACGTCATACCCGGGTATGTCGCTCAAAAAACGTCATACCCGGGTATGTCGCTCAAAAAACGTCATACCCGGGCATGTCGCTCAAAAATGGTCATACCCGGTTATGTCGCTCAAAAATGGTCATATCCGGGTATGTCGCTCAAAAAACATCATACCCGGGTATGTCGCACAAAAAACGTCATACCCGGGCATGTCGATCAAAAATGGTCATACCCGGGTATGTCGCTCAAAAAACGTCATATCCGGGTATGTCGCTCAAAAATGGTCATACCCGGGTATGTCGCTCAAAAATGGTCATACCCGGGTATGTCGCTCAAAAATGATCATACCCGAGTATGTCGCTCAAAAATGGTCATATCCGGGTATGTCGCTCAAAAAACATCATACCCGGGTATGTCGCTCAAAACGGTCATATCCGGGTATGTCGCTCAAAAAACGTCATATCCGGGTATGTCGCTCAGAAACGGTCATACCCGGGTATGTCGCTCAAAAAACGTCATATCCGGGTATGTCGCTCAGAAACGGTCATACCCGGGTATGTCGCTCAAAAAACGTAATACCCGGGTATGTCGCTCAAAAATGATCATATCCGGGTATGTCGCTCAAAAATGGTCATGCCCGGGTATGTCGCTCAAAAATGATCATACCCGAGTATGTCGCTCAAAAAACGTCATACCCGGGTATGTCGCTCAAAAATGGTCATATCTGGGTATGTCGCTCAAAAAACGTCATACCCGGGTATGTCGCTTAAAAAACGTCATACCCAGGTATGTCGCTCAGAAACGGTCATACCCGGGTATGTCGCTCGAAAAACGTAATACCCGGGTATGTCGCTCAAAAAACGTCATACCCGGGTATGTCGCTCAAAAAACGTCATACCCGGGTATGTCGCTCAAAAATGGTCATACCCGGGTATGTCGCTCAAAAAACGTCATACCCGGGTATGTCGCTCAAAAAACGTCATACCCGGGTATGTCGCTCAAAAAACGTCATACCCGGGTATGTCACTCAAAAAACGTCATATGTCGTTCAAAAATGGTCATATCCGGGTATGTCGCTCAAAAATGGTCATACCCGGGTATGTCGCTCAAAAAACGTCATACCCGGGTATGTCGCTCAAAAAACGTCATACCCAGGTATGTCACTCAAAAATGGTCATGCCCGGGTATGTCGCTCAAAAATGATCATACCCGAGTATGTCGCTCAAAAAACGTCATACCCGGGTATGTCGCTCAAAAATGGTCATATCTGGGTATGTCGCTCAAAAAACGTCATACCCGGGTATGTCGCTTAAAAAACGGTCATATCTGGGTATGTCGCTCAAAAAACGTCATACCCGGGTATGTCGCTTAAAAAACGTCATACCCAGGTATGTCGCTCAAAAGACGTCATACCCGGGTATGTCGCTCAAAAATGGTCATATCCGGGTATGTCGCTCAAAAAACATCATACCCGGGTATGTCGCTCAAAACGGTCATATCCGGGTATGTCGCTCAAAAAACGTCATATCCGGGTATGTCGCTCAAAACGGTCATATCCGGGTATGTCGCTCAAAAAACGTCATACCCGGGTATGTCGCTCAAAAAACGTCATACCCCGGTATGTCGCTCAAAAATGGTCATATCCGGGTATGTCGCTCAAAAATGGTCATACCCAGGTATGTCGCTCAAAAAACATCATATGTCACTCAAAAATGGTCATATCCGGGTATGTCGCTCAAAAATGGTCATACCCGGGTATGTCGCTCAAAAAACGTCATACCCGGGTATGTCGCTCAAAAAACGTCATACCCGGGTATGTCGCTCAAAAAACGTCATACCCGGGCATGTCGCTCAAAAATGGTCATACCCGGTTATGTCGCTCAAAAATGGTCATATCCGGGTATGTCGCTCAAAAATGGTCATATCCGGGTATGTCGCTCAAAAAACATCATACCCGGGTATGTCGCACAAAAAACGTCATACCCGGGCATGTCGCTCAAAAATGGTCATACCCGGGTATGTCGCTCAAAAAACGTCATATCCGGGTATGTCGCTCAAAAATGGTCATACCCGGGTATGTCGCTCAAAAAACGTAATACCCGGGTATGTCGCTCAAAAATGGTCATACCCGGGTATGTCGCTCAAAAAACGTCATACCCGGGTATGTCGCTCAAAAAACGTCATACCCGGGTATGTCGCTCAAAAATGGTCATATCCGGGTATGTCGCTCAAAAATGGTCATACCCGGGTATGTCGCTCAAAAAACGTCATATCCGGGTATGTCGCTCAAAAATGGTCATACCCGGGTATGTCGCTCAAAAAACGTAATACCCGGGTATGTCGCTCAAAAATGGTCATACCCGGGTATGTCGCTCAAAAAACGTCATACCCGGGTATGTCGCTCAAAAAACGTCATACCCGGGTATGTCGCTCAAAAATGGTCATATCCGGGTATGTCGCTCAAAAATGGTCATACCCGGGTATGTCGCTCAAAAAACATCATACCCGGGTATGTCGCTCAGAAACGGTCATACCCGGGTATGTCGCTCAAAAAACGTCATACCCGGGTATGTCGCTTAAAAAACGTCATACCCGGGTATGTCGCTCAAAAAACGTCATATCCGGGTATGTCGCTCAAAAAACGTCATATGTCACTCAAAAATGGTCATACCCGGGTATGTCGCTTAAAAAACGTCATACCCGGGTATGTCGCTCAAAAATGGTCATATCTGGGTATGTCGCTCAAAAAACGTCATACCCGGGTATGTCGCTTAAAAAACGTCATACCCAGGTATGTCACTCAAAAATGGTCATGCCCGGGTATGTCGCTCAAAAATGATCATACCCGAGTATGTCGCTCAAAAAACGTCATACCCGGGTATGTCGCTCAAAAATGGTCATATCTGGGTATGTCGCTCAAAAAACGTCATACCCGGGTATGTCGCTTAAAAAACGTCATACCCAGGTATGTCGCTCAAAAGACGTCATACCCGGGTATGTCGCTCAAAAATGGTCATATCCGGGTATGTCGCTCAAAAAACATCATACCCGGGTATGTCGCTCAAAACGGTCATATCCGGGTATGTCGCTCAAAAAACGTCATATCCGGGTATGTCGCTCAAAACGGTCATATCTGGGTATGTCGCTCAAAAAACGTCATACCCGGGTATGTCGCTTAAAAAACGTCATACCCAGGTATGTCACTCAAAAATGGTCATGCCCGGGTATGTCGCTCAAAAATGGTCATACCCAGGTATGTCGCTCAAAAAACATCATATGTCACTCAAAAATGGTCATATCCGGGTATGTCGCTCAAAAATGGTCATACCCGGGTATGTCGCTCAAAAAACGTCATACCCGGGTATGTCGCTCAAAAAACGTCATACCCGGGTATGTCGCTCAAAAAACGTCATACCCGGGCATGTCGCTCAAAAATGGTCATACCCGGTTATGTCGCTCAAAAATGGTCATATCCGGGTATGTCGCTCAAAAAACATCATACCCGGGTATGTCGCACAAAAAACGTCATACCCGGGCATGTCGCTCAAAAATGGTCATACCCGGGTATGTCGCTCAAAAAACGTCATATCCGGGTATGTCGCTCAAAAATGGTCATACCCGGGTATGTCGCTCAAAAAACGTAATACCCGGGTATGTCGCTCAAAAATGGTCATACCCGGGTATGTCGCTCAAAAAACGTCATACCCGGGTATGTCGCTCAAAAAACGTCATACCCGGGTATGTCGCTCAAAAATGGTCATATCCGGGTATGTCGCTCAAAAATGGTCATACCCGGGTATGTCGCTCAAAAAACATCATACCCGGGTATGTCGCTCAGAAACGGTCATACCCGGGTATGTCGCTCAAAAAACGTAATACCCGGGTATGTCGCTCAAAAATGGTCATACCCGGGTATGTCGCTCAAAAAACGTCATACCCGGGTATGTCGCTCAAAAAACGTCATACCCGGGTATGTCGCTCAAAAATGGTCATATCCGGGTATGTCGCTCAAAAATGGTCATACCCGGGTATGTCGCTCAAAAAACATCATACCCGGGTATGTCGCTCAAAAAACGTCATACCCGGGTATGTCGCTTAAAAAACGTCATACCCGGGTATGTCGCTCAAAAAACGTCATATCCGGGTATGTCGCTCAAAAAACGTCATATGTCACTCAAAAATGGTCATATCCGGGTATGTCGCTCAAAAATGGTCATACCCGGGTATGTCGCTCAAAAAACGTCATACCCGGGTATGTCGCTCAAAAAACATCATACCCGGGTATGTCGCTCAAGAAACGTCATACCCGGGCATGCCGCTCAAAAATGGTCATACCCGGGTATGTCGCTCAAAAATGGTCATATCCGGGTATGTCGCTCAAAAAACATCATACCCGGGTATGTCGCACAAAAAATGTCATACCCGGGCATGTAGCTCAAAAATGGTCATACCCGGGTATGTCGCTCAAAAAACGTCATATCCGGGTATGTCGCTCAAAAATGGTCATACCCGGGTATGTCGCTCAAAAATGGTCATACCCGGGTATGTCGCTCAAAAAACGTCATACCCGGGTATGTCGCTCAAAAAACGTCATACCCGGGTATGTCGCTCAAAAATGGTCATATCTGGGTATGTCGCTCAAAAAACGTCATACCCGGGTATGTCGCTTAAAAAACGTCATACCCAGGTATGTCACTCAAAAATGGTCATGCCCGGGTATGTCGCTCAAAAATGATCATACCCGAGTATGTCGCTCAAAAAACGTCATACCCGGGTATGTCGCTCAAAAATGGTCATATCTGGGTATGTCGCTCAAAAAACGTCATACCCGGGTATGTCGCTTAAAAAACGTCATACCCAGGTATGTCGCTCAAAAGACGTCATACCCGGGTATGTCGCTCAAAAATGGTCATATCCGGGTATGTCGCTCAAAAAACATCATACCCGGGTATGTCGCTCAAAACGGTCATATCCGGGTATGTCGCTCAAAAAACGTCATATCCGGGTATGTCGCTCAAAACGGTCATATCCGGGTATGTCGCTCAAAAAACGTCATACCCGGGTATGTCGCTCAAAAAACGTCATACCCCGGTATGTCGCTCAAAAATGGTCATATCCGGGTATGTCGCTCAAAAATGGTCATACCCAGGTATGTCGCTCAAAAAACATCATATGTCACTCAAAAATGGTCATATCCGGGTATGTCGCTCAAAAATGGTCATACCCGGGTATGTCGCTCAAAAAACGTCATACCCGGGTATGTCGCTCAAAAAACGTCATACCCGGGTATGTCGCTCAAAAAACGTCATACCCGGGCATGTCGCTCAAAAATGGTCATACCCGGTTATGTCGCTCAAAAATGGTCATATCCGGGTATGTCGCTCAAAAAACATCATACCCGGGTATGTCGCACAAAAAACGTCATACCCGGGCATGTCGCTCAAAAATGGTCATACCCGGGTATGTCGCTCAAAAATGGTCATACCCGGGTATGTCGCTCAAAAATGATCATACCCGAGTATGTCGCTCAAAAATGGTCATATCCGGGTATGTCGCTCAAAAAACATCATACCCGGGTATGTCGCTCAAAACGGTCATATCCGGGTATGTCGCTCAAAAAACGTCATATCCGGGTATGTCGCTCAGAAACGGTCATACCCGGGTATGTCGCTCAAAAAACGTAATACCCGGGTATGTCGCTCAAAAATGGTCATATCCGGGTATGTCGCTCAAAAATGGTCATGCCCGGGTATGTCGCTCAAAAATGATCATACCCGAGTATGTCGCTCAAAAAACGTCATACCCGGGTATGTCGCTCAAAAATGGTCATATCTGGGTATGTCGCTCAAAAAACGTCATACCCGGGTATGTCGCTTAAAAAACGTCATACCCAGGTATGTCGCTCAGAAACGGTCATACCCGGGTATGTCGCTCGAAAAACGTAATACCCGGGTATGTCGCTCAAAAAACGTCATACCCGGGTATGTCGCTCAAAAAACGTCATACCCGGGTATGTCGCTCAAAAATGGTCATACCCGGGTATGTCGCTCAAAAAACGTCATACCCGGGTATGTCGCTCAAAAAACGTCATACCCGGGTATGTCGCTCAAAAAACGTCATACCCGGGTATGTCACTCAAAAAACGTCATATGTCGTTCAAAAATGGTCATATCCGGGTATGTCGCTCAAAAATGGTCATACCCGGGTATGTCGCTCAAAAAACGTCATACCCGGGTATGTCGCTCAAAAAACGTCATACCCAGGTATGTCACTCAAAAATGGTCATGCCCGTGTATGTCGCTCAAAAATGATCATACCCGAGTATGTCGCTCAAAAAACGTCATACCCGGGTATGTCGCTTAAAAAACGTCATACCCAGGTATGTCGCTCAAAAGACGTCATACCCGGGTATGTCGCTCAAAAATGGTCATATCCGGGTATGTCGCTCAAAAAACATCATACCCGGGTATGTCGCTCAAAACGGTCATATCCGGGTATGTCGCTCAAAAAACGTCATATCCGGGTATGTCGCTCAAAACGGTCATATCCGGGTATGTCGCTCAAAAAACGTCATACCCGGGTATGTCGCTCAAAAAACGTCATACCCCGGTATGTCGCTCAAAAATGGTCATATCCGGGTATGTCGCTCAAAAATGGTCATACCCAGGTATGTCGCTCAAAAAACATCATATGTCACTCAAAAATGGTCATATCCGGGTATGTCGCTCAAAAATGGTCATACCCGGGTATGTCGCTCAAAAAACGTCATACCCGGGTATGTCGCTCAAAAAACGTCATACCCGGGTATGTCGCTCAAAAAACGTCATACCCGGGCATGTCGCTCAAAAATGGTCATACCCGGTTATGTCGCTCAAAAATGGTCATATCCGGGTATGTCGCTCAAAAAACATCATACCCGGGTATGTCGCACAAAAAACGTCATACCCGG
The DNA here is from genome assembly GCA_036785175.1 of Eupleurogrammus muticus. Classification (NCBI taxonomy): domain Eukaryota; kingdom Metazoa; phylum Chordata; class Actinopteri; order Scombriformes; family Trichiuridae; genus Eupleurogrammus; species Eupleurogrammus muticus. The sequence continues at coordinate 10,281,617 of JAYKQN010000001.1, forward strand.
GCATGTCGCTCAAAAATGGTCATACCCGGGTATGTCGCTCAAAAAACGTCATATCCGGGTATGTCGCTCAAAAATGGTCATACCCGGGTATGTCGCTCAAAAATGATCATACCCGAGTATGTCGCTCAAAAATGGTCATATCCGGGTATGTCGCTCAAAAAACATCATACCCGGGTATGTCGCTCAAAACGGTCATATCCGGGTATGTCGCTCAAAAAACGTCATATCCGGGTATGTCGCTCAGAAACGGTCATACCCGGGTATGTCGCTCAAAAAACGTAATACCCGGGTATGTCGCTCAAAAATGGTCATACCCGGGTATGTCGCTCAAAAAACGTCATACCCGGGTATGTCGCTCAAAAAACGTCATACCCGGGTATGTCGCTCAAAAATGGTCATATCCGGGTATGTCGCTCAAAAATGGTCATACCCGGGTATGTCGCTCAAAAAACATCATACCCGGGTATGTCGCTCAAAAAACGTCATACCCGGGTATGTCGCTTAAAAAACGTCATACCCGGGTATGTCGCTCAAAAAACGTCATATCCGGGTATGTCGCTCAAAAAACGTCATATGTCACTCAAAAATGGTCATATCCGGGTATGTCGCTCAAAAATGGTCATACCCGGGTATGTCGCTCAAAAAACGTCATACCCGGGTATGTCGCTCAAAAAACATCATACCCGGGTATGTCGCTCAAAAAACGTCATACCCGGGCATGCCGCTCAAAAATGGTCATACCCGGGTATGTCGCTCAAAAATGGTCATATCCGGGTATGTCGCTCAAAAAACATCATACCCGGGTATGTCGCACAAAAAATGTCATACCCGGGCATGTCGCTCAAAAATGGTCATACCCGGGTATGTCGCTCAAAAAACGTCATATCCGGGTATGTCGCTCAAAAATGGTCATACCCGGGTATGTCGCTCAAAAATGGTCATACCCGGGTATGTCGCTCAAAAAACGTCATACCCGGGTATGTCGCTCAAAAAACGTCATACCCGGGTATGTCGCTCAAAAATGGTCATATCTGGGTATGTCGCTCAAAAAACGTCATACCCGGGTATGTCGCTTAAAAAACGTCATACCCAGGTATGTCGCTCAAAAGACGTCATACCCGGGTATGTCGCTTAAAAAACGTCATACCCAGGTATGTCGCTCAAAAGACGTCATACCCGGGTATGTCGCTCAAAAATGGTCATATCCGGGTATGTCGCTCAAAACGGTCATATCCGGGTATGTCGCTCAAAAAACGTCATATCCGGGTATGTCGCTCAGAAACGGTCATACCCGGGTATGTCGCTCAAAAAACGTCATACCCGGGTATGTCGCACAAAAAACGTCATACCCGGGCATGTCGCTCAAAAATGGTCATACCCGGGTATGTCGCTCAAAAATGGTCATATCCGGGTATGTCGCTCAAAACGGTCATATCCGGGTATGTCGCTCAAAAAACGTCATATCCGGGTGTGTCGCTCAGAAACGGTCATACCCGGGTATGTCGCTCAAAAAACGTCATACCCGGGTATGTCGCACAAAAAACGTCATACCCGGGCATGTCGCTCAAAAATGGTCATACCCGGGTATGTCGCTCAAAAAACGTCATACCCGGGTATGTCGCACAAAAAACGTCATACCCGGGCATGTCGCTCAAAAATGGTCATACCCGGGTATGTCGCTCAAAAATGGTCATATCCGGGTATGTCGCTCAAAACGGTCATATCCGGGTATGTCGCTCAAAAAACGTCATATCCGGGTATGTCGCTCAGAAACGGTCATACCCGGGTATGTCGCTCAAAAAACGTCATACCCGGGTATGTCGCACAAAAAACGTCATACCCGGGCATGTCGCTCAAAAATGGTCATACCCGGGTATGTCGCTCAAAAAACGTCATACCCGGGTATGTCGCTCAAAAAACGTCATACCCGGGTATGTCGCTCAAAAAACGTCATACCCGGGTATGTCGCTCAAAAATGGTCATATCTGGGTATGTCGCTCAAAAAATGTCATATCTGGGTATGTCGCTCAGAAACGGTCATACCCGGTTATGTCGCTCAAAAAACGTCATACCCGGGTATGTCGCTCAGAAAACGTCATACCCGGGTATGTCGCTCAGAAACGGTCATACCCGGGTATGTCGCTCAAAAAACGTAATACCCGGGTATGTCGCTCAAAAATGGTCATACCCGGGTATGTCGCTCAAAAAACGTCATACCCGGGTATGTCGCACAAAAAACGTCATACCCGGGCATGTCGCTCAAAAATGGTCATACCCGGGTATGTCGCTCAAAAAACGTCATATCCGGGTATGTCGCTCAAAAATGGTCATACCCGGGTATGTCGCTCAAAAATGGTCATACCCGGGTATGTCGCTCAAAAAACGTCATACCCGGGTATGTCGCTCAAAAATGGTCATATCTGGGTATGTCGCTCAAAAAACGTCATACCCGGGTATGTCGCTTAAAAAACGTCATACCCAGGTATGTCGCTCAAAAGACGTCATACCCGGGTATGTCGCTCAAAAATGGTCATATCCGGGTATGTCGCTCAAAACGGTCATATCCGGGTATGTCGCTCAAAAAACGTCATATCCGGGTATGTCGCTCAGAAACGGTCATACCCGGTTATGTCGCTCAAAAAACGTCATACCCGGGTATGTCGCTCAAAAACGTCATACCCGGGTATGTCGCTCAAAAAACGTAATACCCGGGTATGTCGCTCAAAAAACGTCATACCCGGGGATGTCGCTCGAAAAACGTCATACCCGGGTATGTCGCTCAAAAAACGTCATACCCGGGTATGTCGCTCAAAAATGGTCATACCCAGGTATGTTGCTCAAAAATGGTCATATCCGGGTATGTCGCTCAAAAAACATCATACCCGGATATGTCGCACAAAAAACGTCATACCCGGGCATGTCGCTCAAAAATGGTCATACCCGGGTATGTCGCTCAAAAAACGTCATATCCGGGTATGTCGCTCAAAAAACGTCATACCCGGGTATGTCGCTCAAAAAACGTCATACCCGAGTATGTCGCTCAAAAATGGTCATGCCCGGGTATGTCGCTCAAAAATGAGCATACCCGAGTATGTCGCTCAAAAAACGTCATATCCGGGTATGTCGCTCAAAAATGGTCATACCCGGGTATGTCGCTCAAAAAACGTCATACCCGGGTATGTCGCTCAAAAAACATCATACCCGGGTATGTCGCTCAAAAAACGTCATACCCGGGCATGTCGCTCAAAAATGGTCATACCCGGGTATGTCGCTCAAAAATGGTCATATCCGGGTATGTCGCTCAAAAAACATCATACCCGGGTATGTCGCACAAAAAACGTCATACCCGGGCATGTCGCTCAAAAATGGTCATACCCGGGTATGTCGCTCAAAAAAGTCATATCCGGGTATGTCGCTCAAAAATGGTCATACCCGGGTATGTCGCTCAAAAATGGTCATACACGGGTATGTCGCTCAAAAAACATCATACCCGGATATGTCGCACAAAAAACGTCATACCCGGGCATGTCGCTCAAAAATGGTCATACCCGGGTATGTCGCTCAAAAATGGTCATATCCGGGTATGTCGCTCAAAAAACGTCATACCCGGGTATGTCGCTCAAAAAACGTCATACCCGAGTATGTCGCTCAAAAATGGTCATGCCCGGGTATGTCGCTCAAAAATGAGCATACCCGAGTATGTCGCTCAAAAAACGTCATATCCGGGTATGTCGCTCAAAAATGGTCATACCCGGGTATGTCGCTCAAAAAACGTCATACCCGGGTATGTCGCTCAAAAAACATCATACCCGGGTATGTCGCTCAAAAAACGTCATACCCGGGTATGTCGCTCAAAAAACGTCATACCCGGGTATGTCGCTCAAAAATGGTCATATCTGGGTATGTCGCTCAAAAAACGTCATACCCGGGTATGTCGCTTAAAAAACGTCATACCCAGGTATGTCGCTCAAAAGACGTCATACCCGGGTATGTCGCTCAAAAATGGTCATATCCGGGTATGTCGCTCAAAACGGTCATATCCGGGTATGTCGCTCAAAAAACGTCATATCTGGGTATGTCGCTCAGAAACGGTCATACCCGGTTATGTCGCTCAAAAAACGTCATACCCGGGTATGTCGCTCAAAAACGTCATACCCGGGTATGTCGCTCAAAAAACGTAATACCCGGGTATGTCGCTCAAAAAACGTCATACCCGGGGATGTCGCTCGAAAAACGTCATACCCGGGTATGTCGCTCAAAAAACGTCATACCCGGGTATGTCGCTCAAAAATGGTCATACCCAGGTATGTTGCTCAAAAATGGTCATATCCGGGTATGTCGCTCAAAAAACATCATACCCGGATATGTCGCACAAAAAACGTCATACCCGGGCATGTCGCTCAAAAATGGTCATACCCGGGTATGTCGCTCAAAAAACGTCATATCCGGGTATGTCGCTCAAAAAACGTCATACCCGGGTATGTCGCTCAAAAAACGTCATACCCGAGTATGTCGCTCAAAAATGGTCATGCCCGGGTATGTCGCTCAAAAATGAGCATACCCGAGTATGTCGCTCAAAAAACGTCATATCCGGGTATGTCGCTCAAAAATGGTCATACCCGGGTATGTCGCTCAAAAAACGTCATACCCGGGTATGTCGCTCAAAAAACATCATACCCGGGTATGTCGCTCAAAAAACGTCATACCCGGGCATGTTGCTCAAAAATGGTCATATCCGGGTATGTCGCTCAAAAAACATCATACCCGGATATGTCGCACAAAAAACGTCATACCCGGGCATGTCGCTCAAAAATGGTCATACCCGGGTATGTCGCTCAAAAAACGTCATATCCGGGTATGTCGCTCAAAAAACGTCATACCCGGGTATGTCGCTCAAAAAACGTCATACCCGAGTATGTCGCTCAAAAATGGTCATGCCCGGGTATGTCGCTCAAAAATGAGCATACCCGAGTATGTCGCTCAAAAAACGTCATATCCGGGTATGTCGCTCAAAAATGGTCATACCCGGGTATGTCGCTCAAAAAACGTCATACCCGGGTATGTCGCTCAAAAAACATCATACCCGGGTATGTCGCTCAAAAAACGTCATACCCGGGCATGTCGCTCAAAAATGGTCATACCCGGGTATGTCGCTCAAAAATGGTCATATCCGGGTATGTCGCTCAAAAAACATCATACCCGGGTATGTCGCACAAAAAACGTCATACCCGGGCATGTCGCTCAAAAATGGTCATACCCGGGTATGTCGCTCAAAAAAGTCATATCCGGGTATGTCGCTCAAAAATGGTCATACCCGGGTATGTCGCTCAAAAATGGTCATACCCGGGTATGTCGCTCAAAAAACATCATACCCGGATATGTCGCACAAAAAACGTCATACCCGGGCATGTCGCTCAAAAATGGTCATACCCGGGTATGTCGCTCAAAAATGGTCATATCCGGGTATGTCGCTCAAAAAACGTCATACCCGGGTATGTCGCTCAAAAAACGTCATACCCGAGTATGTCGCTCAAAAATGGTCATGCCCGGGTATGTCGCTCAAAAATGAGCATACCCGAGTATGTCGCTCAAAAAACGTCATATCCGGGTATGTCGCTCAAAAATGGTCATACCCGGGTATGTCGCTCAAAAAACGTCATACCCGGGTATGTCGCTCAAAAAACATCATACCCGGGTATGTCGCTCAAAAAACGTCATACCCGGGCATGTCGCTCAAAAATGGTCATACCCGGGTATGTCGCTCAAAAATGGTCATATCCGGGTATGTCGCTCAAAAATGGTCATACCCGGGTATGTCGCTCAAAAATGGTCATACCCGGGTATGTCGCTCAAAAAACGTCATACCCGGGTATGTCGCTCAAAAAACGTCATACCCGGGTATGTCGCTCAAAAATGGTCATATCTGGGTATGTCGCTCAAAAAACGTCATACCCGGGTATGTCGCTTAAAAAACGTCATACCCAGGTATGTCGCTCAAAAGACGTCATACCCGAGTATGTCGCTCAAAAATGGTCATGCCCGGGTATGTCGCTCAAAAATGAGCATACCCGAGTATGTCGCTCAAAAAACGTCATATCCGGGTATGTCGCTCAAAAATGGTCATACCCGGGTATGTCGCTCAAAAAACGTCATACCCGGGTATGTCGCTCAAAAAACATCATACCCGGGTATGTCGCTCAAAAAACGTCATACCCGGGCATGTCGCTCAAAAATGGTCATACCCAGGTATGTCGCTCAAAAATGGTCATATCCGGGTATGTCGCTCAAAAAACATCATACCCGGGTATGTCGCACAAAAAACGTCATACCCGGGCATGTCGCTCAAAAATGGTCATACCCGGGTATGTCGCTCAAAAAACGTCATATCCGGGTATGTCGCTCAAAAATGGTCATACCCGGGTATGTCGCTCAAAAATGGTCATACCCGGGTATGTCGCTCAAAAAACATCATACCCGGATATGTCGCACAAAAAACGTCATACCCGGGCATGTCGCTCAAAAATGGTCATACCCGGGTATGTCGCTCAAAAATGGTCATATCCGGGTATGTCGCTCAAAAAACGTCATACCCGGGTATGTCGCACAAAAAACGTCATACCCGGGCATGTCGCTCAAAAATGGTCATACCCGGGTATGTCGCTCAAAAAACGTCATACCCGGGTATGTCGCTCAAAAAACGTCATACCCGGGTATGTCGCTCAAAAAACGTCATACCCGGGTATGTCGCTCAAAAATGGTCATATCTGGGTATGTCGCTCAAAAAACGTCATACCCGGGTATGTCGCTTAAAAGACGTCATACCCGGGTATGTCGCTCAAAAAACGTAATACCCGGGTATGTCGCTCAAAAAACGTCATACCCGGGTATGTCGCTCAAAAAACGTCATACCCGGGCATGTCGCTCAAAAATGGTCATACCCGGGTATGTCGCTCAAAAATGGTCATATCCGGGTATGTCGCTCAAAAATGGTCATACCCGGGTATGTCGCTCAAAAATGGTCATACCCGGGTATGTCGCTCAAAAAACGTCATACCCGGGTATGTCGCTCAAAAAACGTCATACCCGGGTATGTCGCTCAAAAATGGTCATATCTGGGTATGTCGCTCAAAAAACGTCATACCCGGGTATGTCGCTTAAAAAACGTCATACCCAGGTATGTCGCTCAAAAGACGTCATACCCGAGTATGTCGCTCAAAAACGGTCATGCCCGGGTATGTCGCTCAAAAATGAGCATACCCGAGTATGTCGCTCAAAAAACGTCATATCCGGGTATGTCGCTCAAAAATGGTCATACCCGGGTATGTCGCTCAAAAAACGTCATACCCGGGTATGTCGCTCAAAAAACGTCATACCCGGGCATGTCGCTCAAAAATGGTCATACCCAGGTATGTCGCTCAAAAATGGTCATATCCGGGTATGTCGCTCAAAAAACATCATACCCGGGTATGTCGCACAAAAAACGTCATACCCGGGCATGTCGCTCAAAAATGGTCATACCCGGGTATGTCGCTCAAAAAACGTCATATCCGGGTATGTCGCTCAAAAATGGTCATACCCGGGTATGTCGCTCAAAAATGGTCATACCCGGGTATGTCGCTCAAAAAACATCATACCCGGATATGTCGCACAAAAAACGTCATACCCGGGCATGTCGCTCAAAAATGGTCATACCCGGGTATGTCGCTCAAAAATGGTCATATCCGGGTATGTCGCTCAAAAAACGTCATACCCGGGTATGTCGCTCAAAAAACGTCATACCCGAGTATGTCGCTCAAAAATGGTCATGCCCGGGTATGTCGCTCAAAAATGAGCATACCCGAGTATGTCGCTCCAAAAACGTCATATCCGGGTATGTCGCTCAAAAATGGTCATACCCGGGTATGTCGCTCAAAAAACGTCATACCCGGGTATGTCGCTCAAAAAACATCATACCCGGGTATGTCGCTCAAAAAACGTCATACCCGGGCATGTCGCTCAAAAATGGTCATATCCGGGTATGTCGCTCAAAAAACATCATACCCGGGTATGTCGCACAAAAAACGTCATACCCGGGCATGTCGCTCAAAAATGGTCATACCCGGGTATGTCGCTCAAAAAACGTCATATCCGGGTATGTCGCTCAAAAATGGTCATACCCGGGTATGTCGCTCAAAAATGGTCATACCCGGGTATGTCGCTCAAAAAACGTCATACCCGGGTATGTCGCTTAAAAAACGTAATACCCAGGTATGTCGCTCAAAAGACGTCATACCCGGGTATGTCGCTCAAAAATGGTCATATCCGGGTATGTCGCTCAAAACGGTCATATCCGGGTATGTCGCTCAAAAAAAGTCATATCCGGGTATGTCGCTCAGAAACGGTCATACCCGGGTATGTCGCTCAAAAAACGTCATACCCGGGTATGTCGCACAAAAAACGTCATACCCGGGCATGTCGCTCAAAAATGGTCATACCCGGGTATGTCGCTCAAAAAACGTCATACCCGGGTATGTCGCTCAAAAAACGTCATACCCGGGTATGTCGCTTAAAAGACGTCATACCCGGGTATGTCGCTCAAAAGACGTCATACCCAGGTATGTCGCTCAAAAGACGTCATACCCGGGTATGTCGCTCAAAAATGGTCATATCCGGGTATGTCGCTCAAAACGGTCATATCCGGGTATGTCGCTCAAAAAACGTGATACCCGGGTATGTCGCTCAAAAAACGTAATACCCGGGTATGTCGCTCAAAAAACGTCATACCCGGGGATGTCGCTCGAAAAACGTCATACCCGGGTATGTCGCTCAAAAAACGTCATACCCGGGTATGTCGCTCAAAAATGGTCATACCCAGGTATGTTGCTCAAAAAACATCATACCCGGGTATGTCGCTCAAAAAACGTCATACCCGGGCATGTCGCTCCAAAATGGTCATACCCGGGTATGTCGCTCAAAAATGGTCATATCCGGGTATGTCGCTCAAAAAACATCATACCCGGGTATGTCGCTCAAAAAACGTCATACCCGGGCATGTCGCTCAAAAATGGTCATACCCGGGTATGTCGCTCAAAAATGGTCATATCCGGGTATGTCGCTCAAAAAACATCATACCCGGGTATGTCGCACAAAAAACGTCATACCCGGGCATGTCGCTCAAAAATGGTCATACCCGGGTATGTCGCTCAAAAAACGTCATATCCGGGTATGTCGCTCAAAAATGGTCATACCCGGGTATGTCGCTCAAAAATGGTCATACCCGGGTATGTCGCTCAAAAAACATCATACCCGGATATGTCGCACAAAAATGGTCATACCCGGGTATGTCGCTCAAAAATGGTCATATCCGGGTATGTCGCTCAAAAAACGTCATACCCGGGTATGTCGCTCAAAAAACGTCATACCCGAGTATGTCGCTCAAAAATGGTCATGCCCGGGTATGTCGCTCAAAAATGAGCATACCCGAGTATGTCGCTCAAAAAACGTCATATCCGGGTATGTCGCTCAAAAATGGTCATACCCGGGTATGTCGCTCAAAAAACGTCATACCCGGGTATGTCGCTCAAAAAACATCATACCCGGGTATGTCGCTCAAAAAACGTCATACCCGGGCATGTCGCTCAAAAATGGTCATACCCGGGTATGTCGCTCAAAAAACGTCATATCCGGGTATGTCGCTCAAAAATGGTCATACCCGGGTATGTCGCTCAAAAATGGTCATACCCGGGTATGTCGCTCAAAAAACGTCATACCCGGGTATGTCGCTCAAAAATGGTCATACCCGGGTATGTCGCTCAAAAAACATCATACCCGGATATGTCGCACAAAAAACGTCATACCCGGGCATGTCGCTCAAAAATGGTCACACCCGGGTATGTCGCTCAAAAATGGTCATATCCGGGTATGTCGCTCAAAAAACGTCATACCCGGGTATGTCGCTCAAAAAACGTCATACCCGAGTATGTCGCTCAAAAATGGTCATGCCCGGGTATGTCGCTCAAAAATGAGCATACCCGAGTATGTCGCTCAAAAAACGTCATATCCGGGTATGTCGCTCAAAAATGGTCATACCCGGGTATGTCGCTCAAAAAACATCATACCCGGGTATGTCGCTCAAAAAACGTCATACCCGGGCATGTCGCTCAAAAATGGTCATACCCGGGTTAGCGCTCAAAAATGGTCATATCCGGGTATGTCGCTCAAAAAACATCATACCCGGGTATGTCGCACAAAAAACGTCATACCCGGGCATGTCGCTCAAAAATGGTCATACCCGGGTATGTCGCTCAAAAAACGTCATATCCGGGTATGTCGCTCAAAAATGGTCATACCCGGGTATGTCGCTCAAAAATGGTCATACCCGGGTATGTCGCTCAAAAAACGTCATACCCGGGTATGTCGCTTAAAAAACGTCATACCCAGGTATGTCGCTCAAAAGACGTCATACCCGGGTATGTCGCTCAAAAATGGTCATATCCGGGTATGTCGCTCAAAACGGTCATATCCGGGTATGTCGCTCAAAAAACGTCATATCCGGGTATGTCGCTCAGAAACGGTCATACCCGGGTATGTCGCTCAAAAAACGTCATACCCGGGTATGTCGCACAAAAAACGTCATACCCGGGCATGTCGCTCAAAAATGGTCATACCCGGGTATGTCGCTCAAAAAACGTCATACCCGGGTATGTCGCTCAAAAATGGTCATATCCGGGTATGTCGCTCAAAAAACATCATACCCGGGTATGTCGCACAAAAAACGTCATACCCGGGCATGTCGCTCAAAAATGGTCATACCCGGGTATGTCGCTCAAAAATGGTCATATCTGGGTATGTCGCTCAAAAAACGTCATACCCGGGTATGTCGCTTAAAAGACGTCATACCCGGGTATGTCGCTCAAAAAACGTAATACCCGGGTATGTCGCTCAAAAAACGTCATACCCGGGGATGTCGCTCGAAAAACGTCATACCCGGGTATGTCGCTCAAAAAACGTCATACCCGGGTATGTCGCTCAAAAATGGTCATACCCAGGTATGTTGCTCAAAAAACATCATACCCGGGTATGTCGCTCAAAAAACGTCATACCCGGGCATGTCGCTCCAAAATGGTCATACCCGGGTATGTCGCTCAAAAATGGTCATATCCGGGTATGTCGCTCAAAAAACATCATACCCGGATATGTCGCACAAAAAACGTCATACCCGGGCATGTCGCTCAAAAATGGTCATACCCGGGTATGTCGCTCAAAAATGGTCATATCCGGGTATGTCACTCAAAAAACCTCATACCCGGGTATGTCGCTCAAAAATGGTCATACCCGGGTATGTTGCTCAAAAAACGTCATACCTGGGTATGTCGTTCAGAAACGGTCATACCCGGGCATGTCGCTCAAAAATGGGCATACGGGGGTATGTCGCTCAAAAAACGCAATACCCTGGTATGTCGATCAAAAATGGTCATATCCGGGTATGTCGCTCAAAAAACCTCATACCCGGGTGTGTCGCTCAAAAATGGTCATACCCGGGTATGTCGCTTAGAAACGGTCATACCCGAGTATGTCGCTCAAAAAACGTCATACCCGGGTATGTCGCTCAAAAAACGTAATACCCGGGTATGTCGATCAAAAATGGGCATATCTGCGTATGTCGCTCAAAAAACGTCAAACCCAGGTATGTCGCTCAAAAACGGTCATACCTGGGTATGTCGCTCAAAAATGGGCATACGGGGGTATGTCACTCAAAAAACGGGTATGTCGATCAAAAATGGTCATATCCGGGTATGTCGCTCAAAAAACGTAATGTCCCTCAAAAAACGTCATACCCGGGTATGGCGCTCCAAAAACGTCATACCCAGGTATGTCGCTCAGAAACGGTCATACCCGGATATGTCGCTCAAAAATGGGCATACGGGTGTATTTCGCTCAAAAAACGTCATACCCGGGTATGTCGCTCAAAAATGGTCATACCCAGGTATGTCGCTCAGAAACGGTCATACCCGGGTATGTCGCTCAAAAATGGGCATACCTGGGTATGTCGCTCAAAAAACATCATACCTGGGTATGTCGCTCAAAAAACGTCATACCCGGGCATGTCGCTCAAAAATGGTCATACCCGGGTATGTCGCTCAAAAATGGTCATATCCGGGTATGTCGCTCAAAAAACGTCATACCCGGGTATGACCATTTTTGAGCGACATAACCGGATATGACCATTTTTGAGCGACATACCCGGGTATGATGTTTTTTGAGCGACATACCTGGGTATGACGTTTTTTGAGCGACATACTCGGGTATGATCATTTTTGAGCGACATACCCGGGCAAGACCATTTTTGAGCGACATACCCCTGTATGACCATTTTTGAGCGACATACCCGGGTATGACGTTTTTTGAGCGACATACCCAGGTATGATGTTTTGTGAGCGACATACCCGGGTATGACCATTTTTTAGCGACATACCCGGATTAGACCATTTTTGAGCGACATACCCGAGTATGACGTTTTTTGAGCGACATACCCGGGTATGACGTTGTTTGAGCGACATACCCGGATATGACGTTTTTTGAGCAACATACCCGGGTATGACCATTTTTGAGCGACATACCCGGGTATGACCATTTTTGATCGACATACCCGGGTATGAGGTTTTTTGAGCGACATACCCGGATATGCCCATTTTTGAGCTCAAAAAACGTCATACCCGGATATGTCGCTCAAAAATGGTCATACAGGGGTATGTCGCTCAAAAATGGTCTTGCCCGGGTATGTCGCTCAAAAATGATCATACCCGAGTATGTCGCTCAAAAAACGTCATACCCGGGTATGTCGCTCAAAAAACATCATACCCGGGTATGTCGCTCAAAAATGGTCATACCCAGGTATGTCGCTTAGAAACGGTCATACCCGGGTATGTCGCTCAAAAATGGGCATATCCGGGTATGTCACTCAAAAAACCTCATACCCGGGTATGTCGCTCAAAAATGGTCATACCCGGGTATGTTGCTCAAAAAACGTCATACCTGGGTATGTCGTTCAGAAACGGTCATACCCGGGCATGTCGCTCAAAAATGGGCATACGGGGGTATGTCGCTCAAAAAACGCAATACCCTGGTATGTCGATCAAAAATGGTCATATCCGGGTATGTCGCTCAAAAAACCTCATACCCGGGTGTGTCGCTCAAAAATGGTCATAGCCGGGTATGTCGCTTAGAAACGGTCATACCCGAGTATGTCGCTCAAAAAACGTAATACCCGGGTATGTCGATCAAAAATGGGCATATCTGCGTATGTCGCTCAAAAAACGTCAAACCCAGGTATGTCGCTCAAAAACGGTCATACCTGGGTATGTCGCTCAAAAATGGGCATACGGGGGTATGTCGCTCAAAAAACGTAATGTCCCTCAAAAAACGTCATACCCGGGTATGTCGCTCCAAAAACGTCATACCCAGGTATGTCGCTCAGAAACGGTCATACCCGGATATGTCGCTCAAAAATGGGCATACGGGTGTATTTCGCTCAAAAAACGTCATACCTGGGTATGTCGCTAAAAACGTCATACCCGGGTATGTTGCTCAAAAATGGTCATACCTGGGTATGTCGCTCAAAAATGGTCATACAGGGGTATGTCGCTCAAAAAAGGTCATGCCCGGGTATGTCGCTCAAAAATGATGATACCCGAGTATGTCGCTCAAAAAACGTCATACCCGGGGATGTCGCTCAAAAAATGTCATACCAGGGTATTTCTCTCAAAAATGGCCATACCCGGGTATGTTGCTCAAAAAACGTCATACCCGGGTATGTCGCTCAAAAATGGTCATACCCGGTTATGTCGCTCAAAAAACCTCATACCCGGGTATGTCGCTCAAAAAACCTCATACCCAGGTATGTCGCTCAAAAAACCTCCTACCCGGGTATGTCGCTCAAAAGTGGTCATATCCGGGTATGTCGCTCAAAAGTGGTCATACCCGGGTATGTCGCTCAAAAAACGTAATACCCGGGTATGTCGATCAAAAATGGGCATATCTGCGTATGTCGCTCAAAAAACGTCATACCCAGGTATGTCGCTCAAAAAAGGTCATACCTGGGTATGTCGCTCAAAAATAGGCATACGGGGGTATGTCACTCAAAAAACCGGTATGTCGATCAAAAATTGTCATATCCGGGTATGTCGCTCAAAAAACGTAATACCCGGGTATGTCCCTCAAAAAGTATGTCGCTCAAAAAAGGTCATGCCCGGGTATGTCGCTCAAAAATGATGATACCCGAGTATGTCGCTCAAAAAACGTCATACCCGGGTATGTCGCTCAAGAAACGGAATACCCGGGTATGTCGCTCAAAAAATGTCATACCCGGGGATGTCGCTCAAAAAATGTCATACCAGGGTATTTCTCTCAAAAATGGCCATACCCGGGTATGTTGCTCAAAAAACGTCATACCCGGGTATGTCGCTCAAAAGTGGTCATATCCGGGTATGTCGCTCAAAAGTGGTCATATCCGGGTATGTCGCTCAAAAAACGTCATACCCGGGTATGTCGCTCAAAAATGGTCATACCCGGGTATGTAGCTCAAAAATGGTCATATTCGGGTATGTTGCACAAAAAAACTCATACCCGGGTATGTCGCTCAAAAGTGGTCATATCCGGGTATGTCGCTCAAAAGTGGTCATACCCGGGTATGTCGCTCAGAAAAACGTAATACCCGGGTATGTCGATCAACAATGGGCATATCTGCGTATGTCGCTCAAAAAACGTCATACCCAGGTATGTCGCTCAAAAGTGGTCATATTCGGGTATGTCGCTCAAAAATTGTCATATTCGGGTATGTCGCTCAAAAATTGTCATATTCTTGTATGTCGCTCAAAAAACGTCATACCCGGGTATGTCGCTCAAAAAACGTCATACCCGGGTATGTCGCTCAAAAGTGGTCATATTCGGGTATGTCGCTCAAAAATTGTCATATTCTTGTATGTCGCTCAAAAAACGTCATACCCGGGTATGTCGCTCAAAAGTGGTCATATTCGGGTATGTCGCTCAAAAGTGGTCATATTATTGTATGTCGCTCAAAAAACGTCATACCCGGGTATGTCGATCAAAAAACGTCATATCCAGGTATTTCTCTCAAAAATGGTCATATCCGGGTATGTCGCTCAGAAACGGTCATACCCGGGTATGTCGCTCAAAAAACGTCATACCCGGGTATGTCGCTCAAAAACGTCATACCCGGGTATGTCGCTCAAAAAACGTCATACCCGGGTATGTCGCTCAAAAATGGTCATATCCGGGTATGTCGCTCAAAAATGGTCATACCCGGGTATGTCGCTCAAAAAACGTCATACCCGGGTATGTCGCTCAAAAATGGTCATATCCGGGTATGTCGCTCAACAAACGTCATACCGGGGTATGTCGCTCAAAAAAGGTCATACCCTGGTATGTCCCTCAAAAAACATCATACCCGGGTATGTCGCACAAAAATGGTCATATCCGGGTATGTCAAAAATGGTCATATCCGGGTATGTCGCTCAAAAATGGTCATATCCGGGTATGTCGCTCTAAAATGGTCATACCCGAGTGTGTCCCTCAAAAATGGTCATATGGGGGTATGTCGCTCAAAAATGGTCATACTATAGTATGTCGCTCAAAAAGGTCATACTATACTATGTCGCTCAAAAAACATCAGACTATACTATGTTGCTCAACAAAGGTCATACTATAGTATGTGGCTCAAAAAGGGTCAGACCATAGTATGTAGCTCAAAAAAGGTCATACTATAGTATGTCGCTCAAAAAAGGTCATTCTATACTATGTCGCTCAAAAAGGTCAGACTATACTCTGTCGCTCAAAAAAGGTCATACTATACTATGTCACTCAAAAAAGGTCATCCTATACTCTTTTGCTCAAAAAAAGGTCAAACTATACTATGTTGCTCAAAAAAGGTCAGACTTTAGTATGTGTCTCAAAAAAGGTCATACTACAGAATAGCGGCTTTCCCATTACCAGGCCAAAGTGCGAAGGGGGTTCACACATTCGGGGGAAGTGCTAACGGGGCCGTCTCGGGCCCCTTGAATTTCTGGCCCAACCTAAATGGCCCAACCTAAATGATGGTCCTAGACTGTCATACTATAGTATGTCGCGGCGGGCCTAGAGGCGATGTCCAGGTAGGGGCGGGGGCACCATCTGGAATCAAAATAAAGCGGGGATGGCTGGCTTACCTGTATCTATATCCGTAACTCACGTCACCGAAGGAATTCCTAACTGCTTTTTCTTTTTTGGAAGTATTTGGAAGATGGAGCAGAAATTCTGGTCTGCGAGCGATGTCCGTGCTCTCCTCACGGTGTGGGCAGAGGACGACGTACCGGGGAAAATTGACGGGGTGTGAGGAACGAAGATGTGATGAAACACATCGCTACAGACCTGGCGAAGTTGGGCATAAAGCGGACAACGGTGCAAATCCGCGAAAAACTGAAAAAGCTACGAGTTTTTTTGTGGCCTTGTGCAAATTGCTAAACTTACTACAGGTTTGCATACATCATATTAGGACGACATATAAGGCGCTTTGTCTGCCTCCAAAACGCAAGAAGCGTCGCTAGTCAAAAATCCGTGCCGTTGCTGTAGCCTGCATGTCGACATTTGTTTATTGTTGCTTGGTTACTTATGCAGTGTAACTTATTTTATCTTTTTAATAACCCTCGTATTTGCAGTCGCAAATGTCGGCAGTAGTTTCTGGTCTGACACTTGGCCATATAACCACCTATCTTGCTTGAAAATGGGCTGGATCAGTGACATTTTTCCGAGCGAGGGCGTAACCTGGAGATACTAGTAGCCCGTAATGTGCAAACAACAGCTCTCAGGGCATGGGGCCAGCGGCCTGAGGCTATCAGCACCGAGGGGCCCCCCTTACGGCCCGGGCCGGCCGGGCTGTGCAATGGGAAAGTGGCTAATGTCGCTCAAAAAAGGTCATATTATAATATGTGACTCAAAAAAGGTCATACTACAGAATGTCGCTCAAAAAAGGTCAGACTATAGTAATAAATAGAGATAAATACACATTTGTGCTTCCAGCGGGGAGCAGTGTCATGGACTGTTACACTGTGACTGTTTCAGACCATGGAAACATTAGAAATGTAGTGAGTGGACGTTTTCAGTTTATAGTTGAGTACATCCTAGACTCTCATGTCACTCTAAGCAAATTCCAAACAGAAAGGTTGCATATCAAGGCCTTGAATCAGTCACCTTTTTGACCTTTGATAAGCAAGAATAAACATTTTAAAATAATCAAGAAAAAGAGGCTTTTTTATTAAACCAACACATCCCTTATTGCTTATTTTTTGTGGACTGGTAGTACAACAGTTTTTCTAAATCCAGACAAATACCAAAGTAAAATAAAATAGTTACTTCCTTGGATTGGGACTTGTGTTCACTGTTAGTCTAATTTGTAAAGGAAACATACAATATTGGAAATTGTTTCATTTTGACATTCTACTGCTAATTATATTATACTTTTATTACACTTCACAAACTGGTTTATGTGCACATGTTAGAAGAAAATGCAGAGTTTGATATTTGACATCTATAGTTGCTGTGCACATAAACAGCTGCTTATACATGCATACATGACAAAACATAATAAACTCTCTCTGTTGAAAAATATCATCTTCATATTTTGTTGATTAAACTTAGCATTAATAAAACTAATTAGCCATGAGACTAATGAGTCAAAAGAATCTGTTGCCAAAATGAATATTAGTACAAGACAAGGCGTTTACATTATGGAAATGTCTGAAAACTCATTTTTTTAATTTTGAGAAGCTTGGCCCAGTGAATTGTTTGCAATGGTTAAATTGTTTATTTATTTTCTGCCAGTTGACTTATCAATATATCTAATTATTTCAATTCTAGAGTTCTCGAGGCCAATTAGAGTCCCATGGCAAACTTTAGATATCATATTATGAGATTATTATATATTATGTCATAATCTACGTTATTGCTGCCATGTTAACAAAAACAAAAAAAAACAGGATTTTATATCCATATACTGGTACATATCATGTTGCCTACAAGATATAAGATATAAGATATCGCTATACAAGAGGGGCCAGAGCAGGCTCTACCTGCTCAGGCGGTTGAGGTCTTTTGGAGTGCAGGGGACACTCCTTAAGACATTCTATGACTCAGTTGTGGCATCAGTCATACATTATGGGGTGGTCTGCTGGGGAGGCAGCATAACAGCTGCAGACAGGAAGAGACTGAACAAGATCATCAGGAAGGCCAGCTCTGTCCTGGGGTGCTCCCTTGACCCAGTGGAGGTGGTGGGAGAGGAAAGGATGATAAGGAAGATATCATCAATGATGGAAAACCACCTCCACCCCATGCAGGACACACTGTCTGGACTGACGAGCTCCCTCAGCAACAGACTTATCCATCCAAAGTGTCTGAGGGAGCGATATCGGAAGTCCTTCCTTCCTACAGCTGTCAGACTGTACAACAAGTACAGCTCGCAGTAACCCCCCCCCCCCAACAGAAAAAATGGACAGTACAAATACATTCATAATTCATATTTATATATACCTGTATATACCAGTGCAATACTTTTTTAATTCATATTTATATATACCTGTATATACCTGTATATATCTGTATATATTGTTTTTTAATTTAATTTTTTAATTTTTCTTTTCCTTTTTACATTTTTAAAAACATTTTTGTAACTTTTCTAACTGCTGCTGTAGCACTGTAAATTTCCCCACTGTGGGACAATAAAGGAGCTATCTAATCTAATCTAATCTAATCTAATAAGACATTTTTAATTAGAGGGCTTTGTCATGTAGAACAGACTGAAGCATTCTTTAGACATAAAATTAAAATAGAAAAAATGACATGTATAATAACATTTATAAACTTTATGGAGAGATCATTTTCCTTTTATATGAACTAAACCCAGGATCCTATTTCGGATTTTGGTCAGTTTGAATCCATATATCAGAGGATTCATTAATGGAGGAATGAGGAGAAATTCTATAGCGATGAAGTTTTGGAGATTTTGAGGTAAATCTCTGGAACCAAATCGCATATACATCAAATCAAAAACAAACGCAATGAAGTTAGTGATCAGAGAGATTAAATGGGGCACACAGGTCTGCATGAACTTTGCCCTGTCTTCTTTGGACCCCACACAAGTCTTAACAAGATGCATATAGGTCCAAACTATAAAAAACCAATGAGACACATAAATGAATATTGCTGCATATCCAGCCACACTGTTTGAAAATGTATCAGTGCCAGGACAGGCGAGTTTGACAATGACCCAGTTCACACAATAGAGTTTCTGAATGTGTGATCCACATAACTTCAGTTGAGATGTCAGTATAATACTGATGGAGACGATGCAAAAAGGTGTGAGCCAGGTGTAACAAAGCAGGTGAAGGAGCCTCCTCTTGGTCATTAAAGAGTGGTAGTGCAGCGGTCGACATATAGCCAGATATCTGTCATAGGCCATAACTGCTAGGATGGACACATTTTTGCAAGCAAACGAGTACATCACAAAAGCCTGAAAAAGACATCCACTGTATGAGATCTGTTGAGAAGGCAATAGAAGATCTAAGAGGAATTTGGGGTAGAAACCTGCCGTCCCATAAAGGCCATTGATGTAAAAACTGCACAATAAGATGTACATAGGCTCATGCAGATTTTCATTTAAAATAATTATCATGATGACTGTGATATTGACGAACAATATGATGCAGTAGTGCAATAAAGTTAATGTGAAGAGGGTGACCCTGTAATTGATGGTCTCATTTATCCCAGATAGAGTAAAAGTTCTGATAGAAACATTCTCCATGATGAGAGAACAAATCCTCACACCTTCCTAAAGTAGAAGCATAAGTGGTCACAGAGTGAGAGATTATCCCACTCTGTTTTCTACCCACCATATATTAAAGGAGCTCTGGGATGCCATTTTCCAAGATTAAAATTTGAAAATTTCACTACTATTATAAAGCCATTTATAAAGCTATTTATTAAGCTTATCATGCATTTATGCTCCAAAAACACCCTGTGAGAAGTGTAGCAGCAATGCTGTCTGTCTACTCAAACGCTCTGAAAAACCCTGCTACCCCCCTCCCTTCCTGGAAGAAACACCCACTCTGTTACGATTGGCCTAGCATTGTCCGAAATGTCAGGCCCGCCATAGAGCTGCAGTTGGTTGGACAACCACAAGTCACGTACAAGCATTAGCTAGGTTTGGGTGCCCATTGGGTCCACGGATGACTTCTAATTATATCTCTTAAGGTGGGTTTTTCAATGGTTGACCAGACCAATCCTGGAACCATATATTATTTTGCAGGTCAGACACCTGATCTCTCGACGGTGTGGTGGCTGCCTGTAGCCCAATGTTAAAGATGTCTATTGGGTGCCAATGTTTGAAGCAGTGATGTATACAGGATTTTACTTTTTTTTGCATTTCCTCAGGTCAGGTCGTGCTCAGCACACGGAGTATAAAGTCTCATGCTGTTTGGATTGACATGGCAAACACCATGTCCACCGAACCCTCATGGACACACTTTGTTGTCCTGGCTAACCCAAACATTGAAATAACCAAATAGGATGACCTTATCAGTCTTGGGGGATTCCCCTTCGAGGATTAACCTCAGTCCGAGTCCATCTTGGGCAAACAAACCCTTGCCAGCATCACACCATGAGTGGACACAGAGGAAGAGGTTAACCTAGCCAGGGGTCTCAAACCGTGGTCCTGAAGGGTTGGTGTGGGTGCAGGTTTTTGTTCCAACCAAGCAGTTACACATCTGATTCTCCTAATCAACCACTTAGAGGCCTCGCTATGGACCTTCATTACTTGAATCAGGTGTGTTAATATTTGGTTGAAACTGCAACCAAACACCGGCCTTTCTAGACCAGGATTGGAGACCCATGCCCTAGACTGTAGTTACATCGCTAACACGCTATATATCCACGCTATAACAGCAACGCTGCTGTGAATTCAAACTCAAGCTGTCGTTTTTGTACATCGATACCAAGTTATCCTAATTAGATACACAGGATTTTTGCAATTTTTGTTATCGAGATGTTTTCACAGAAAGTTTCAGGAATACTTTTGTTTCTGCAGCAGTTTTAAACAACTGGTGTATCTTTAAAAGGTCATTTAAAGTAGTATCATACACACTTTTTGTCATATGTAAATTAATATAACTTATATTATTATATTTCTTTCTAACCTCAGTCTTTTTTATTGTGGGTAGGAGGGTGTTATCACAGTCTGTTTAAGTCAATATTATTAACAATATTCATGTACTAGTCCATGTAGTCCATGAACTAGTATGTTTTTTTTATATATATATATATAATAAAGGAAAATGCAATTAAAATAGATCATAAAACATGATCAAAGGTGCAACAAGTGAAGGTGAAACACAGATAAAACCTGAAGCTCACTGTAGGTCAAAGCCACCCCTGCACGGATGATCAGTAGTTTAATCAAACACCAAAAGCACTTTTATGTTCCATAGCTACCGTACTGAATCTGACTCATTGATGATAAGACATAATGACAAACACAGACCATAAGTTGAGTATATCATGGTCAATTTAATCAAAGAATTATTCCAACTGCACATAAAAAAATAAACATGAATTAGCAGAGATATAGTACAACACTGTAGTCATGTTAAAAATTCTGAATAAATAAGAACAATGTTTAAGCAAAAAAACAATGTTGAAATCATTTTTAAACACTTGTTCAGGAATTAATGAAATGAGATTTCTCACCCTGACTGATTCAAAAGTTTTCTCTCCGTTTTTGAATAAAACCAAGAATGCTGTTTCGAATTTTGGTCAGTCTCAGCCCATATATCAGTGGATTCACAACCGGAGGAATGAGCAGGAACTCAATTGCCATGAAATTCTGAAGGCTCTGCGATAAACTTCTCGAGCCGAATCGAGTGTACATCAAATCCAAAAGTATTGTGACGCCAAAGTTGAATAAAGAGATTAAATGTGGGACACACGTCTGTATGAACTTGCCCCTGCTCTCTTTGGACGTCAGACTTGTCCTGACCAGATACACATAAGACCAAAATATACAGACAAAATGCCCACAGTAAATTGCAATGTTGAAATATGCAATGCAGACATTAACTGTAGAGACAGTGCAGGCGAGTTGACCGATTAGAAAGTTTACACAGTAAAGTTTAGGTATTAATGAGCCACAAAATTTTAACTGGAAAATGGTGATTGTGTTCATAAACATGCAGTAAAGCGGTAACAGCCAGGAGAAAGCAACTAACATACATACTGCTTTTCTAGTCATTATAGAGTGGTACATTAGTGGGTGACAAATTGCCACATATCTATCATAAGCCATGACCGCAAGAATTGATAATTCACATCCAGATGATGAGTGTATCACAAAACCCTGCAGGAGGCATTCAGTAAAAGAGATTACATGAGTGGTGGACAGGAGATCGAGGAGGAACTTCGGGTAAAAACCTGTAGCCCCATAAAGTGCATTGATGCACTGATTACACACAAAGATATACATAGGTTCATGAAGCTTTCTGTCCACAATGATCGTTATGATAAGAACAACATTTATGACACATATTAGTGAGTAATATAGTAAAGTGAGCACAAAGAGAATAATTCTGTGCTGCAATGTGTAATTTAATCCTGAAAGAACAAACAATGTTAGTACAGAAACATTATCCATTAATCCGGATGGCTGGCACAATTTCATTCATTTAAAATAATTTTGTATCATACATTTCTTCTAACATTAAAAAAACATCCTTGACACATACATGTTGAGTTGCTAGGAACCAGCGCTGGTTGTCTGAGTGCACTGATTTTTTGTGCCTCTTTTATATCATATCCTCATGATATAACTCACTACATTCTGGGAATTCAATTTGGACATATCAACAATAAACTAAGTTTTTACATTGGGAAAAGTCTTATCTCGAGTAACTTATTTCATAGCGCGGTTAGATGCAACTAAGGTTTGATTTTTATAGTTTAGCCACACTAGCAGCTGACTTTTCTGCTTCATTAATGCATTTCCGAAATACTATAGTATGACCTTTTTTGAGCGACATAGTATAGTATGACCTTTTTTGAGCCACATAGTATAGTATGACCTTTTTTGAGCGACATACTATAGTATGACCTTTTTTGAGCCACATACTATAGTATGACCTTTTTTGAGCCACATAGTATAGTATGACCTTTCTTGAGCCACATACTATAGTATGACCTTTTTTGAGCCACATAGTATAGTATGACCTTTTTTGAGCCACATAGTATAGTATGACCTTTTTTGAGCCCCATACTATAGTATGACCTTTTTTGAGCCACATAGTATAGTATGACCTTTTTTGATCGACATACTATAGTATGACCTTTCTTGAGCCACATACTATAGTATGACCTTTTTTGAGCCACATAGTATAGTATGACCTTTTTTGAGCCACATACTATAGTATGACCTTTTTTGAGCCACATACTATAGTATGACCTTTTTTGAGCCACATAGTATAGTATGACCTTTCTTGAGCCACATACTATAGTATGACCTTTTTTGAGCCACATAGTATAGTATGACCTTTTTTGAGCCACATAGTATAGTATGACCTTTTTTGAGCCACATACTATAGTATGACCTTTTTTGAGCCACATAGTATAGTATGACCTTTTTTGATCGACATACTATAGTATGACCTTTCTTGAGCCACATAGTATAGTATGACCTTTTTTGAGCGACATAGTATAGTATGACCTTTTTTGAGACACATAGTATAGTATGACTTTTTTTGAGCTGCATTCTATTGTATGACCTTTTTCCAGCCACATACTATCATTTGACCTTTTTTGAACCACATCATATACTAGGGGTACTCAACTAGAAACTGAAAAGATCTACTCATCAAATTTCCAATTTTCCTGTGGTCCGAAACAGTTGTGGTGTAATGGACTGTTACATGACTACTTTATTTAATCTTATTTTATTTAATATTCTATTGGGTTTAAACTGTGACTAGGGAAACAAATTTTTTCATCTCCTGTCCTAACATATGATGTAATAACCACAAAAATCCTAGAATCCTTGACACACAATGCTCATTTCAGTCGTCTGTCAAGTGTCTCTCTGCTGGAGCCTGCTCTTTTTCCCTTAGGCTCACTTAGGCAGTCTCCATTTGGGTTCTCTCTATTTCATGACAACATCAGGCTTTAGATATGTTGTGTGATCATTAAACCAGGGGCCTGTAGCATAAAGCAGGATGGTATAACAGGGGTGACCTCAGGTAGTTTAGGCCCCAGGGAAAGAAATCTTACTGCACCCCTACAAAGAATAATTTTTTAATATGTTGTCTCTGAATCCAGTGGAATTCATTATTTGATTTAAGAATAATAATCTATAAAAAACAAACAAACAAAAATAAACTGTATGTTACCTCTTGTGATTTGGAAAAGAATTTTTATATTTAAATTCAAATTTCGAGGACATTACATTGACACATTATATAAAATAAATAAACCTTAAAAAAAAACATTATCCACTTCAAAGTGAACTTCATAGTATGTACATGTTACAATAAAAAAATAATTTTAAAAAAGCAGCAAGTTATAAGGTAAAGGCCTGGGTGAGAGGCCCAAACTACTGACTAAACATACTATTTCAGTGATGGGTGTATATATATATATATATATATACATTCTTCTCACATGGAGTTTGTGTTTGCTACAAAGATTTGCTAAACGAATCCTACAACACATAGAATTACATTGTCAGGACAAAAATAATATTTGTTGTTAACCAAGCTTCATGTAAGCCACCAGCCACAGTATGTAAATGACAGCTTGTCCTTGTCTACAACATATTAATTGTATAATTCTTTTTCTTGTTTGTGTTCATTTAAAACCATATATGAGGTGAATAAAACAGGAGGAATTATAAGAATTAAAAGAGCAGCTTGTTACAAGGTAAAAAAGCTTGAGAGAGGCCCAAATTACTGACTAAACATTCTATTTCAGTGAAAGGCACCATCAATATGCTCATGCAGCCAAAAGATCATTTAAGAAGAAATCAGGAGGACTTAAATTTGTCAGACCATCAGCCACAGTATGTAAAAACAAAGTATATTTCACTGAATGTCACAAATGCAGACACAAAAGTTTCACAGTTTTATCATTGTGCTGTAACATGACAGCTTTTCCTTACAGACCACATTGTGATTTTAGCTTAAAGCCCCCTCTACCACATATAATTTTTATAATGTTTTTTCTTATCTGTGTCAATTTGAAACCATATATGAGGGGATTAAAGAGAGGAGGAATTATAAGAAACTCCATGGCCATAAAATTACGGGCATGCTGTGATAATTGGTCAGAGCCGAATCGATTGTACAACAAATCAAAAAGCAAGCACACAGTAAAAGTAACTAAACTGAAAATGTGAGGTACACACGTCTGCATGAACTTACTTCTGTTCTCCTCCGATCGTAGACATGTTTTGATCAGATATATATACGACCAAATAACAAAAAGAAAATGCCCAAAATAAAACGTATAATTAAAAGCTGGAATAATAATGCTTCCTATGGAGGGAGAACAAGCAAGTTTACCAATTAACCAGTTAACACAGTAAATCTTTGGTATGTGTGAGCCACATAATGTTGATCCTAATGTTGTTACTGTGCTCATTAACACCAAATAAATGGGTAAAAGCCAACCAAAAAAAACAAGCACACAAATTCTTTGTTTGGTCATCACAGAGTGGTAAACCAGAGGTCGACATATAGCCACATATCTGTCATAAGCCATTAGAACGAGAAAAGACAGATCAGCACAGGCCGATGAGTGTAAAATGAAGCCCTGCAGAAAACATCCAGTGTATGAAATGAAATGAGTAGAAGACAGTAGATCTATGAGGAATTGGGGATAAAATCCTGTTGTCCCATAAAGTCCATTGATGCATAGGTTACAGAGGAAGATGTACATGGGTTCATGAAGGCTTTTATCCGTGATGATTGTCAAAATAAGCGTCACGTTTACCACCCAAATCACACAGTAACATAGCAAAGTGAGAGCAAAGAGAGTGGCTCTGTAGTTTGTGGTGCCACTCAACCCGGACAGAGTAAACATGGTAATTACTGACACATTATCCATCATATTAAAAGTACTACAGTTCACTATATCATCAGAAGAAGCATAAATTATGTTCACACAGAAAAAGCCATTTGCATAAACTACTACAGAAGAACATGGTAATTACTGACACATTATCCATTATCATCAAGAACATTCAAGAGTCTATCCATCCCTAACTTCCTGTTCTGTCATTCTGACACCAGTTTATATCTTGTTCATCACTTTTCTGTTATAGAGGAACGCCCACTAAATTATTACATGGCTTATGCTGCCCTGCATGTTACTGTAGACCCAGTTTAATAAGCAAAACACTTTTAAACAATATATTTGATAGGTGTGTGAATGTGTATGAGTCCAGGTAGACCAGCTAATGCTTATTATAATGCTAATTCTTAAAAAAAAAGTATTTATTGAATGGTTTAAATATGAAATCTAACTGTATATATATTCCGTTTATGTGGCACAGTTCTATAACAGAGGGAACTCTGACGGAGACAGACAGAGGCCTGGGAAAGTGTGATAAATGGATCATAGCTTGTAGAAAAATCAAGAAGAGTAAAAGGCCTGTGTTTCTACCTACTGACTTGAGGAAAAAAGTGAGGTAACCTGTCATTGGATGAACTTCAAATGCACCTAACACAGCCCAGTGGAAGAAGATGGATGGATGGATAGAAGTTTGAACCTAAACTTGAATTATTTAAAGTTAATTTCAGGGAGAAGAGCTTTCCACACAGATAGGTGCTGCCTAGCAACAGAAAGCATGTGCATGTGTGTAACAGAAAGCATAAAAGTAATTGTTGAATTGTTATTAGAAAAGATTAAGATCTTTTTTGAGAAATTCTAAGTCTCACTTAGACTCTACCTTCAGTGGCCTCCGAGTAGGTTGAGTTCGCCACCCCTGTTTTAAACCAGTATTGTTCAAAAGAGCTGTTACGTTATAAGGGGAACTGCCATGAGCAAGGTTTAAACCCTGGTTTTACTTAACTTACATTACTAATACTAAATTGGGATATTAACATCATGACTACTTTTGAAACCCACCTGAATGATCTTCCTTTGATTCTTATACTTAGAGGTTCTTAATCTTTAGAATAAGTTTCTGCAACCACCATCTGTTTGCCCATCATGTGTTTTAATGACATTTGCTAGATTAGGACTAACAATAACAAAAATTATTATTATTTATTTCATTCACTGGGAACCTCCAGACTGACTTATCTCTATCATATACAGACTGAGAGCTGATTTAAGGTTGCTGCAATGGGTGCGATTACTGTGACTGGTGTCCGATGCTTTGGTATTGGAATAATCTAAATGATTCCGCTATATTTTTACAGTGTATTTAAAACTAAGTTTGCCTGGTATCACCGAAATGTGTCAAAGAGCGTCACTACAATAAAAAACACTTTGACCATAGTTGTCCATTTTTTTTAGAGAGATACAAAAAGTACAGGCGCTAATGGGGGAAAGTAGTCAACAGGTCATTATCTCCGTTCTCCTCTGAGAGCAATTAATAAAACACAACCTCTGGAGAGCAGGTCTGGGCACTTATTCCCAACAGGCAAACAGATCACTTAGACATTGACGTGTTTACGCAACGAAATCAGAAATGAACAAAAAGAAAGCAAATCAATGTTGTGGTATAGGCCTAAAAAATAAGGAGTTTACTATAATGTTATATCCTGGCCACACTTTGGGGGTTGGTTCGTGGTTATGTAATGCTGAGAAAAATGCAGTGGGGCAGAGGTGGGCTAAAGGTTAGAGAAACAAACTTGTGACCTGAAGTTTTTAGGTTTAATTCTAATGGACAAGCAGTGCAAATCTGGGTGGGGAAAGTGAAATTTGCACCTTTCACCTTATCTTCTCCAGCAGACCTGCTCTACGGCTATAGAATTGTACGGAGCAGCTTCCTAGTATCAATGTGATCAGGAAATTATTTACAACTGATAGGCAAGCTAGCCTGATTTCAGTGCACAAAATGCCATAAAACATAAAACTTCTACCATCTTCATAAGTACTAACATTTAATGTAAACCAACTTTGTTCAAAAGAGCTGTTACATTATGAGGAGCACTGCCATGAGCAAGAATCCAACCCTGTTTTTTCTCAACTTACATTACTATTACTAAGTCATGGTATTAGCATATGTGTGTAGTTTTCACAATAAGTTTCAGGTAATAGAGTAGCAGACTGTAGCAGCAGCCTAAGCAGACATAGAAGGCCCCAATTTCTCCCTCTCCTGCCACTTCATTCAGCTCTTCCTGGAGAAGCGTCCTGGAACAGCTCACCAGGGAGACGTCCTACCCGGACACCCCAGCCGCCTCAACTTGCCTCTACTCTACTCTCTACTCTGTGACCCTCGCAGATCACTGAGCTTCTCGACCTCTGTGCTCACTAGCTTTGCCTTCTTCACCACAACAGACCGATACAAAGTCCATATAAACAAGACCCCGAGATACTTTAACTCCTCCACTTGGGGCAGGATAACGAAGATTATTATGAAAGAGGAAAGTGGTGCATTTAAAGTTCCAGGTTACATCAAGTTAGCAGGTAGAGACATGGGTTCCCTCTGTTATAGAACTGTGCCGCATGAACGGAATATATATATATATATATATATATATATATATTACATATACACAGTTAGATTTCATACTCAAACCATTCAATAAATCCTTTCTTTATTAAGAATTAGCATCATCATGAGCATTAGCTGGGCAGCATGCATGCCAATTAATAATGTTGGGGTCGCCCCTGCTGTAACTGTAAAGGGACTTCCTGGAGGGCATAGACCCCCAGTTGAAGAACTGTGTTGAAGGATCAAGCCTGTGTAAAAAAAAAAAAACATGGGAGTGCGATGTGGGCAGTATTCTTTGCTGATTGGATAATTTGCCTCTTTTCTGTTGTATATAAACTGATGTCAGAACGACCGAACGCGATCTTAGGGATAGATAGATTTTTGAATGTTCTTCTGTAGTAGTGTATGCAAATGGATTTTTCTGTTTGAACATAATTTATGCTTCTTCTGATGATATAGTGAACTGTAGTACTTTTAATATGATGGATAATGTGTCAGTAATTACCATGTTTACTCTGTCCGGGTTGAGTGGCACCACAAACTACAGAGCCACTCTCTTTGCTCTCACTTTGCTATGTTACTGTGTGATTTGGGTGGTAAACGTGACGCTCACTGTGACAATCATCACGGACAAAAGCCTTCATGAACCCATGTACATCCTCCTCTGTAATCTATGCATCAATGGACTTTATGGGACAACAGGATTTTATCCAAAATTTCTCATAGATCTACTGTCTTCTACTCATTTTATCTCATACTCTGGATGTTTTCTGCAGGGCTTTATTTTACACTCATCCGCTGGTGCCGAGTTGTCTTTTCTCGTTCTAATGGCTTATGACAGATATGTGGCTATATGTCGACCTCTGGTTTACCACTCTGTGATGACCAAACAAAGAATTTGTGTGTTTATGCTTTTTGGTTGGCTTCTACCGATTTATTTGCTTTTCATGAGCTCAATAACAACATTAAGATTAACTTTATGTGGCTCACACATACCAAAGATTTACTGTGTTAACACATTAATTGGTAAACTTGCTTGTTCTCCCTCCATAGTAAGCATTATTATTCCATTTTTTAATTATACGTTTTATTTTGGGCATTTTCTTTTTGTTATTTGGTCGTATATATATCTGATCAAAACATGTCTACGATCGGAGGAGAACAGAAGTAAGTTCATGCAGACGTGTGTACCTCACATTTTCAGTTTAGTTACTTTTACTGTGTGCTTGCTTTTTGATTTGATGTACAATCGATTCGGCTCTGACCAATTATCACAGCATGCCCGTAATTTTTTGGCCATGGAGTTTCTTATAATTCCTCCTATCTTTAATCCCCTCATATATGGTTTCAAATTGACACAGATAAGAAAAAAAATTATAAAATTAATATGTGGCAGAGGGGGTTTTAGGCTAAAGTCAAGAGGTGGTCTGCAAGGAAGAGCTGTCATGTCAGCAAGATAAAAAAAAAATCCTGAATGGGAAGAAATAATTTATCGGTAGCCACAGTGAAACATCTGCAATATAAAACAATATACCTTGTTTTATATAATGTGGCTGGTGGCATGAAGCTTGGTTCAGAACAAATTATATTTTTCTTTTGACAATGTAATCGTATGTGTTATATCATTCATGTGACAAATCTTTGTAGCACACGCAAACTCCATGTGAGAAGAAGGGCTGTTTCTGTCATGTCAGTGCAAACTAGCCGACCAGTGAATCTGTTTGCACAAAAGATGACATTCAAACACACTCTTAAATCCACCTGATTTCTTCTTGAGGGTTCTCTTTTGGCTGCATATTGACAGCACTGTATATATATTTAGAATTACCCATCACTGGAATAGAATGTTTAGTCAGTGAACCTCTCACCTAGGCCTTTTTACCCTATAAACAGCTACCTATTTTATTTAGTTTAGTTTTTGTATTATGTATGTATTATGATCATTTTAAAGTGTTTACTGTTTATTTATGTACATTTCAATTTCATATATGCTTTATGTAATGTCCTCAAAACCTGAATTTGAATATTAAAATTTCTTTTTTAAATCACAAGCAATGGCCTTTGACATATTTTCATCATTTTTGCATCAAATGATGAATTCCACTGTAATCACAGTGTTCAGTGTTTCCCCTTACCAAACATATATGATGATTTTCTTTTAACAAAAAAAATATTAAAAAATATATAAAAAATATTTCTTTTACTAAAATAACATAAAACATATTCTTTGTAGGGGGCAGAAAGATTTCATCCTGTTTTATGCTACAGGCCCCCGGTGTTAATGATCACACAGCATATCTAAAGCCTGATGTTGTCATGAAATAAGGAGAACCCAAATGGAGACTTAGGTGAGGAGACAGCGACATAATAGAAGCCAGATATTTCTGCAAAGAACATGCAGGCCTCAGGAAAGGCGGACTGGGAACTGGGGACCAGGGGAAGATGAAGGCAGGGGAAAAGGCGCAGGCTCCTGCTGAGGGGGTCAAGGATTCTAGGATTTTTGTGGTTATTACATCACATGTTAGGACAGGAGATGAAAAAAATAGATTCCCTAGTCATAGTTTAAACCCAATAGAATATTAAATAAAATAAGATTAAATAAAGTAGTCATGTAACAGTCCATTACACCACGACTGTTTCTGACCACACAGGAAAATTGGAAATTTGATGAGTAGATCTTTTCAGTTTCTAGTTGAGTACCTCTAGTATAGGATGTGGCTCAAAGAAGGCCACACAATAGTATGTGGCTTGAAAAAGGTCATACAATAGTATGCCTCTAAAAAAAAAGTTAGTTAAGGACCAGACATGTCTGTAAACACACATGCAACGGTGCTTTACACTTTCCTGCCGACAGGTTTCACTCTCTTCTACTGATCGACAGGTGGCTGTAATTTGCCAAGAAACGCAGCAACGCAGCAGAAAAGATGCCTGAACTAAACTATAAAAATAAAGAGTTATTTGCATCTCACTGTGCAAAGAAATACGTTATTCAAAATAATGTCATAATGTTGATAAGTTCAATTCCCAGTTTGTAGTGAGTTCTCTTTTTATCACGGGGATAACAGATTTCTGTCAGCTTGGGCAACGACCTCCTCTCCCACCTCCTCAATCCTTAGCTTGAGTAACTTATTTGTGCCTCTTTAAATCATATCCTTGTGATAACCCACTACAAACTGGGGTTTCAATTCAGCCCTATTAACATTAAAATAAGTTTGACATTCGGAAAGCGTCTTATCTTGAGTAGCTTATTTACTACCACCTGTCAATCAGTAGAAGACGGTGAAACCCCTTTTGCAGGAGAGTGTCTCCTCGCCTTGTTGATATGTTGATCATTAACACCAGGGGCCTGTATGATAAAGCAGGGGTGACCCTAGGCAGTGTGGGCTCCATAGAAAGAAATCTTACTGCACCCCAAGAAGAATGTTTTATGTTATTCTAGGGAGAAAAAATGTAATGACAAAAGTTGGCTATTATATCTGGTAAAAGAAAAATCATCACAGGTGTGGGAATGGGAAAACACTGAACACTCTAAATGTTAAATGTGACAAAATCTTACACACAGTGTCATCAATGTGGCATCCACCAAAATGGTCAATTTCAATGGGTCAGCAGCATTTATTCACCAAAGTATAGCATTTATTCATCAAACTTGATCCAGGACTGAATGGAACTTTTTCCACAATAGACACATAACGTGCAGGAGAAGGAAAACATGTGTGGGTAATAATAGTAATAATGGCTTTTAATTTAAATTCACATATGGCTTCCTTGCACACTTAAATGGAACAACTAAGCCATTGTTAATGTTGACAGCGTGCTGTTCCTGCTATGACAAGTCAAAATATAATATTATATCTTATATAACTCAGCTGGCTTTTTTTAATGTGACTGGGTGTATCTCTAACCTGCTATTCATGATAATTTCATTTTATATGGAAGAATTTAACTATAAACTCTTTTTCAGATTTTAGGTGACTATTATACTAATGTTAGATAATAAGTCTTAGGAAATCTAAACATGAGTCGATCAAATGTCACAGTAATCCATCAACCCCACAGAGAGGATAAACAGCCTGTTTTTCAGGGCCTCCGCTCTAACATTAGTGTAGAGATACCGTGGCATGTTTGTTCTGCATAGAGACCACTGATCCCTGAGCATCGCAATGGCATTAAATTGATGCCCTCGGGATGCAGCCACAGGTAGTGGACTAATGACCCTAAGGTTTAATCATCCTGTTTATCCTGTGTGTCCCTGCGCCTCTGTGAAATGACATCTCAATGGACAGCATTACGTCAGCTAATCACCTGTTTCATCAATAACAAGAAAACATCAGTTGGTCTCATAGGAAACTTTAAAGTTAAACTTTCATCAACGTGTTTCATCAACTGTAACATATAAACACAACACTGAAAAATGACAATGTGACTTATTTGTATGAGCTTTTCTATTATATAGTGTTTAAACTTATAAAGAGCCAGAATGTGCGATCAGGTTGGGTTCAGGTGGTTGATTGACACCTATTTTCGCTGTGATAAGGGGAGAGCTAAATGCTTCACTGAAGCACAATGCAAAACACAATTTCAAATATCTATTGCATTATAGTGAGAAGTGTAAATGCACTCCCACACGGCCCGGTTGCCTCGTACCTTTCTGAAGCACGTTATTCTGCCCCTCCACCCCACTTCGCCCCATTGGCCTGCGTACACATTGCTGCAGGCCTGACACATCTGAAACCTCACATGCCGAATCTCAGAAAGTTTAATATATGGTTATGCATATTACTTCCCATGCAGATTTCGGCAAGAACGTTTTTTTTTATTCATCTGCTAGGATCTGTCTGTCTGTATCACCAAAATAAAAGGGCCTGTGTGTGAAAGACTGACTGGTGTAAAAGGCTGTTTGCAGTAAATGTGGGACATTTATTCGCGCACTTTGAAATCCGAACAAATCTGAGCACGAATAATGTGTGTTTAATGAGTACAACATAAAGCACAGCTACAGTACTGCTCCTATATAATATGAAACACAGCTGCACTGCTGTACATTGGTGCAATTTAACATTCCTCATGTTTTTTTCTTACAATATTACAATAAAAGGTATGATTCTTATAGAAAAAACAAGAGCGAGAGAGCTGCATCATCATTCTAGCCTGGTTAAAATCAGTCAGTTAGTCATTTTCTATACCCACTTATTCCTCACTAGGGTCATGGGGGTCTGTTGGAGCCGATCCCAGCGCATTATAGGCCAGAGGCAGGAATATGCCCCAGACAGGTCACCTGCCGATCATGGGGCACACACCATTCACTCACACAGAAAGGTCCCAGGAGTTAAACCTGAGACCTTTCTTACTGTGAGGCAACAGCACAACTCACTGCACCACCCGTGGATTAAAAGGCTGACAGCAAAATGCTCAGAAAAATGTATCAGCATCACGTGATGGGCAACATAATTATAATTTAGTGGTTTGACTATTATTCAAATTTCGTTAAAAGTTGTTGCTGGCGGCCCGGTTAAAACCAGCCTGTCCACTTTCTGTTTGCTCTATGTAATCTGGTCTCTTCTTAGTGGGCAAGTAATTATGAGAAATTGGTGATTATTTTTCTGTCAACTGAGTAATCATTTCACCTGCTTATCACGTCATTGCTTCACTAATCTGTCATGGCTTGGGTTTTGTTGGGTTTTTGTTTCTTGTTGTTGTCCTGTGATTGCCTTTGCAGGGTGTGGCAGGAGGCGGGTTGGACCTGCTCTCCCTTCCAAGGGTGCATCTGAGGCTTCTCCAATCATTTTCTAGTCTTTAAGACCAGCTCTGCCAGATAATTATGTCTCATATGGTAGGGAAAGTCCAGTGTCTTT
This sequence comes from Eupleurogrammus muticus, assembly GCA_036785175.1. Lineage (NCBI taxonomy): Eukaryota > Metazoa > Chordata > Actinopteri > Scombriformes > Trichiuridae > Eupleurogrammus > Eupleurogrammus muticus. The sequence goes on from JAYKQN010000001.1 coordinate 10,316,195, forward strand.
CGTGTCAGTAGACGATTCCATTGTTCTCTGGCTTCTAAATAGCCCTTTGTTTAATTGTTCCGTGGCGTGGTGTGTATCCACAGAAGTCTGAGGGATCCCTGGCTCCATTGTGGATTTTTTATAGTCTTGGTGCCTTTATAAACCCTGCCGTATTAAACACTTTACGATCTGCTCCCAGGACTCTGTCTCATGCTACAACTTCACCTTTGTCACTCTCAAAGGGGACTTGGACTTGTGCTTGGAGGAACACAGCTGATGTCCTGGAGGAATCTCTCAGTCTTTCTCTGTTTTTAGTTTTTACAGCAGTCAGGCTTTAAAAGCAAACCTCACAGATATGTTGTAGAAAATGGGAGCAATGTCAAAATAGCTTTGTTGGCCAGCATGGGGAAATCCTTAGAAGCTGTCAACCAAAAACTGTCCAAAGGTAGATCAGCAAAACTTTGCTTGAGAGCAGAAATTTGTCTATTTCTTTAGCCGCTTCGGGTCCTACCATCTCATTTACAATGGTCCTAGCATCTCATTTACAATGTTCCTAGCATCTCATTTACAATGGTCCTAGCATCTCATTTACAATGGTCCTAGCATCTCATTTACAATGGTCCTAGCATCTCATTTACAATGGTCCTAGCATCCCATTTTCTTTGTCGCTTTTTTTGACCTCCGCTCACACTAGGGTCCTCATCTGGGTCCATTCTTGATCTTATAAATAAATAACAACAAATATATATATACTATAATGTGCAGCCTTATAATTACATAGGATGCCTTAAGTTTAATTATATAGATTTTTAGATTGGACCTGTATAGGATTATATGAAAGGTTTCTTGTATGTGACATGATGCACACAAAGGCTAATCTCACTTTACTTTTATTCTAAGATGAGGTGTTTGTACTTTGCACAAAACAAAAAATCAAGTTTTAGTGAAAAAAATGGTATTACTTATGACAGAAAAGACAGATGTGCGTGTGAACTTTTATTTTGATCCACCTTGCAGAAATAAGCAGTGTATGCCTACTAGATGGCAATAAAAGATATATATGTGATATAAAAGAGCAACTGTGTCACTTATATCACATATACATCTGTGGAAAGCAGGTCGGTGCTGTTTGTGGAGTTTTAAAGTTCAAGTGTTTAATTTGATCTCATTGGACATTTCAAGAATGAAAATGTATGATTTTTTTTACACTTTAAAGAACTGCATTTAATTGAGTCAATAACAATAAAACACTGACATACATAACAACTAACTTCTTCCTGTTTTATGTTTCTCTCTCTATTATTCTAAACTGCAGTCTTGCTGTGTTGAGGTGCTTGCTCTTAATTTAAGTGAGAGCTTGTGTAGTACACTGTCACTGCCAGCCGATGGAGACAGAATTCCTCCAATCCAACTTTAACTTGACATCATCTAATATAAAGTGATTAGAACAGGCCCTGCTGCTTGTATTTATAGTTCACCACCAGAGGTCAGTATCAGCCCATAGAGAGCGTGTGTGAGTTTGGTCTGTCCATAAAGTTATATTTCAAGGCTCACAGTTCCTCACATATAAATGAGAAAATTTTCAGTTCTATAGTCACGTTTGAAGAGAAACAGCTGATGAAAGTCATGCAAAAAGCTGATTCCCATCTAGGAAACATGCTCAGGTGTTGAGTTTTATTCAGTCACATGATGGCATTCAAAGAAAGGCCAGAGTTAGGCTGATAGACATATAGTAATATAGTATAGTATAGTAACATTTTGTATACATCTTCTTCTTTTTTTCAAAAACATTCAGAAATGTAAAATGAAAAAAACTGTAAGGAGGCATTACTAGAAAATGCAGTTCTGATTAATGCAGTATGTTGTAGATTGTTTGGAGGTAGAAATGACATGTAATAAAGCAGTTTCTATAAAATCATCTGCTGTTAATCTGCTTATAAACACCAAATTAACTGTTTTGCTAATTGTGTGTGTGTGTTGTAATTCTTTTTGTGCATTCAAAGTTTAGGAAAAGGCGTTAAAAAATTATTGAAAAACACTTTATAGCAATCGTAAAAAGTAGATAACAACAGGGGAAAATGTTTTCTTTTGTTTTGTGTTTTTTAAGTTAAAATCTAACATTACTATTTGTGACATGAGTGATGTTCACACATTAATGCTTTAATATCTATACTACAATGACAAGTTATAATTCTGAATGGGGCTGTGCTCCATAATGAATATTTTTGATATTTATGCACCCTTTTTTAAGCACTGATTGCATAATTGGTGGAACAACAGAAAAACATGATAAAAGGAAAATTCAGTGCAACATTATCTATCACTATTGGGGGGAAAAAAAGAATTCCAGCACGTCTCCTCAGTGTCATCACAGCCCCCTGCTGGCTGCTGCCAAGTACTTAAGAGACCTCTTGAGTATCTCGAGGAAATTTAAAAAACATGTTTTTATACTTACGTTTTGGAGTAAATTTCATAAATTCCTAGCACTTAAGTCTAAAATGGAACTTTGGGAGGTTTCACAACTACGGGCCAAGATTTCCTGCTAAGCAGCTTCACAATGTTGCCTCTGTGTCTGCTGATGTCACTAAAGTCATGTGTCCTGCCCATGCATGAAAAGTATTTTCACTGGCGTGCCATAAGGTTTGGTTGGTGAGTGAGAACTCAACTTGTCTCATGCTTTTTTTTTTCCCCCGAAGTGCGGCATTATTTAACAACACATTATCACACATATGTTGACAAAACCGTCTCAAATCAAGGTCTATTTACTCTCATTACTACTCTGTCAACTCCCATTTCCAAGAATCAAGAACAAACATTGTCCGCACGCGTGTGACAAACCACAGGGGTCGACGCATTACAAACCTCATCGCTTTTATTCAAACTGTACAGACAGGCTTATCTCATTTTAAAAACAAGTAAAAAAAAAAAAAAGACAAAAAAAAAGTATCCCCATAAATATGACTTAAACAAAAAAAAACTGAGTGTGTTTACTTGGTAGCTTGCATATGTTCCAATAACAATACACACACACACACACACACACACGCATATTCCTTCTGAAAACAGATTGATACAAAACAAACAGATGAGCCTTGTTGCAGACCGCAGCTGCCTGAAGACAACCACACAGAATACTTTTGCCTTGTTAGGTAAAAAACATTATGGATGAGAAATGACTGGTGTGGTGGAGTGTTGAGCTGTCTCCTGACTCATTCCTACACACTCACTTGAACTTAGATTTGAGGTATGCGGTACATTCATGTGAGGGGGGAGGGGGGCGCATCTTTGTCTATAAAATGTTTAAGTGGTACGCAGTGGAAATTAGTGCATAGTGTGTGTTTTCTCTTATGCTGGCATTTAACACACAGCTTTACTGAAGATGCCGAGCTCTCTGTCCCTTTTCTAGCGTGTTTTTTTTTTAAATCATGGATTTACACAGGGGACGTGTAGAGCAACGCGCTAAACCGAAAGTTTCTGATCAATCATATTCTACCTTTCAGCTGACCCCGGAGGGATAGAAAAAAAAAAAAAAAACATGTTTTCCTGCTGTGATTTCATCACATGCATGTGACGGCTTCATGAATGGAAGCAAGTTTACGGGCAGTTCATCACCGTGGCGATATCCCTGCTGGTTACGCTGTTGTGATCCATGTCACAGAATTAAACAGGAAACAAAAAATGTGTTTACTCACTTGATTTCAAAGTTCCCACTTTAATGTCAAAACTACTTAAATTTCATAAAATAGATTAACAGCTCTAAACCCGGGTGTTTTGGTTGACTGTTTCCTTTCTAATATAAAAAGAATGCTAATTGTTTTTAGAATGGTTAGGAATGGGTGTGTTTGTCAAGTGAATGTTGAATTCCACCAACAAACAGAATTGATTTTTTGTAGTAATAACCTGCCCAGCTCCAGTCATTGAGTCCAAAACAAAACACTCCACCTCTACTGAACATTGCGATCCACCTCCACTGCACAAAGAAAAAAGGTTGTGACCTTTGACCTTCTTACTAGTGTTTCCTTTACGAACATCAGGCACAAGAAAAAGAAGCCTTGGTTTCTGGAGTACATGTACCATAGCTCCTGCTTCCAGAAGCACAGAAAAATAAATGTAGTTCCTCTTTGTTTAGAGTAACCCAAACACTAAAACAATGAATCATTAAAGACAAAAAAATGTTCAGTCTGCTTGTGTGAAAAAACCCTGCAGGATCTTCAAAACTAACAGCAGGTTTAGGAAAAAACAGTTCACACTCCAACTGAAATTATAAGAGTATGGCAGACTTCCGTTGCAGATTGTGTCTTTATCCAGGATAAAATAACATTAAAAATCCTAAACAACCATTTCCATTCCCTGCAGATTAAATCTGGATCCTTGAAATGCTGCTTTGGATGTCTTAAAAGGTTTGAGCCTTTTTGATGAAGGATCCAACAGTTCAGAGACCACACACAGATTTAAACAAAGAGCTGTTGCGTCTCCATTACAGAGAATAGAGGGCCTGTGTGTGTGTGTGTGTGTGTGTGTGTGTGTGTGTGTGTGTGTGTGTGGTCTCTGTAACTGTTAGGTCCAGGTCGTCCTGTAGCCTTTCAGTCATGTCTTTTTAACACTTATTTTTTTAAAACCTTTAGAATAGCTGTGCAAACCAATACATACAGTAACTTCATTCACCTTCGGAGTGAACATTCAACACAGGAGCAAATATCCAACTGTGTGGAGGGAAAAAAAGCAATAATACAAGTTTGATGGAAGATTTCTGGGCACCCAATTGGCACATAATGGTGGAGTTGTGAGTCGTAACATTATTCTTCAGATTAAAAAAAAACAGGTGAGATTGTACTCTGCAACATCTAAAAACACACAAAATTAAAGCATTTCAGTTTTCAGCTAAAGGCAGAGTAAATGTAATTTGTCATGTAGAATCCAGGCATGCCTAACTCATGCATTCACAGTCTGAGGGTGTGGCTGCTGTAGGGATCAAATCTTTGACCTCTCTGCGGCAGTATGGACAGAAGGCCACACACTGCTCGTCAAGTCTTTTCTGTTCTGAGAGTCCCCAGAGTAGACAGAAAGTACATTCAACCTGTAATATAAAAAGGGGGCGTAACTATACGTAGGGAGTTCCATATCTAAAAGTAACTTCACGAGTCCGGCATTACAGTCCAGGGACCAGTATGGCCATTTACACCAGTTCATAATCCAAAGATGCAAAAAAAAGCTGCTGTGGGCTGTTTATAGACCAAACACAACAACAAATAAAGAATATGCAGATTCTTCCACCTTCTATCAAATATATTTAAAAGCAGCATATGCAGGATTTCCCATAAACAACCATGTATAAACTCACACAGCAGCAATAACTCATTCATCACTTATGACCTTCTACAAATGTTGCTGGTGTGTATCTGTGCAGACAACCTGCTGCCTTCTGTCTGGATTTTTTTTTTTACTTTTTATGAATCTAGACCTGCAATGATTAGTTGTTTACTTGTTAACTATTTACTTTTTTGAGTTTGAGTCATTTTTACGAAGAAAAATATTCAAATTCTCTCGTTCCAGCTTCTCATATCAGATATTCTTTTTCTGGGTTCTTCATACTTGTGTAATCTCCAGTAACTGACATATTTATGAACCAAACAACAAATCGGTTTAATCATTTAAAAAATTATAGATGAATTGACTGCTATATTTATTTGATTCAGGCCTTATAAAAACACACTAAACCAAAAAAAATCTAGAGTCTCTGCACAGAAACACACACTTGTAGTGATTAGTGAAGACTGAGGGGGGACTCGTGCTGAATGAATTTGTATCGATTATTATTTTTAGGGTAATCCTACATACATCTGCCTCGACAATAGAAGTGTGGTTGTGTGTTCAAAGAGAAATATGAAAAAAAAACTTAAATGTCCAAAATTAAAAATTGAAAGCTATTTGACCTCATTTTTTCATTGTACTTATATCCAAAACTTCACGGTTTTGTGGCTTTTCGATCCTAAAAAAATTACACCGTTGTCTCTCCATGGTTACCATTGCTAAGACGCTTGTAGAACCTCCGCCATGACTGGAGGGTTTTCCCGGACCAGACCCAGAAGCCTGAAGTGATGCCGACTATCATGGTCATCAGGTATTTGATCATGAACACTGTGAAGTCAGGGGTCATGGGGGCGAAGTTTTGGATCGGGCACGGCACGGCGAACCGCTTGCAGGTGTGCATGTGCCAGGTGCGCTGCCAGTGCTCCCTGAAGGCCTGCTCGTAAAAGTAGCAGGCGATCACGATGGTGGCCGGGACCGTGTAGAGGACGCTGAACACGCCGATCCGCACCATCAGCTTCTCCAGCTTCTCCGTCTTGGTACCATCGTGCTTCATGATGGTACGGATCCGGAACAGTGACACGAACCCGGCCAGTAGGAAGGACGTGCCGATGAACAGGTAGACGAACAGTGGTGCCAGCACGAACCCGCGCAGCGCGTCCACGTTGAAGATTCCTACGAAACACACGCCGGTCAGCACATCGCCGTCCACCTGCCCCATGGCGAGGATGGTGATGGTTTTCACCGCCGGCACCGCCCACGCGGCCAGGTGGAAGTACTGTGAGTTGGCCTCGATCGCTTCGTGGCCCCATTTCATCCCGGCTGAGAGGAACCAAGTCAGGGACAGAATCACCCACCAGATGGAGCTGGCCATCCCGAAGAAGTAGAGGACCATGAACAGGATGGTGCAGCCCTCCTTCTTGGTGCCCTGAGCCACAGTCCGGAACCCATCATCCTTGAATTTATCCACGCACACAACTTTGTCCTTCAGGAAAAATCCGGCGGCGTAAGCCACCGCCACCATGAAGTAGCACCCGGACAGGAAGATGATGGGCCGCTCCGGGTACCGGAACCGCCGCATGTCCACCAGATATGTGAGCACAGTGAACAGAGTGCTCACGCAGCACAGGATGGACCAGATCCCGACCCAGAGCCGGCCGAACTTCACCTCGTCTTCCCGGAAATACATGATGCCCGTGGGCTTGGAGGGCTCACAAGGGGCCCCGCAGTCCTTCACGCCCATGAACCGGTAACCCAGGTAGGACGGCAGCTGCAGCTGCAGCGGGCAGGAGAAGTCGTGGAACTGGTTGTGCGTCGAGGGGCGCAGGTTGTCTCTGCCCGTGTTGGGGGGAAGGGTCACGAGGTCGTGGGAGAAGGGGGAAGACGAGGAGGCCGGGCCGCTGGGCTCGGACGTGTTCTGGCCCACGCAGATCTCGCCGGCCCCGTGGACGGGGAACGCCTCGCAGCGAAGCCGCTCCGGCCACTGGAAGCCGAACTTGTTCATCAGAGCTTCGCAGCCCTGCCGGGCCCGCTCGCACAGGGAGCGACACGGGGGGATGGCCTGCTCCAGCACGGTGCACACCGGCGCGTACATGGAGCAGAGGAAGAACTTCAGATCCGCGGAGCACTGGACCTTCACCAGCGGGTAGAACTGATGCACCTCGAGCCCGGCGTCCTCCTGATTGGTGTGGCCCAGGAGGTTCGGCATGATGGTCTGGTTGTAGGCGATGTCGGTGCAGAGCGGGATGGAGATGGGCTGGCAAAAACCGTGTTCCGGGACGGATATGCCGGGGTCACTGTTGTAGTGTTGGCCAGAAGTGAAGGAAATCCCGCACAGCAGCGGCAGCCACATGATCCGCAGCAGCGCAGAGCCAGCGGTGGACCTGGCCGCCGCCATAGTTGAGAAAGAAGGGGGGTGGGGGGAGGAAAAAACTTTTCAACCAACTAGGGCGACTGGAAAAGGGCGGAAAAGCGACGCAAATCTACAAGAATTGTCCCAACATTCAACTTTTAATCCAAGTTAGTCGAGTCGAGATGTCCGCAATCGACTTTCTACGCGTGGTTTCATGCGAATAAATCCAAACGAAGCGTCCTTCGTGTCATGACTTCTTGATGGTCTTTGTAAGTGACTCCAAGCAGTCCACTCTGCACTTCTACTCCGGTGAAAAATAGTCCCCCTTTTTTAAAAAAAGAAATAGAATTTAAAAAAACAACTAATATTTATAATGACGCGAAGCGAAAGTTTTCCAGCGCGGTTCAACTCGGCGTTCTTAGTTTCGGGTAAGACGTAAAAGTAAAAAAAAAAAAGGTTATATTCCCATCGTTTCTCGCTTTGACTTCTCGTCGGTTCGCAGGCGGTCGGGAGTCCCTCGCCTCTCTCTCCTCACTCTGTGCGGATGCCGCTGGTTTCCAGGCGCCCCTCCATTCATGCCCCCCCTCCCTTACACAACGCAGGGCGCCTGGAAACCGATGCTGCGTCTCAGCCAATCCTGGCGTTTGTTTTCCTACAGGACTCGTTCCTGATTGGCCTCTTACTCCCCATCGAAGGGAAATATGTTATAGTAATTACATTAGGCCTTACCCCGAGAGATTTTACCAAAAAATATATATATTTTTCAGCATTATTTTTATGGCGAATTTTTTACTCTGTTTTATAATATGCTTCTGAGCTGCAACCTAATTGGAAATCTTAATTATAATATTAAATTAAAATGAGATGTATTTGTCAAATATATTTATTTGTATTTATTATACAAAGAATTTGGTTTCTAGTGGCTCTTACACCCTAAAGTATAGCACTGATACAATATCAGTGGTGCAAACTAACTGAGTGCATGTTTTCAAGTACTATAATCAAATACAAGTATTTGTAAACAGAATACGAATAGTGCTGAAATAAATATTGAATAGGTGTTATACATGCAGTAGGTGGCTATGTGCAGCCTGCTAAAATGATGATTGACATACATGTTATTGCAAATTTTTAAATCTGAAATAGCCTTAATATATAGAATTGGTAGATACTGGATGAGGTTTAAGTAATAAATAAAACATAATTTATTAATATACCATCAACTATTATCTTGTTTTCTCAGAAATCTTTCTGTTTATTTTCCTGTTCCTATTCTTATTGAGTGTTTTGTAGCCAATTAACAAAACTATACATTGCTATGCTTTTCTAAAAAAAAAAAAAAAAAGGTGTTAAAATATTATATAAAAATCTGTATATTTACTACAGGTTACTGAGTTTCTTTTATAGTAAAAAGGGCTTCGTACTGAAAACAAGCATGCACAGACATCTGAAATGTGACCCACATTTTTTTTTCCTGTGATTCAAAGAGTTAATGTTAAACACAATTAAATAGCAATTGTGAAGTCAGATAATCCAATATGTACAGTTCAAATGGACGATATTGCAACCATTTGCACGTGCAAAATCTATTTACTGTAATGATTTTAAGCCCAAATGGAATAAGTACAACACTGCCATTGACTGTAGAGTAACCAGCATTATAAATTCCTGCAGACAAATGCTAGTGGTAGTAGTAATCATTCAGACAATTTCCAGTATCCTTGAGTTGCATTAAAGGGGTCCTTGAATGCAAATATAACTAAAATCCAAAAGAAAACTACAGGCACGCATATTCACAAAGGTCAAAAATATAAACACAAGAAAATGCAATTGAAAGGAGAAAAAGTAGTTTTAGGTTGAGCAAATACTGACTTAAGAATGAAAGAAGAAGAGGAAGAAATGGATCAGAGTGAGTCTGGCAGGCTGCTTTGACCAATGGGGCTCACTATCCTTCTTTTGTTGTGGTTTGGGGCACAACAAAAGAAGCTACTGAGTACTGCTAAGTGGGTTAGATGATCTGGAAAAGGAACAATCTTTTAGATAAGAAGGATAAAGAAAACACATTTGAAAATAAATTGCAGCCAGTAAAAATTCCTTCTAGAAATAGTATTTATGTAAACATTTAATGTGATGCACTATTGTTCTTTTTTTCTAGTGTCAATTTTTTATTTTGTTTTAACACAAATTATCTTTTACATCAGCAATCAGACTTTATAATAATATTATTCACTGGGATAAATAGCATTTTAACTGCTCTGTTCACAACAGAAAATGATCATTTCATTGTGTTGTTCATGTCAGTGTAAATTAAAGATTGTGGCGCTCATTGTGGACTCTCTGTTTCCTCATAGAACCTCTACACACACACACACACACACACACACACACACATACACACACAAACTGCCAGTCACTGTAGGGCATGTAAACACACTTCAGCACAGCAAACACACCACGAAAACAAGCCCATGAAACCCCAATGGATTCTAACATCTTAACCACTCGACCACAGCGAGTACCTGTTGGTGTTTGCTGCCAAAAGAGTTTCAGTGCAATTAGCCGCGGCACCTCAACCGATCTGTGTTATTGTGAGAACAAACAGCGACGGCGACCGTCAAAGCAGCAGTAAAGTGAATTTACAGCACGACTGATCTGCCCACAGGCGACCAACTGTGGTAGGTGGAGGCGGTTCCTGGTGGCCCTTCTGCATTTGGTGTGTTTCTACTCCGAGTGGGATGAAAGAGGGTTGGGGGAAGGGGGACAGGAAGAAGAGAGAAGGTCGAAGCAGGGCAGGGGGAGAAAGAGGAGCGAGAAAGAGCAGGAAAAGGGGAGTTAAACCTAAAGGAAAAATCAGTTAAGCAGAGTTGGGTCAAAATAAGCCAGTCGGTCAGTTTGTGTTCCGCCACAGATTGATTTGGATAAAATATCTCCAAGTATTTGTGCCACCTTTTGGCAAAGTACTACTAGAAGGCCTTTCTGATACAACCCCACATTGTTCAAGAACTACTACCAGGGAAAACCTACTTCGCGTAATTCAGCAGCAAAATGCATCCTGACATTTCTCATCAAATTTTTTCAGGGCTCAATCTTTGGGCCTATTTTATTTTGAAAATTCACCGCATTAGGCCAAGAATGACTTGGAACAATTTGTCCTTGTTTTGTCCCTCAACATGTTGGACTATTGTATCAATACTCGGCTTCAGCTCAGTCTGATCGCTGCCAGGGTCACAGCAAAGGTGTATAGCTAAACACCCCTCGCTGAATCTAAGGCCTCTGTACTGGCACTGCTTATCTGTAAATTCCTGGATCATTTTACACATAAACAATCCTGACTGTCTTTTCCAGCAGTAACCCTTTCAGTTCGCTGGTTCAGTCTGCTAAACACTCGCTTCGTGTCACACAGCAAACTTTCAGCAAATGCTGGATTTCCCCAAATATTGAGATACCTTTAAAATAGGGTTAAAAACTTGCATTCTCCTTTTAATTCCCCACTGCCCACCATTAATCACTATTTACAAATACATGCTATTCTCTTGTATTTCATTATCTATTCTAGGAAAAGTACATCTTTTTTCTTCACTTTACATTTAGATATGCACTGTTTTTAAAATCTGATGGTACATTTTAAAATTACAATTATCATACCATCTTTTTGTTCTCATTTCATACAATCAAATAAAAAGGATAAATGCCTTAAAAATATATGCTACTTGAACTTTTCTTCAGTAAGACTGAATATAACAAACTTGTGTTATATTCATGCAGCCAGTTATAAAAAATCATTATATAACCGCCCCGAATGCCCTGGGAAAAATATGTATAATAAAAATGATTCCTACAGTTAGTTGGCTTAGTGTTGCCGAGTTGTTCTTCAAATTGTTAATTTGTTTAAAATGTCGACAGACCAAAGAATTTGATGGAGGCTTTTATTTCTACTGAGTCATTTTGTAGAAGAAATCCATCTCAAACCTTACTGGTGAGGCACAGCAGGATGACCTCATTGGTAGCTGGGTTGATTTTCCATCCATCTCTCCAACCTGTGTTTCCATCTATCTGTGCAACCTGTTTTCCTAATATGATCAATGCGCACTGACCTCAATCACATCTCACCCAGTAATATAAAGCTAGCTGGAAAGCAGATTGTATTGATGAGCAATAGAGGAGGAGGAAGTTGGTCCAGCTGAAATATATTCAGTTTGGCGTCTGGTTATTAACAGTTTGTTCATTTTCCAGAGTGTAAGCTTTTCCAGGAGGATTCTTCTTTTTTGCACATAAATGAACTGACCTCATCTGGGTTTAGAGCCGCTCGGAGACAGGCAGACGCCATGAGGGTCACATCTGTAACCTCTGATAAACACTTCCAAGGAAGGTTGAATACAGCGGGGTTGCTTTTGAGGTTTTTACTGGAAGCAATTGTGAAACTGTGATTTAATTATATTGCATATGCATTGGACCATAAATTCGATGATGGTGATTAAAATCTAAAAAATGATACCATAAACAACAGTCAGACCAAAGTTTTTAAGTGCAGGAAAAAGAGGGAAACTGCCATGCAGGGAAAAAAACACGTTATCACCTTAGGTCAAATGGTGATAAAACTAAGAGACACAAACACAGAGGCTACAGCAAGAAGCCCCAGGCAGTCTGAGCGTCAGTGAGTGAGTAAAAGAATCAACGAATTAAAGTTCTGTCAGATTCCGGATTATAGGAATGTTTTCAGAGGTTGGGTTGATGCACAGTCGTGTAAATAATTAAAGACGACAGCTATTAAATCTATTGATTAAGAATGTTGTTAGTACACTGTGATTTCCCAAGAGGACTATTGGACTAATCACCATCTGGAAGATACAGCCCACTGATCCATATAGAAGGATTAAAGCAAGGCTTGATAGATGGACAGATGATTGGATGTATTGGGGCTGCCAGATTCTGATGAATTAACAAACCAACAAATCATTAAACAATCACAAAATAATAAACCTGGTGCCATCATTAGTTTTTATAATTGTTTAATGGATGCATTTCAACTGTGCAAAGCATAGTTTTATAGGTTTTTGCACAGGTTAAACCTGTGAAAAAACATACTAAACTTTGAATTTATCTTGAGTGACTAGCTTTGTTGTCACTTAAGATAAATTCAAAATTTTACACAATTCACAAAAACATGTTTGTGCCAAAGGGCGACACGGTGGAGCAGTGGGTAGCACTGTTGCCTCACAGCAAGAAGGTCGCAGGTTCAAGACCGCCTTGGGGCCTGGGTCTGGGACCTTTCTGTGTGGAGTTTGCATGTTCTCCCCGTGTCTGCGTGGGTTTTCACCGGGTACTCCGGCTTCCTCCCACAATACAAAACATGCTCAGGTTAATTGGCAAATCTAAATTGCCCATGTGTGTGTGTGAATGGTGTGTGAATGGTGTGTGTGCCCCACGATTGGCTGGCGACCATCTGGGGTGTATCCCTGCCTCTCGCCATAAAATGCGCTGGGATAGGCTCCAGCAGACCCCTGCGACCCTGAAAAGGAATAAGCGGGATAGAAAATGGATGGATGGATGGATGTTTGTGCCAAAGAAGTTCCATAAAACATATGTATATACAATAAAATACTATATGAAATGATAATCATAATACATTTTTTCTAATAATTTACAAAAAAATTCATGAAAAATGCCTAAATATTTAGCAGGTCAAATATTTAAACTTTATTTAAGAGTGTTATTGATGGTTGATGGTGGTCATTGGTTAGTGACCACTAATATGGAGGATATTTAAGGATATATTGAATCTGGGGTATTTGGGTGAAATTTGATGGTTAAACCTCTTAAACTAGACTGACCATAGCTGCTTTGAATATTCTTAAATTTTCACAGGTAACCACACACGAGGACACACACAAATTTACAGGCCGTTGTAGCAAAAGTGATGGTGTTTTAAACAACACTGAAACGTCTATCGCTCGCCCACTCGGTCGGTCTCCTGGTTTCTCTCCGGGGTGTAAAACATAGCATTTAGCAGCCACACCGGGTCAAATGGCTGCACTTTGGGTCATGTGACTGTGGCTGTTTGTTTGTGTATGTGGATCGTGTCTGCAGTGGTCAAACAGATGGAGGCCGTCCAGTAGGTTTTCCAGACAGTCAGTCAGTGTTTGGACTGCGGTCCACTGCAGCTGGACATCTGCTGGAGAGGGAGAGAAAAAAAGTGCTACACAAACAACTAGATTTATAGTAGACCAAGGTGAAATACACAAAACAAAAATGATTTTGATGGTTCAGACTGTGCTTGCTCAGTTCATGGCTTGCCAGACGCATGACCGCCACGTGAAGCATTTGAGCTACCGTGTGAAAACCAATACTGAGCAACTATTTAGATATGGCCTTGAGGTAGAAAACACAAGTCTTTTAGTTTGGTCTGAGGAGGTTTTCCAATTTGACCATGGCTTACAAGACATGTTAGTTAGACCAAATTGGTCTAACCAGTAGATTGAGTGTTTTGGAAAATGAACCAGAAAGCTGAAGGCATTATTCTTTAATCCATGTACAAACAATATTATGCAAATCACGTTATTCTTGTTTTTGTACAATTAGGTTAATTTGTTGTCATAAACATGCCTACATACGACCAATTATTTTCTAAAGATATTTTCAGATGTATTTGTTGAAATGAAAAGCATGTTGAGAAGGTGTCCTTGCAGCTAAAGATGTTTAGGGTCATCCCTTATCTAGCCTCATTTCATATCAGCCTGTTCACCAATAGAGTAAATAACATACTTATCATACAAAATTATCTAGAGATGGCATACACCATGATGAACAACATGTCAAGTTTTATTCCGGGTAAAGGTAGATTTTTATTGCATTTTAACAAGACTGTAAATGTCGATTATGTGGATTGAGCTTAGGTCTGTGATTATATTGCTGGTAGTTTAAAGGCAACGTACATTTTAAGAGGATTTTGAGGCCTTGTCCCCACCATAGGAAACCGCTGAGCCATTCTACAGCTACTCTGTTCGCTGTGTTATTATATTAGTCTGCTGCACACTGTCCCAATAAACACAATGTTGAATACTTACTTTGAGCTTGTCTGCATGAAGAAGACAGTCTTGAATGCACTACAAAAGACTTTGGACCACTTTATGCTGCTGGCCAAAAGTAAGTAAGTAATGCCAGGCTCAGACTACAGGAGTTTTAAAATCCTAACATGGAGAAAACCTCACACATGTTGTTTGCTCTAATCTCAAACATGCACGCTCTACAAGATTTGGAAATAATAGCGCATCACACACTATGGGATATTATGAAGATGATCATGCCAAAGGGAGCACAGCACTACCTCATGGGATCTTGCGTGATCTTGCAGGGAAGCAGATGTTTCATGAAGAAAATCCACTTGAAATGAAAACACTTTCCAATAAACATCAGTTATATATGTTTCAAGCTCTTAACAATATGAAGGACCTCTTCTTTTTGCTGCAAATAACGTTGGACATGGTGCAAAAACTAAGAAGTAGTAGAAAGCAAAGTAATGCTAGGCCACTCATTTAATTCTGTTTTCATTGACAGGTAGATTCTGATATTTCTCTGCAGAAAATTTCTGTTGTCTGCAAGTCTTAAATAAATATCTATTCATATAGCACATATAGAACAAAAATTCAAAGTGCTTCTTCTTAGAAGCATTAAATATTACATTATTATCGTTTATCACCACAAATTAACATTTAACACAGAAAAGAGAAGCTAGCAAGAGAATGGAGAAAAGTAGTCTGTATAACATGTTGTCCAAACCACTTTGGAAGGTAAGAGTGTTCGTCGGAGTGGCTACACTTGCAGGCATTCACAGTATTTGCGTTCACTTGTACAAGTGCCAGGAATGGTTATGTAACGAATGGAAAAAAAAAAGTACCAAGCCCCCAATTTTTTTGGATGCAGCCCCCACAATTCCAGCATCAGAGGGAGATGTGGAAAGAGGGAGTTTCCCAAGCTGTTCAACCATCAAGCAGTTCTGATAAAGCATCCATTCATCTTAAAGCTAATGTTGTGAAACACGGGAAAAGGCCCCTTATTTACTTTAGAGGATTTAAGGATGTCAGTTTGACACAAGATAGATGACAGCGCACCAGGATGAGTAGCATGTGTTAAATTGCAAATTTAAAACTGCCTGTAAACGTCGTAACATGCTAATTCTATTTTCTTTAACAATGACTTGCTACAGTAAGTTTGCATTGTGTGGAGACCTATATTTGTATATGTTTGTGTTGTGAGGTAGTCTATATATATACATATATATAGCAGTTCAGAAGTGTGTGTGGGGGTCACTCGTCTGTAAGGGGGGAGGGGAGATCGACCTTAAGAAGTCAGGAGAGAGAGAGAGAGAGGAATGCAGGCAGCTGGTTTGTGTCTGTCAGTGCAACACAGAGAGCCTACAGTACTGGACTACTCTCTCACACACACACTTACACACACACACACATGCACACACGTACACACACACATGGACACGTACACATACGCAGAGTGATGAAAGAAGGATTTATTTGGACCAACAGAGTGTGTGTTCGGTCCAGTGGCGGGCAGCAGGAAGCTCACTGGCTGACATCTCAACAACTTGGACAAAAACTCTATACAGTATGTGTTGCCAGAAAAGCCCAAGCAGTACGTTACCTGCAAAATGCTGGATAGATAAATAAAATATAATCACCGCTCCACATTCTGAAATAACTAACCACGGTATTGCCGCAAATTATTATTTTTATTAAGTAGCAGTGGCAGCAGCATAAAAGTGCTCAGATGAGTACTAAGTGAGTTCATTTCAGATCCTAAATGTTGTAGAAAACTTTTCTTACCACTATCTCGCAGTTGTGAGCAATACACGCGAACCAAAAGTGCATCAAAAACTAGGTGCTGGTCATGGCAGCAGCATATAGAAGGGGCGATGGCCACACACTGAGCTCCAATGACCTCATTATATCACCAATGTTTCAACCACACTTTGTCTTTCTCAATACCAGTTTTGGATACTGTACAGCCTTGTACTGCAAATACACACATCTCACACCTGGTTCTAATTTCCTTTCATAAAATCTGGGTAAGTGAGACATCTTAAGATTTTACTTGTTGGGACCACACTTAAAACGTTGGTTATAAATAAAATCACTGGAGCTGAGCATGCCCCCCCCACCCACCACCACCCTTTTGATACAAACCAGAGATACAGAGATATATCATTGATGACGAATCTGTACAAGTTTGCGAAGATGTCTAGGCCAAAGACAAACTTAAGAAAGAAGGAGCCTACAGCTTTAACCAACATTCCTGCGTGAGAGATTAATGATGTCCACGTCAACACCACATCAATCTCTTATGGGATTGATAAGCAAATAGGACTCAGATTTCCCTGTTAAGCCTTGCTCTCATCAGACAACTTAAAGCGTGAGCTGAGTGGTAAAATGACACTGCATAGACGCAGTTCACCACCTAGAGGCCCGACTGTAACATGTAATATGAAGTCTCTAGTCATGATTAATACTTGCAAGCTGACCTGCAGTTTAAATCTTACAACAGTAATTACAATGACTCTGATATTTGATATTTGTCCAACTTTGACTTCCTGCCTGTGCCCTTATTTATCCATCAGTGGTGAGTCTGATAGGATGATTGTGTTTCCCCTATATTTAATGGTGGTATTTGAGCTGAAGGGCTGAGCATGCAGCCTTTAAGGACATCTGTGCTTTGGGTCAATGATAAGGAGTTGGCAATTGTCACCACTTGAGGCCTATTAGCCAGGAAGTGGAAGACACAGCTGCAGAGAAAGGTGTCAATCCCAGGTTCATGTTACCACTACTATTGCCAGGTCAGTATACCCTGTTCTCAGTTTAGATGAGACTTTAACTTGATCTACGCTTGATTTTTGGTTGGGATTGACCTTAAATGTTTGTATAATAGTGTCATCAGCACTGCCTGTGGTGTAAAGTCAGATGACTTCCTAACGTCTGTCAGTATGTAGTCTCAAAATAGTCCCGGAGAGTGACAACTGTGTGGTCTCTCCACTGCCGCACAGTTTGCAGATTTGGTTTTTCCTGTCTTTGTTTTTTATGCTTGGAGGAGCAAATGAAGATATGATCTGCTTTCCCAAAGGCAAGGCGGGGGAAGGTTTTACAGCTGTGGTCCAATATGGGTTCACCCCTGGTAGGTATGTTAGAATGCTGGAATGCTTTTTGAGTTGACCCCGTTGCGGACTCTTTGTATCCGTTTTGCATATGAAACACCAGCACCAAAGTCTGTGAGTAACCAGAGCAGCACAACTGATGCTGTGCATGACAACTGGGAAACACTGTGGCCCACTGCAAACCTGGAACTACAGGCAGGATATTAGGCAAATAGACAATTTCTTGTTTTTTTATTGCTAGATAAAGCCCAGGAGTTTATAAAGGTTACATACATGAAACGTAAAAGAAAACAGACAAATGGATACATGTGGAACTTAGAAACTTGACTGTTTTAACATGATAGTACTTCCTTGACTCTGCGTTGTGAGTCAGTAGCTCCCTCCGCCTGTAGGGCTCCTAGCATGGCTCCCCTGCCCCCACCATCCAACCCCCTGCCTCTGCTGTCCCACCCACTTTTTTCTTGTCTTCCAAACAAAAGTTGTGAGTTTCATTTGGTGAGCTAAAGTTGGTGATCTGCAAGAGCATGTTCGAGGAAACACTGCAAAAACAAATGAAGAATCTCAGTCTAACAATGTTCAACTTTCCCAAGGAAATAAATACGAGAGGCCGGTGGCTGACGTTTATTTGTATGTTTTATGTTTTCCCAAATCCCAGAGGATTTTGGTAAGAATGTGACGACTCATTTCACCACTTACCACTTCAGCAGTCAGTCAGTCATTTTCTATATCAGCCTATTCCTCAGTAGGGTCGCATGGGTCTGCTGGAGCCAATCTCAGCACATTACGATAGCACGATACAGGGATACACCCCAGACAGGTCCCCCGTCTATCATGGGGCACAGACACCATTCACTCTTACCTACGGGCAATTTGAATCTCCTATTAACCTAAGCATGTCTTGGACTGTGGGAGGAATTCTTATTCAATCACCACATGTTCTGCTGTCTTGCATCTTTAATTTGTTGCTCATAAAATGCAACAAATATGACTTGGCCACTCGGAGCTTTATTTATAGCAATAACCTTGTAACTTATCTAAATACCTTAGCCATGGTGGTTTGGTGGTATTGTGGAAGTGAAGCATCCCTGCTCCTGCTACACCTCTCCAGTAACTAATCACCCTGTATAGTTAGCTAGTGGCTTCAAATAAAGCCCAGAAAAGTGTACGATACAGGACCTTAAACAAGTGTCCTGGGTGGTCTGAGCACAAGTGGACAGCTCTAAGTACATCTGTTCACACCTGGCGTTAGAATGCGTCTCCACATGCGAGTGACCACTTGTGATCAGATCTCACTTCCCTGCTCTATATGCAAATAAACACGTAATGTTAATTCCGTTTGCCACTTGCTGGGCTTTTATTGTGCTTACAGTAATGTAATGAGTGTAGCTGTCACTGTCTTTCTCCTCTGCTGTGTGTTTGTGTGCAGTGGCTTAGGCGAGGAATTAGCACATTCTCTCCATTATGCATCCACTTATCAAACAAGTCGAACACAATATTTGGATGGAGGGTACACGGCCTGGGAGGCAGAAATCCACTTCCCACGCCTACTCCCGCCGGACGTCAGTTGAGTAGGCGGTCCTTCATGGTGGCCCAGGTCACATTTGCATCCACACTGCTTAAAGAATGTGGCCATATGTGGCTCAGACCACCTCCGAATGTGGTCTGAAGGATCGGCTCTCAATAGTTCCATTCCAATTGTTTTCCATTTAATTTTATGTTTCTAATGCATTAGTCCTTTTAACTCCCATCTTAAATGGTTTTAATTGTCTAAAGTTCTTTTGAGTAAATTTACTTTTGATGTTTAAGTTCATACTATGTTTCAGGTGCTTTTCTTGTATTAAAGGTGCTCTAAAAATAAAGTGTATTATTATTAGTATGATTATGATTATTATTATTATGGCTAATATTATTATTAATAATGGTTGCATTATCATGATGATTATTATTAATAATAATAGTTATAACTCTTTTTTGGTGTGCATTTTGAGTATTGCATTTAAATTTGTTTTGTGCTTTTGCAAATAATTGTTAATATGATAATTAGTAGATGGAAGCAGCTTTGTTAAATAATCTGCTCACTTATGATCAGATTACCAAGGATGGATAGATGTTAATCAACTAGCTACGCTATGCAGCATGGCAAATCTTTGTTATTTTCTTTGCCAGGCACAATAGTCCTTCTCCTTAGGTTTACCCTCCCCCACGGCACACACACACACACACACACACACACACAAGTCTTGGAGGTGATGTGCTAATTGATGCAAAGTAATGGAGGAGGTGAAGTCACAATAGTTTCCCTGCCAAGCTTTGCAGAGTCTTGTATTTGCAAGACTCACAATGAAAACACCTTCACATTTTCAGAACATGTTTTTTTGACCAAGGACTGAAATAAAGCTTGAGATGAAGCAAACAGAGAAGAAGAGAAATGTGGCCAAAAAGAGCAGAAAAAGGAAAAAAGGGGAATGTGGAGAAGGAAGAGGATTAGGTGGGGGGAGGCCTCCTGCGGTTTTGAGGTCAAACACACAGCTGTGGTCATCACCTTTCACTGCAGGGGACTCACACACACACATACACACATGCACTCACACACTCTTTCACACACACACACACTCTTTTACACACACGCACACACACACACACACACACACACACACACACACACACACACACACACACACACACACTAATGTGATCATCACTCTCTGTGGGAGTTTGACCTGAGCCAGATGGTCACTGCTATCTTTTTATGACTCTTTTCTGTCGGCTTTCTCTCTGTCCACTTTTCAAATCCACTCTCCAGCAGAGTGGCTACATTTTATTTCCATACAAATCAATGCTATATCAATAGCATGCCTTCACAGGGAGCTGTGTACCAAGAAAATACATGTTTAAATCATCTTAAAAACAACCTTTTTTTCCTCTTTCTTTCTTTTTCTTCTCACACGTTTTAATCCTAGAATTTGCGAATAATTCATTATTATGTTCGATATTAAAAATCTGACAAAATGTTGTAACAGTTTTAATCATTAGATTGAAATGCATTTTTGTGAAGCATTTGTACAGATGAAAATATATTAGTTGATGAGCAGGTTTCTTTTAATGTGCTCCCCTGACCATTTAAAAGAGGAATATTCCAAAAAAAAGTTATATGTAGACAACAGACTTAAGATGTATACAGAAAAAAAGATGAGGAAAGTAATATGATCAATTTAAAACATGTTTATGTTAACTATCTAACTAACTTAAAAAGTAAAAATATTGTGAATATGGTACATTTGGTTCTATATTTAGTGAAATTATCTTGAATTATATTGTTTTGTTGACAAATGATGTTGCCATTTAGATTTTTTTTGCATTATGTGATTTTTATTTCACATTTTAATTTTGTTTTTCTCATCTCATATTTGTCACTTTTTATCTATTTTAACAACTCAAGAAAAAACATTAAGCAATGTTACTGGCCAAACACGAAGACATCAATATCATTCCACTGAACATTTAAAATGAATCGCAATACATTATATAAATGATATTAGTAGTTACTGATTGTAGATGGATTTCTCAGTTTTTCTGTAACTATGTGGCTCATATATTACAACATGATGTTTTCCCTAATAACTAAGCTTGCAGTATCAAGTGTGTGGACTATTTTTCTATTTTCCATTATATGCAGATTTTGTTGTGCACCTCTTTTCCTTTTGGTCCCACCCAAAGTATTGGGTGTGCTTACTGTTCAGAGCTTTTCTGCATCTAAACCTCACCACAGTGTTGTTGTCCTCATAAATTCATGACATATGTGACCAAATAATGAAATGACAGTATTTCTCCAAACTAAAAAAAACAAAAAAGAAATTCATAATGTACATTGACACCGTTTTCGGGATATTTGCACACTGATGTCTGTTCAGTTTGATTATTTTCATCCAGATTATATAATTTTACTTTTGTATTACTTGTAATTGACATTATTTATTAAGGGTTCAGCACTCTCCACCACCACTTCCCATGAATCATGATTTTGTTGAATTTAGCTTTGTTTAGTGTTAAGTACATTCTAGTAATACAATAAGAGTAGTTTAATTAGAATATTCTCAGTGCATGAATGTGTGTTCCCTTCTAGAAGATCAGACTCCCTCGTTCCAAGGGGGAGTGTGCGCGCTTGTGTGTATGCCTAAAGATCAAGCCAAATTACAGCAGTGCCTAAAATGTTTTATATCAGGCTCCAGACACATGTTTTCAATGTTCTTTAAATGCACTGCCTACACACACACACACACACACACATGCACAGTGCTTCCACTGCCAGATAGTTAAAATGAAACCCCTCCCTGGTTGTCTCAAAGACAAAAATTCATTTTCCGTCATTTGGCATCAGATCGTTCGAGATTAAACAACTGATGAAGTGATATAGCTAAAATGGAAAAGCGCCGTCTGTTTGTCTGTATGTGCAAACGCTCCTCGACTTTCTGCTCAACCGTTAAGCGAATCGACTCTACACTTGGCAGGTGTATTGCTGGGGACCCAGAGGAAGTGCAGTGTCGGGTGTGAAGTTGTTTGAATGAGCGGTTCTTGAGACAGCTGCAAGCAGCAATACCAGAGGCCAAGCAATCTGCCCATTCTGAACGAGCTCTTTTTGAACAGGCACTGTAACTAGCACTAATAACACGGCATTGTAAAGTTTATAGACTCCATAAGAACTGCTAGCCTGGCTGTCACCAGACCTCATATCAAAATACACTGACATTCAGTCGGGGAACCATCTGTTCATTTGTTCCTATTTGGAGGTGTGGTTTATGAAAGCCCAGTGTTGTTTATTGGGTGTTAGGAATGTCTACCAAATGTGTCTGTACATTGCTCATAGCCAATCGTAGCAAACATGATGCTTAACTAGATTAGTGCTAAAGGTTATCATTTTTCAAGATAAACTTTCTAACACTTTCTGCGGCTGCATCAAAAGGTACGTTTCTGTCTTCCGCCATGTTGGATGATCCACAGTTATCAACAAAGTTGCTTCTGTGTTTCATCATCGTCTTGCTGCACCCTCCCCTGTTCTGTGATTGGCTCCTTAGATGAGGAGAAAATTGGGTCCTTGGTGTCCAGACTAAATTTTACAGGGAAGTAAATTTGCGTGCAATAAAGGACGGGTACACCCAGGCTATAAGATTGCTGCGTTTTTTTCTGAAAAAAATATCAAATTCATTTAGCTGCAGCGTCTGTTTTAGTAACTCTCAACCTAAAGAGATATGAACCTGTACTGTTTATATCTGTCTCAAGGAGGAGGACTGCACACTTAGCTAAACTTATTAGTTTTAACAGTTTCTTCTTTCATTTTGCAGCCATTTTATCAACTTTTCTTTTTATATTCGAGTATTGTGAAATTCGTGACTTTTCCTAAATATCCAAGAATGTGTGTGTGTGTGTGTGTGTGTGGGAGACCTACTCCTCACGACACTGTGGTCAATAAAACCACCCTCTTAGACTTGCTGTGTGTCTGTGGCCTGGCTGCAGTGCTGAATGGTTTTACCCTCACACACACATACACACACACACACACACACACACACACACACACACACACACATAGCCTCTTATAGGTTGTGTTGTTTCCAGCAACGGGAGAAGTTTATAAGGGTTATGACTGGCTGTCCAGGTCACGACATGGGGTTAGTGTGCGTGTGTGTGTGTGTGTGTGTGTGTGTGGAGGGGGGGCACAGCCACTCAGTAGCTTGTTGCATCATCAGGCAGCTTCCACCTTTTTTTCCATATTTAAATTAGAAGTGTATATTATATTTTACATATTTCCTCGGGCAGTGTCTTGGCCTACTAATTAAGATGCATACTGTGATGGGCGAGGACCTGTTTTTCATGCCTTTCTCCTCCACCGTTTACTGCACGTCTACCATATCCCATGTGTTTTCCCCTGTCCCCTAGTCACCCCTTAGCTTCTCTGTTTTCTATGCAGTCTGAAAATGACTGTGCAGAGACTTTAATTTGCTTGTCACAGACACTTTACTGTTACATGGTTGTACGGCTTTTAGAAGTTCAGGTTCTGGTGAAAAGTCTGACATCTGTTATGTGTGAGTGATCTGCAAACAGCAGCCTTGTTATTCCGTGGAGCTTCCAAATTTACGTTATAATTTGGATGACATCTGCGTTTGATCATTTTACTGACAAATGAGGCGCTGGCAGCTGAAGTATTCGCTTCAAACGTGAACATGAGAGCATAAAAAAAAAAAAAAATTAAAAAAAAAAAAAATCACACAGGAACAAGGTGACATCAACCTTGTATCTTTTAAGATGATCAAATATGAGATGAACTTTTCAACACTGGGATGTTTGTGTGATTAAAATGGAATAGATTATCAAGAGAGAAAAAAAAAGAGGAAATGCTACGAGTAAGACCCCAGAACTGCCAGCAGCTGTGATCCTTTGATGTCTCGCGCTGAGCTCCAAGAAGGAAAATATATCATACTCTCTTCTCTCTCCCTGGATTCCCTGCCCTCGTTAACTTTTTTTCTTCTCTCCCTGTTTTACTGCAGGCAGTTAAAGCCAAAACCTGCTGGATACTTTTATATAGAAAACACTAAAACAGCAAACAAGAGCTGATCACGAACATGGGTTAGAGGACGAGAACGGAAAGGGAAAAGCACGGGAGAAGGAGGACGTAGAAGTGGAGCACATGCACGGCCACTCTGGTTATATCTATTAGTAGGAATTCTATTAGTGTGGAAGTAGAGGCAAGGCACAGTGTGAATTAAAACGGACATACAAAAAAGTTCAGCCCCAAGACACCAACGCAGAAATGTTGTAGTTGTCGAGAAATCCATTCCAAAAAGGATTAGTGAACCATTACGGAGAATTAGGGCATTTTTTTAATGGTTTGGCAGTCACTCTTTGCTGAACTTAACCATAACATACGCACACAACCCTTTTCAAATATCATCGGCGGTGGTGTGAGTATCAGATGATCACAATCTGAGTGAGTCGGCGACGCTCTACTAACCTTCAGGTATCTGACTGAGCCTTTGGAGATCAGATAAAGTCCTGCTCGGCTTAAGTTTACAGAGCAAAGAGGGCAAGCATTCTCTTCTAGAGATTTAGTTAGCAGCTGAGTTTTTTTTACAAAAAAGATATCTTGCACGAACATCTTAAAGTCCAGCTGGAATGTCATTTTAAGGATTATCTACCTGCCACGACGTCTTTCTGATATGAACAAGATACACAGGCAGGACAAAATGTTTGGGGGAACTTGATTGGACCATTGAAAAGCGGGCGTATCCCAGCATGCACGGCATGCAAAGGGACAACTTTCCTTGATTGACAGGCAGACATAATGACACTATTGGTGAAAATCGCTGCGGGGCAAGATAAAGAGTGTCACTTCTCATTTTTTTAACCTGAAGAGAATATGTAGAAAATCGTGGTTGCAACACAAAAAAAACAATCCAGCAGTCGGGTTGCCAGGTTTGTTGCCAAATGCGTCAAGCGATCAGCCTGCGCTGTGTCAAGTGATAGATTTTAAAAGGTAATCTACACAAACAGTATTGAACATTAGATCTGCTAACCGTTATCAATTAGAGGTGTATCTATGACAGCCAGCTATCACTGGTCTGCTCTCATTCATTCTTTTCATCTTGTCTGCTTCAGATTCTCTATGATTTACTTGTAATATTATGTGATGACAACAATTAACATTAACTAACAGTTAACTAAGATAGAAAATGAGTTAGCTTAATTTATCAGTCAAGGATAAAAGTTACCATTTCTGTGTGTGTTTTGATGCCATGTAAATCCTTTGTATGAGTCCATCTAGCGTATGTTTCACTGATATTTACTCTGAATTTTGCTCTTTTCTGTGCCATCTGCTTTTTACCCAGTAGCCTTGCTGTGAGCATAGAGACCAGATCTGGCAACTCACTCTGTCACTATTGGATGATTCCTGTAAACATAAAATCACTGTCAAATCTGTCAAATTTATAAAATAAATATTTCACATTACATATTTAATCATTTATGATACTCCTCTCACTGTGGACATATTATCATATTTTTTTAGAAATATAGCTTTTTAAAAAAATCTACATTTTCAACTTTAAAACATTGATCTGATTTTTACATTTAAAATGTGATTTTTTGAGGTCAAACACAGTTAAAGAACTGAAAATGTGACTGTGGATATGATCTCAAATTATTTAAAATACACTTTAATTTCAGGATGATTTAAAGCAAATAATTATTGTTTTTTACTTTAGTTACACTACTTCAGTCAGTGCATACTTGTATCTTGATCCAGCTTAAAGCAGAACTGGCTAGACAACTAAATAAATATGCAACCCAGTTGCCAGAAGGAAAAGTTGAGAGTTTATATTCCTGCAGATACTATGTTGCATATCAACATTTTATCCGTACCATATCGATGTTTTTTAATATATATGTATCATCACAATGTTTGATACATGCATATTTCCACAAACACTTCTTATGGTGTAAGCACAAAATAAAGACATGGTTAGGAAAAGATCAGCTTTTGGTTAAAATGATTAACACGTGATGGGACAAACGTCCGTGAAACAGTGGTGTTGAACAGTCTCCTGCAACTTTAGCCAACTCCAGTCCATGAAACAAAGCATAGAGAAATCCACCCAGGCCTCCTCCTCCCGCTCAGGAAAGTGAATGTTGAAACGATGACTTATCCGGGGCTCGAAGAAACACAGACTTTCAAAGTTCCCTCTGGAGACTGGGCTGAAATATGTGCTCAAAAGATTGTGGTTCAAACGATCGAGTCAAGTTTTCAAACAGCATATACTAAAAGAAAGAGCATTACATCAGTCCCTCCTCATATTTTATTTGGAGAATATCAGCTTTTGCAATCAATTAGAGGATTTAGTCCCACAGGCCAGACTGTCAAACTGTTAAATCAGAGTTTGAGTCAAGCTGGCCTCAGTGGATTCGTGCAGGCTAAGAAATGAAGGTGAAAGTGAGCAATGAAACTGATTTCACTGCAGCTATTCAGCTGTAATGTCTGATGTAATGGTTGTATTTGTTTTGTTGTTTGGTTATACGCTGTGTTATGTGTATTGGGTTGTTATGGATGAAACCTGCGGCGAAAGTCAGGAAAAATGATCACAGAGTAAAGTGAAAGCCAATCAATATATATGTACATATGCCTAATGAATATATGCAGCCAACATTTCAAACTGCATTTCAAACCACAGTGAGTTAAAAGTGTCTCGCAGCGTAGTCATACTCCCTGCAGGCTCCGGTGCTCAATATCCGAGACGTGATGTGAGTCATACGCGGCGGCTGTAGCGGATGCTGCTCTCTGCAGCTCTGAGGAGACCTCTGCTGATCTGACACACAGCTGACAAACACATGGCAACCCACACACACATGCTCGCACCTATGTACATTTCCGACACTATTAAAATGTTTTGTCACTTACACTAATAGAGCGTAATATAATTGTATTGAAAACCATGAAGCTAGACATACACATGAAGCTAGACATAAATGAATGTGCAATACACACGAGTCCTTGCCATTCATGTTAATGGTAAAATGGATGAAATGCACCTAAACAATGAGTGAAGTAAAAAATACAGGGATTACTGCTATGTGAGTTATATATATAAAGTTTTAGGGAAATCCTACATATATATATGAAATATTGTATATTTATTCTTCACTTCCCAAATCCCTATATTCTAAGTTCCTGATTTAAATCCATCCTCCTGTTACTCAATGTTTTACTGGGAAATAATCACAGAAATACTCTCTAACTCCCATTTAATGTGGCCTTTAAAGAAATTCTTATACACATATATAACCATTATATAACTGCCAACTGTCAGTATTCTATTACTGAATTGTGTCCTTATTTAGAAAGAATGTCATCATTGTTCCATATGAGCAAAGGTGGACAAAGAACTGTGATTTCTTGCTCAAGCATATAAAAATACTCAATAACAAGTAAATACAGAATTTTGTCAGCAAAATGTACATTAAGTATCACAATAAAAGTACTAATAATTATAGAGACATACTATAAATTCCGTATTTGTAGTAGTGTATGTATTAGTAGTAATTATTGATTCAATCTATGAAAGTTTCACTTTTTAAAAATTATGAAAATATCCTATGATATTCGATTACTTTTAGAAAGGATCTGTATATTATACTTATATATTATATAATATAGTTTTTAATCTTTAACTACAAACAGTAGGCTACTGCATCACATTTATTTACCCTTTGAAAAGGAAAGGAACGACAGTTTTATAGAATCTACATAATAGATCATTGAAATATATAAATTGTATGTAAAGTATTATTATCTTAATCTCAAAAGTAATTAAAGCTGTCAATGTAGTGAAGTATAAATTAGCACCACATGGTAAAGTACAAGTACCTCAAATCTGCACCTAAATGCAGTACTTGGGTAGCATGTACTTATTTCTTGTCTTGCCTACAATGAAGTACACACGTATCTGGCTTCCGTTTGCAGGCAGCTGCAACAGGTGTGGCGCCGCCGTCCTTTGTGTCCCTGGCCGGCTGCCGTCGGCAGGCGATAACATTGAACTGTCAGAGGGAACTTCTGCTTCCAGTCCGCTTCCCCCTGCACTGATTTGAGTATAAAAAGAACACATACCTCAGCAGTGCCGCCGTGACAGCTCCGCACAGTTGTCCCGACCTGTTGACGGGTCACCCCGCGTCGCGAACCTCCGCGATGTCTCTCGCGACAGTTGCTCGGCCAGTTGGTAAGTTTGCTTAGCAACTTTAGCTCGGTAGCAGGAAGCTAGGCAGTTTATTAGCTGTGGCGCCGTGTGAACAAACACCAGCATCATGCGTGAAGTCAAGGACTCATCAGGTGTAATGACCGTGTTGTTGACATGTGATCACGTTACATCTGAGCAGGAAATGTGTGAAATTAGCATAATTCCGTCAGATATGTACATTCAGTCTATTTTTAGCTCATCTACTAGGAGTGTGTGCTGAAACATTGATGTGAAGTTACCCTAGTGATTATCGGCTGTGTGTTTCCTACATACAGACAGTAGTGGATGAAGTACTCCTTTACTTAAGAAAAAGTAGAAATACTGTAAAAGATACTCAACTTGACACTGTAAAAGTGCTGCTACTTAGTAGCAAAATTAGCAAATCTTATCAGCAAAATGTACTTAAGTATCAAAAGTAAAAGTAGCAGTAAAGCAGCTCTGTTTACTGGTATTATTTTTGTATGGCCTATTATTTTTCGTCACACAAGTGTACTATCTACCAGGAAAGTTCTGTAATTTTAAAATGTATAATCTGTAAAATCCCTGATTTTGATAATAATGATAATGCCAGACCTAATTCCAAGTGTAATAAACATGATGCTGTATTATTCTGATAAACAGGTGATTATTAGAGATCAAGCACCTATAGCCACATGAACCCTGAAGGCAGGTAAGATCATCCAAATGTTTCCTGCAAAATGAATTTGGAAGTGAAGTAAAGACGAGAGATTTGGGGAAATGATGCCTTCACTGACCCATGGAACAGATAGTCTGAAGTGATGGAGAACAGAGAGGAGAGGTAAACACACACACACACACACACATAGATGACATAATTAAAGTGAAGTTTAATTTGTTATGATATTAAACTATCTAAGTATCTTAAAAAGTTGTGGAAAAGACAAAACAGTAGAGGTTGCATCTTGGGCTTATGGAGAACAATGATTAACAACTTCTACCATCGTCTTACATTTTATAGACCAGTTAATGTAGAAATTAATTGACAGAATAACTGACAGAAAACGATCCTTATTTTCAAGGCTAGAATTCAGCTTTAATTACTGTATACACCAACTTTTATATCAGTCGTGCCTCTGTGAATATTCTCATTCATCATTTTACATTTTCTTATCCAAGTGGCTTCCATGGTTCGCAGGTTTCGTTCTTACTAGTCCACACTAGTTTGACAAGGCAGTGGAGTGAGACCCAGGTATTTAACCTTTGTGGGTGTGTTCACCAAAGTACTAACAGTGAAGCTATGAACTGAGGAAGCCATTTGGATAAGAGGTGAAACATCTTACTTGACAAATACCAGTAGAGTTCAGGTATTTACAGATGTTGTCCTCCTCCTGCATGTCTAGGCCTGAGCTGACGAAACAATTACTTAATTTATTTTTTAAGAAATAAGGCATATGTATGAATGTGCAAAATATAAATATAAATGGTGCTTGTCAGGTTGTTCAAACAGTCAGTTTAGGCCGGGGTCAGGTTATGTCTAAATTTATTTCAGGGTAACGTCAGTAATACATTTTGTGTGCGTCGCAGCAGTCCTGCGGATGAGGAGGCCTCGGCACCTCCAGAGCGAGGACTGCTCCACATCTGGCAGTCAGGGCGCCCCGGGGAGCAGCTGTGCCCGGAGAGAGTGCTCCCGTCCAGGAGCGTCCTGCAGGTCTCTCTGGGTGAACACCACGGACTGCTGCTGACACAGGGTGAGAAACAGCATGCATGTGGAATTTGTTATGTGTGTGGTTCAGGGTACTCCCACTCCAGTTTAGTTCATGGGCCACATTCAGCACAGCATGATCTCAATTGGGGCAGAGAAAAAAAACACTTAATACAAAAAAATTACTAATTTCTCATGACTAATACTATTAATTAACTAATTAAAAAAACATTGAATTGACATTAAAAAAGGTGTAATTACAACAACACAATCTCTCAGTTATTATATCGTATTGAGTCAGCTACTGTTGCATTTCGATTAAAAACATTTACTCAATGAACATTATTGGACGCCTTGGTGGGACATTTCAGTGTCGAAAATGAGCCATTCTCGTTTTCCAGGCAGCCATGTGTATTCTTTCGGAGAGCTGCTGTGGAGAGATCTGAGCGTTCCAGCTTCTGCTCCATTGCTGGAGGCGTCCCTGCTGGGGAGGACGGTGGTCCGCGTGGCCGCCGGTGGATTCCACTGCGGCGCGTTGAGCGAGCAGGGAAACGTCTTCATGTGGGGGGAGAACACTGCAGGACAGTGTGGGCTCACTGAGAAGGGCACAGTCACAAACATTACAGGTTAGACAATGCAATATATATATATATATATATATATATATACATGTATATCATCGTATTGAACAATTTTCTTATTGCATTGATGATATGGCTATTGACTGTATATATACTGATATTGTTCTACTGCGCAAATTATGTATGTGTTATTATGTTTGCATATTATAAATATAAAAACACTGTAATGGATTCAGCCGTGTAAATATGTGACTATAATCAATGTTTGATTGTATATAGAATCGAAAAAATTGACTTTTGTTGTAGAACCCGATAAAACAGCCTTTGGACTGTTAATGAGTCTGTGTGTATAACACGGGCCTTTGTGCTAGTTTCCGAACCGTGTCCTGTTGCCGTGGTGGACAGCGAGGTCGTTCCCCCGGTGGTGGTCCGGGTCGTGGATCTGGCCTGCGGACGCGAGCACAGCCTGGCTTTGTCGGCCCAGAATGAGCTGTGGGCCTGGGGCAGTGGCTGTCAGCTCGGCCTCGTCACGAACACCTTTCCTGTATGGAAACCGCAGAAGGTACGTTTGCGTAAAACTAAATTGATTGACAAAACAGAAAATATTGTTGTTGTTTTTTTTTTTTTTTTTAAATGCTTCATGCTTTTCTGTTTCTGGCCCAGGTGGAGCACTTGGCAGGCAGACATGTGATCCAGGTAGTTTCTCTTCCTATATCCTCACCGACACGGTTGAAAGTACAAAAATAGAATGTTCTATTTCCAGTATTACCGTCTGTATTTTTTCCCCTACCCACAGGTGGCTTGTGGCGCCTACCACAGCCTTGCTCTGGTTCGCTGTTTACCCCGGCAGAACTACAGCGCGCAGAAACCCGCGGAGAAGAGGGACCGGGGTCAGTCGCCTCACTACTCTCTGACAGAGAGGGATGAGCCCGCTGCGGTGGAAGATGCTCACTACTGTCCACTAGGCGTGGAGCTGAAAGAAGTCATGACAGCTGAGGTAAATAAATGCACAAAGAAACTGGAGAAATGGACAAAATGATTCTATAAATTGTCACTTTACATTATGTCCAGACTCTGAAGCGGTGTTAAACTCAATTTTCTTCATGGGCCACATACATTGCAATTTGACCTCACGTGGGCGGGATCAGTAGAAATGTACTTACAAATAACAGCGCTCGAATAATTCACTTTCAATTTACAAAACAGAAGAGATCACATGAGGGGGGGGGGAAAGAAGTCCAGTTTCCACAGTATGATGTCAAGTTAACTCCTGTCTTACAAAAAACATTCAAATCAAAACTAAATATTTCATCCCTTGAGACCTGACAAAGGCTCTTTGACTTCACATTTCTGTTAAGAAACAGGAACCAGTCCATTTTTTTGTCACACTTTTGTGCAGTCCTCCACTGGGCCGGATTGAACCCTTTTAGCGCTGCGATCCTGGGCCCCGGGACACATGTTTGACACCAGATCTAGAGGCTGTAAAAATGTAGTGAATTGACTTTTCCCACCAGTCATTGTTGTGCTGTGTTTGATCAGCTGTATCATATATCACACAGCTCCTTGTTTTCATGGGTGATGTCTTTCTTTTCTGCCTATTCCCAGGCTGCTCCCAGGAAAAGAAACCCCAGACAAAGGCTCCAACCTGGTGGAAGGTCAGCTGCCGGCAGCCCTGGCTCTGGATCCCTTCCATTTTCTGACGATGGCAAACCTGACACTAAACAGTACAGTGTTACCTCATGGTTCGCCTTTCTATTTCTCAATTTGACTATCTTTGTGGGGCATTTCTCATTTTTCTAATCTCTGCTCATTTCCTAAATTACTAAACAGGAAGAATCTCCCAGCTGGCACCAAGCTCGAGCCCAATGTGCACGGTGACCCTCTGACTGAGGCGGACAGCAGCTCTAAACCCCACCCACCGCCGGGCTGGACAGCCAATAAGCACTCGGCCTTTCCTGACGAGCTGGAGCTTCAGGACATCCTCCAGAAGCTGTCTGGTCACACACTGGAGACGCGAAATAGCAGCAAACCTGGAGACACAGACTCACTGAGCAGTCAGACCTCAGGTTAGTCCCTTTGCATGTTTATCATATTTTCTTCTTATTTGCTCATCTATAAATGTTATTTTGATATCTTCCTAGATATTTGTTATTCACTTCATTGTTTGCTTGTTACTCTGTTCTTTTGCATATTTATTTTATCTCCACTGTTCTTCTTTTCTTCTCTCTCCGTCCAGATGACAGCTGTGCTTCCTCGACTCCTTCCACGGATCTTTTCCCCTCCAGTTACAAAGACGACTCGCCAATTAAAACTAACAAGTAAGACCAAAAGTTCATTACACAGCGAAGCACTTTTATAAAAGAAAATAAAAATGGTGGTATAATCAACAACAGTAAAACACATTCATCCGTATTACCTCTTTTTTAATCACACCCTGAAAGTCCATTTTCCCACAATATTATTGTACCTAATGGACTCATAAGTGTCTGCCTGATCCCTGACCTTTTTTCTGCAGTGGTGGTGGAGGGGCCGTGGTCTACTCCTCCTCCTCCCCCTCCCCAGTGTGTTTGGAAGAGGTTCGGATTTGTCTGGAGAAGGAGAAGCAGGCACCGCAGGGGCAGAAGAGCTCCAGTCTGACGGACATAAACCTGAAGGAGAAGACGGGAGCGAACAGGAGACGCTCCCTGCCTGCGACACCCACCCATGGTAGGAGGAGCAGCGTGTGAACAAACTTGGTTTATAATTAATCAGTCTTTATACATCACATGTGATCACAGTGTAATTTATCTAAAAAAAAAAAGGGGAATGAACTTCTCTTCTGGTTTGCCTAGACGTTTTATTATTGTCATACTGAAAGTGTCTCATCAGCCAACACAAAAAGGCTTATTCAGCAATACCCTTTTTTAGTTAGTAGTCATTTTATCTGTGAGTTGAATTGCTGTTTTTTTATAGTCGTTTCCTTCATCCTGCTGAGTGTCAGACACTTTATCCCTTTATCCCCCTGACACGCAGTTAACGTTACAGTTTTGACAGTTGCCCAGTTTACCTAGTACCTGGTAGCTTGGGTGACGGACGCAACACTAAAACCAGGATCTTACTATTAGATCATACGTTTTCTCTTCCAGGGTCTCCACGTCGACGGCGCCCTCGTGCCAGACCGACCTCTGTGGGTCGGACTCAGGCCGCAGCCCCAGAGGAGGCAGATTTGCTCCCGTCTCTGGAAACAGAGGTGTGGAGCTGGGGACGCGGGTCAGAGGGGCAACTGGGCCATGGAGACCAGCTTGCCAGGTCTGTTTATACTCTAAATGACTTACACTATATTTCTATGTTGCATTAAATAATGGCAATCACAATGTGACGTGAATCATCAACCCATTAGATCTCTATAAAACTCATTGTAAATACTGTAAATCTCATTTATGAATATCTTATCTAAGCAGTGAACTTAACTCTGCTCTGTGTCCGCGTGTGTGTGTGTGTGTGTGTGTGTGTGTGTGTGTGTGTGTGTGTGTGTGTGTGTGTGTGCGTGTGTGTGTCCAGACTGCAGCCTCTGTGTATTAAGTCTTTGACAGGCGAAGAAGTGATCAAAGTTGCTGCAGGGTCACACCATTCACTGGCTCTCACCGCTCAATGCCAGGTTACACACAAACACACAAACAGATACCCACAGACACACATATACGCACACACACACACACACACACACACACACACACACACACACACAAACTAACTGCTCTTGTGTGTTGCAGGTGTACTCCTGGGGTAGCAACATGTGTGGACAGCTGGGTCACGTCAACAGTCCTGTGACAGTCCCGCAGCAGACTAAGGTACATGAGTGTCTTTTATTCCATTCATATCGTCATTCACACTCACTTCATTTCACCCATTGACTCCTATATTAATTATTCCCCTCAAGTGCTTCAATCCTCATTTAACAGTTACTGATATTTGGTTATTCTTATTGGGTGAAATGGGATGTATGCATGTGTTCATTTTCAGTTCATACACATCCAGTCATTTCCTACAGGAGATATCCTAGTCCTGTTGATGAATGATATGAACTGGTTGTAGTGTAAAACTAGTAAATGTGTGTTCGTAGCTGTCTGATGGCCTCCGGGCATGGGACGTGTCGGCCGGTCAGAGCCACTCCCTCCTCCTGGCCGACGGGGACTGTGTCCAGCCTGTCCTGCTGTACTGTGGCCAGCAACAAGACCCGAGCCCACACCAGAGTCCAAGCAGGTGTCAGAGGTCACCCAACCGGGCGGAGAGTTACACAGTGAGACCCACCCTGCTGCCTTTCTGCATAGAGGTCTGTATGTCAAAATCACCAAAAAGAATTGTAACAAGACTGACAGCAACAAGCTGTTTAGTGTTAAAGACGTGCTGGCAGGAATCTTCCATCAGAACAGACACTGATTTGTTGACATCTACAGTTTTATGGGAAACTGATTTCACCTTTATATTCTGTTTAGAGAACGTTGATTACTCTAAAACAAAAAAAATTCAATGTGATTGACGTTTATCAAAACATACTGTGTTGGTGATTTTACCACAAATCATCTTGATACATTCTAACAATACCTCTCTTAAACTTCTCTATAGAGCGCTATAGCCCCTACAAAAGCCTCTGCTCTGACTGGCTCATTTCAGTGTCTTTCAATTGAAGTTCTGACGTCACAGAAGGCACAATTTCTGAATACGGGCTGTGGACTGAGCACTTGGATCATGGGACAGTATATATAGGGCCGCTCCACCCACTGTAAATTACCAAATAATATGATAGGGTGTTTATTTGTTTTTAATCACTTAGCAGTTCAGGCATTTATTTGAGACAAGGAGGTAATTTGAGATGGGTAAGTAATGCCACCCTGACAAAAAAACTTGAGCAGCAAAACTGGAAAATATAATATTTATTATTATTTCAAATATTGTTTTTAACATATAACTTAATTTTTCAAAAGTAAGATTAGAGTACTGTAGTTAAACGTCTCATAGCTGCTTCTCCATGAATTTTACTCCTTATATTTTATGACAGAAATTTTAAATTCAATGTCACAGGTTCTTTTAAGTCTGTAGCGTGCAACAGAAAAGTATTTTGAATCCAAGTTATGAAAAAAATGTGTTAATATGAAGGTCCTAATTGAAGCCATTTTCATGACTGTGTGTGTGTGTGTGTGTGTGTGTGTGTGTGTGTGTGTGTGTAGATGGGTTACATCAGCAGGGTGTGCAGCGGCGGACAGAGCTGTGCAGTGCTGGTGGATCATAACGTCATGGGTTTCATCTCAGCCATCCATGAGCTGGCATCCAGTGAGCGACAGTTCTACTGCTGGCTGAGCAGTGTCAGGAAGCTGCTGCTGACCCCGCTGTGTCACAGAGGTGAGCGGCAACAACATTAAGGTACCGATTTAACCTGTGATACATCAGCGCAGAGAGCTGCGTTGATAGTGATGTGCTGTTAAGGTGAGTCGGTGAAATACAAAATATAGGATCTAGGAAGTCTAGTTGGAGGGATAAAGGGAACATATCGCACACATTTTCATGTATGTTATATTTTTATATATTCCGTGGCTCCTGGGATATCTGCATAATTCACAGCTAAAAAACAAATCAGAATCGGAAGACCTTAACAACAGAAGTTCTGGTTGTTGCTAGAATCTAATCTTATCACAAAGAGGAGGTAGAGATAATCCTGCAAACAAAGCGTTCGGAGCAGGTTAAAGCTCTGGCCTTTGGTGTTCACCTTGACTTTCAGAGCTTGGTACCACATTTGATAGCGACATCCAACCTTTAATAAAAGTAACTGTTCAGAAAGTTATTTTGCTATGTGTGATCAATGCAAAACATTTAGCAATTTTTTTTTGTCCATGTTTTTCCTTTGGGTGTGAACTATCAAGTAGAATAAAGCAGACAGCAGTCCATAAAAATACATAGTTTTTATTACATGGTCAACAGCCTGCAAAAAATATTGATAAGTATTGTAGAGATGGAAGGGCTAATTTCTTAAAAAAAATCAGTAATTGTGTTGAAACACACAATTGAGTTTAGAGTCTTAAAAAGATGTTTAAAACTTTCTATATTCCAAATAATCACAGCAGCACAGCACCTATGAATACATTTTCTCATTGTAACAACAGTGTGTATGTGCGTGTCTGTGTGTGTGTTTTACCCCACAGAGAGTGTGTGTCCGGCGTTGGGCGAGCCGCGGACTCATCTCTTCTTCTCTCTCTGCGAGAATCTCGTCCGTCTCAGCGTCCTGATTGGTCGACACTCCACGTCGCTCAGCTACTTCCTGCATGACGTGGAGGGCCGCGACGTCACTTCCCTTCAGCTGCTGACGCTCACTGAACACTTCCTGGATATTTACAAAGAGTAAGGTTCACCTTTTTTTTCCCAGCATGAAATAATATTTTCGGTATTGTGAGCGACCGACGCGGTCTCCCCACAAAAGGGATCAGGGCAACCAGAAAAAGAAGTGGAGACAGGAGGCAAAGGAACTCACGTAATAAAAACATTTATTGACGGAGGTACCAAAAACAAGAAAACACAACGCGCTCACGCCAGCAGGGAAGATCCACCTCGCACCAGGTGGACTAGACAGGCAGCTCCACACGCCTCGCGTCGCGTCCTGCACCCAAACATGTCCGGGGGGAAACTCTCCCTCTGCTAATCAGTTCCCCTCTTATAAACAGGTGAGAAGGGGAGGGGTCATCACCTTCTCACAGGTATATTCTCAAGTAGTGCAAGAAGCACAGGAAACACATCGTCATGTTTTTAATTATGTTTTTTTTCTGTTTGCAGTTTCCTGCTCCCTTTTTAATTGAGCATATTGTATCTGTACTGCATGCACCTGAATTCTACATCTTTTCTTTTGTTGGGATGTGCATGTGCACCATTATCTGTGTCTGCTTAAAACCAACAAAACTATCTGTATCGGCGTTCATACTTGGTGGGTGGAGCTTAACGCAGACACGCATAGAGACAAACCTGAAGTTAGGTCAGAAGGTCGAAACTTAACTAGTCAGCAGTTGATATTTAGGCCTTGTGTATTATACTAGCAAACTAATCTAACAATGGCCCTGATGGGTTTTCCCCATCTTTAGTGCATTACTTTAGATGCAATGCAATCCCCAATGCAATCATCAGGTGGTCAGTACTAATGAATGCTTCAGGGCTTTTAGTTTCATGTAATACCAGCATATCTTCAATGTGGCTTTACAATTGAAAGATATTGATAT
This sequence comes from Eupleurogrammus muticus, assembly GCA_036785175.1. NCBI lineage: Eukaryota > Metazoa > Chordata > Actinopteri > Scombriformes > Trichiuridae > Eupleurogrammus > Eupleurogrammus muticus. The sequence continues at coordinate 10,354,250 of JAYKQN010000001.1, forward strand.
GTTTTACTGAAGTGATACTCACATTCGTAAAAAAATCCGTTATCTGTATTAGATGCTCATTTCATCCAAGTAATTGACTCACACCTAGAATTTATGGCATTTTGCAAACCTAATGTGTGTTTTTTCTCTGATATAAATCAGTCGATTACTTTGCTAAATCCGTTTTATTTTATTTCTTATGTAATCTATGACAGAATCTTGTTTAGATGCGTCTGGATCAGGAACGAGAACATATCTGCTCAAATATTAAGAAAACAATGGACCTCGTTACTATTCCAGATCGGACCTCAATTCATTCTCCCGCTGGCTGCTAGAAACTAAATTATATAACTAGCATCCCAACATGCAAAGCAGCAACCGGCTACAGGAGCAGTTCAGATCAAACTTGCAGAATTCATAACACCGCACAATAGTCTGGCCAGATCTTGAACTGTAACAAGGAGGAAAACAAACAAAGGCATGACTCAACACGACTAAGCAATGCATTGTTGAAAACTCCCTAAAACACAAAGCAGTAAGTTAGCATAAGTTCAACATGTCAGTTATTGAAAAAATATCACTGATTTAAAAGGGGATGAAGACTTACCACTCGACTGTGATCTTCATCTCTTTCTCTTTGCCCAGGTACTGTTCTTCGGTGGGTGACTTCCAGGTGATGGGTGGATTCCAGTCACTCCATAAGCTGTCGCTGTGAGCTCCTTTATTTGTTTGATTTATGTCCTTACTTTAGGAAGTCCTGCTCGTCTTATTTCTCCCTGCACCCCCAGAAATGTGCCGTCTCCACCTACTATTGAAATAGCCATAGATTACTCAACTTGTAACTGATTTTGAAACTCCTTGGTTCGTTATAAACATCAATGTTGTTACGATACTATATACTTACAGTATAATTACGAATAAGTACAATCATGAACTTTCATATAAAATTAACATTACGCAGGTAGTTTAAATAATAACTTTTTTACAATTAACTAAAGTGTCCCTATCTATGTACAGCATGTTTCTTTTTAATATATAGGGCTACATTTGGAATCGGTTGTATTAAAGTTATGGCATTTATTGTTGTTGTTAAGTGCTCTGATTTAGATCTGAAGAAAAGATCATCAAGAAAAGATTTTCCGTTAAAAACCTACAAGTTGGCAAATATATAGAAATACTGACCTGGTTGATTCGTAGAAGTGTTAAAAAAATGTGCCTCTGTCTTCCTCTCTCCCTGTTTAGTGAGTGTTTAGCTTCCCAGCAGACAGTGCTCGCTCAGCTGTGCATGTCAGACCACGTTGATCTGGTTTCGTTGCTGTACTGGCCTGTGCAGCGGCTCCACCAGTACGGCCGGGTCCTGCTTAAACTGGCGGCCTGCTACGACGTGGTGAGGGTCAAACTCTCTCCTCATGCTTCGTCTTTTTTTTTCCCCCCCTCAAACATTCTTTTACTACTGTTTTTTTTCCGTACTCCCAATTTCCCCCAAAGCTCGTTATTTCCCGTTATTGAGTAATTTGGTTCATGTTGATCTAACGGCCTGCTCTTCGATCAAGGCTTAATAACGATAAGAATCCTTGAACAAACACATCATCACTTTTCCTCTTGGTTTAATTACAGAATTATGCAGCCTTGGCAGAGATATGCTGTCTTGAGTTAAATTACTATAGAACTTGGTCTTCATTATATTTACTTTGTGGAGAAGAAAATGTTTCTCGACCTCTTCTTTATTTTGTGGGAAGGCTCTTCTTGTGGCCGCCAGGTTTGTCTGTCAGTCTCCATGCAGTTTTTTTCCTTTCGTGGTCAGGTAGTCTCACGGAGTCTACTATATCAAAGGGTGTTTGAAAGTTTTAAGATGTGTGTCTCTTCTCTCTCTCGTTTTCTCTCTCTCTCTCTCCTAAAGTTGACGGCAGAGTATCAGTCCCTCCATCAGGGCAGTTGTCAGTATGAATCTCTGTCTTTGTCCCTGCTGAGGAAGAAGAAAGAGGCCGAAACCACCTTCCTATTCTGGAAGACCCACTCTGGAAAAACTACTGTGAGCACAACTCCGTCTTCACTCACTTGCACGCACGTCGTTTCTGTGCCGTTTTTGTTACTGCAACAACATAACTACATATGCACAAATAATATTCTATTAATATTAAATAGAAAACAGCTGTGTTTTAGGGAACTCTACTGTCTGACAATATATAGCTACAGGATATATCTGTTGATTCTATTTAGCTTGTTAACAGAGGCAATATTTCTGGTTAAGTGAGATTTACAGTATAGGTGTTTTCAATGGTTTGCCAGAATTTATTATGCAAGTGTGTGTGTTTGTGCGTGTGTGTGTGTGTCAGGAGATATTGCGTCTCCCACACCGCCGTGTGGTGTGTGAAAGCAGCAACAGGTCCCTGACTCTGCAGAATGCTGGCCGCTTCTCCAACCACTGGTTCATACTGTTCAACGACGCATTGGTGCACACACAGGTATACACACACACACACACACGCACACACACACATTAAATCAAATTAAATGATTTTTAAAGGATAGTTGCAGGCATTATACAGAATGTCCATGGCAAACGATTCTCATATAAATTTTCTTTTAATAACCGGGGCCTGTTCCAGCCCCAAAGTGCATAAGTGCACTTATCAGTGAATTTGAGCTCATTAGTCGCATATCTGCAATTAACAATACAATCCAAACATCTAAAAGGAATAATTTTAAACGCAGTCGACGTTGTAGAGAAAATTCCCCGACGTCAGTAGGCGGGTTTACTGTCTTCGTGGTGTTTATGGTCATTTGCCGGCTTTTGCAGATGAAGTTTATATTTGTGTCTTTCATCCACTCAGGGTGCCATTCCCTCTCAGAGCCTCGTAAGTATACGTGACACCAGTCTACCCAACCTCACCTCCAACCAACTAGTTTAACCACGCGCTTTGTGCTGCAGCAGCATGGGGGGGGCTGGCCTCTGCTCAGTGCTCACACTCACCACAGGTTCACACTGGATCAGTTGGCAAACAAGTTATATTAACACAGGATTTCATGTAATGTTCATGGGACCATTCACCTAAAGCCCGTCTTCTCTATGCATGCAGAAAGTAATACTTTGATTTGTAGAGGGTGATTCGATTCACACCTTGTTCAAACTAATAGTCTAATCAGAGAGCTCTCAGTCAATTAGTCAATTTTTATGCATTTTTTTTTCATACTGAATAAGTCCTGAAAAATAATCTCTGAAAAGCACTAGATATAAAGAAGCCTATATGCAGCTATTGCATTTGGAAAACTAAAATTTTACAGATTTGAGGGTCTGATCTTCAGTTTTTGCTTGGACCTGTTTTAAAGCAGTGGTGATTTAATGGCCCATTTGAAGGCTGCAGTTTGATACAAAGGTTTCCAGTATTTTATCCACCCTATTTATACCAATAATAGAAAGAGAAACTTAACAATAATCTAGATTTGTAGGAATGTAGTTTAATATGTTTATTGTAGGAATACCTTCTTAAGTGGAAGCATTGTGCAGTCTGATTGCATAAAACCACAGCCCATAAATATTACAGATGTCCTGTGTTAAGTTTTATTTTATGCATGTCGTCCTGGTAACAGATTCTTTGCAAACTGCCGAACAGGCTTGTGTGTGTGTGTGTGTGTGTGTGTGTGTGTGTGTGTGTGTGTGTGTGTGTGTGTGTGTGTGTGTGTGTGTGTGTGTGTGTGTGTGTGTGTGTGTGTGTGTGTGTGTGTGTGTGTGTGTGTGTGTGTGTGTGTGTGTGTGTGTGTGTGTGTGTGTGTGTGTGTGTGTGTGTTTAGATGTGTCTGTAGCAGCAACATTGAAAAGGTCATAGTTGCAGTAGCTCATAGACTATAAAATTCCCGTGAGCTCCAGAAGACGACCTCATCACCAGCTCCGAAATATAAAATATTCCCGTCGCTGGTCTGCTCAGATCTGAGATTTCCTCATTCTTCGAGGATAACATATTTACCGTTGCCTGTGTGTTTTTTTTTAGCTAGTTTTGCCGTGAGCCCTAGCTAAGGTTTAATAGTTTTTTCTCTTTCTGGTGTGCAGTGGTGTGGTTAATCTGTCCTGTTTCTCTCTCTCTCTCTCTGTGGGTTCGGGTTGATATCTATGGTTCTTCATCAAACCTTTAAACGACATTGACACTGCAGGTTCTAAATATTTCACCTCCTTAATATGATAGTTAAACTACACAAGACAAAAACTTATCTAAAAAGGAGCATAACAGATGTTTTTTTTGCCAATAACTATCAATCACATATACAGTAGTTACCATTATTTAAATATAGTGTACCTTTTTTAGATTCAATTTCTGCCTTCCAGGCATTTTTTTGTTTTATTTTAAGTGATTAAGTGAAAATGAATTTGCAGAGTGTTACAATTTACAGGAGATTATAAATTGCAGTGAACACAGTTTTTTTTATCTGTTTTTGAAAGTGACCAGAACAGACAGATATCCACATTTTTTATGGCCACAGCAGATTTTACACACTTTGAATACTATTTTGTTCCGTCTGCAACCCCACCCGTCGATGCAGCCGGAAACTGAACCACACGCTGTACCTTTTTAAGAAGACACGGTTGTGGATTTGACCTGGATCACGGAACTTCCAAATAAAATGTTGGGATGAAAAGTAACTTGTCACTGTGATAGATTACCATCATACCTCAAGCAAAAAAAAGCCAAATCTGCGAGTTCCCTTTTCAAAGAAACCACAGAAATTTAAATTAGGCTTAAAGAGAAGTGATGAGAAAATAACTGACTAATAACTAATCGTGATTTCGTAACAGAGAACGGGAAGTGGTGCACAGTCGCATCGCACTGAAATTTCCTTTGTTTCATACATGGATGTGGTAATCTCTGAAGCTCTTAATTTGGTAATCTGAAGATAGTGTGGGAAGCATGGACATGCTACACATGCGGAACACATGTAACCACCGCTGCTCTGTCTCCCTGCAGTTCTCCACACATCACGTGTATCCTCTGACCTGTCTGTGGGTGAAACCACTCATTGAAAACAGCGGACTGTGAGTTTTTTGCATTTGATGTGGTCACTTGCTCTTTTTTTTTTTTTTTTTTGTAAAGACAGTCAGTCAAAAAAAATCATTGATATTTCTGTTTTAATCACCGAGTCATCTGCGTTCACTATGATGAATAATGAGACATCTCACCCACATAAAGCGATGTGATGTTATAGCTTCAGTCTGGTTTGCTGATGCCACAAACTGTGCAAAAAAAAAAAAACACGGACACAGTGTCTCTTGTGTTGAGGCCCATGGGCCTTAAAATGTGTTTCTGAATGCTGGAGATGGAAATTACCTCTCAGAAAATCCACATTAGGACAAGCTCAGGGATATGCTCAGTTTTGGATTGAGCTGAAGCTGGTTAGCAAGCGGCAAACACAAGCTGAGTCATTTTTTCCCGGACTCGCACTGGAAGAAGTGAAATTAGCTCTTGAATGCCAAACTTCTTCTATTCATTGAATTTTTATTGACTAAGTGTTTTGTGGAGCTAGCATCCACCACATTTTTAACTCCTATAGCACTGGTTAACCTCTGATCAGTGTTTCTCGCTCACTAAAATTTTCTTCCTTTTGTTATTAGTAAAATATTATTATATAATTATTATATAAAACACTTTGTACCATGTGTGTTGAACACATACAGATCCAGTTAATGATTGTTATTGTGTCTTCAGATGTGGCATCAAAGTTACGTGTCCAGAGGAGAGTTTCACGATGGTGGCCTCAACGCCACAGGAGAAGGTACAACTCTGATTTCTGATTTCAAGCTTCTTGAATGGCAGTTATAAATCAGTGGTGCGAAATGCAGCGTTTTTTTTTTTTTTTATTAAGCAATAAAAAACGTTGAAACAAGTCCATTGTTGTCTGTCTCATAAAGTCACATCATAGCCATGTCTTTGCTTTGTCTCTTTAGAACAAGTGGCTGCGTGCACTCAACCAGGAGATAGATCACGTGCTGGGTGGTGGAGGTCAGGGGTCGTCACCGGGACTCACGGCAATGTCCCGGACGGCTTCCTACAAGTTCACGGGAGAAGGGAGATTCAAAGACGCCCAGTACACAGGGGGCTGGCTGGCAGGACGAGTTCACGGCAGAGGAACCATGAAATGGCTTGATGGACGCACCTACAGCGGGAACTTTAAGAACGGACTGGAGGACGGGTCAGTACATTTAACCCGGTGTTGAGCTGTTGTACTGTCGTCTCCTTATTTCTTTGTATAATTGTAATTTTTTTCCTTCCAGCTATGGGGAATGTGTAATGCCCAACAAATTGCTGAATAAAGCAGACACTTACCAAGGACACTGGAGAGAGGGCAAGATCCATGGCTTTGGCAAATACAAGTCAGTACACAGTTTCCTGTTGATCTTTCTATTAAATGACAAATGATCTGTAATCTGAATTACTCAGGTCTGCCATGAAGCAGGAGTGTTTGGTTTAGGTTTAAAGGCATCACCAAGTGTCGTTGAACATCCTGGTGCGTCCTCGTGTGGCCGCACGTGCGTCTTGCTCTTTCCCAGGTACGCCAGCGGCGAGGTGTACGAGGGCTGTTTCTGCGACGGCCAGCGCCACGGTTACGGCATGCTGAGCTCCGGCAAGCTGGCCAGGACCTCGTCCAGCGTTTTCATTGGCCAGTGGGTCCACGACAGGAAGACGGGATACGGCGTCTACGATGACATCACCAGGTCTGAATAGAGCCTCTGTCTTCAGACGCTCAAAAACTTCCTATGCAGGCAGCAGGAGGTTTTTTCTTTTTGCATTTTTTATTTCAGTTTTATTTGTAGTCCATTTTAAGAGCGACCATGCAGTGATACAATAGTACAAATGCTATTGTGACATATCTTTGCATGTACAATTTAGAAAAGGAATCCTATTACTTTACTACTCATTATTCCTGAAAAGCTATAGGAAAAATAATGTAATAGATGCAATAAACTCATATTTCTTTAAATCTGCAATTAAACTGTTTCCTGCAGGGTAATTTATTATCCACTGATCTCTCATCCCACTGTCTTTGTTCCAGAGGTGAGAAGTACATGGGCCAGTGGTTGGACGACCAGAGGCATGGGAGCTCTGTGGTAGTTACCCAGCACTGTGTGTACTATGAAGGGACCTTTAAAGAAAACAAGATGAGCGTAAGTTTGCCCTAAATGTATTTATTAGGTGCAGAGGATTGTATGATTTGATGCATACATGCTGACAGTCGGAGGAGGTTCAATATGAGAACAGGGAATTAAATTAAATGGGAAAAAAATGAGGGTTGAGAGAAAAATGTCTGAGTTAATAGCATCATAAAGCACCTGAGCCTTTAAATAGTTTTAGTAGTTGTTGAAATAATTAGCAAAAGCAACAGCTGGACATTATAATAGAAACCGGCATGCAGTGTTTCTGTGGTTTCCTTCATATTTCTCCTTGCAGGCTGATAGCATCTGGGGCAACGAGGCAGGTTTAATTGCAGTCGGGGCGGTTGTTTTTTATTGCCAGGCTCAAATTCTGGAAAATAAAGATAAACGGCACAAGTGTAGCTTTCTCTACTGCCTCTGCCTTCTCTCGGCTGACGCCAAATGCTCACAGATAAATGCTTCACTCTGCAATAAGGGGTTTGTTGCCTGCTTCTCCTCAGAAATGTGTCATCCACAGTATGGCCTCATGAGGATTTGGCAAAAGGGGGGGGGTGCTTCATATCCCACAAACACATATGGGAGAAGTTAAGGTAGTGAAGTTTCCCCTTCAGCTCTGTCCTCCTCAGAGTTCTATATTACCAAATTAATCACACTCTGCCATCTTCAAAAAAATAGGGGGAATTGTGTTCAGGCAGGGTTAAGATAAACTAACCTGTTCTTTAATATCCAGCAGATTAGATTTCTCCTCCTGAATAGATGTGAAAACTGTGGAAACTTGATATCTGCTGCAGCCAGAAATCTGAAATGATTAAAAAACTACTGTTGCTGTCGTATATCTATAATATGATCAACTTTGTTTGATGCAGCGTGTTTCTTCTTCCATCAGGGACCAGGTCTGCTGGTGTCAGAGGACGACACAGCTCTCCATGGGGAGTTTTCTGATGACTGGATTGTCAATGGGAAGGTAGGACACATTTTTTAAATTAATATTATAATGCTCTGGCTGGGGCGACACGGTGGTGCGGTGGGTAGCACTGTTGCCTCACAGCAAGAAGGTCGCAGGTTCAAGACCGCCTTGGGCCTGGGTCTGGGGCCTTTCTGTGTGGAGTTTGCATGTTCTCCCCGTGTCTGCGTGGGTTTTCCCCGGGTACTCCGGTTTCCTCCCACAATACAAAAAACATGCTCAGGTTAATTGGTAAACTCTAAATTGCCCATAGGTGTGAGTGTGAGAGTGAATGGTGTGTGAATGGTGTGTGTGCCCCACGATTGGCTGGCGACCATCTGGGGTGTATCCCTGCCTCTCGCCTTAACGCGCTGGGATAGGCTCCAGCAGACCCCTGCGACCCCGAAAGGGAATAAGCGGGATAGACAATGGATGGATGGATGGATGCTCTGGCTGTATAAGTTGTCTTTTTCCACATGGACATTCTCGATTTGACTCTTCCTATAACCTCTAATACCTATTTCTAGTAATTTGGCATCAGGTTATTATCTGCATGATGCACCGCAGGTCCATTGATGATCTCATTGCATCAATCTTCATGTGGATTTTCATTTTCACCATTTGTGCTTGGGTTTTGTGGTTTGGTTTGGACATGTAGGGGGCAGATCCACGTGCACACTGCGTGCAATCACTTTAGTGTCAGGAAAGAATTTAGACACTTAAGCATTCCTCAGGAAATGATACCCCAGGGCTGCAGGATCAGTCCAAATCTGTTACTTTGTGTACTTTAATACAACTTATTACAAAAGGATTACATTTCGCTAACAGCATGCAGCCCCCTATAAGACACTTTTTTCCTCTCTTCTTCCAGGGTGTTTTGTCCTTGGCTAACGGTGACTCTATAGACGGCCTGTTCAATGGAGAATGGACGACAGGGCTGAAGGTGGTTGGGACGTACTGCAAACCAGCTGTCGACGGACCAGAACACAGAGACAGAACCAGCCTTCTGTGAGTTTATCGTTGTACTCTAGAATTAATTGTGTCCCGAGCTACATGATGATTTACTTAAATGCCACACGTTGGCACTTTTGTGACGGGAAATGTTCGCTATTTTGATAATCAGTTTGGGTGTGTGTGCGCCTGCAGCAGGTTGGGTCAGTACGTGGTGCCCGCAGATCAGAGGTGGAGCTGTGTGTTCGACGAATGTTGGAGCCGTCTGGGCTGCGACGGCGCGGGGGGAGGAGAGCGGACAACAGCCTGGGAGAACATCGCTGTTACTATAACAAGTGCACGCAGACACAGGTACACACACACACACACAATCATGCATTAACATACACATAACCATCAACCTTGAGACAATTGGTGATAAAAGATTGTTTTCTGACTTTTTTCCTTTTTATTTGGTGGTAGACCAGACATTCTAAGACTAAATAAATACTTAAATGTTAAGTGGTTAATTAGACGCCAACAGGCTATCTATGTTTAGTTTAAAAATGAGTTGAAAATCAGATGGAATACACACAATAAGGCTTTTTATAAATTGCACTGTACCCTTTTTTGGATATAAGGCTGTATATTAAAGTAGGTGTGTGCATGTGTGTGTAGCCCTGATCTCAGTAGGTCTCAGACCAAAGTATTGGAATGTCTGGAGTTTATTCCTCAGCACGGGCAAGCAGTCACCACAGCCAACTACGACAACATCCGGAGGTACCTCACCAAGGTACGCGTGACCTTTTAAAATCTGAGCCTGGTATAAGACTGAGAAATAAGAATAACATCAGTTTGACACACTAAGATGTGTTTCTAATACAAGGACTATAAAGTTTGACAGTTGAACATTACGACCTTCATAAAAGTAGGATTGCAGAGCGCTTGCAGTTGTAGCTTTGTTTCCTGAATAAATTTGCATGAGAATGTGACTCAATGCTTCAGCCTCATCCTTAATCAGCGCTGATGTCTCATGGTGTGTGTGTGTGTGTGTGTGTGTGTGTGTGTGTGTGTGTGTGTGTGTGTGTGTGTGTGTGTGTGTGTGTGTGTGTGTGTGTGTGTGTGTGTGTGTGTGTGTGTGTGTGTGTGTGTGTGTGTGTGTGTGTGTGTGTGTGTGTACGTAAGGCGTGTGAGACGCCCCACCACCCTCTGGGCTGGCTGCTGGAGACGCTGGTGACCGTCTACAGGATGACTTACGTCGGCGTGGGATCCAACCGCAGGCTGCTGCGGCAGGCGGTGCAGGAGGTCCAGGCCTACCTCAGCCAGCTCTACAGCATCGTGAGGTAGCTTCAACTTCTGATGAATGAACTTAGATGAATCTCATAATCCGCCCGTAGTCACAGACTGAAACACTCACCAGGGTTTAGGGGTGTCCCGCTGTCAAAGTCTGAAATACTCAAGAGCTCAGTTTCACCCTTTCTGAGCCCTTTCCGTACGTCTCGATTACCAACAATTTACAGTTTGGGTAGTTAGTAGAAGGGCTGTATTTCTTTTTTCTCATTTATTATGTCTGTTTTGTGTCTACAAAGTTGAGTTATTAATGTAATGTTACTATAAACACCACTGTCCACCATCCATCCATTTAAAATGTGTATAGTGATTTTAAAAAGTATTATAAAGTACTATGATAACATGTAACTTTATGATGAGTACTTTTAAACTTATAAAATGTATATTTTGCTGAAAATAGGTTTATACTTTAATTAAGTAACCTTTTCAATTCAGGACTTTTATTTGTAAAGTATTATTTATTGATGGCAGTAGTTCTACTTTTATTTAAGTAAAGGATCTTATTAGTTTGCCCCACGATTGGCTGGCGACCATCTGGGGTGTATCCCCCTGCCTCTCGCCATAAATGCGCTGGGATAGGCTCCAGCAGACCCCTGCGACCCCGAAAGGGAATAAGCGGGATAGAAAATGGATGGATGGATGGATCTTATTAGTTCATCCATCAATAGTTAGATGCAATAGATAGTTACTTCACAAATTTATAATTTGTATTTAGGCAGGTTATGAGACAGTTTACAACTGATCATCTCTGAACAAAACCATAGGAAAAAAAATGAATCTTGTAAAATTAGTCAGGTCTTACACAGCAAAATGTAGATGTTTATGGCCCATCTTAACAACATATGTTTCGCCTGAAGGTTTCTGTTTCCCGGGTTACCAGATGACGGCGGCATCATCCCAGACGCCCCCTGCTCTCTGTCTCACAGCAGACGCGACTCTGACGCATCACAGCAAGGGTGAGAGTCAACACCACACGCAGATGTGTGGGATGTATAGATGTAGGAACTCCGGCGTAACGGCCACACACACATAATCCTGCTGTGTGAACAGACATTCTTTTTGAAACAAGGCTGGAGAAAAGAAGGAGGTTAAGTTGGACGTATTGGTTAAAAGCTCTGAAACAGGAGCAGTGGCTGGAAATTGTTCAGGAAATGTATGTGATGGGAAAAACTGCCATATACCTGATAAGGATCCTAGAGAATTTATTTGTGCGTTAACTCTTCCTCTGCTCGCTGGGCAGCTGTGTGACGGTGGTGAGCTGCTCCTCTCTGCTGCTCCCCCTGCTGCTGCCGCGCCTCTACCCCCCGCTCTTCACGCTGTACTGCCTGCAGGAGGAGCCGGAGGAGGCCGCGTACTGGGAGCGCATCCTCCGCCTCAACAAGCAGCCAGATCAGTCCCTGCTCAGCTTCCTGGGAGTGCAGGAGTGAGTGTTCACACACACGCACACACACACACACACACACACACACAGATAAACTGTATCTGCATGGTACTTACTTACTTACTTATTTCTTCAAATTGAGATGGAAAGGTCATAATATGGGAAAGACAAGATACAAATACAAGACATTTTCACTTGAGATTGAATTTTTTTGCAGTGCAACAACTCTAATTTACTGAGATCATTTCCATCATAATGCAGATTGAATAACACATGTGTCATGTTTAAACTGTGCCCACTCATTTATAATTGCAGCACTTTCCTGGGACCATGAGCCATATTACAACAGGCATCATTTTTAAAGCAAAGTGAATACACAGAGTAAAAAATTAATGTCTTCATGGGTTTAATAATAACGATGAACAATGTTCCATTTTGCTGGTGTTTTAGTTAGTTTTTTCCCCCAATCTGAATGTTTTTCTATTTCTTCTGCAGAAAGTTTTGGCCAGTGTGGATGTCAATTCTGGGAGAGAAAAAACAGGTCAGATATCTTCAGGGCTTTCTCCAACACCTTATCAATATCACTGTTGACCGTTTGTAACCAACTTTATATCTGTTCTTCCATCACAGATTGTATCCAGCAGTAAAGATGCCTGTTTTGTTTCTGCTGTAGAGACGCTCCAACAAATCAGGTAGTGTGACAGTGGCAGTGTGACCTGGAAGTTTTGTTTCCTTTTCTCCCATTAAAACCTCATTGAGTGTTCTATACAGCTCCATAAATAGAAAAGTAAAAGACGTGTTTCCAAGAACTGGAGCTAGTCCCACTAAGAGGAAAATCTTTTCCTTTGCAAGAAGTTGAGGTTATTGAGGTCAAGTTTTGATCATATTTGACATGTGAATGTGACATGGGTTCATGCAATCTTTAGACTTGGCTTTTTTAGTGACATATATACCAAATTATAGATACAAAATTCCTGGAGTGTAAGAATGATTTAGGCTCTAGCTAGAGCCTAGAAAACATCCATCATATATTTTTGTCATGCAGCACAGCGTTACACTATGTGATTATGCGTATGATTAAAGAATGAACTTCCCCTGCACGCAGCACCACCTTCACTCCATCAGACAAACTGCTGGTCATCCAGAAGACGTTCGAGGAGTTGAACCAGGAAGTGAAGCCCATGCTGGACGGCGACTTCCTGTGGTGCATGGATGACCTGCTCCCTCTCTTCCTCTATGTGGTGCTCAGGGCGAGGTGTGCCACGCCACACACACACACACACACACACACACACTGCAGGCTGGTGACTGAACTTGCTATTCTGCGTCTGCTCTGTTGACCAGGATCAGGAACCTGGGAGCAGAGGTGAGTCTAATAGAAGATTTGATGGATCCCAACGTTCAGCATGGAGAGATGGGACTGATGTTCACCACACTGAAGGTGGGACCCTAACCTACACACACACACACACACACACACACACACACTAATCACTCTATGCTCATAAATCAGTCCTTTGCCCCTTACCCTTAAAGTCCTCTTTCAGTCATAATATGACACATGCAGTTTAAGGTGAATAACCCACCAGCGTGATATTAACAACAACTTGAGTCTAATAGTCAACATGTGTTGTGGAAACTTGAAACCTCTGGTGCACATCCTGAGAATGTGAAGTATGAGTCGTGTTTTGTCTAGCAGTTAAACTTTGTTTTCAGGACTTTTTTGTTTGTTCTTTATACTATGTATGGCTTTATTTGTCTTCAGTTGTCCAGTTACAACAAAAGGCAGCATCTAATAAAATAAAATAAAAATATTTTGACAAGAAATAAAAATCCCAAAAGATATTTAGAGGTCCCATATCATGCACTTTTCTGTTTTATTTGACGCTCTGATACCCCCTCACATAATATATTTGCAATTTTAAGTACAATGAAAATGTAAGTCAGTGTTTTACAGGGTTCTCTCAAGTGTCTCGCTGGAGCTCCAGAAAATACTTGAAAAATAAAAATAGTTTGGTTTTATTTATCTAATAACTTAATGCTTTAGAATACCATAGGCATGGCCTGCCTGACATAAGTAGTAATACTTCAGCACAATATGCAGCATCAGCATCACACAGACTGGGCCAAAATCTAGTGGTTATCAAAATCCCTTAATGTATTATTAGAATTGAGAAAAAATAAATGTGTATTTTGGATTCACGACGCCAGTTCAGTTCTGTGTTTTAATTTTGTTTTTGTTGGTTGTTCATGTTGGTGCTGCAGGCCTGCTACATTCAGATCCAGCAGGAGTCGACCACATAGCAGGGAACAGAAAAAAAGAAGGTGAAACAGCAGCCGGAGCTTTACACACACACACAAGGACCTACAGGAACAAAACCATTCAAACCAGTAGCTTTCTACTGGGAAGCTGCACAGCCGCTGAGCAGGCGGACCACAGAGAGCAGGGAGAACAAAGTGCCTCACTGTCCATCGCTTTGGTGTGTGGGTAATGACTCTAAAAAACTAAAATATGCTTTATTCCACTTTACCTGCAAGGGCTTCATTCCTGTATAAAACATTTTCAGCAGTGTAAAACTTAATGTTCATAAAACCAGTACAGTTTTATTAAGCACTTATTAGCACAGTATTTTCCTACAATGATGTTCCCTTTGAGCTGTTGTACTGTATATTACATGTCCCTGTTTCCTTTGCTTTCTGTCAAAACACTGATGAAGGCTGAAATTATGTTAAAAGGGGAACATGGGTGAATATTACAAAATGGAGGAGGGGAGGAAAAAAAAAGACTTGTGTAAATATTTGTTAATAATCAAGCACTCGTAAAGGGAACTTCACAGTTTTAAAGTCATGGCGAGCATCTCCAACCTGAGTGTTTGTGGTATGTTTGAAACATTTCAGATGCCGTTACGTACGGGTATGTGGAAACTGTCTATAGTGGTTGACTGTATGTGACCTGACTGTATCTCACAGAAATAAGGAAAAGCATTGTGTTTTTAGTATCGATAAAGTCGTTTTTTCATTCTCAGAGAAACCACAGGACACCCAGATAGAGTTTAGGGTCAAACTGAAGCTCGTGAGTAGATATGTGACCTTTGGGTCACAGGTGACCGCTGAGGAACAGACTGAACAAGAGATCCTGTTTATTTAACAAAATAAAACTCCTCGATGTGTCTCTATGCACTCCGCTGTTTCCTCAGAGGCAAAAACAGACTTAACCAAAACTTACCAGACCAGAAAGCTGCAGGAAATGAACATTTTTAAAAGCAATACTATGCTACCGCAAGCATAACCGTAGGAACGTCTCACTTTGTTCGCAAAAAAAAAAAATCTATTTTTAGTAATGAATGCAGGAGAGTTTGCTCCAAACATTACACTAAACAGTTTCTTAAGTGTTTGAATTATTTATTTTTTAAACAGTAATTTTCCAATCCTAACATGTGTGCGCGTGTGTGTGTGTGTGTGCTCCTCAGTTTCTGTTAATGTTCATGTTTGTACGTACTGATATTACCGAGGGAACACTGATTAGCTACTGATGACATAAAGCAAATGTTGATTCCTCCACAGTCGTGTTCTTGTATGTGAACAAATTTCACATGAGTTAGTTGCACTGATTTCATTTTTCTGTTTAGGCCAACTACAGAGTTTGGAGAAACATATTAACTTACAGTAAAAAAAAAAAAAAGGAATAATGTTTTTTGTTTCATTCCCGCTATTAGGGAGCTTATGTTGTCTGTATATTAGCAGGTTTAAGATAGGACAATTTAATATTCCCACTGTTTTCTCACAAACTGCTGCACTTACTCAAATGAACAAAATATCTGACCTGTGTCTGTCACTGTGCGCGTGTGTTTTAATCCAGAGAAGCAAGTGTACAAAAATAGTCGAGGTATAAATAACTTTATTATTATTTGCTCAGTAGGCGTTTTTTGATTTAAATTAATTTCCTGAAAACTCTCATGTCCTTGAGTGCAATATCAATCCTTTTGATTTTTTTTTGGGGGGGGGGCATGAGGGAACCTCAAATCAATTATAAATGTATTCTATGACTATTTATTTTTAGAATGAGAATAAAATAATTTATTACAAATGTTAAAATATATTAGAACTTTCAGTAAATTTCCCACAAAGCTAGTGAGACATCAACAAGAAGAGAACTTTCAGATTCCCTCTAAAATCTCACCATCAGTGACTCTTTGTCATATAATCCATAATAAATAATGATGTATTCATTAAAAAAATCCAATAAGAATTACACGTTTAATATAAATACACAATATCAAGAGCATGTCGTTATTTGTATTTTGTGTTTTTTGTGTTACCGAACAAATGAACTTGTGTTGGTGTCAGGGATAAAACGTTCCGTAAATCTCTCAGGTCAGACATCAGAAAGCAAACGCGTATTTTCCAAAATGACAGTAAAGAAGCCGTTTTTGTTTCATTTCACTTCAAATTCCTACAATTTCAGCCGTTGGACTGTAAACATGTTTGTTACTCAAGTTGAATGTATGGCCTTTAGAACACTTATGTTTTGTTACAGTCAATGAAATGGCTAATTTTCTTTTTGCTCGTGAAGACACTGTAGTGTAGTTTAACACAGACCTAACATCACGTCTATATTCTCTCAGCATTTTTTCAGGCAGCCATCGGTTCAGTTCATTCCAGCACAGAAATGCACCTTTACAGATTTCAAATCTGTCTGAGATCGTTTTTTGTTTTTTTTTATTCACACTTGTATTAATTTTCAGTTAAATCGATGGTGTTTTTAAGGTATTGAAATGAACTCAAATCGATGGCTATCTAGGAGAAAAAAATAAGCCACTGAACAAGTGTGATTTGTACACTGGTCAGTAGTAACCTGTATAAAACTAGAGGTTCAGACTATAACTTTACTGAAATGACTGAAGTTGATTATTTTTCTAACCAAGCCTATATTTTTCTAACTTCATACCTTTTATAGAAAGTGGTGAACAAGGGAACTGATTTGTAGAATGTGAATTAGTTTTGATTGAGAAATGTATTGATATTGAAAATGAATAAAATTGTGTTCACTTAAGAAAAAGGGCAATAAATGTGGTTTAATTCTGAAACTGTCTCCTGATTTTTTTCATTAACGATTGAATTACATTTATTGTGAGAACAGTGAGAATTCTGACTTTTGACAACAGCCTGTTTTCACCCCATGATCTCATCCAACACTGTTGGAGAAAATGTAAAATTGAAATAAGTTAATTTTTTTTCAATTTAACTCACAAATACCACACAGTTAAATTTCAGAACAGACAAACATCTCAGTCGGTCTCTGTACTTCCTTCATCTCCAGGTCAGTGTTTTCCATCACAGTCCAGAAATTCTTAGTGATTTTAGTTAATGAAAATACTTTGTTACATCACGTATTTTGGGGGTCTGTATTTTCCTTGAGTATGTTTGATGTCGATGTGCTCCTAATTTCACTATTCCTCCACTACAATTTTTAAAGAAAATGTGTGTTTTTTTTTAATATGTTCCCCTAAGGCCCCTGCCAAGTATTTCTTACAATTCCAATTTAATAAAAACATTTTTCCCTTTAGAGCATTAAGGTGCCAAATATCATTTTTTGTGCAGCCTAAGAATTTCTTTTGAAACTATTTCAACTGTAAAAGGAGGAATGGTTCACCCTCTAATAGTCTTCTTGTCCCTTAAGATGCAAATATTATTAGCAGTGTTGCATTGCATATCTACTCCATTTTCTTGTGTATACTTTAACTCGCGTATAACTTTTGTGTACTTTTACCCCTGTATATTTCATATTTCATCCCTTATACATGTTTCTGCAGCAGGCTGCTGATCTATCATGTCCTGAGGGCAGGTGCTGAAAACCACAAAGATAAGCACACAAGTGGACCACAACTCAGTGCCGATGCTGCAGGTTGGGTAACGGCACAAAACAGACACAAGAGGGAACCATTTGCCTCTATTAGTGTTGAACATTGACGGTTTGTGACTGTACGTTACTGCAGAAAGATGGCCGGCACGACAGTGATCAAGCTTTGAATTTTAATTTCCACACTAGGCCATTAAATTCTTGCATCAAAATACCTTTAACTAATTATTCAAGAGTCACCAATGTTCAAAAATAGTTTACGTGTAAGTTACATGCATCAGTTTGGTCCATGCTGCAGCAAACTCAGCTGCTTTTCGGAGGGAATCTTGGTTTGATTTAACACAGATTAAAGTCTCATCCTGCACTCTGTGGCATCCAATCAACTCTGATTTTGTTCGTTTTTAGCTGAACGATTTGATTTGAATCCATCTTGTAGCTGTTCAGACTTCAACTAATTTGTTTCCCTGGGGAAAAAAGTCACAAACTACGATCTTATTATTTGGGGCCTTTGAGTCCAGCTGGAGAGGAAAAAGCTCTTTCTAACCACCGAACATGTTTCCTGAAAGCATCGAATCGTAATGTACTGTAACTAACACAGATCAAAAAGTGTATTCTGTATCAGGTGAGCATCCACAACTCTACTGAGGTCTGAATCTATATGAATATGACCTTGTTACATCAGGAGAGGCGTTAAAACTATGGTTCTATAGTTCTGAAATTACTGCTACTTTTTAATGGGTGAATTCTTGCACGGTTTCAGTCAATCAATTTGTCTTCTTGAATTAATTAAAGAAATATACAGAATCTATCAGCTTTGCATTTCTACTGTGCAGGTTAACCGCTCCACTAATGAAATACCCTGAACAAGTGACCCGTAGTTGAACCTGATTGCTGACCCCTTACCCACAGGTTGTTTCGTTAATGCTGACGCTGTTTGTGGCACAGTAACACGCATGAACACACATAATGAAATAGGAGCTATGCACGCACGCCACCCCACAAATACACTAGTGTTTCCCCCCTTGTTTTTCCCCGTGTGTGACAGCGAAGTAAAACAAAAACTGAAAAAAAAGAACTGAAGCAAAGCTCTCCATGGTTCATGTAGTGAGTGTAGGTGTGATCATTGATCCTGTAGCAGATCTATTGCACCTCCAACAGATGTTAGTGCGTCCAAAACCTGCGGCGTTGTCACCTTACACAGCCTGACGTCACACCTGTCTGCCAGGTGTGATCCTGGATTAGCACCTGTGTTGTAACAAGAGTGTGCGTCTTTTTTCATTATTAATTGATGCTGTAGTTACTCAATGACATGTTGCATGTGTGTGGCAGGGACAGTACTGTGTGTGTGTGTGTGTGTGTGTGTGTGTGTGTGTGTGTGTGCCCTCCTCCCTGAGAGCAGCGTCACGTCGATCGAGCGCCTGCAGTGTGTGAGGTGAATTGTACGTTTCAATATCAGGTCAGCAGTTTCTGGGTCTCTGCTCATGGTTTCATTTGATTAAACCGGCCAATCAGGGAACATTGAGTTAGATGCTGACGCCTGTTTTTCTAGGCTGAGAAAACATCCTAATATTGATTATAGCGGGAGCGTTGTTTTATTTGGGCCGCGGGCTCTGACTGACCTGAGAAGAATGTATTGTACAATCAACACACACATGTCATGACCTTTTAATGTTTAATTTTATATTATTTGATTATCATGCATGCAACGTCAGCTTTAAACATTCTGGTGCAAGAACAGTGACATTTTTAATGCATGAATAAAACACTCTCTACCCAGATTTGACGTGACCTCATGCACACTTTCATTAATCTATACACATATGTAATAAACCTTCGGGTCATGAGAACATCATAGGCTACAACGTTCATTTCTGTGTTAGAAAGAACAAATGAATCCACCAGGTTTACATGAATCGAATGAGGGAAATTACGGTCTAAACAGAGGTGTTCCATCTGTATTGTACAGTGCTGGCTTGCACTCATCTGCATGAGAGAGAACCAAGGGCTGCGGGTCAGCAGGTTCATGCTGGCACAATCTATAAAACCCATTCACATTTTGGTCAGGTGCCCATATCTCAGATTCGTCTGCAGAGAGGATCAGAGAAAGTGAGGCGGCTGAAGACAAACAGGGGAGAGCGCAGGGGGGAATACAAAGAAAGCTGTGTCGATTCCTGTCACGTTCAGCCTCTCACTTCTCCGTCTACCTTCTTATTAGTAAAATGCTGCAAGCACAGAGAGGGGAAGAGAAGATCTGATGTGTGTTCTGACCTGTGTAATTGAAAGAAAAGACGTAACTATAATCCAGCAATGGCTAATCCCCGATTCAGACTCTGGATAAGCTCAAGCACCTGTTTAAAAAGAGAAAAAAGAACTTCACACATTGGGAAATGACAATAGAGGTTAATCTGTTGGAAAGGTTTTATACAAAGAAACCACAAACATAAACAGTGGATTAACATAAAATAGTAATTCTATCTATATCATTGTATATGCATATGTATATATAGATATATAAAGAGATCAAATGTAAAGCGTGTGGATGTATTAATTGTTGAATGAATTGCAATTAATTGATTATAGGATAAATGAGGTTAAAGGAGGACACAGAGGTGTATGAGTTACTGACCCAGTTACCTGCCGTGACCAAACGGCCTGGCAGAGCTGTCCGCCGCATAACGCACCATTCATTCACATTAAAAAAACACTTTCCAACTCATGCAAATAGGTGGAAATTAACGATGTGCCAGAGACATAAATTACACGGCAACAAAACTGACGAACCATTTTCTTTCCGCTGAACCCACGCGGACTGATGTACCTGTGTTTTCGAAGCAGAACGCCAATATATTTTTGGATTGGAGATGCCCGTGAGGCCGCTTACGGGTAAACTGTGCACAAACAATCCATCTTTTCACCATGAAACAATAATAAGAATGAGTATGAGTAAAAATACATATCTCTTTTTTAAGGCCTAAAACTTTTTCTCATTATTCCATGACTTTTCAGCTACTACGACATTATATGAAATAGTCAGAGAGATATTCCATGGGAATCCAGCCGTGTGTTCCTTATTACCTGCTGGTAATGCAATCATGTCTTAACTAAATTATTTCACAGCAGTGTCTGTAAAGGCCAAGAAAACAAGGTGGAAGGACCGAAGAAAATAAAAAATGACATGTACACAAAAAGGACAATACTGGCCACATTATGGCTTAATCTAGCATATTTTAATATAATCTAAATATAGATGCACTATACAGTTTAGTAGTTAAACTTAAAAGTGACAATTTTTGTAACTAAAGTAATTCAGTCAATGTCGAATATTTTGTGCAATCATTACATTTTTTAATTGTACTTGTTTTTCAGAGAAAGTCTAAGACGTCATCTAAGACGTAAATTACCTGATGTATCAGTCATCAGAGGTGTATGACTTCCTTGGCTATCAGACTTGATAGAAACTCTGTCTTGGGCTTATTTATCACATGAACAGCAATATGCAGTATATACACAATACATTCAGTTTGTTTTGGTCACAGAGATGGGAGCATTTCCACTGTAATAACACTTCTTGCAATATTTTCCATCTGGGTGGAAACAGTCTTTTGTCTGGACTTCCAAGCATAGTTTGAACTGCAAACTAACGTTTCTTGACATAGTTGAGGCTTTGACCTTCACAAAGATTTCCATTTTATGTCATCAGAAAATTCAGACCTAAATTGTTCTTAGGACATTTAATATAGTGGCAACATTTTAGCCAGAGTTGTGTAAATCTGTTTATTACAGTAATCTGTTAGTGATTCTGATATTTCTGTGTCATATCTTCTATATATGCACCGGTTTATTGAAGGAATGAGGGTTGGTGCTTGTGAAAGGTTTAAGAGGAATTTGAACACATGCAAAGTATTTCTGTGTGTGTGTGTGTGTGTGTGTGTGTGTGTGTGTGTGTGTAGCTTCTTAGAAAGGATTTGAAATAAAAGGGAAATTTGAAGTGTTTGGATTCATTAGAAAATGCCATTTATTTCACTATATTAATAAAATAAGATAGGGCCTTTTGGCTACTTTGGAGAAGCAGATGCAATTCATGAATACAACACTCACATCATGATATTTTTAAATACTAATACGAACTTGTTAGCAAAGTGTTGCTTATTTCCACATCCAGCACGTACAGAGCATCATCATATCAGGGAGTTGTGTTTCTGCCCTACTGATGAATGCAAGCCCAATATTCACTTTCCTTTTACTTTTGTCTCAGGTCAGTATTTGGCTCTTAGCTACTAAATGTAGCATTATGCTATGCAATTATACTATAAGATAAGATAAGATAAAAAAAAGATAAAACTTTATTGATCCCACAACGGGGAAATTTGTGTGTTACTGCAGCGTTACAGATAAAGAGAAGAAAATAAAGCTGAAGATAAAAATAACTATAAAGAATTAAAAATAAAAAAACACACAACACAATGTACAAATTTGCAGAATTTGTTGATGATCCGCATACACAGTATGCATTATCGACATAGAATGGAGAGAAAATGCTAATAAATAGTAAGAAAAGAGTAAGAAAAAAGTATGCATAAGCAAGGCATATATACATACATACATGCACGTGCATACTTACATACATACACATACACACATATTACCCAGATGGTTTACTATATCCACTTATATTTTGCTGTGTGCAAGCGAACCACATTACACTGTCCTAGAAGTATATATATATATATATATATATATATATATATATATATATATATATATATATATATATATATATATATATATATATATATATATATTAGGATCTTAGGATTTGATTTATATCATAAATGATCATGTGATATTCTCTATTGTAGAATTTAACCAATTATGTAAATTCTGCTGAAATTGTTTTATATTCATTTTAACAACATGTGAGTTGGTATAAATTTTGTATAAATTTGATTTCCAGACCTGGACATTTCCTTTTCTAAATTCCATGATAATTCCATGTCCATCGTGACTGCAGGAAGCTCCTACCAGGGATTTATAGTATTGCATATATATATATGGACATACATATCCACGCACATACCCACATGTACACATACATAGCTAATGCACACTTAAGGTGCAGGGTGTGTGTGAAGAGAAAAAAAAGTGACCAGTGAAAAAGTGACAGAGTGACTACAGTGAGTGTTATTTGTATGTGTTGTTATAAAGTCTTATTGCTGTCGGGATGAATGATCTGCGAAAGCGCTCCTTCTTGCAGCGAGGGTGTTTGAGTCTCTGGCTGAAGGAGCTGCTCAGCGCACCCACCACCTCATGCAGAGGGTGATGGGGGTTGTCCATGATGGATGTCAGCTTTGCCAACATCCTCCTAGGTGGTGTACAGTGAGATTTTAGAGATTTTCTCCTGCAGCTAATAATGATGCTGTGTAAATTGCTCTAAAACTTAGTTAGACCGAGCTACAAAATGCATTACGATGAGCAACAATACTCATATTACACATATTTATCATCAAGTATTGATTAGAGCAAACTAATATCTATTTTGAATATAATTGCAAAATGTTAAAACATAGTTTTTCTTACAGCAGACTTCGGTCCGCTGGCAGCTAAAGCATGACCAGCATTTTTATTTGTATGCTTATCATAATTACAAAAAACTTTTTTTGTGTAGCACTTTGCATCACAGAATAATGACATGAGACAAATTAAAACTGGGACTTTACCATATTTGTTGCTGCGTTTGAAACCAGAAAGCGATGCAATGTACTTCCATGTATAGTTCAGAACAATAAAAAGGTCAGACAAGATGATTTGTGATCAGTTTGATATTAAATTGCTGTTTGCACAAACAGCTTCACAACAAAAATATACTGTATGTACTAGGTATTTTTTAAAATATGATTGTGAAGGAAAAGCAGACAAGACGTGTGATATTTTTGTTTATGGTGATTTAAACACAAGTAACTGAAAGGAAGAAGGATTAAGACACTAATTAAAGGAATTTGTCATCTGTTCAGTTATTAGACATTCCCACACCATGCGCTCATTACCAGTACTTTCAAAGATCACTGTAGGTATCCTGTGTCACTCCCGAAGGACGTGCACACACACACACACACACACACACACACACACACACACACACACAGCCCGCAGACATATGAGCTACTGGATAGGAGCCAGGTCTGTGCACAGTGTAATTTACATGACAGTCTGCAGCCACAATGGCTCTTTGTCTGCCCAAGTGAAACCAAAGCACCTTTACATCGCACGCAAGATAAACTTAGTCTGAGTTTGTCCATGCACGCCACCACTATCTGTCTGGAGGCTGGAGACTGTTGCTGTGGGAGGAAGGACACAGCTTTGCTCGAACAATCTTGTGACGAAACTTGCAAATTTCAACCACTGAAGGACGGTGCAACTTGTTATGATGTTCATCTACACACCATACAGTTTCAATTTGTTTGTCAGCACTTTAAAACCTGAATGTAAATAGACAACAGCTGATATAACTTGTTCTTCTGCACCTTAGAGCTCCATTGGGCTAAAAATAAAAGACATAAATACACATAAAGTGAGGCCCAATGTTGCTCTGGGTGATCAGATCCTTCATTACCGTAAAGAAGGACACTAGTTCATTTAAAAGCAATCCTACATGCAGTGTCTTGCTGTTGGAACAGATTAGATACATTTACTATAAAATAGATTAGTAGATTCCCTAATAGATGCACTTAAACTATCTAAATCTACCTACAATTTTAAAAAACATATTATACATGTGTTAAGATTGACTGTTTGCTTTGCACATTTTGTGCAGACCGTGCTGCACCTTGTCTGCATCACTCACCAGAACCATGGCTATCATTATATTTGGATTAGATTAGATTAAACCTTATTGTCCTCATGCAGACATGTAAGTAGTTCAGGCCAATAAAATGCATTCAGGATCTAATCAGAAGTGCAAACGATGTAGCTCTGTGCAGGTAAAATTAAATTAAACTATTACAACGGGTTAAATTATAGCTACAATATAAATGTAAACTGTGCAATAAAACAACTCAATAATAGCTTCTGAGTCTCTAGCTGTTGCTTCTGCTACTAACCAAGTCCACTGGTTTATATATCTGTTTTGTTTTACAAAAACTTAGAAATACAAGTTAGGCAATTATGCAGTGTTTTTTTTTTATTAACAGCACCATTCAGACCCAATATTTTAGCTTACGAAATGTGCTCTAATCACGAATTGACAGCATCATGTGATTCGGTAACATCATGCTCAACCCTTGAACACATGAACTGATGTATCTGGAGCATGTTTCCAGTCTGCAGGAACCAGCAGGTGTTTCCACTGGAGAACATTTCAGTGCTGCAGTTTACTCTAACAACATGTTGTGTTGTTACAATAAACTGCACCATTAGACATCCGGCACTGTTTATCCGTACCTGTATTTACTTAAGTAAATTACGTCACCTCAAGTAAAATGGTGATATTCAAACGTATCCCTGGTTTGCAGAAATGTGATATACAAAAAGGACGTTTCCCTCTGGAGACTGGGCTGGAGATGAAAGACATAAAGACATTAGGCATACGTGTGGATTAATTACACAATGTCATGTGGCGGCCTGATGAGAGGAACTGAAAGAGGGGCAGGGTTTATATTCCTGTCCACTGTCACACCCTCAACTAACCACACATCTGGTTTTGGATTGTTTGATCCACATATGCCTACACACACACACACACACACACTCACACACACCCACCCAAAGGGCTGCATCCGAAACCGCCTACTTCTCGCCTACGTGGTAAAAACAAATAAGGGATCCATATCTGGAATGTTGTACGTGAGAACAAGTACGTGAACAGTACCCAGATGGTTTACTATATCCACTTATATTTTGCTGTGTGCAAGCGAACCACATTACACTGTCCTAGAAGTCATATATATATATATATATATATATATATATATATATATATTAGGATATATATTAGGATCTTAGGATTTGATTTATATCATAAGATGTGATATTCTCTATTGTAGAATTTAACCAATTATGTAAATTCTGCTGAAATTGTTTTATATTCATTTTAACAACATGTGAGTTGGTATAAATTTTGTATAAATTTGATTTCCAGACCTGGACATTTCCTTTTCTAAATTCCATGATAATTCCATGTCCATCGTGACTGCAGGAAGCTCCTACCAGGGATTTATAGTATTGATAATGGTGGTAAAGCTGTTCATTCATGTTTACCCTTTTATATATCAACATGTACAGTTACCATGGCATCAAATAACAGGGATTCACATGTAAACAAGAAAACTTAGTGTTGTCATGGTGACATGCTTTAAAGTAAACAATTCATTCATCAGGTTCATAACAGAGCAGATTCCACACAGAGAAAAGCATTTGTTGGATTCACAACAAGATCGCTAATTAATGAGTTGGAATATTTTTTTAAGACAAACAGCAAGAGTTTATGTTGATTTGCACATTTGGATTTGAAGCCGCAATGGTGAGATGTTTGGAAATTAATAAAAAGAGCCTGTTAAAACTTACTGAACATTATATGTTTCAAAGATAGTGTCTCATGAGTCAGAAATAAAAAAAGAGTATATTCATTACTAAACATGGAAAACATGTGAATATCTGGCTGAATAAATACCCTAGATTAAAAGTAATAGTAATCGGATAGGATAGGATGTGAAATTGTGTTTTATTTACTTATTTCTTCTTTATTTCTAGTAGATTTCTATATTTTACTTCCTCGACTTTCTAAAAGTTTTTTTTCCTCCTTTTTCTCTGAAGCTGCATGTTTAGCTCATCCATGTCATGGTGACACAGACTCTTTTGGATTAATTAACAGTAGTATACAACAGGTCATTGCCCCTCAAACACCAGCTGATGATGTGTACTGTGTAAATACACAGAAGTACAGCAGGGAACACATACACACACATACACACACACACACACACTCTTACTGTACTTTCCTGTTGTTTTCTGTCTGTATGTCTATTCCTTCATCACCTTGTACACTTGTAAATCCACATTAAAGAATTTCTTTCTGTTTGTTTGTGCATCCTGCTGCTTTCTTTTGTCCTTTTTAATGAATCATTGTGTACGTGCTGCAGCAGCTCATGTACCTGCTCTAAAATCTGGAAGTGTGCTGGCAAACATCAACATATCAACACACACACACACACACGCAAAGAGCCAAACTAAATATTACCTCAGCGGTGTGACTTTCATCAGTGTGCTGCTGCTGTCATCTGGTTTCATCATGTTGTACACACACATCATGAAGTCATTTTAAACTTCTGAGCCCCGGATGCTCAGCACTTTGGGGAACTACGAGCAGCATTTCTAGAGATTTGTGGTTCACCATTTATGTTACATGAAAGGAAACATAGCCACGCTGTGAAAGAAAAATTAGCTACTGGATTTGCCTCTTTCTGTTAACACTAGGAATGCAACATTTATAGATTTTGATGCTGCAATAGTCTGAGAATAAATTAAATTATCAGCAGTATGATGAATAATACATTTCACTACACTACTTATATATAAAATCACTGCATTCTTCATCGATTTTAAAGTAGCTTTTTATTGCTGCCTTTTGAAACTTTAGTTAGACATGCATTAGTGATGTTTAATATCTAAATAAATGTTTTTTTAAGTATGATTATAATATACTATATATGAAGGCATAAGGTCTTTTATAAAGTGCATTTAACAGGAACATTAAATGCACGATTATATAACGTTACAGTGAAAACTGGTTACTTGCTGCATAGTAGAGTGTGTGGCTAGTTTCAGAAGGAATGGGTTCCAAAAAACGCTCAGAGTGAGAAATTCATGCTTATTCAGAGTTTTATGAATCTGCTTCATAAATGCTCGGAAATAAGAGGAAAAAGGAGACAGGAAACGTGACAGCGAAAACTCACAATCCCGATGAGAGGCTAAGCTGAACACTCACACAGACACATATATGAGGCCGAAAACAGCCAAAACCCATTTGGAGAAATTGGGCTGTCAGTGCAAATTTGACAGTGTGATAACCGCTTGAAAAAGTTTTCATTCATTTCAAGTACAGTGACCTCCTAAAAACTCAGGTCATCCACAAGTCTGTCGCAACATTCATTTCGTTGGACTCAATTTGTACCCATTCATCGTTCTTCCTGTTTTTCTACTGTGTTGACTTCAAATCAACTCATGCTGCCAGTGAATTTTATTATATGCAATATTAAAGGTCACTTTCTTCTTTCACTAATTTGAGAGAACTTCAAAACGTTTTATCTCACCACCAGGACTCTTAAATCGGGCTATGAGTTTCTAGCTAAGAGTTTCCTCTCAAACGCGCCCACAAAGCTGTTGGGACCAACTTTTAGAAAAAGGAACTGAGAGAACTCTGAAACCCAGAGAAAGGGCGGCGTTGTTGCTGCTGCTACAGATGATGTCACGTTTTATTAAAACGCCTTTTGGGGTTTCATGTTGTTTGGAGTCTTGCTTGTTGATTTAAAATGAATCACACTTTTTTGAGTGAAAATCATACTATAATATGACTTTTTTGCGCGACATAGTATAGTATGACCTTTTTGGCGACATACTATAGTATGACCTTTTTTGAGCGACATAGTATAGTATGACCTTTTTTGCGCGACATAGTATAGTATGACCTTTTTGGCGACATACTATAGTATGACCTTTTTTGAGCCACATAGTATAGTATGACCTTTTTTGAGCGACATAGTATAGTATGACCTTTTTTGAGCCACATAGTATAGTATGACCTTTTTTGAGCGACATAGTATAGTATGACCTTTTTTGAGCCACATAGTACTAGTATGACCTTTTTTGAGCCACATAGTATAGTATGAACTTTTTAGAGCCACATACTATAGTATGACCTTTTTTTAATGGAAGGGATGATCCACAGCTGAGAACACAAAGACAAGCATTAACAATTCTCATGTTTGATCTAAATCACAGTCTCATATGACCTTCAAAATAATGAGACTTATAATTCTTGTCACATTAAATTAAGAATTTAATTATTTTTTTTCTTTTACCCAAAGTGACATACATCCATCAAGTAAATGTTTCTCTGCTGAGTGCGAGTCTGCTATGAAAAAAGAAGAATGAAAATGAAATCCCATGTTCAACCCAACAGGGGGGAGATGACGTCGCCGGGACGGAGCCTGTGGTTTGTGTTTGCAGCCTGTGGTTTTTTCCCAACTTCTCCACACAGCCCCCTGAGAGCCTTCCGCACCACCACCATGTGGGAAAATAACAGAAACTCACGACCGTTCCCTTCTGATTTCTGTATTTCCCTCGGAACTGGATGTGGATTGCTGTAAGTTTCCTAAGGAGTGCCTGTGTTGTTACGGCTGTGGCCTCATCATGTTATAATAATCATCAATTATAACACAGAAACCATACTACACAAGACTGTACTGACCGATGCTACCATACATGGTGTATTAAGTAGGTAATGTTTACTCAGGGTTCCTAGGAAGAGATGCTTTGAATTCCTGAATAAAGCACAAAGGTCAGCGTTCATCAAGCGTGTCATGACTCACTTCCGATGAGACACAGGCCTGTCGTCACCTCCTGTAAATGCAGTGTCGCTTTTCTGTCGCACCTGTCACATATTCACTATTCAGGTGTGTAGGCTTTATTTTTTACGAATAACAGCTCATTCAAATAAAACTAGGAATGTTAATAACACCATTATATTGTTGTTTGTGTGTGTTTGTAGGTACGTGTGTGTGTGTGTGTGTGTGTGTGTGTGTGTGTGTGTGTGTGTGTGTGTGTGTGTGCTGACCCAGTTTCTCTGCTGTGGGTTGGCATCACCCGGGAGCAGCAGCCAAACACACAGAGAGTCATTCACACCTCTGCAAACACTCACAAACCAAACCAACCTGATTGTGTTTGAATCTGTGCAACTATGCTAGTGAGCTACCCAAGAAACCTTCTGTGTGTGTGTGTGTGTGTGAGTTTGGCCTAAATCCTAAAGCCCTAATTGGTGCAATTTAATCCTCAAAGATGCAGTTTGACTCGTTCATGCATGGCATCCGACCCATGTTTGCAAGAACATGTGCGCAAGTTCACACAAACATGCACACACACACACGTACATGCACACACACAGTGATTTCTGTGTGAAATATGATGCTGATTACAAAATGTGTGTGTGTGTGTGTGTGTGTGTGTGTGTGTGTGTGTGTGTGTGTGTGTGTGTGTGTGTGTGTGTGTGTGTGTGTTTGTGTGTGTCTCTGCCAAGTCTTTGCATATTCATGGTGGAATTTATAGGGGAAGAACATGCAAATGATGCAGGAGGATCAAATAAAAGTGTGTTTTTTATTAAACACTAATATACTAAGGTCTTTCTTTGTGAACTTTACCAGTCTGAAGACTCAAAAGTAAGGTGATTTTCTGTAAGCTTCAATATATCATATATTTGATATCTTAATTTCGTTCTCCGGCCTTCTTGTCTCTCTCTCTCTCTCTCTCTTTCTCTCCTCTGACCCTGCTGCTCTGACCTCCACGAGACTCCCACAGGCTTTGTTTATCGTTTGCTGTTTGTGTTCCTGCACTCTTCGACGTGTTAGTCACACCCATACACACCTCTCCATCCATGCGTTGCCTTACACCAATAACTGATTACACACCCCCATCTGTTCATCTACTGCAGGAAAGCTGAAATAAAAAGAGTACAGCTGAAGTTATGTTGAAACTTTGGGTAGGCCTACTTTTTCCATATTAAAGATCTATTCGTTATACTGTGGGCAATTTATCATATAAAAATAACTAATTATCCAAAACATAAGAAAGTAAAAAACTGTCCAGAACTAATTAGATAGAATAAAACCTTTAAAATGTTACTAGTTGGGTGGAATAAACCTTTAAAACTGCACTTTAATATATACAAATATATGTATTATCTATCTTATTTATCTTAAGTAAGTCTAAGTAAATTCTTATATATATAGATGACCGCTCTGATCATATAAATGAGCAAATTTAAATCTCTCACTCCAACTCTACTGACAGAATAAAGCACTAACAAGTTTCACATTAAAAATCTGTGTTTCTCTGACACTATTTGTCAAAATCAGGACGTCCAGATGTGGCTGAAAGCCCGAGCCGCTGCAAACATTAGCTCAGCTTGTTCCTGTAATATTGTAGCTTAAGGTCCAGATGTTTAGGGGGTTTTAAGTAGGGGCCCAATTATCTGCAGATGTCTTCTCCTCCTCTCCAAAGCAAACAGACCCACTGATCAAAGGCACAGATACTGAATAAATATATTTTTTTAATATTCAGGATCTGCTCAGCGCTCCTACCTGAACTAAGGATAATGACTGGTTAATAACTTGTCAATTTATGAGACAATCGAGTAAGGTGCCTGGTTAAAGTCACACACTTATGTAACTTAACATTTGTACAAGTACAAGTACACAACATTTATTTATTTTAATCTATAAAAGTTACATGATTATCACCTTATTAATTAAGCTTTCTTAATGCCGGCAAGGTATGCTTTAATAATAATTAATATAAATTGATGTGCATATCAAGAAATTCAATTAAAATGTAGCCAAATATAAAGAAAGACAGGAAGGGACTTCTAGGATCTTTAGTCCATTAAACCAGTCTAGAAGATCTGTGTCAAAACTGTATGTCAGATACGAGTTACATTCAATATAAAACAGTGATGATCAATTTTAATTACCTTACATTTGTTTAATTTAATTCCAGGTAAGTTTTAGGTTTGCACTATGAAATCAAAGGAGAGTTTAAGACAGGTTTAAAGTGGCCTAAAGTGACAATAGAATGTAAAAATTGTTTTGCCTGAGTCACCTTTTCTTTAATGTGACATAAGTGACTCACAACATTCTATGTATGTCCATAGTCATCTACTGTCAAGGTGTGTGTGTGTGTGTGTGTTTTCCTCGAGACTTGGAAAAAAACAACTTAAACCATTAGATATCGAGCCTTTAAGGTTATAGGGCCTTTGTCGTCATGGTTACAAATAGTCAAGGCCGGGGAATGAATTCAGCCACACTTATTGTGTTGAGTTTCTGCTGGGAGCAAACAGCAGCCTCCCGTGGCGACGACCTCCTCCCGCCGCAAACTCTGCGGCTCCAACGTCACGCCACGTCCTTCTTTGCTCAGGAGTCTGGTTTCCTGCGGCGGCTGGAGGGCTTTGTCACTTCAGCGTAAACAAATGTTGTTTTTGGACGGGTGCCGGAACCACTGCTTGCTAGACACGTCTCTCCTGCTGGTGTTCCAAACGCTAGCCGTCGCCATGACAGGCGCACGCCCAGAGGTAGACGTTTGCCGACATATCTCCGGAAACTGTTGCATCCACTTTTGAACAAATGGTAAAAGTTTATTTTTGCCACTGGTGACTTTAGCAGCTGGAATCGCTGCCTCCGAACACATGAACGACGCTCACATGTCGACTGTTAAACGTTTGACATTCATCATACCCACACAAACATAGACTGTCAACATTTTCCCTCTGGAGACTGGGTTGGAACTATGACAGGGGGGGGGAAAAAGAAAAAGAAAAAAGACGGAGGGGAAGTGAGATCATGAGAAGAAACACAAGACTGAGCGATAAACAAGGGGATCGCCGGCGGCGGGAGAGCAGAGAAGAAGGGGAGCAACTTTACAAGTGAGGAATGTGTTGTTATGGAAAAAGGAGGCCGGACCTCAGCTTACACAGCCTGTCATCAAAGCAGCTCCTCACACACACACACACTCGCCTTACTGCCCCTGAGTCTTTTTTTTATTGACCGCATTCATTCACTACACAATGAGCGGCCAGAAAAACACACACACACACGCACACTCTAGTTTTGCATGACTTTCTGTTGCTCATTTTGCTGATCTCAAACTGTGTGTTTTCCGCTGGCGCCTGCAACGTGCACTTTGCGGGCTCCTCTCCACGTGCCGCTGCATGTGCATGTGAGATGCATGCGCGTGCATCTTTGCCTTTTCGCACACGCGCCACAGTAAGTGTGTGTTTGTGCGCGTTATGCCCTCTGCCCCCTTGTTCTTGTGTTCTCTCGGGTTTTCAGGCTTGTCGTCATTGTGCCGCCTTTTGTGCGCGGCCGCTTTGTTCCCTGCCGGTTTGTTTCAGTGAAACGGCGGCTAATCCGGCGTACTGGTTCTGTGTCTCAACACAGAAGGAAAATATGAGCTGGGCTGGAGCTACATGAGCGCCAGAAGAGCCGAACAAAGAAGTGCTGGGGGCACTAATCTTCAGGACAAAGGGGGATGATCAACTACCAGCCCACCTGTTCTCCATGCACCAGATCTCACGGCTGTTTAAAGGACTCATCATTTGCTTTTTTGTGATTATCTGCATACTGTTTTGCAGTTTGGAAACCTACCTCTAACATGGTCATGGTTCCAAATGACGAGGTGAATATATGTGGAAATGCTCCCTGCACAGTTCACAGCCTGCTGTTGCTGTGTTTTTCTACTTTCCGGTCGACATGACGTCACGTTGCGTGTTCAGCTCTGCAATCTTTGTCGCCGAGGGTGTTCGACTGGTTGGTTCTGCCGTTGGCCTGGCCTGATAGAAAGCCTGCAAGCTATTTATTAATCTAACCATGTTTTATACCTGCTTATTCCTCACTAGGGTCACAGGGGTCAGCGGGAGCCAATCACAGTTTACTTTAGGCAACAGGCAGGAATACACCCCAGACAGGTCGCCTGTCTACCATGGGAAACACACACTATTCACTCACACACCATTCACTCACACACTCATACCTACAGGCACTTTAGAGTCTCCAATTAACCTCAGCCTTTTTTTTGGTCTGTGGGAGGAAGAGCCACACAGACACGGTTGTTATTTCAGTCTAAGAGGAATTCATTTTATTCGTTGTATTTAACAAACAAACTGTTTTTCATATCTTTCGTACATCAAATTTGTGAAATTCTGTGTTTCACCTGCATCACAGTGAACCATTTTTTTACATTAGACACATTAACAATTTGGCTGAATTTAATCATGGGAAAAAATGCTTTAGACCTATTCAACCATTTGATGGGATGTGTATCAACTAAATAGGACATTTAAAGGTTCTTTGAACAGTTGAATAGGCTAAACTGTCATGATTGGACACTATGTTGGCTTCCTGTTTTTTTGTTTCCCATTTGAAGCTGCTGCTCACACGCCCCATTTTCTATTTTGTAAATTCCTTAGTTATTTGTGATTTAATAAAGTGTTAGTCCATGTATTGTCTCCCTCCCTAATTATATGTTCATACCAGGACGACGCCCTAAGCAGTTGTTGTTTGTGATTCCAATGGGATGATATTTCGCGCTATATTTCCGGGCCTGAGTGATGTTCCCATGTCCGGCCCTGACTGAGCGGCTGTTGATGGGAGATTGATGAGTGAGACTAAGTGATGCTTTAATAAACCTGTCATCATCTGTCATTGGTTGGATAACATGTGAGGTTAAAGTGAGAGAAGATCGACATCTTGAGCGCTGACAATGTCAGATTAAAGTCATGTTTGAAAAGCCAGTTAAAGGCAAGCTTTCTTTTTTTTAGTGACAGTCAGATTACAGTTGAACACAGATTAAAACAACTTGTTGCACCAGAAACAAGTTACGGTTACATTACATAACATTAGAGTATCCATGAACATTAATACTGCATCATATAGACGCCATTTAAAATGATTAAACTGAATCAAGCAAGTCAATTTTAGAAAATTCTGCAACAGCTGTTCAATTCATGCAGGGTGTCATACTGAAAATCCTTGACATTATCTAGAGTAAAAATGAAACAGATGGGTACATATGAGCATGCGTGTGTGTAACTTATCATTCTATTTTCCAAAGTTCTCCCTGTATTTGTCTTAGCGGCACAATAATGTTTTATTGCCTTCAGTGATTTTATTTAGTTTGCTTTAGTTCGTTGTTTCTTCTCTTTAAGTCTGACTCTTTTCTTGTTGTCCTTGATACAAAACTCCCACTCCCACACTACTGTAACACAGTCACATTACATTGTCTCCTCCACACTGTGTCCTTGCATCACCACTAGTTCATATCCAGCTACATAACAACTACCATCACTTCAATCTGCAGTCGAGCACCTTTTTGTCCACAAATCCACCTTCTTTCATATTGGGGCTGGCTAGTATCTACCTGACATATGCATCCATTTGTTCTGCATGCAGCCACTCATAGGGGATGCATTGAAGTAGAAAATAAGGTCACCTTGGGTCTCATATGCCTCAATGCACGGTTTCCATTATGTACACTGTGAAAGAAAAGCGCCCTGGATAAACAGAGATGTCAGCTGATTTTGGTTGGACGCTGGCTGAGATGAAAAAACAAGCACCCTTCCAAAAATGTCACCCTGAAAATGTCACTTTTCTGTGTATACAGTAATTATTCTTGTATCAAAAATAACCGTGTTTTCTACATCTCAAGGTGAGGTTGACTTTTCACTTTGCTGTTTTCCCAATTCAGATCACACATTCATTGACTGCCTAGGATGAAGAGACAGCACACACACACACACACACACACATACACACACACACACATAACCAATGTTGGGTACAATAGGTTGAACTCTCGGTGGAGCGAAACCTTCACATTGACCTAGTTATTAAGGCCATGCCCCCACCCTCCTTATGCTGTTAGATTCACTGTTCTGTAATCACAGAATCACCATGAAATTCTTCTTTTTAGGAGACATATATGTTTGCAATATGTTCAGCATAGATGCAGCCAGTGATTTCGTAGGTACAGTAAACAGTCACATGGCTCACATAAGGAAAACTGGTCCCTGATTATTTAGTTTGTCATCAGCTCACTCTCAATAGTGAACGATGTACAAAGTTTTCAATGAAGTGACACTAAACTTGTAACATTCTTCTTTTTATATTTAGGTACGTATTAATTGAATTTATTGATATGCACAGTCCTTAAAACATTTACAATGTACATAAAAATGTTAATAAAGGTTTTTTCTGTTAAATAATATTTTTTCACAAAACATTTTGTGCCCTGCCCTTGTCACTGTAATTATTAGTTTTTATAGTAGAAGTACTGTACTTCTTTACAATATTGTGTCTTTAGTGCAAAATGAAAAATATATAAGACTGTGATTTTAGTTGCATTTACAGTATTAGATACTTAACTGTATTTTAATAATGTAACTCTTTGACTAATGTGATTTACTACAGTAATTCTTCACTACTGTGATTTATTGTAAAATATACAGCAATCTACTGTAATATTTTACATTTACAGTAACCTTACTGTGTTTAACACAGAAAATAACTGAAAGTTAGAAAAAGTTTTACAATGTAGAGAACATTTTCACAGGCCAGTTCTTTTCCTCTGAGCAGCGAGTCCTCCAACCTGCACACACGTTTGAAGTAAATATACACCTGGAATGTTTTTCCTGTGCGCCGCTCAAGGCCACCGCTTGTGTGGAGAGGACGGTGTCGTGACTGCAGCACGGACGAGATGAGATTGAACATCGACTGTTTGCTGACATAAAATAGACCGAACGCCGGTACCCTGGCGTGTGCCTTTTGGCCTGGGCGTGTGTGAGCGTACTGTATATGAGAACACAGATGAGGCTCTGTCTGGCCCAGCTGCTGCCGCGGCATCAAGGCCGGCGGGGGAACGCGGCCAGCCATTGAGCCCGGCCATCAAAAGGGAAAGAAGGGGGCTTGTTCGCCACGTAATGAGTTTCAACCCGGCGACCGACCTATAGGTTTTCATACAGAGCTTATTTTGTCCCCGTCCCGCCCTGGCACGCTCGACATCAAACATTTCTTCTTTCCCCCTTGCACCACTCCGCCCTCGTCGCTTCTATACGTGAATTCATCTCTCACGTTTCGGGTTTATTTTTCTGGCGTTAGCTACTGTTTACCTTGCTCTCTTGCGGCTGTTGAGGTGCATGTTTCTGCTCCACGGGGAGCGTGTGGACTATGATTAGTGCGGCAGGTTTGAGGTAAACAAGTGAGAATTTAGGTCAATTATTCTCAGTGTTACTCTCTGAAAAACACAGCTACAGAGGGTGGATTTCTATGGTAGCGAGGATACAGTAAATAGTCTCACTTTCCTGCAAGCACATCTGTGTGTACATATATCTCCCAACTGTTGTGTGCTAAAGTGACCTCTTGGAAACAAAAAATGTGTGATAAGGTGCCCTATAGGAGCCAAAACTTGTCCTAAAATGCCCCCATGGCAGCCAAAACACATGCAAAAGTGCCCTTTTGGGAGCTAAAAGCACGTTAAAGTGCCTAAACTGCCCTCATGGCAGCCAAAACGTGGTAAAGTGCCCCCTAGGAATCAAAACGCATGCTTAAGCATCCTCTAGTAGCCAATATTATGCTATTAACAATCTAAAAAAAAAAAGCATGATAAAGTTCCCTTTAGGAACCAAAATCCATGTTAAATGCTCTCCTCTGTGGCCTTTCACAAACCTGTGTGATAACACTGTGTAACAAGTACTTTTACTTTTGAAGCTTTGAGCACAATTTGCTGATTACACTGTATGTATTTTTACTTCAGTAACAGTTTTAATGTGGTACTGACAGCGTTTCTCCTGTTGCTCTATTATAGGATCTGAGTGGTTCCTCCACCACTGTGCACGTCCCGTGTATATTTACACAACGTATCTGTGTATAGACGTTGTCTTTTAACAGGTTTTCCTCTGACTAAGAGCTCAGGTATTTCCTCTGTAAAAGTCAGCCACAGCTGCCGTGTCACACATGCATGTGTGTTTGTGTTAACATGTCTGCAGGCCATCCTGCAGACTTTTTGCATAATTATTGCCTAGAAGAGCCGTAAACAGAAAGGCAGACCCCGGGTCGGCATTTTGTTTGGTCTAATGTACAAAAAGTCACCGTCTTCATGTGTTATGACTGAGCATGTTCTGTTATCTTCGAGTCCAAATTTAAAACACAGTATTTAAACAGGTGTATAATGTGGAAAAATGCACTTCTGCACATCTGGTCTGTATATTTGACATTTTGTAGACCACAACACTGTGTTTTCCTCACATTCCTGCCAAGATCCTGAATATAATCCAGAATATAACTACTTGAATTCCTTCATTTACATGTTCTGCATAATCATAAATTTTTTTCTTTTTTTTTTACCAGTGTTTTTCTTGTGTGTAGCAGCTATTTTTTTACAGGGATGGCTGAGGCAAAATATGGATTTCAATACTGAACGAAGAAAAGCAATTACAACCTTCCTTTAAACATACATCACAAAGTCTGGGAACTTTGGGAGGATGAAAAAAAGGAAGTGCTAAGAGGAAATGTACAACAGGAACATATACGTGGGACAAGAATAAGAAGAAATTAAACTTGTTAATATATTTAAATCTTTATTCAGAAATAATTTAGCACAAAACACTAAAACTACACTTTTAAAAGTGTGTTCACACTAATTATAGAACATTTATACCTTGATATTTGCCTATGTAAATTTTGTCTTTACTTGTTGCAGAAATGGTCACATGTTTGGTGTCTCTTCACAGAGAATTGGCCTAATGAGGTTCTTTTTCACCCCGGCCACCAAAGATGTGACAGTTTCTCACGAGAAACAAGACGCCGTATTTTGTGTGAAATCTCCTCTCCCTCTCTTTCCCTGTCATGTACAGGACAATGGAGACCCCCCGGGGACAGGAAAGGGAGAAGCTTGAAATCCAGGTCATTCGTCGACGGTGACTTTGAGCACACGGGGACATTTGATCTGCGGCCGCTGCCTCCTCCACATGTTGACTTCCTCCCCGCAGCCTCTCCCACACAGGAGTGCAGAAGCGAGTCGCCCCGTCGCCACGGTGACATCGCCACGTTCGGTATCTACCTGCAACTTTTATCTTGCAACCTGCGGGCCAGAGACGTGTCACGGTACTTTTTGCAACAGACATTTTACAGTGTGCTTCAGTCACAGAATTCTAGACTAAAAATATATAAGGTTAAATAAACGAAGCAAAAATGGATTACAATATAAAACAAAGCACAATGAGAAACAGACCAAACTAAAACAAACTAAAATATACTACAATGACGGTGGTCTACAAAAAGGCTTTCCTGTAAAGATGTGTTTTTATAAGTCACTAGAAGGGATAGTTGGTATCTGGAGACCATAATTTCCCATATCCCTCCGGTGTTGAGTGTTTTAGTGAATTCCCTCCAACCAAAATTTTCAATATAATGGAACAGGGTAGATTTAGTAGAAAAAACCTTTTTAGCTTTGTGAGAATCTGAATCACTGGTAGGAAGCTCAGTGTTAGTATGTCGCACCATGTATCATGTTTCCCATTTCATTTATTCCTATATGTACATTTCAGTCTCCTACTGGTTAACAAGTCATCTATAAGTTGCTTCCCGATCCATTTCCCCGTTTCCTCATTTTAATCACTAACTTTCATATGGAGACAGCTCAGGGTTTTTCCAGCTCCGTTCACCTTGCCTACGTTGCCTTGTTTGCTGTCTGTCATGGTTTAAACTACAGTGACCCAGACTCAGTTGCAACACAACAGCACACAGATGACAATAGAATAAATCAGGAATAAAGTTGAGGGAATGAAACACATGAATTTTTCAGAAGTGTATCTTGGGAACTAGAAGCCAGGGAGTGGCAGCAGGGGGGGGGTGATGGGAAATTGAAGGAAGAGAGAGAGTCCAGATGTCGTTTGCAGGTGTCACGGGGGAGAAGATCCAAACAGATAGAGAGCGTGGGATAATTCTAGAAGACAATGACTCAGAGGAGCAAAGTGAGGCAGGGAAGTCCTGGAGATGAACCCACAGATATGAAGTAAAGTGTACTTTCAGTAGTGGAAGAGGTCGCTTGTTAGGCCTGACTCATGGACCCCCCACACCCATAAGTTTGAACCGTGACCTGACGTTGTTGTGTTGGTCTGGGCGAGGCACTGTATTTGTTTCCCATTTACAGAGTGTGTGGGTGTGGTTGTGTGTATGTCTGGTGACATCAGACTCCTGTTTTTTATCACGCGGAACTGACAGCTTGCAGCCAGTGAGGAGTTATTCTCTGAATTTTACAGAAAGTGTTTTTGGCCAGAATCACGTACTGTACCTTTAATAACCAGCACTGCTACATTAGCAGCATTTCAATGGACAAATGTGCATAACATATAACAAAGACTTTAAGGATTTTTCTCCCTCTGAAAATTCCATAAACAATCTCCACATCTTCTTAAAGGTGGAGTATTCACCCTTAATTATGAACATATGTTTTTCAAAAGCAAGTGAGTAGAGAAGATCATGAAGCCAGCGCCAGACTGCTGCAGTTCCAAGATGCGACTTGAGAATGTTTCCCTTGTAAAACTGATATGTTTTGAACAACGAAGATTTGGACACACACACACACACGCACACACACAACACTCGTTTAGTAGTACATAATTCATTGTTGGTTTGGCTTTGCCTGTGAGATTTTCTCACAGTGGGAGAAATGTAGAAGATCATCCACTTTATCCATTAAGTGTAGTAATAGAAGATTAAACTAAAACGTTCTGAAAGAAACGGACCGTTGTCCAAACCAAAAGGTTTTATTGTGTTATCCAAAACATGAGGCCTGCGGATAAAGCCGTGTATCCTCACACTATTAAAATAATGACCTAAGTTTTTGGAAAAACACAAAAATCTTAGAGATTAATTAATTTTGCATCCTGAGATGTGGCAAATATACAATGAAATTTCAATTTCAGTGCCAACATTTTGGCAGTTTATGTTGATGCCTGTTGTTGAAGTTTCATCATTCCACCACTGAAAGGATAGTCATGAAACTTATTTTCTTTCTTCATATTTGACTATATACTTTATTTTAATTTATTATATGCATGGCACTTTATAATAACATGCACTAGCACTTTAGGAGGGCATCATACAATCTTACATTAGCATTTTTTTAAATGGGTGCAATACATATTCATTTTTATTTGAATATATAATAATAATATTAATAAATATTATTAAAAATGGAATCTGGAGAATGGACGTCATTCTCTTCATTTAGGCAGTTGTCCTATCATCCATGAATGCAACTATTGAGGTGATTTTACCAAAGATGGTCAGCATCCTAAAGAAATGATCTTGGCCAAAAATTCCATTTTGTCAAAAAAAAACGACATAGACCCTTATTTTAATAGGGTGACGATAGATAATTGTATTTATGATGTGAATAGAAATGTTCGGTCAAGCAGCTGATTATCTCACATGTGGGACATCACACAGAATCCCTAAAAGCAGCACTTAATTATGAGTCAGTTGCTGTGATTGTTGGGTCGGGTCGTGCCTTTTTCTTCTTCTTCTTCTCGCTATTGTTTGACTTCATCCCCCCCCCCCCCCCCCCCCACAAACAAACCCTTTGATGCAGTTGCTAGGCAACCTCTGCTCCCTCTGTCTTTCTCTCCATCTCAGAGCAGCCAGCTCAGACGTTATGACAGACTGACTGAATGATGTAAGTCGGCTGTAACTGAGTTGGCATTCAGCACGTTCGGCTGAGGTCAGATCTCGTGTTGGTCCTTTTTGATCGCTTTTCTATCTTTAACACGTATTTGACATAAATCGTATTACCTACTTATAATATTGTGTCAGCAGGCTTTTTGTGTCTCCCTCTTATCATTGAACTGAATGATAACAGGTGAACAATGAGCAGAGTGAAAATATTGAACTATTTAATCATAATAGGTTGGAGTAATCGCTTCATTTAAATTATTTGGTAAAATGTTTCCATTGTTCTATATGGAAATGGAAATATATTATATTACACTATATATGCTATTCCTACTGATATTGTAGACCATAAGTGTTAAACTTATTTTAGTTCCTGAGTCACATAAAAACTAATTTGAATTTATGTACATCGGATCAGTACAACTGATCTATAATAACTATAATATAACCCTGTATAAATAACAATGCCTTCCAAATTTAACTCTTTATATCTTATATTCTTTGAGCACTGAAAGCTGCTGTGAATACAACAAGCGCCACCGCTTCACATTTCTGGGAAGAAATAGAAACTGGTCCATTTTGGAGATTTTTTTTGGTGGACCTATTATGGCCCTCGGGCCGCATATTTGACTTCCCCACTGCAGACGATAAAGCTGACGGTGCCACCCCAAGATTTTCGGGAGGTGTTGATTCAAGTTGGCGTCCAACATTGTAACCTTCAAGCAGGATTTACAGCTCAGGCCTCCGGAGGGAAACGTTGAAAGTTTACTTTTCTGAAAAGTCAGATGTGGTGACGTTACCCTGACCACATTTCTCATAAGTCTGGTTTTTCTTGGGCGGGGGGAGGAGGAGGAGGAGGGTTTGGTGGAAGAATTTTTTTGTGCTTAAAACTAACCACTGCTGGTGTTTTTTAAAGACTTGATATGATACATGTTGACTTTTATGATATCTGCAGATCTTGCCATGGGTTCCCTCTGGAAACGGGCTTGTGATTCCTGTGTGGTCTCCGCTATTAGAACGCTTGTGTTTTAGCCACAATGGCCTCATCCGATTAAGTGGCAACATTGATGTTTATATTTCAACAAGAACTTAGGTTGCGTCGGTGCTTCATTATAATGTCGACTGTTTCTGCTCAAATATTTTGATCGCCTTGGCTTTTGTCTCTTCTGAGTTCTCACTCTGGTTTGTTTGTGGATAGGTCGTATTGGAAAGGTCAGAACACCCACACACAAATAAAATGTCCATTTAAATCCATTAACAAGCAACAGGGGAAAAACTGAATAAATATATAAACACAAGGCAGCCAGGGCTCTCAAGTGTGAGACAAAAGTAAACTCGCATACCTCACCAGCAGCCAACACTGCCACAAAGCTCCTAGATAATCCAACAGCAGTAAATAAGTAAATGAGAAAGTAAAGAGTTTTCCAAGAAGGTTAGAATTAACCGTTTTGGCATTTGTCTCAATTTGGTATCATTACATTTGAATAAGTCCTCTGTTTTAAACAAAGTATTTAACTTAATAATTTTTTTTACATATTT
This sequence comes from Eupleurogrammus muticus, assembly GCA_036785175.1. Lineage (NCBI taxonomy): Eukaryota > Metazoa > Chordata > Actinopteri > Scombriformes > Trichiuridae > Eupleurogrammus > Eupleurogrammus muticus. Next base: position 10,396,859 of record JAYKQN010000001.1, read on the forward strand.
TATCATATTTCATTGTTTGCTGCAACATTTACTTTGTTAAATGTTTGTTTGCATGTACTCTATGTGAAGTATCTTGAGCTGCATCTGTGAGAAGTGCTACACAAAAATAGGTTCACACTATCACTGTGCTTATTAGTAAGAAGCTTGTACATATTGCATATAAGGATGTAAATGATCAGATATCAAATCAGATATTTACTTTTACTTTTTAAACTATAACATATCATAATTAGTTTCATTCAAATAAATCTACATAGATGGTGATAGTGGAGCCATTTAGAGATAATTTGGGTATATTAATAGTAAACGTAGTGCATTAAATTGTTTTGCATATTTCACACAATGAAAAAAGTGTGTAAAAAAGTTTGTATGTAAAATATTAAAAACTTCATCTGAAAAGTAAAGCTGCCATAAACTAATCAAATCACTTTTGTCAATCTCACAGTTTTTAAATTCTTGGTAGTATTTGTCTGTAATTTCCTGAAGGGGCTCATATTAAAAAATATCCAAGGTACAAATACCTCAAACTAATCAGGCACAGTATTTGAGTAAATGGGGGCTACTGAGTTACTTTCCAACACTAAATACAGTCCATAATGTGACTGGAGCGCGCCCCTGAGCTGTGTGAAGTAGACTGAAATTAACTACGCAACTTCCGGTAAAGCGCTTCAGAATAAAGGTTTGGATAAACATCAATTGTCTTGAAACAGCATAGTAAAAAAAAAAAGTTAAATCTAAATTTAATGTCCCCATTCAAGTAAGCCTACATTCATGACGGCCATGATGACCCACCCCCTAATTTCCTTTTATTTGTTTATTTATTCTCTACGCTTTTATTATTCATTCGCTAGTTTTAACATCGCCCAATATCTTTGCTTATTTTGACGTGTCATTGCATTGTTTCATGTTTCTGTACCGCAATAAATCTTGGAAGGGAAAATAGTTTTTTTTTTTATTTTGAAAGCAGAATCGGTGTGTTTCCGGTGTGCGTGGCGCTTGACGCAGCGGGGTTGGAGCTCCTGTTCTCAGCCTGCAGCGGCCGACAATAAACGCCAGGGCTCGGCGGACTAATTGATCCCGGGTGTCGCTAATCGTTCCGGAAGATGGTGGCGAAGCAGAGGATCCGCATGGCCAACGAGAAACACAGCAAGAACATCACGCAGCGAGGAAACGTGGCCAAGACGCTGGTGAGCCCCCTGACAGCATGACATTAGCCCAGATGCTGACGATCAGCCCCGCATGGACGCAGCAGGATGATGATGATGATGGTGATGATGATGGAGATGAAGATAAGGTTGTAATGTTCGCTCGCATCACATGCATAAGTGAAGATTTCCTAGGAAGGGGAGGTTTTTTTTGGGCTAGGGGGGCATGTGCAATATTTAGAACATGTGCATTTGTCTCCCCCAATAAACACATGAAAGAAGCAGAGCTTTTATTTTGAAAAAATATATAATATATATGTATTAAAAAATATTAAGTCATGTATATGTGTCTTGATTCGGCAGGGATCTTATGAAATGAGAAAAGTTGATCTATAGGGGAATGAATATTAATATTTAATAATAATTCCACTTGTTTCAGTTTGTCAAATAGGTTGTTGTTTTTTTTGTTCTGTTTGATTTTTATGCATTTTTTCCTGCTGAATTATGTATATCCTGCATGACTCAAAATTAAAGGAATTAAATTTAAAGGATTCGTCGATTAAATCAACTTACCAAAAGAAATCAGTGTTAAAATAGTTAGTAGTTGAGTAGTTTATGAGTAGAAGAACTGTTGGTTCTACTACTGTGAGGAATTTCTTAAGTCAAAGACAACTCTAGAAAAGGTAGTTTGGTGCATGAAAATTCACCAGGATGCAATAAAAAAAGAGTTCGATGCTCCAAGTGTCCTGTAGAAGGAATACCCCCCTCCCACCCCATCCCCCATGTTCTAACACCTACAGGTGTTTGGAGCAGTTGGATCTGTGTTTATTGACATTTTATTAGAAATACAACTATAAAATGTTAATAATAGTGTTATAAACATAGGTATTGTTAAGACATTTATTAGAACTTGTAAGAAACACCAACTCAAATTTAATATCAAACATATTCTATCTTTTACTCCCCTTATTAATTCATTTCATTCAGAATCGTATGGACATTGGGTTGTGATGCAGACAATTTGTAATCTGTGGGACTAGTGCTTGCTCCCTAAATCCTAGACCGATGCCTCGCACTCATCCTTTTCCCCACATGCCCCGAACGGCGTGAAAATCTGTTAACGCTGCAACGTTCAGTTTTATAATTAGACACTTGTTGTTTTGTGGTTGGTTTTAATGACTTGTCGTCTCGTCTTGTTATTTCTGAGGATAACTGGAGGTGGCAGCTTTAAAGGGAAAGAGCGATACAGCATAAAGCAGCCAAGGGTACCTCTTAGTAAAGCCCCACACGCTCAAGCAGTTTTACCCATTGCTCGGCAGCGTCTGTCCCTTTCCTGTTGCAGCTTATGTAGTGTGTGTGTGTGTGTGTGTGTGTGTGTGTGTGTGTGTGTTTCTTTCACATAGCGACCACAAGAGGAGAAGTATCCTGTGGGGCCCTGGCTGCTCGCCCTCTTTGTATTTGTTGTGTGTGGATCAGGTACGTTCCTCACACGTATGACATGATGTCTCCAGAGGCATGAAAGCTGCAATATGGTGAAGAAAACTTGAACGGCACAAAGATTATGACACATACACTGCAGGAGTGTATCAAAAGTGTAGGAAAAATACAGTAAAAGGGCAAAAACAATCTGTCTATAGAATGACAACTCTCTTGTACGGAATTAGGGTAAAACAGTTTCAGAGCTTTTTACACTTTACAATAATATATGTAGATATGATAGAAAACTCTGTAAATGCATTAAAAGCATTCTTCTGGGTTTGATATATTTACTTCAACTGTAAGTTTTTTTTGTCTGTTTTATAAATATTCATGAACGTCTCTTCTGATTTTCAATCGGAGAATTGGGGGGGAAAAGTGTGCGTGATGGTGGGTGCAGGTGGGCTGTGCAAGGAGCCTGTACATTTGGAGGGAGCTACTGTATGACATCACCAAGTATAGGATAGTGCAAATGAGGCGTGAAATGAACACCACGCGTCACCATGTCGTTCCCAGCCAGAAAGCTAATAGGCGTATTTGCCAAAACGTCTTCTAACTAAACACCATTACCCTTTATGTTTGTTTGTTTAGATGGCATCGCTCTGCCTCACGCCACACGCCATCCATTTCTATTTGCATAATATCTGCTGCATGTTCTGTTTCTGTGGAGCTGAACCGGTCCGTGTCCTCTCAGCTATATTTCAGATCATTCAGAGCATCCGTATGGGGATGTGATCCAGAAAGAGCCTCGAGACCCCCGCTCCCTCCCTCATGCCCTCACTGAGCCTGCCTAACTGGCGCCTGCACACCACCACCCCACCCCCCCGGCCCCTCGCCCCCTCCCTGGAGGCCCGGAAGCCACGGATCCAGCAGACCTCGGAGACAGAAGCTTTACCTGACCTGCCCCGACCCCCCAATCAGCGTTTACATGTGTTGCAGTCTGTGGTGTCGACAGCTTTTCTATGGACAGTCTAAAACCACGCAGCTGGAGAACCTGTTTCATTACTTGGCTCATACCTCTCTTTCTGTGTGTGTGTGTGTGTGTGTGTGTGTGTGTGTGTGGCCAGAGTGCCATACCCGATTAAGTATTCATCTGCGTTATGTGAGCAGAATGTGTTTTTTTTCATATAAATTCAGTTTTGTAGACTGTGTTGATCTTTCATACATGCTTCACACACACACTCACACGTAGTCACACAGACAAACACACACTCTAAACACACCACATATAGTCACACACACATATACACACACACACACTTACACACAGTGCTGTTTTGATTGCTGCTGGTGAAAAATAGTGCATATGCTGTGAAAAAAACAAACAGAGTTGTAACTTAATTTCTGTCATATTGTCTGTATGTGGATCGCTCTGCAGCAGCCACACGTGTACAGGAAAAGTCTGCGGGAAAGAACGCATCAGTTACGAGTCGTGTCCCCTGTTCAGTCTGTACAAGGCCGCACAGTTCGTTTTTCCTAAGTTTCCTAGAGAGTTTTGTTGTTACAATACCTACAGTATTTCTAAACGAATGGATCAGTTGTTTGTACGTAAGTAGTAAGTTAGTACAGCAACTGGAACCCTCCTGTTTTGACAGAAGAGAAATAAATGGAACAAAAGCTTTACATGTGACCAAATGATAGGGGGTCACAAGCTTTATGCACCATCTGATTATTGTGCATTGAAAAAACAGGTTCTCTTACAACCCTCTGGAATCACTGATGATTTTATCTGACAAAACTTAGACCACTCATTGCTTTCCACTTTTGATATAAGAGGTTTCTTGAACCAAAGAGATCCTAGGTCCTAGCAATCAAATACACAAATAAATCTACTTTTAGTCAGGTGGCCTGAAACTCTGTCTAACTTAGTTAACTTAGTTTTTAAAAGCAGAGGAAGCCCCTAGTAAACCGAACTTGTATTCAACCGCCAATTGTTACTAGAAACGTCATTCTTCATATACACTGTTGACCTGTATGCTTGCCTCTAGACAAACTACTGCACATATTTGCACATTGAAAGTGTGATAACTGAACAGTCTCTATATTTTATTTGTAATTGGTGCCAAAATAAAGCCTTACCAATCTTTTTCTTTTTGTTACTGGTTCAGCCAGGTGTGTTGTGCAGTCACTTCTTTTCGAGGCGTTACCAACAATGATGAATGAGACCGACCACCCTCTTATCTGCAGCCATCTAGGTCAACACTCACGGAGCACATCATTAGGCGCATCTGATTGCAAGGCAAAGGCTCCGCCATAAATTTTACTTTTACAAAGCTTTCGGGTTTTTTGCTGACCTCATCAGAAAGGCGATATTCTGCTTTGTTTTTTATATAGGTCATGCAGCCTTTGTAATGTGTTCCTAACCCACAAGCTTCCTTCTGTACTTTATAATATATATATATATATATATATATATATATATATATATATATATATATACACACACATATACACACAAACACACAGGAAATTTGATGCTAAAAAGAAGTCATGTAAATTTCTATACATTATATATATACACATTTATACACAGTTTGAAATTTTTAAATGCATAATAATGATTAAACTCTGTTGATACTGAGACTATAACTATAGCTAACTATAACTGTCCCATCAAAACCTATATATGTCATATTGCTAGTGGACTAACAGGTGGATTAACAGCCAATATGAAGCAAGGCGTGGCTATGTTGGTCAGGAAGGATGAAAAAGGAAAGGAACAGTCACCAGATGGATATTCTTCCTTAAGCATGTTTATTGAAAGTTGTGAAGTGCAGCTGTCAAGTGCAATTCGTGGTACTGTAGGTATGTTACAATTTCTCATCCGGTCTTTGCGGAAACATGCACAGAACGTGAGCATACAACTGATACACAGAATGTAAATGGGGAAAAAAACATCTCCAGTTTGTATTTGTAAGGTTTTGTTGTTTTTTTTTCGTTGTGTGTGCTTTAAAGGTTGAAGATATTGTTCATCCAGAAGAAGTACTTCAGTCAAAAATAAAAAAGAAATTATAAAAAGGTGCAATACGTCAGAAAAACAACAACAAAAAAAAATAGAGCCAAGTGAAAATGGTTTTACAGTCAGAGTTGATGTAGCAGGCGGGGATATAGATAACGTTGTTGGCTGTGTTGTCAGTTAAATAACCTTAACTCCTTGTCAATCCACAATTCTGGAATTACAGCATTAAAAATAGACAACGCAGACCGAGCGAGTCTAGCACGTTTCCTCGCTTCAATCTGTGTGACCTAGATAGCATCCGTTTTTTTTCTCCCACTCTTCTCCTCCTCACTATTTTACATGTTACTTACACTATACAGAAATATACATCGTTTTCTGCCCATCAAACTTTAAGGAAAAAAAAATTTAAAAAAGAAAGAAAAAAAAGAAAATGCAGCTTAGCTCAATGTCTCTCAACCCCGTCTGGTTTAAATTACATGCCACTGCAGGGCTGAGAAAACAGCAACAATGAGCTTTGTCATGGGCAAAAATGAGGAGCTTGAAAGTGAAATACTGAAAATATAATATCATCATTTCCATAAGAAACCACGTTTTGTTCATCCCACCAACCCACAGTTGAAGTAACCTCATCAATGCTGCCAAGTGTTGTTCAAAATACCCACCCACCCCCTTCCCCCCCCAAGACTACCCCCCCCCCCCCCCCATTCCAGATGGGGACTTTGTCATGATAATAATTGCTCACATTCTTCATTTGTCACTCTGAGAAGGCTTTTTCTCCGCTTCGCTCTCTCAAATCTCTCTGCCTGGAACTTGTAGGATCTCGCCTCGAGAGAGAACCGCATTTATTTACATTACATCATTCAGCAAAAAAATGTAACAACCAACACAGTCCTCTGCCTCCTCCTACTCTTTCATCGCCATCATCATCAGTAAAATCGACATCACTTAAAATCCAGACACAGGCACAGTGATTTTTTTTTATCTAGTTAAGGATATTGTCGCCACTGATAAGCTGTTTTGTTCCTTCTTAGTAAGACATTCTAGTTGATATGTCCAAGGGTTATTTGGCAAATGTTCGGTGATTCTTCCTCCTCTGAAAACAAGACTCGTCACCCTTCAATGCCTGCGCTCTTCCCGCTAGCTGCATCCTTCTGAGGGATAAATATGTGCAAATTCTTGTCTTAACAGCAAAACCTTCTGCTGTAGAAGGCAAGGTTGAAGCTCTACTGCTGTAGCAGAACTTAAAAAGAAAAAAAAAGAAAAAAAAGTCAGTCAGTCTTTTTTGTGTCTGCGTAGACCAGGCTACGCCGAGGGGCCAGAGCTGTGCGATGCGGGCTGGGTGAGGGTGGCGGTGCTCGGGGGCCCTGGGGCGGCGGCTATAGGGGCGGCAGGAGGGGAGCCGGTCTGAACCTGGGCCTGGAACTGGGCCATCTGCTCCGGGCTGGCCAGCGTCTTCAACAGCGTGTTCTCCTGCTCCAGCTGGGAGTTGCGCTCGATCAGCTCCTTGATCTGCTCCTTCAGGACCTCCACCTCCTCCCGCACGGCGTACATCAGGTGACTCTTCACCAAGTCCTGAGACAGACGAAAATCAAGGTTCATGGCTGGAATGCGTCAACATCATCACATCAGCAACTGCTAGCATCGACCCAAATGAGAATGGGACACGATTAGGGATGCAGCAATTAACCACTTTTTTCCACTTTAAAACCACTGTTATTTTCTCCCAAAGGCACTAGACCGAGTGTTTCTATTTTTATTTTCATAAAAGTGACATAATGCTGGTACCTTATTTTCCTCGATTGCATTTCAGGTATTAATAACACTGCCTGAGTGAAGTTCTCAATGTCTTTCAGTAAAAATACGAACAAAAAAAACAACAGGCTAATAGACATGTAATACTAGATGAATTATTACAAATAGAGTTAATAATATTAACATAAAAATGTCAGTTTATTATTTCATACTATTGAGATTATAATAAAATAGCAGAAATATTATTAGCAGAAAATATTATCTATTGCATTAAATGGATGTTCAAAAGTCAATGTGAATTTTTTTGAAAAGTAGTCGATATTATAAAGTCAATAAAACTTGAATAGATGCATTTGTGTTTTTAAAGGAAAATATTGTGTTTTAGATCACTATAGCTACTTTTTTGGATTATAAGTTCATATAAATAGTGTGAGAGGCCTAATGATTATATACAAGTACAAAAAAGAATTGTAGAGACAGTTTTTTCTACAGGTCACATGGTGCCAACTGAAAATCCACAAAAAAAAGATTCCATGCAGAATAACTAATAACCCTAACCCTGTGGCACATCTACTTTTGAAACAATCTACGTTAATGTTTACCCCAAAACAAATAAAAACATACTACATTACTAACATCCCTGCTAAGTGTAAATTTAATTTTAACACCTTCAAATTTTAATTTTTTTAGACCTACAAATGCACTGATTGATTATACGAAAGCACTGCTGGTATGTTTGTTGGTATCAAGCTGAATAAAGGTGCAAAACAAAAACTTGCAGAAAATAAAACAAAGAACTATGAATATGTGCAAAGTGATTGCAAACAAAACCAAATCAATATTTAAAATTGAGCATCAAATCAAATGTATAATACAAGAGGCAGAAATGAAAGGGAAAACATGGGTGAGTGTAGACCCTGGGTGCTACATTAACTCCGCCCACATCAATGTGTAGGCCAATCAGAGGCTGAGATATTTATAACCAGGCTGGATCTTCCAGTTTGCCTAGCAACAGAGCTGACAGTAGACAACAACTGAAACAGAAAATACAACCGTAGGGGAAAAAAGCTCAGAATTCCCAAATCTGATGTGAAAGCAACCTAACATCTGTAATTACATTGTTTTATCCTAAAATAAATAAAATATTGATGTGGCTGTCTCAAGCTGCCTACAGTTAACATTGACAGATTCACTTTGACATATTTAGCTTTAGTACATATCATATAGTATCATTCATTTTAACCACAGTAAGCCTCTTGTATTGTTTTGTACCTACCGATTAAATGTTAACTGAATACAAAACTATTTTTCAAGTGCCTCAAGCAGATAAATGTTCATCAATGTAACAGAATGTAAAAAAGGTCACCTCGTTTGCATAGGCTTTATTTGGAATTTCTTGCAACCATTCTTTCCATTAACCTTCTGTTTTTAATGTACCTGCTGGTGTTATAAATGAATGTATGTATGTATACCATGTACACAAATGCACATGGTATAAATACATATCATACTGAATCCTAATCATTTAAACTGTGTTATACGAATAAAGAAAAGCAACGAAATGCAATGGCATTTTTCAGTGTAAAAAAAAAAGATGGGGCAGGGGGAAAAATCAAGTTGTAAAACTCACCATTGCTTGTTCAATCTTGTTGTCTATGGCCACAACGCTGGCTCCTGACGAACTGCAAAAGAAGACAGAAATTATTAAAACATTTTAAACCCAATATCTTTGCTACAAAAAGGGGGGGGCAGCCAGAGCTTCCCCTGAAGAGAAGCAGGCTTTCTCTCTTTATAAAATGGGTCGTTACAGGGAAGCTTCTGGAAATGTCTATAATAGTAATTATATGCACCATCTGTGTTATCCTAGTTTAATTTGTTTCCTGCACGTTCTAATTATTTTTCCTTTCTCTCATCAATTCTCTTCCCAGCGGTTCCCTTAAAATGTGTTTTTTAATGATTTTAATGGCTGTTAAATCACTCTGAGCTGTGTTTTTGTATAAAAAGGTGCTGTACAAATTAAACGTCGGCCTGTAATCGTTGTGAAAGCATCGTTCCTGTCCTTTTTGTCTCCCTGGAAAGGATTTTTTTTTTTTTTGTAAATGGTAATGCAGCCCCTGTAGCATCCACCATTACACAGTGGTGCTGCAGGTGAAGCAGCGCAGCCCGGACATAAAGGACAGTAACACTGCTGGTAAACGCTGGTAAACGTAGAGGACATTTATTTTTACCTATTGTCGAGCTTGACGTGCGAGCTCTCCGCGCTTAACAACGACGACAGGAACGAGATGGAGAAATTTCTGAGCTGGCAGACGCCTAGATCCATAGCCACGGTGTAGCACGGCGCGTTCATGCTGTTCATGTTTCACGGTCCCCGGGTTCCCGAACCGACGCGTCCAAAACAAAAATCCTCCCCCCTCCTCCTCCCTCCGCCTTCCTGCGGCTCTGAGAAGGCTCGTCCGGTAACAGTCCGTGCACCGACAGCGGCGGTACAAATACAATCCAAGGTCAGCTCATCTCTGCGTTACACGGACTGAATCTGCGGCTCGGGGGACAAACCGGCATAATTTATCCGGTGACGCGGCCGGCCGCCCGGCTCCTGATTGGTCCGCGCCGCGGCGGCTCGGGCTAATTTATGCGGGAACGCCCCCACCTGCCGCTCAGCTGACGGGCGGTTTAGCATAAAATATTCCGAGAGGAAAAAAAGGAGGTGGATGGAACCGGGGAAAACCGGATAGGAAAGGAAGAAGAAAAGAGCTGAAGGGCAAAGATTCAGGCTGTCGATTTAACCAGTGGTGGACGAAGCGCTCAGATCCCTCACTCAGTAAAACTAAAAACACTGTATTTACCGAGAATACTAAAAGTATTACCAGCACAGTGTACTTAACATATCGAAAAGTAATGCATACTGTTATTGTATTATAGTATAATATTGCATCAGTAACACATACATGAGAACATTTAAAGGTGTTAGTTCGTCAATGTGAAGCCAATTTGAGATACTTTACGTAGATTAATACTATAAGTACTGCATCATTTTATATGATATAAAGGTGTATCACCTTTATAAATGAAAACATTTTACATAGTGCTCAACATTTAAAAACTAAAAGATTTTTACAGTAAGAATATTAAAATATTCCATCTATATTCTATTCAATTGTTCCTGTTTTCTTTTTTTTAATTTGCATTGGTGTGAAAGGTGCCAAATATTATGATGCAGTACTTGTACTACTAATCTTTCCAATGAATCTCAAATTGGCTTCACACTTATGAACTAAAACATTAAAATGCTCTCACTTGTATTTAGGGATTAATATATATTATAACAGTTTGTATAACAATTGATTTTACATTGCATAGTTTAAGTACATTTAGTGATAATGCGTGTACTTTTACTTAATTATTGTCTCTTAATTCAGGAATTTTACTTTGTATTTTATACAGCAGTATTTCTATTTTTACCCAAGTATCTGAGTACTTTGCCCAACACTGTTAATCAGCTACGGGGTGAATGTGTGATCTGCAAGTGCTGAGTCAGACATCATTTAACCTGCCTCCTTTTCTGAGCTAAATTGTTTGTTTGTTTTTTTAAGAAAAAAGCGGAATAAGTGTTGCCACAGGGACCTTACAGTGAATGACACTGATAATATCTTGATGCATTACTTGTGGTCAAATATCCACTCATCCAGGAGTGAATAGAAACAGATTTGATGGGAATTGAGTCACGTTTTTGCTCAATCTTCATGGATGTCAGGATGTGTATGGTTGCATTTTTCAGCATTTATCCATAGTTGTGCTAAATGACCTTTCTTTTGGGGAAAGTAGTAACAAAGATGACAAATCATAAAAATAAACAGTGACAGCATACCATCAAGAAAATTGGCTGAATTGTTAGAAACATGCCATTTATCTATGGGCAGGTGATAAATCATAAATGCTTTAAACATCCATGAGTCACCATCATGAATGTGTATATGTTGCCCCCATGTGGCATCTTCTAGAACTGCGGTATATAGTGGCTGAGAATTAAACAAGGCGCCTTTAACCTTGCTTGCTGGAATCATTCCTCCCCTTGAAAATGGCCATTAGAAATCTCTTCATGTAAGTGACGGTGGATGAAATCCACAGCCCTTAATGTTTATCTGAAGCTAGTATTAGGCTTCAGTGGCCTAACTCAATGAAATCAACAACCAACCAAGTCATCTTAATTCCAACTTTTTTTAATTAAGATTCTTCCACGAAACAGGAAAACACTGTCCGTGGCAACCATGGAAGAGACGCATATTTAACTCACCTACATAGCTGAAGCCTCACAAGAAACAAAATGCCTAAATATATTTTTGCTTAAGAGGAGGACTGTGGACCTCCATCATCTAATAGTCAATATGAACAGGATGGAAGACTTCAGCAAGCAAACCTGTGTCAGTGCTCATCCAACCCTAACAGGCAGCTAATGGGCCAGATTTGATCCATCTGCACTCAAGTGTACATACCCCTCAAAACGTGAAATATTGTGAGCTTATGCAGCACCACTTTGTCCTAAACCAACTGCACAATACGCATGTAAACTAAAGCAGATAATCTAAGGCAGCACCTAGACACCATGCATACTGCCGGTTTTATTCCCTCAAATGCCTCATCCAGTCACTCACTTCTCTCCCTGCCAACAACAATACTAATTATTTTAATTGTTTAGCACCTTCAAAACTTCAAATGCTACCGATAGATGAAATGGGATAAAAGAAACAGTCAAACGATTAATACAGCAATTATATAAAAAGAAATTCTCTTATTAAAAAACAAATAATATTGATAACATGTACTTCTGTTCTTGTTTTAGCCCTTTTAGTTTGGTATACTTGACATAATTTGTAATTTGGGGAATCCTGCTCTGTAGGTCAATCATCCTGTTTACAGAATAAGGTGCTAACTGTAGTATTCTGTGCCCGTCACTGATTTCATTACAACCTTTCACCGAGTCTTTATGAGATTTACAACACATGAGAACCAATTTTGTAAAATAGAATCAGACGTTCAGATAACATGGGAGATCAAAAGGGTCAGTCTATCAACATCACTACACACCCAAAACTCCCTCCACGACATATGACAAAGGGAGTCTCTTTGTGCTAGAGTCACACAGCCACACCTAAAAACAACCCCACACACACATTTTTACCTTTAAACAAGACGGACACAGAAGCACAACTCTTACACACCCTGAAAGGCTCTCACACATTCCATGTCCACCTAAAACCCTAAAAATGTGTCATGTGTACACACACTTGACATTCCTGACTCATATTACACCCACACACTTTACACAGCCCTCTGCACTTGAGAAGCAAATCTAGAAATCTGCTTTCTGTGCCTTTTTTAATGCACTCATCAGTAAAAGAGAAGGCCTGTTTATTTAATGTCTAGTGAAGCTTGAGTGCTATCTATAAGCTAGTTGTGACACTCCTGACATAAAGTAAGAGCAGGTGGCATCCAACAAGCATGAAGACAAAGTCTCATTAAATACTGCAAGTCATCTAAGGCCAATGCCAACAGGTAAAATGTCATATGGGCCTAAAAAACAAGCAGAATGGGGCATTCAGACTCCCAAATGGTGATCAAAAAATAAATACAACTACATTTCATTTGTAAACTGCACCATTTTCTTCTTCGCTAAATGCTTTATTTATTAAAGGGGAGAATGTAAGAGAAGAGGGCAGATATGTCAAATATCTAAAAAACTACGGCAACTCCACCACATTGTGGTACCATTTATGGACTATCTGCTGAGGCCGGTACAAATAAATTAATCTCAATTTGACCAAGTGCAGTAAAATAGTCTATTCTAATTTTTTAAATCGCAGGGAGCAATATTTGTTAAAGGCAAAATACCATTTTTAGTCAAATATCGCCGCGCTGCAGAGATGTTCCGTCTATGCATCATGCTCTGTTAGACGTAAGAAAACACCTTTGTCTTGGTACAGATCTCTGGAATATCACAGCATAAATCAATTTAATGTTCTTCAAATGAGAATAATGATCTAAAAATGATCATTCCATCCAATAACAAAAATCATAGCACAATTGCAATCTTTATCAAAATATTTAGATTGTTTTAATTCAGTTCTAGTGTTGCTTTTGTCCTCCGCTCTGTGTGTTGGAATTTGAGGGGAGCCGGGAGGCGGGTTTATATGGCTTATATTGCCATGTTCCTGTGTATTGGAAAACTATAAATAATAATAATAAAATGGACAATGTTGTTGCATCACTTTTGCAATCATTTCATTAAATCTATGATTACTTTTGATACATTCTTATTATTTATTTTCACCACATGATTAAACACTGCTGACAAAATGTGCTTAAAACAAAATTGTCTTTTTTTTTTTTAAACCGGAAAATTGAATCTGAAGAGAATGAATGAAAGTTTCTTAAGCCCCCCAGGCTTGGGCTAATTAGATCAGCACATTCAGGTTGAACTACACCTGAGTGCTGGCTGGTTGAGCTCTGGTACCGTAAACAGAGCTTCTTAGGATCTGCATTGATGTCAGCTTCTTCTTACCTCTGATCCCTATCAAACACTTAAGCTCTCAACACCTTAACAAGACTCTCTAAGCCACATTTCCTCTTCCGGTCTTTTCTCTGAATGGAGTAGGGTTTAGCCAATTATGCAAACGCAAATAGCTTGTACAACTTCAGCTCTTGAGGAATAAAACCTTGGTTTCGCTGGGGGCTAGCCAAGAGAGCGAAATCCGATGACGTTCCAAGGCAATGCCCTTTGACGAGTCACTGGTCAAGGACAAGTTGGACTACTGCACAGCCCTGGAAAACAACTGGATCCAAGTGTGTGTTTCGATTAGTGAGATTTATTTTCAACCAGTGTAGTTCACAGAGTACAGCGTGATGTACCTGTGATCCTTATCTCACAACAAAGCAAGTTTTCTTAGTTGAAGTACTTGACTCATTAACAAAACTAGTGATTAAAGCTATAGTGAAGAACTTGTGTCTCCCCCTTCTGGCGTGAGACACGTGATTTCCTCTCAGGTTCTGTCACAGTCTACTCTGTAGTTTCTGCTGAGGCTGTAATACTGTAATACTGATCTTACTATCAGAAGTGAATTCATTCAGTTCAAAACATTCTGGGGGTCTATTAGAGCCACAATATTAAATTATTTTATTCACAATCAAATTAGCAGAGGGCTTATCTGTATAAATGAATAGAACATCAGCTAGCGTCTGCTGACGATTAAGCTTTTTAACAACTTTATCTGCATTCATATGCATTTATATATGTTTATACAGATTAGCCGAAATGTTGATTAGACCATCCTTTGTTGCTTAACAGACTATAAATCTAAACAAGACATAGAAGAGGAAGCCTCGGCCTGGATATCCATTACCTGGACATCCTTTTGGAATCGAAAAAATATTGGCCATTGACAGACTAAGTCAGATAGACAGACAGATGAAGGGTTTTCAAGATCGGCAGAGGACTAACCGGAAGTTAGCTGACTAGTCCGGTGGAAGCCTCTGGTACTCATGCTCTGCCCATAGAGCCAGGATGTATTCATCTGGCTGAAAAAAGGAAGGTCGCCACAGTTACCCGATTTTGAAAACTCTGTATAATTGTGAGCTGAAGAGAGTTTTACCTGGTGGTAACAGGCTTAAAATCAGCACTGCGCAAAATTGTATGGCAAAGCCAAATTTCTATTTAAAAAACCCACACTACAGCTTTAACTGTAATAAATGCAAACTGTGTTATATGTAGGTCAGCCAAGTGATGGCCTTGCTGATGTGCTGTAAAACAACTCCAGCCCAGTGACCTACTGATACAACTTCAGAGAGCAGTGACTCAAACAGTGTGCAGCCAAAAGCTTGAAACCATCTTACAGAACAAATATTCATCCATTAATAAAGAATTAACTTCCAAACACTACTACACAAGTTATTTTTTAAATCGATTAAAAACATTTATAGGAACGGGCCAATTATGACACTGCTATATCTACATAACCATATAGTTGATTCAACATCTCTCAGATACAGCATCAACAAAAACAAGAATGTCAACAACTGCACTGATACTGTCACAATTGCATGAGACTGTTTTAATGACAAAAGAAGTAAATATTACCTTTATCACAATTGCTGTTGAAGTCAGAAAACAACAATAAGAAAGAGCAAAGCTTGCCGTGTGGCGCTATACTGTCGCAGAGCAGAGGGTGACTTCATGTGAGAGCAGATGGACTAAGCATGACAGTAACATAGCTGGTACAAAACATGCTGTGAGTCCGATTATTCACAGTGCCATGGAGATGTTAGAGTAGATGACAGTAATGTTTGGTATATATGCGACACTTACTGCTATAGGACATTATTATACCTCCAAAAATAACAACGGAACTAACAAATCCTGATCGGTTCTCCTCAACAAAGTTCTTTTTTTCTAAAACAGTTGTCTGTTATAAATGTCTAAGTTTCCTTCAGTGTAACGCAACCCCTGGAGCCGTGAATGCCTGAATAGGAATTTCCGAGGGGGAGACAATGCAGCCATGCAGCCTTTTGTGTGCAGCTACAGTACTGATTGGCCCAGGCAGCGCTCCAGTGCACCCACTCTCTGGGGAATCCCTGTCTTTATTTTTACCTTTTGAGATGCTGCTCCAGCTCCCAGAACAAAAGCTTCATGGCCATCTCGTCATGGCCCTGTACCCGTACGCCGGGCACTCTCATGGAACCGTCCGCCAGGAGGAACATAGATACTCCAAAGTGACAGGGCAGTGTGTCCCGAGCTTCTTTGTTTAGAGTAACTAGCACCCCCCTCAGCTCCTTATAATAGCTGGTGAAGATTTCCGAGTCAGGCCACCTATGGGTTCACTAGTGGAAGCAGCTGCAGCAGCCAGGTAGCGCGGCGGGTTGGGGCGACTGTGTGTGTGTGTGTTCATGTTTCCTCTGTCATCCATTTGTGTTTGAAGGGCTGACTAGTGAGTGAATGACTGAGTAGAGACGGTAGCTGGGTGGGTGATGACGTGTGATCATGTGACACTAGGAGTTACATAAACCGTCAACAGAGATTAGCATGTGGCCCAGTGAGTTGCCTGCTCCTACACCGCGAGCCTACTATAGCCCAGAGACAGGTGTACACAATAAAACTTTCAGCCTCAACATCATGCTTTGTCATGCCACAATAATTATGGTATTGACTTATTGTACAATATATGGCAATTTATCGCCCAACAAAAATTAGTAATTGGGACTTAAACAGAGTATTTAGACAATTTGTGCTTTTTATGTATTTGCATTGATTTTTCATGTTATTAAAAACTGTTGAATTCAATTAATTACTCTCAGAAGGCGTGCGCTCTTATAGTGCTATTATATTATCCTTATATGAATGGAATAAAATGCTCTTAAAATTCCCCAAAAATGTAGTTTGTCTCAATTAGTTCTCGGACAAGTTACTGTTTGCTGATGCTTCAACACCACTTCTTAATAAACTTGCCAACACACGGTTATAGGTCTCATTAGAATTATCTAGTTTTATAAGCAATTGCTTTACATAAGTGAGGCCACAGAATTGATGTAGTTTGCACACACAAATGCCATAGATGACAGGGATTAAACTGCATATTTTTCTATTGGTCAGAATCACTGAGTGGATTTTTTAGCCTTTGCATGACAACTACTAAAGCACTTGTTGATTTAATGGACAGTTCCCAATTGAATCATGATTTTTCTTGTCCACCCTGCAGGTGTTGTATGCCGGCCCTCTGCGTGACAGTTAAGAGACCCTGTGCCTCAGGGTCTTATCTTGTCATTTCTCATTGAAAGGCTGCCTTAAAATGGCTTAGAGCCTTGGCAGACAAAAAACACAATATACACTCGCAGTGCCTGCGGCGGCTTAAGAGACAGCTGGCCAAGAAACAACAGGTATAGGGGCGAACACAATGCAGGGGATTTTACTTGTCCTATCAGACTTGGTTTGCTGGAGTGAATCTGTGTCACATGACTTCTCGTCAGTGATAAAAGTCTTGATATCCGCAATGTGCTGTTCTTTCAGAGGATGAACATGATTACCTCTTGTAATAGAGTTTTTGTAGTGGCAGTGGAATTGAGGGACTTTGTGTGTGTGAGACCGAAAGAAAAAATGACAGAAGCAAGGTAAAAGGACTGAAGTAATGAATTAAATTACAACAGAGGAAATAAGAAAGAACTTAAAATGAGTAATTAAATTCAAAAAGCAGGAGGAAAACAAAATACCAAGTAATTGTTATATGGCAGACCTGAACTCCATTATCGGGCTAGTGGGGCTACTAGGGCCAAAACTGTTAGTATGGTGTCCAAAGTCAGTCTAGTGATTAGGGAACTATGGTTTTCTGGCATTACTGTCAACAAACTGCAGTGTAAGGCAGAAACATTTCAGAATAGAAGTTCTCTCTTTTTGAACTGCAGTTGCTGTGATTTTGTTGAATTGACAAAAAAATGATAGTTTCAAGTCTTGACATGAATGGGTGACAGCACGGGGGACACTTCCTCCAAAATACTCCCAATCAAGAAACTGTCAACCTCTACGTAATGTGCCATCATTGATCTTCTTTATTTAAAGTATTGGATTTCTTTTATTTCATCAGCAAAGTCAGCTTCTTAATAAAGGCTAAGGCTGCATCAAAAAGTTAGCATTATCATGCTTTATAATAAATTTGCAACACTGTCCACTAAACGGACATAAGGTAAATCACTCATTCTACTACCTGCTGGCCCATCAGCACATATCTGACCAGGCTGCAGTGATTCTCAGATTGAGGCTTTGATCTTGTAGCAAAGAATGAAGATATAAAATGAAGCCTGTCTTTACGAGCTACAAACGCTCAACTTTTGCCATCTGAATGCATTAGGTAATGTATGCATCGATTAGTGGGCCCATCCCCATCTAGTGGTGCATGTAATGTATTATTAGCCCACATTGTACAAAAAGTCATCTATTTATTTACATTTGAAAAGAATTAAACAACACAAAGCGAAACCAAACAACCCAAATAAAAAGTCTATCAAGGTCAGTAGCCAAATGCATGACACAAAGGTTTATTTCCAAAGTTTCTAACATTGACTGAAATAAAATGCTGCAATATAACGGTTTGTTCTATAGCAGTACCCAGTATTTTTCTTTTGATGATGATGATGATGATGATGCCAGAAGTGCTATGTATGTCTATATTTGTTTCTGGTTTAATTCCTATGCTTTGCTGCAAAAAAGGTCTTTTTCTCACAGGAAGACAAATTGCTGTCACATCTGCTGTGTTTCTGCGGTAATGCAATCTCTAAAGTTGATAAAAGAGGCCTGGCATGTCCCAGCGATGAAAAAAGAGGCCTATTGAATTGTTGAATTGTAAAGGCTTTTGGCTGAGCTGTAGTTTGATAGTGTAGAGTGCACACAGACTTTACCAGTAAGCCCTGGCAGTGGTTTTCCATAGTCACACCCTGACTATGGAGAATGACACAGAGCTACGGCGTGAGTCGGTGAGAGAGGCAGGGAGGAATGATGAGTGGCCACTTTGGCCTCTAAGAGAGAGAGGTGCTATTGGAGCGTTTGGGCTGACAGCAGCAAGTCCTTAGTCCTCGCTCTGTACTCAGCTCATGCACACTGGGCGAGAGGCAGAGGTAGAGAAGGAGGGAGAGAGCCAGCCAGAGACACAGGGCTAGAAAGGTCTAGATTCACCACTTTAGTTTTCCCACTTTCGTCACTCGTTCGACTCAGGACATCACAGATGGAGGGAGAGGAGACAGCAGACACAAAGTAATCCATGTTTAGAAAGTGATTTGACTAATATGGTTTTCTTTCCTTTTTTTAAACCATGTAAACCAAATAAATTTGAATCTTAACTGGTTCAATGTTCATATCAACCTGCCTGCAGAACAATTAACAGCTCATCAGGTAAAAATGTTTGCATTAACAAAATGACAGCTTTTCTGCTCTAGAAATAAAGAAATGTTCAAATTCAGTATGTGATAGCGCATATGCACAATACATGGCAACATGAGGACGCCATAAGCAGTTCTGCAATAAATCACATGCGCAAATTAAAAATCTTACTCTGCAACTATGCTCATAGCATCCTTATAAATGACCCAAAAGATGAAACAATCACACCACAGTTGCAGAGTAAACTTTATACAATGAACGCAGGTGGTCCTTTTGCTGATAGCTGCTAGCTGCAGTAGGTTTCTTAGCCAACATCCTCTTGAGACACTTAAGACACTGGCAGGATAAGAATCCCTTTACAGAATAGGGTCTAACATGCTCTCTATGTCTCCTACACACACAACCAGTGATTCAAATTACATAAGAGTGTGTGATGTGTGTGTGTCTGTGTGTGTGAGCAGCAGGTTTGAGTAATGTGGGGTGAAACCTGGCATTAATGGGATTAGCAGCCAAAGAACACACAGCGCTCTGAGTCCAGACCAAACAGGCCAAAGTCTTGCAATGCGCAGCAAAAAAGACAGGGCAGAAAGACATAAGGCGGTTGGAGGGTGAATGTAGTGATACACAGTCCTCATAAAAATGTCAATACAAGATCAACGATCACATGCAACTATGTAGGCATTAACAGTACATTTGATGCTATTCATGTGTGACGGTAACATCTATTTTGTAATAAAGCATAAAAAACAAAAATCACTAATTGCAAAAAACATATTTACAAAAGGCAAATACTAAATAATAAAGCCCTTTTAGCCGTCATGTTTTCAGTTGTGTGAGTAATGGGTTTCGAAAGTCGTATAAAGCACTGAAGACTTACACTCGCATCAAAATCAAAATAAGTTTTGCCTGTCAAGTATAAAAGTCAAGTATTTCCGTTAGCGCTGATCTATTTTCATCTGGTGCAAGCATAGTAAATAAAGACTATTTTCCAGGAGAGTTACAGTATCAAATCATGCTTTCTGTGCTGTTTGTGGCTGGTGTGTTGATAGAGAAACAATACGAAGTGGAGATCAATACAGATTTTGTGATATGGCAATAAATATTCAGTATCTTTCTACTATGTGCGCCAAATGTAGTATGACCTTAATTCTTATGGAAACTTCCCTTGTAATCTCGTATGTAATGACCCTCCAAAAAGAAAATATTTTTGAAATGTTTTTGGCTGGGGCCATGAAAACAAGCGGGTTGGAGGGTTAAGGAGTGGCAGGATTCATCTGTATCTGATTGGTTGGAAAATTCAGAAGAAATCAATTCACTTTGCAGAATTCCTTCAACCGGAATATCAAGAATGTCTGTGCTGCCTGATAGAAAACCTCTTTCAGGAAGCGTCCGAGGCAGCTCCAGGCTGATCTAATCTATTTATGGCAAATATACAAATAAACAGAAAGAAACTGTGGTAAAATAGTTGAAAAAGAAAAAAAATCAAAGATAGATTAATTTATAGGGAATAGTTATTACGCTATTTTTGTTTTCCCCTTTAGATTAGCTGGAAGCTCAGGAAGAGTTCATTTAAAATCAATAACCTGAACCAAATAACTTAGGAGCCATTGACATTACTCTCATCTGGAATGTTTGTGTGTGTCTCCATGCTAGATTACAAGTAAAGAGAGGAAGACGGAGCAGTCAGTGGATTAACTGGTGAAGACTCGTAAATCTCTGACGACAGCAGAGCTATCATAAGCACAGCTTACTCACAAACAAACAAATCAGTTATCCTGTTGCTCTTATATAACATGCTTGAATTTTCTCATGTATCTTCTATTCATCTTCCTAATTAATAAATAAGTCTATAAAATATCTTTAAATGGTAAAAAAAAAAAAAGATCATTAATATTCCATAGCCTAATCATGTAACCAGATTTCATTAAAATTTACCCAGAAAAATTATCACTTTTAGCAAGTTTAAAAATGTTTTTTTTTCCATTAAAAATGAATAAAAATAATAATCTCTCATCATAACTGTGAACTAATTTCCTGCTGCTTCTCTCAGCTCTAAACATCACCTGTGCAAACTATTGGCAAGCTGCTGGTGTGGAAATTCTACCAAACGGCCAAAAGGAGGAACGGCTTGTCGCAATGTGGCAAGCGTTGTCAAGATACAGTACATCACAACTAGAGTTACTAGGAGCAGTCAGCACTGCCATCTTCTGGTGATTAATCAGAGCTCAAGTCACAACTCAAGCCCACGACCACTTTGAAAAAATGGGCCAGCAACTTGGCCCAAGTAGAATGAGTAACTGTCAAATTAGTTTTCTCTAGTGATCAGAAAGGTTGTTTCTACCTTCAAAAGGACGAGCAGAACAAACTCCACACTGCCCTTCTGTAACATGGAGCTGCATTTCAGTGAACGCAGAAATAAAAAAATAAAAAAAAACTTACCTGATTCCAGGGAGAAGACGGGACACAAGGAGACATGAAAGAAAGGCAAAAGAAAAAATATTAATCACAATAAAGTGGAGCATCAGTTCTGGTTGTGCAGTGAAGCCCTATTTTGCCATCGGTATCACTGTAAGGGACTTGGAACACAAATCTGAAGAAAGCAAGGTTATAAAAACTGAAGTATTGCCACACTGTGCCAGTTCCATTCATATGTCACTGAAGACAGGATGGCACTAAAAATGAAAAGAAAAAAACCTTGGCATCAAGAACCCCCCCTATCCTCACAGATCAGCATGCTGTAGCTCATACAATAGTAATATCTGTTAAAGAATTCCATTTAACATTTTCTTTTACAAGAAACTGTAAAATATTTATGTTACCCCCGCTATTAGGAAGAAATATATATATATATATATATATATATATATATATATATATATATATATATATATTTGCATAAAATGTGCTTTGACATCTGAGGAAACAAAGCTAAAAAAAAACAACAACATTCTGTCTGAATAAAACCATCAATAAAACTACACACTCGATCACAGAAGCTGCACACTAGTTCTGCATTAAACATCCAAGAGGCAGACACTACTGATGTTTTTGAAAATAAAATAAATTCACACAGAATCTGTATTTTTAAATGCACGTCCTATTGGCCGCCAGGAGATGTACCGATACCTCTGATGTGTGGGCTGGTGCACGGTGCCATCTGGTGGCAAATATCAGAGCCAACACACGTCTCTCTACTAAACTGGCACAAAAAGGCCTGTGAAGACTTCTTAGTGTCGGGCTGAATTCCAGTAAATCCTTCGCCACCATTCCATCAATCACACCCAAACGTTCTTGTCGCCTTCAGTTGTTTGCACTTTGATGATCAGAGAAAGGTCTGGAGAAAAAATTCCATTCTATAATTTATTACTGATCTACATCCCGGCAATGAATAGCAACACTTCTTAAGCTTGTTTCACCCGTTTATGCGGCTTATACAGCTCTCCTCTGTGTTCCTCATGTGATTCACAACTCTCACATGACTGCAGCTCAAGTCTCAGATGTCGAAAAAAAACATATAGTGGTGGTGATGTACTCAACAGTATTATAATGAAAATAGTCCTAATATTTTGCCTCCCGTGTAGGTTAAAGACGAGAAATTTCAATGAAGTATGTATGAATGTATACACTTTGTAAAAGTGAAATTTAGAGAGAAATTTTGTGAGAAAAAAAAAATTCTAAATCAACTTTTTAGACAACCTGACCAGACTGGATGTGTAAAAACATCATTTTTTTCTGTTTTCAGTGTTTGAATTTACAGCAGCCCTCCCCCTCCCAGAACGCATGAAAAGGAGATTTTATAGCAGTGGCTCTCTCCCAAAGTAATTCGGAGCTAAACAAAAACAAAACAAACCGGCTGACCACTCAGCCAGCAACTTTATTAGCCTACAAAACTTTCGATTTGAATTAAATAGGTTTGTTAAACAAGCTACGATTTACTGAGGATATGAGGTATGAGGATAGAGAAATTTGAGAGGATCATTCTCATTGTTTGACAAATATTAGAAAACTAATTGATGCCAAAAATGGGAAAGAAATCGCACAGTTTAAAGTCAGAGAGCATGTTTCTGTAGTTTTTCCATTGACAGTTACATGAATTATTGTCAGATGTCCCAAATCATGTTTTGAAAATAAAATAATGCGAGAGGTTAGTAACTTGTATGATAGAGAGGATGAAATCAATCAATTATTACTATTTATAGTAGTAATTAAAACTGAAAACCAACAAATAGGATTGATAAGACATGGGTATAAGAACATGTCTCTAAAACATCCTTGTTTAAATGTTTGTGGAACAGTTCTAGATTAACCTAATAGTAAAGGTGTCAGTAAATAAATAAAAAATAATAAATAAGAATAAATAACCAATTCCCCTCACTTCACCCACATTACATAAACACTAACTACTGGGGCCATAGCTGATGTCAAAACAAAATTCATACATTCAGTGAGTTCTGCATCTTTTCTTCTATCAAAAAAAACACACTCTGCAGCATCTTATTCCAAGATGCATTCACAGACCCCTAGGAAATCCCTTACTTATTTTATAACAGTGTTCCTAATAATTTGCACATGAATAAATTATTGAACTTTAACATAGTTGTAGTGCCATGAAATAAAAAAACAAGCTCCACAAATTGATTTGATTTTTTCCTCTCAAATAAATTCTGCCATTCTTGCTCACACGCACGATGAGAGAGGCCTCATGTTTTCACTCAACCCAACCACAACTCAGACCTCAAGTTAATATTAAAATAATCTACCAGATCTCTTTCCCGTCCTGCTTATTTTAAACAGAATAAGTCAGGCGGTTGTATAGCTCAATCATGGCCTCATTGGCATTAAACTGTCATCCCATGCATTTAAAACAAGGCCTTACAATGTTGATGCATAGCTGCAGTAGTGAGGAACCTATTGCATTAGCACATTTTGTCTCACCAGTAATTATACAAGTTAATAGCCTAGCTTAAAACTTACCTACATTCCTACATTCATGCAACTTACTCACAGGGATCCCAATTAATGCTATCCTGAAAAGCTTTGCACATGTCATTTATCTAATGATGGATTTTTTTGAATTATTTTTGTTAATGATAGCTTAGACTACAAAAAGTGTATTACGCATCTTTATTTAAACCAACCCGAATATCATTAAAATATTTTTGGTGACTTGTACTTCACTGGTACATACACAATCACTGAGGCCTGATTCGACGGCTAACCTAAATACTAATTCAACATAATTTAGTATTTATTTTGTTTAACTAAAAAAGTAGAGCCCCAACCACAACACATTGCTTGTTATTTTTCCTGACCCACAAACTATTCATATCCTTGAAAGACCAGGTAATTTTGAATGGTCACCTTTAGGACACCTAAGGTGCAGTAGCATTCAGACCCTCAGGTCACACACATCATGCAGTACAGGTCAAAAGTTTTGACACACCTACTTAAGAGCCTTCTCTATGTTTTTATGTCAGAGAGAAATGTTGACGACAATTTCAACTATGAGATATCACATAAGGAGTAATGGTAAGGCCAATGGTCATTTTTTTGTTTTAATGACAGCTTTGCACACTGGAACGGTTTTCAATTAATAGCTCTGCCCTCAGGGTATATTACAGGAATTTGTCAAATGGGACTTCTGTAGGTATCCATATTATTTCAAGAGCTCAACAAAGTAAAGAGAAACAAGAATCCCCTTTACTATAAAACTTGACCTTTCCAGTCAATCAGGACATTTTTAAGAGCTTTGATGAAACGTTTTGTTAACGCTATGTTGAACTCAGCTCTCTGGAGGCACACCCCAGGAAAGGAAGAATTACCTCCGCTGCAGAGGATCGGTTCAGTAGAGTTTGCAGCCTCAGAAATAGTCTGAAATAATACCAAAAGCACCTCAGATGACAGCCAGTTTTCAAATGGTTGGCACATCTCAACATCAAATTTCAGAGACCATGTGAATTTTCATAGTTAAATAGCTGCAAAGGAACTACTGATGGACATCAATGAGAAGAGAAACTATTAGATCAGGAAATACAAGGAATGGACATTAGATCAGTAAAAATCTTGTGCTTTAGTTGGATGAGTTCAGATCAGAAGATTTCTTGCAGAGAAGGTGAACAGATGGTATCTGTACGTGAAGTTCTCGCTGTGAAGCGTGGAGAAGCTGTGATAGTGGCGGGAGGGGGGGGGGGACATTTATCCAGCATGGCTACCACAACATCATGCAGCAACACACCATACCATCTGGCTAGTAGGAATATTGCTTGTTTTTCCAATAGACCAGAATTGGGGGAAAAAAGAGAATTTATGTATTCTGCACACAAAACTTAATTCATCTTTATAATAAACCTGGTTATACATTACGATTAATAGATATTTGTTATTTGAAATGTGAGTTTCCCTATGCTTGTTAGTCTCCTTTTATGTTTTGTGTGCATCTCAATAGGACTTTCCTGGTTAACACCTTTTACTGCCTTAGTAGATATATGGTATTTTATAAATGTGATGTTTACTGTATTGCTCTGTAGGAGTAGGTGCTTAACAACTTTCAACTGATACTTTACATACATTATGATGAGCCTGGTGTATGCAGGAAGTTCACAGCTTGCTAACCAGCAGGGGGTGGTGTAGGACTGTTTACGGAGCTAAAAAATGGTTTTGCAGGAAGACCACAATTGACATTGTACTGCGACAGTGCCAGTAACATCCAAAGGAAATGCATGTGGCATGTTATGCTGAGAACAACAAATCTAGAGTTGCTTTTATAGTATAAATAGATTATCGAAGTAAAGAGACTGGGACTCCCCATGAGTTCAGAATGTCACCTCACAGTGGTGGAGGTCAGGGGTGTGATGAGCTGCAAACAGCACTGAACATAGACAGCCTGCTGCTACAAGCTATTCAGAATTCCAAAGCTAGCTAAAGACAGTGGGTTAGCTAAATAAATATCATGTATGGGAAACAATGAATATAGTACCTGGACATACATGTAAGGAACAGTCAAACGTATCTGTGCTTGATTCATTCCAATAAGAAAGCAGCTGACCAGACTACTAAGGAAAAAAGATGAAAAAGAAAAAAGAAAAAAACTTTACCCCCTTCCCTCCAACAGCTCTTTTTCCTCAGCAACTAAGCATTGAGAAGGGGATTAGCTCACACAAAGCAGGAGTGAATGAATATTAAACTCTATGAGGAAAAGACACTCACTGGCCAGAGGAGCGGTTACGTCTTTGTGGCCCAACAGAAAGGCCCAAACTCCACCAGGCTCCATCAACCTGCGTTACACTTCAAACCATAATTCATGCATGGACTGGTTTTAATATTTGAGGTGCATTTTTTTGTACCTTGTGTACAGTTTTTATGTTAAGCTAACCATGTCCCAACTCCAGCTCTGTGCACATTCCAGATTTCACATCTCACTCTAAAAGAAAGCAAATAAAAAGCATTTCCCAAACTGTTGAACTAATCCTTCAAATGACAGGAGTGCAATTTTTATACCTCTACAAAGAAATTTGAAATGGATTCGGAGGTTAAAATGCATGTTTTACACCTGCTGTCTGCCCTGTAAAAACTAATTTACAGTGACAAGAGTACGTCTTTTAATGCCTTGGCATGATTGATTGATAGTGTATTGATTCTCGATTGAAAATGTTGGTCGATGAGAGGACTGACAGAAAAATTACTCAAATACATGGTGGCAAGTAATGAATCATTTGAGTCATTTTCAATGAAAAACTAATGTTCTTTCAGCTACTCAAATATTATTTGCCGGTAGTAAACTAGGTGTCATCTTGGAAAAATTTTTGCTGCATTTTAATTGTATAAATGATATTACGCATTTCAATCCGATATCCAAACATTATAAATAAGGCTGGTTTGTAGAGCTTTGTGCACAGCCTAAAAACATTACTCAAATCAGCACTGAACACTCTGAACGACCTTGGCAGCCTTTATTCCTGTCGGACTGAAAAAGCAGAAACATAATGAGGGAAACTGAAAGAAACTAACAAAACGGTATGAAAGACACGAAGGAGAAACAGGCAGGAATGCTTGTGCTGATAGCAAAGTGTGTGTGTGTGTGTGTGTGTGAGTGAGTGAGTGAGTGAGAGTGTGTGTGTGTGCGCGCGCTCCTGGAGCTGACTGGGCAGAGTACTGGCCACAGGAATGCCGGCCATGATTCAGCACATTGCCTGCATGTTTCGGGGGAATGACAGTAGCTACAGAAGCCAAAAAATACAAGCATGGTGGCCGATAACTTCATAGTGTCATAAATTAGAGCTGCACGGCCGATTTCAAGATCACAATCTCTACAGCTCTATTATATGTGCCGAGGATTATGATGCATTTGTTTTAAAGGGAGATCCAACACATGACAATTAAACCCATCTTTATGTATGTGGCAAAGAAAAGTTTTTTTTTTTTTTAGGAAGAACATGAATGTGACAGCCAGAAAAGGGGAGGAAGAACAAATACAAGTATTCCTGTACTAGGGATGCATCTATTTTTTCCCCATACCATCCTGACATTTCAATGGGCTACAAGTAGTATGACAGAAATACGTTGCCTACAACACTTTTCTTTTTTTACCCCCAAACTCTTATTAAATTTTCCATTCAATTACTAAAATTGTATGTTTAACATGAAATTAACCTGTTTGGAAAAGTCCTCCTAGGTTAAAATACATATAGATCATAAAATAACATCAAATAAGCACCTTTCTGCTTTAGATTCTTGCTGGAGGACCAGATGACACTACTTTTAGTTGCAGAAAACAATACTGACATCACCAATAGGATAAAGAGACATGATGCACACATCCATGACAGTGATAGAAAAAATTATAGGGCTAATAAACTGCTGTTGGAAAATGTTATCTCAAGATAAAGGTAAATGTGTCACTGTCTTAATACATACTGTAGTGTGAAGTTAGAAAAGAGAGAGAGAGAGAAAGAGAGATGTAAAGTTAGCAGAAAACACTATAGCTGTGAATATAGCAGTGCAGCGTGTGCAACTTTACAGTTTAGGCTATTTGTCAGTAAATAAACTCTACAATGCAACAAGGCCAAGACTGTGTCTGCTGAAATGAAGTGTGTTAGCTCTGAAGTTAGCAAGAACTTCAGCCTAGACTCCAAAAAGAAGAATTTCAACCTTTATCCCTTTTTCCTAGCTGAGTGTATTAAGATAATAGGAGAAAAAAAGAATTCTAACTTTCCTCTATTTTCTTTTTTTTATATTTAAAATCATTTTATAATTTGGTCGTGCCAAAAACGTATTTTTTTGCACGGTATGTACAGTGTTTATTAAGAGCCCCATTTGTGTTGGATCTTCATGTTACAGTCGAATAACTTGAATTCCTATTCCTAGGAGGATCTATCAGAACTAACCTGTATTTGTCAAAATGAAGATATATGTTTTTTGTATTGAGTGTACCAGACCAAAACGTACTTATTTATTAATGCCATATGTTTTTAAGTACATGAAAAATGTAGAAGTGGACCTACTATTAACATTGTGCCTACAATGTTAATAGTCCAGCTATACAATGTTAATAGTCCAGCTATTAACATTGTAGGCACAAAATGCAGAAACTGACCCTGGTGGTCAATGCTGTGTGCAATACATCACCTCAATACAGCATTGCCGTATCAGTTTTCAGTAAGAGGTGCATCTGCATTTTTGACAGTATTGAAAACCATACCATCAGGATTTATAAATACTCTGGTATACAATAATACCGTGATATTGCACAAAAATCTGCATGCTCTATTCTGATCAAACTCAACCGAAAGCATTTTTACAAGCACGTGAAATCTCACAAAAGCCCAACCTTCTACCGCAGGAGCCTTCTCACAGTGACTCAGCTTCCTGCAGCCGCTCTTCACGCTACACACAACCGTTCAGTGATCAGTCAGCCGAGTAAGAAATGCAACAAAAATGAATGGCAACACGTTTACAGTCGAGCTGATCCAATGAATCACGCATGAGCCTGGCTGTTCATTTAACAGTAATGAATTCATCATGAACAGTCTGAACCTACAAACTGTGAGTCAGCAGCTCACTTCACAGCGAGGACCGTGGAGGATGACACAGGATGGAAGCATGTGCCTAATAACTGCTGGAGATGGAGGTGTATAGTGAGGCAAAAAAAGTATTTAGTCAGCCATCGGTTGTGCAAGTTCCCCCCACTTAAAAAGATGTGAGGGGCCTGTAATTTTCATCAGGTACACTTCGAGTATGAGAGACAGAATGGGGGGAAGAATCCAGAAAATCACAATGTAGAATTTTTATTGAATTAATTGCTAAATTCCTCAGTATAATAAGTATTTGGTCAGACCTATCCTCCACTTGTTACCTGTATTAATAGCACCGGTTTTAACTTATCAGTATAAAAAAAACACCTGTCCTCAACAGTCACACTCCAAACTCCACTACAGCCAAGACCAAGGCACTGTCAATGGACATCAGAAACAAAATTGTTGACCTGCACCAGGCTTGGAAGATGCAATAGGTAAGCAGCTGGGGGAGCTAGTGTTGGAAAATATAAGACATACAAGACCACTGAAAATCCCCCTCAATCTCATGCTCCATGCAAGATCTCACCCAGTGGGGTTAAATGATCACAAGAACGGTGACCAGAAGTCTTGGAACCACACAGCGTAAACTACTGAATGATCTGCAGAGAGCTGGGAGCCAGTACATGTCCAGGCTGAATGTCATATGGTCAGATAAAACGAAAATATTAATTATATTTGAAGAACAACATAATACTGTGAAGCATGGGAGTAGAAACGTTATACTTTGGGGCTGTTTCTGCAAAAGGACCAGAATGACTGATCCATGTAAAGGGAAGAAGAAACAGGGCAATGTATGATGAGATTTTCTTATCAGCAAGGGCATTGAAGATGAAATGATAATAATCCCAAACACACTGTCCAAGCATAGGAGTGGCTTTGTAAAAAGCATCAAGCACCAAAACATCTAATCTCTCGAGAAGATCTGCATGGAGGAATCCCCCAAAGTATCAACAACAGCGTGTAAAAACCCTGTAAAGACTCTGTCATTGACAAGAAAAGGTATATAACATAAAGTACTGAGATAACTTTTGTTGTTGACCAAATACTTATTTTGAGAACTTGCCCAATCAGTGGCTGTGTAGTCCCCCCCCAATATAGATAATGATTTACATAAAGTAATCGGACAAGGCCACTGATCATATTGCAGTATAGTTCTTTAAAAACGTATACACACAAAAAGTGACTCTTGGAATTGTGGATCAAAATCATTGAATTTAAACTCATCTATTCTAACTAATTTTCTCCATTAAATAAGAGTTGAGGCAGCAATTTTACTGCTTGTTTCTACAGATACAAGCACCAATAATAAAACAACAGCAGAAACAAGGTTTGAATATTATGTGTGTTTCTCATAGATGAAAGGCAATCTATAAACACAATCCATTATTATCCATTACAAGCCATTAGTTTTCACATCGCACTAAGTGAAACAATCCTGAGTGTTTCTGATGGAAAATAGCCTAACAAAGAGAAGGGGAGGGGGGGGGGGGGGGCAGACAAATGAAATCAATGGTCTGCTCAAAGCTTACGAATAAGCATACAAATAGGCAAAGAGGAAAAAGGTGGAATGGTTTAAAGAGAGAATCTTTGAGTGGTTTGCATTAATCTCCATTTTGACAATAAACACTGAACTGCTCAAATCTCCTTGTTTGGTTGTGTTCTGCCATTCATGCTTTCATTGCTCTTCTAAAAAAAAAAAAAAAAAAAAAAAAAAAGGAGACGACATGGTAAATATTCAGTAGTGTGTGTAATGATACCCCTCCCTCCCTCTCTCCCCCTCACACGCAGCATGTTGCTGCTCTGCTGTGTTCTGGTGCTCTCTGGCTTGCTCCATGTTGGTGGGAATGGGGGAGGCGTCAGCAGCATAACAAAATAACAAACGCTGTTTACTTTTACTGAATCACTTTGGTTATGTGCGCCACAAGCTCAACATAAAAAGGTGACGGCTGAAAACTCCAACAATATCAGTCCACTTTCTACAAAAAAGTAACCATCAGTAAACTACTCTTACTGCTTAAGCAGACTTGCCAACCCTAGACTTTTTTTTGAGAGAGAGAGAGAGAGAGAGGAACCTATGTGTCAGATGCATTCACTAAAAGTATTATTGTATGTCATTTGCATAAATTTGCATTACAGAAGGTCATTTGCATCGATGCATTTGTCAAATGAACAAAAAAAGTGAGGGATGCACTGATAAAATTGCTTCATACCCATGACTAATTGTTCATAAAAATATCGACCAATTTGCATTTTTGCGTACTTTATCTATTTATCTTTAAAAATCTTACAAAGTCACAATTTTACATAGGCTACACATTAACCTACCAGTCCTGCCACATTTATATGGTTTCTATTGTTTGTCCCTCAACAATTTTTTGAAAATTACATATTGAGCTCAAGGAATAGCTGTATAATCCTAAACAAGCACATTCTATTTTGTGGTTGATGTAAAAAATATTAATAGAAATCTTCTCATTATAAAAGGTAGGATGACCTAATGGAAATACAGGCTAAATATGATATTGGCTCTTGGGTACAGAAGCAATCACATACCTCCTTACATAATTGTACTTAATTTGCAACAGCAAGTGTTCCCTGTCATTTTCTGCATGTAGGCTGGACTATAGATGGTACAGTAACAAGGCACACACAAACAATTATAAATAGTCATTTGAAGTTACGTTTAACAACCTGTGACAAATGGATGATAAAACTTGACCATACGTTGTCAACCTGCAATGAACAAGCAAGCTAGAGAGAATTATTCAACGTTAGACTAATGTTATTTATAAAGCCTACCCAACGACCATATTTTCAGGATCAGTTATTTGAGGATAAAAAAAATAGATTTTGGATCGAAGCATCAGTTCACCAGAAGATATGCATTGTTTACTACATATAGACCAATCTGTGGCAAAAATTGAGCACCAAAAATGAAATTCCCCTCTTTTTTCCCCTAACACAATTCTGTCATTCTGAGAAAAAGAGATCAACAGCTACATATACATGTCAATGAGAGGAACACTTGCACTGGCCTGACATGCTCACCCAACTCAAGCACAACTCAATTCATGTTAATCCCCCCAAACAACTTTCCACATTTGCCAGTCTGTATTACCTTGGTAAAGGAGCTTTAAAAAGAGTACAAACATTTTGTTACTCTACATCACAATAGATAACAAGCAATGTACCAATGATCTTTATAATGTCAAGTAACAAAGGAAAAAATGGGTTAAGTGTTGCCTCTAAACTCAAATCATTTAAGAACAATCATATGTTTAGAATATCGCACATCGCTTTTATCCAAGACAAGTGTGTAACAGCAGCTGTTCCTGGTCATGTACAGTCTTGGACACACGGTCGGTAACCTCCAAAACTCTACAAAGCCATCTACAGAGCAGACACGGATGAAGGAAATAGTGTAGCAACACAATGGTAGGATTTATCAGAGCTGGAACAGTGATGCACGACTCTTTTTCTGTCTGGTTCCATCTAGTCCAGTCTGCTGCGTCCCCAGTCATGGTCTCTACCAGCTTCAGTAGACCTGACAGAGTCGGGTCAGGTTGGGTCACTTCCTCTGCGTGTTGTGAATTTTGGGGATCACGTTGATCTCCACACAATGAGCAACGTGCCCGGCGTACGCTGGCTCCCTGCAATGCCAGGGGAAAGATTACATTCAAAACAGCCAGCAGCAAAGATAGCCATCACGCTGCCAGCCAGCCCACATTCCCCTGAGCCTTCACACATTCAAACACACAGACACACACACACACTTAGGCTGTGTTCAGACTAACAATAGCACTGCGTTTGAAAAAAAAAAAAAATGCAGCCTCCTCATTCATTTCAATGAGACCTTCAATGAGACCTTTACGTTGGCACAGGGCAGGTTCCAGCAAAAAGATGTAGGTAATTTTTTCCCACCTTTGTGGTGGTATTGGTGGGAGGGGACACAAGAAAGAACACTCGTCTCCGAAAGGGTAGCATGAAGTAAGTCTAAATAGGTTTGTTGGTCAAATATCAGCCAGATCCATGTAATCACCTTCCAAAGTTCCTATGCTTAAATTTCTGTTCCTCAGACAGAACGGTGTTCAACCTCTGACTGGTCGAAAGATTCATGCAAAGCATGGCGGGAAACAAATATGGCCATTACCGTCAATGCTAGTTGCAATATATAATCAACGATTGATGAAATACGGACAATAAAATGGTCAATGCTGGATTTATCCGTATGTATTTATTTTACATTGCTCCCTCCCCGAAAGAGACACAAGTTCCATGGTAAGTAGAAAATCTTTTATATAGGCGATGATCACACCATTGGAACAGCACACAAAAAAATGTAAGATTTATTGATTGAAAGGTAAACGAACTGTGTGAATGTTGTTGTTGGCCACAACGATAAGTGTTACGTCGGTGCTAGCACTAATCATAATCCTCAGCATGAACCTCCGCCGGATATCCTGGAAATTAATTTATTGCAAACATTGTCACCTGCCATTAAAGGGACATCTCCCAACCCTACCCAATAAGGTGTAGTGAGTTTATCTAAATAATTCAGGGGGAAACAGCTGATCTGATGAACTGATCTGTGTGCAGACCAGTAATTCACCTATGGCTCTAATGTGTCTGTAGCATTTTGATGAAACCATACAACTGATTCTCTGTAAAGAGTGAGCTTTACACTATATTCAGAGAGTGATGCACCAGCAAACTGCCCTTTATTTGTTGGGATCAGGTGGCCACTTCTTACACATCGCATGACTTGTCATTGCAGATGACACAGCACATGCACTGTAGACATCCTCACCCATTCAAACACACTCTTACTGTCTTTTGCTCACACACACACACACACACACACACACACACACACACACACACACACCATTAGGTGCTGATTTATGATGATGGGCTCATCCCACACATAAAAGCTTAAAACTATGTTGATAGCAGACCACAGGAACTGTACGACCACGGACATGTCACACAGGCCCACCAAGGAGAGCATGGTAGTAAATCAGGTTTTAGGAGGACAGGGAGCAGGTCCGCTACAATTGGTACACAATATAAAAGGTCCTGGAACTTAACAAGGCTTTCATTAAAGTGACTTTAAAAAGGTGCAATCACTAATAATTTACTGCCTCTGCACAAAATGACCATCAATTTCAGAAGGAGACTGAAAGTGCTGCTTAACAAGACCAGCCGCCATGGGGTTGCCCTAACTGTGTGTTCTGACAGAAAGCAAAGGGATTTTAACAGCAATGCAGTTAAGTACAATGTAAATAAAAGAAGCAATTAAATGCAAATTTGCCCAGGATGGCACTACTTGATGCACGACTCTTCAGAGCAAACAAGAAATTAATTAAACTCGGATCATAAACAGAAGTTAAAATGAGAGTGACTGTAGAAAAATAAGGAGTTCTGCGTTCGGTCAGAGGCAATTGAACAAAAGCAGTCCTGTGGTCAAACTTAATTAAATCCCCTATATGTGATTTTCCTGATCCTAGGATACTCTCGAAAAAATCGAAAATCAAAACAACCGCAGTGGTAGTTGTATACACCCACATCTTGTGTGTGTGTGTGTGTGTGTATGTGTGTGTGTATACTCTGGTAAAGACAACCACATCTACGGTTGGGTGTCTTTTGAATTTTTATTGATTTTTTTAATTCCAACATAGTAATAGGGGTCAAAAGGTTATAGAACAATATCTACAGTTTAGACATTTTAGTCCAGAAAATTTTAGATCAAAATTAAATGCAATTTAGTCACCATTGAGTGAGAAGAGACAGACAAAGACAGCCCGACCCTGTGCTATTACTGCATGTCCTGGGTCCTCTGAACTACAAGCTGTGCACTTAATTCGGTTTCTTCTGAAGTAGATAACAACAAAGCAGTCAGTAAGCTGAGGGAAGCCTCGAAAACATCCACAAAAACAAAACACCACCTCTCTCACAAACTCAAAGCATTACACACTTCACAATGATAATATATGTTCCTAATTATATATAGGAAGTGTGTAATCACACCCACTTTATCTAAAATCAGTATTTTATGTCTGCTTTTTGTCAAGAAATTGCTGCAAAAACAAGTGGAAATTTGGTCTACAAATTATATTGTCTAAAAAAAATTAAAAGCATCTCTACATCAGATTTTTTGATTCTGCAATTATTTTTACTTTAAATCTATAAAATAAATGTCAGAAAACATTGAATAGAAGAAAAAAAAAACAGCAATAGCCAATAGAGGCCAATTAGCTTTAAATCAGCTGATGAGATTGTAACCTCATATCTATGTTTGCCCTACTTTCCATTATGGACAATATGGACAAAAGAGATCATAACTTTCTGTTTTCTACAAACTGTGATAATTGTTCAGGTGTGATTCAAACACATTTCAGATATCACAAGCGAGCATTTCCTTTTCTGTCTGGAAACAATTAGGTGTAAAACATATCAACACCATCATGACATAAAAGAATAGCCTCCAACAAACAAAAAGTCTCTTCAGTTTACTAACAATAGGCTGTAATTAGGTTTTCCTTTTGGAAAAAAAAATTTAACCGTGCAAATAATAAAAATGGAAACAGAAAAAAGAACAGGACTCATTGCTCTGACGAAGTAGTAATTTCTCTAGTGAGGCAGACAGTTCTATAGCAAAAAATTACAGATCCCACTCAGGGGGATTTACAGTCTGTACAACAACTGTCCTTAGATCACTGAATCGATGCAGCAAAAACCCCTTAAACACACACACACACACACACACATACACACACACACACACACACACACACACACGGAAAAGGAAAAAAAAAATGAAAGAAACCTCAGGAAAAATCCCTCTTCCAGGATGGACAGACTTGCAACAGATGTGTGCACAGAATAGAACACAAGCAAAGAAGTTGCCCCTATGTGGTCCTGAACCTCTCTTGCAAGATTTATCAGCAGCCTCAGGCTACGCCACAAGACTGCATATCTAAGACATGAAGTCAGTGTGTGGAGAAACACAGGAAAAAAAAAACACCTGTCTGTGTTTGTGCCTGTGACCTCTCTGTGAGCCATGAGCTGCTTGACAATACGAGCTAGTTAGCAACAAGCAGCTAGTTACTAGAGTGGTTCAATTACAAGCAAAACCATTGGTTATCATAAACTATTGATTAACAAAAAGGTGAACCAGACAGTAATTTTGACACTTTATTTGCAATTATGACTTGTTGCTGAACCCAATAGCCATATGCTCATGTTGCAGGAGAACATGCGAATGGGGGCAGGAATCAAATACGCGGCTTCACGGAAGACGTGGTAATGTACGGTCATTTGTTATAAATATAACAATATATTATATAAAGTTATTATACCACCTATCCCTAAATCAATAAGGAGCATTGGCCTCCAGAAAGTACCACTACTACCACTCTGACAGCAGGTAAACCATACAGAAGGAAACCGTGAGCATAATTCGCCAAGACATTTGGAACTTCTCATTTGGAACAAGGGCTTCGGTTTGACCCAAATGCTGCTTATCATCAAAGACAATAATCCACCTGATCCCCATAGATTTCACATTCCTCGGAGTCAAACATCATGTGATAACAGTAGCCATCTTTCAGTATCCATTTAACTGGCCCATAGAAATAGAAAGGCAAAAGTGACTTGAAACAAAACTATTGCTTCACCATTTGATATTGCGAGACTGGTTACCTTCCTCATTCCAGAGAATAAAAATTCAAGACTTCAAAACAGACTTAAAAAAAAATGACTACGCCTTGTTTTCATGTCCATACCTTATTATTCAAACTCAATTAAAAACCCTTAAGAGGTAAGATAACACTGACATCTTCAGGAAACAGGAAAGGCTTAGGTTTGTTAAGAGTGACCTAAATGTGAGCAATTTCCTGCTGCTGGAAGGTGATTAAAATTCCTGTCTGAACTCAAAAAGAATCTTTAAAACGTCTTATTGGAAGGACATTCCATGGGATTTTAGTTAGGCCATAACATAAATCAGTAGTGAGCGGTAGTGACTGGAAAAAAGTGATAGAGAAAGAGAGAAGTAAAAAGACAGACGCAAGTATAGCAAGAGACAGCGAGAGTGGGGGCTTTTAATAAAATCAATAAGCTTTTAGAGAAGAAAAAGGTTTATTGTGCTGAACATTCAGTTGTGT
Organism: Eupleurogrammus muticus; assembly: GCA_036785175.1. Classification (NCBI taxonomy): domain Eukaryota; kingdom Metazoa; phylum Chordata; class Actinopteri; order Scombriformes; family Trichiuridae; genus Eupleurogrammus; species Eupleurogrammus muticus. The sequence continues at coordinate 10,434,340 of JAYKQN010000001.1, forward strand.
CGACAAGTCGCAAAAAACAGTCTCTCTTCCTGCTCAGATCATTTAAAAAACATAAGTAAAGTTTTCACCTCTGCTTTAAACAGTGTTCCTAAACATTTCCCATTGCAAACTCTCTCTGAACTCAGATTCAGACTATATTGACGCTTTACATCAAATAATTGTCTATTAAGATATTTATTATTATTATTAATATTATTATATTAAAGATACTTAAGATACTAAATTATATTATTATAGATATTGTATTGTTTCCCCCATATTTGTGTGGGTATATTAAAAAAACTGAGTTAACCCTGCATTTTCTTTGAAACCAATTGGGCTGTATACATTTTAGGAACATTGTACAAGAATTTTTTTAATTTAGAATTTTATACTTCAGACATGGAATTTACTTAAATCAAGTTCAAGATTTTTCCGTATTGTGGAGGAACCCGTTTTACAAGACAAACCAGAAAACTAAATTAAATGTAGGCTGCCCCTGTAATGTTTTGTCATCTGTGGAATTCATTCCATTTCTAAATCAAATTTGCAGCTATCTACCTTGTTTAATCCCTAATTTAGTCATCAAACAACCTCTGCTATGTGTCCTGCTTTAAGGAAAAATGTGCTGAGTGTACAGTAGAACGTTGAGATTCATGAGGGCAGCAGCCTTAACCGTTCTCACTATTAACCACACTTTTAACGTCATGCTTTAATCATAAAGGCTTGGTTACACAAAGTTTCTGTCCCATTTCCATAAAAAAGGGACAATGTCAGTATGTTATCCTAATTAACTGCATTTCAATTATTAATACATGAGAAATGATCTCTCAAACAAAAAACAGGCTAATAGACAGGATTTCACAGATTAGATCAATAATTAAAATTAGATTATTCAAAATTAATTTAAGTAGACATGGAAAATACTATTTTTGAACATTAAAAATCAACTTAAGTCATTACTTCAGGTCCAATAAGCATTTCAAAAGGCAGCAATAAATAAAATCTATAAAGAACATTCATGTGATTTTATAGTTTAAGCACCATTGTGAAATTTATGAATGGATAATAATCATAAAACCCTGATTATTCTTCAGACTATAACTGTACCATCAAAGACTATAATTGTTGCCCATGTGTAATGTTGAATCGCTGCATCCACTTGATAAAGACAAGAGACGTCACATCCAGCTGAACGCTGCTCTGTGTCCCGCTGTCAGAGGACAGACGATGGCGGCGTGGCCACTGTCTGAACTATCTGTGATAACAATAACACTTTTCTTCCCTCTAAGCTGCAACAGTGACCACAACCAGCAAAACCAACGAACCTCACACACTCTGAATGCTGATCTTGTCTTCAAACAGCCATATGGGAAGCATCACCACAATGATCTAATTTGACTCCAGACCTCAAATCAAGGCCATTTATTACCTGTGCTTGTGTTAAAACCCCCTATGCAAATAGATGTAGGGCTGTCCTTGCCTAAAGAGATTCTCAGTCAACTAACAATCATCCAACTTATCTCTTCTGACTAATTTTAATTTCATTGACAAATCCACTGAATTTGAGTTATTCACATTTAATAATGCAGAAGGCCATTTTAAATCCTGTGCTCACCAAAAGTGCTCATAACTTTCAGGATACAACTAATTCAGCAGTAAAAATAAATTCAATTAAATGTTAAAAAAGGAAAGGAAGTCTTACCCATCCTCCTCTCCATCGACACACTTGAGACCAGCTGATGCAGTTAAGGCACGGGCGGTGGCGGCGCTGCCCTCGGCTTCTTGACCCTGGCTAGCGTGAGATCCTGATACAGCCTCTCCTCTGGACAGCTTCGTCATCCCCAGTAAGGTGGACTGGTGCTGAAGGAGCAGCCCCTGGGCGTCCTGCAGCTGAGTGGTGGTGAAGGTGTGCAGACTAGCATAGAGGGCACTGGCCTGGGCGGCGTGAGCCAGGGCCTGCGCGGTGCTGAGGTCCTGGGACAGGCTGATACACGACGGCTGGCTGTGGGGAACACCCTGCAGGGGCATCCTGCCGCTGTTCCCAGCATTGTGGGCTTGCGGCTGGGCCTGGGGGTCACTCGGGGGGTTGGGAGGAGGCACACTTGGTGCAGACACTTGGCTCTGGTACACTGTAGTGGGCAATTGGGTACCCGGGCCCGGGTTTTGGATTTGTGTTGGGACCGACTGTGGCTTCTGCTGCTGGCAATCCAGATTGGCAGGGTGGCCTTGAGGCTGCTGGCCAAGAACTGCAACTCCAGCATGAGACGTGGTGGCTTGAAGGGAGGGGGGCTGCTGGGACTGCGTGTGGAGGAGTGCCTGTGGCTGCTGCATCTGACTACCTCCGTTAGCTGGCCCGGAGGGAACCGATGCAGCTTGGTTGATCAGAGGTTGGGAGGCCGCCACCTGAGGGACAGCCTGGTGTTGCTGGCTGTACTCGGGTGGCCTCACCTGTGCCGGGGCTCCATGCGGGTTAGCAGGTGGCTGCTGTGGCACGGGGGCGTACAATATCTTGTGCTGCTGCACACCCACTAATCCCTGTGTGGAGCTGAGGGGTTGATTAGCAACAGCCTGGGCATAGGTGAGCTGTTGTTGAGCTACAGCAGATGTAGAGATCCCAATGGTAGTCTGGTGACCTGGCATGGGTGTGGGCTGTTGAATGCTTGTGGGGGTCGAGGGAGCCACAATAGTCTTTACATGTGAATGGGTAAAATCCTGGGGTTGCATGTGAGGTGGTTGGGTTTGTGACACACCCATGTTTAAGCCACTCTGGAGGATTGTTTGAAAGCCCTGAGGAGGGGAGGCATAATCCTGGGCCTGCTGGGGTACCGGGGGTCCCCCAGTGTCTCCACTGCACACACTCTCAGTGTAATGGCTCAACGTACTTATCGTGCTACTCACAGAGCTACCACTTGTGCTTTCCCTCTCTGAGCCCCCAGCAAAGCTCTCAGAGACAAACTGACGCATACTGAGAGACCCTGCCTCAGATGTAGAGGAGCTGGAAACAGAGGCTGGAGTGTCCTTCTCATAGAATTCAGTGCAAGTCCATCTGCCCTTCTTGAAAGGCTCAGAACTAGAGTCCAGCTTCACCACCCTGAAGCGAGAACTGGTGGTAGCGATCACAGGGGCAGGAGCTGGGGCAGAAGTAGATGGTACAGGGGCTGCAGCCACAGCTGTGACAGGGACAGTCACAGGCTGCAGCACAGCAGGTCCAACTCGGCCCTGGATCCCACCGGAGACCCCTGTTCCTCCAGAGGCACTGGCAGCAGCGGCGGCAGCAGCAACAGCAGCAGCGGTTGTAGTAGTCATAGTGTTGTTAGAGTTTTGGTGTTGCTGAATCATGCTGACATTAGTAGCAGCCATGAGGTTACCCCCAGTGGCAACAGGACCACCTCCACTCCCCCCACTGCTGCTTATCACATTGAGAGGAAAGCCGCCACTGCTACTGCTAGCACTCGTGCTAATCCCCCCCCTCACAGGCACGTTGGCAGAGCTCAACATATTCACATTACTAACACTGCTGGTCTGGGGATTAACTATGCTAACTGTAGTGCCCGTAACAGAGCTGTGCATTCCTGGAACAGATCCCGGGACCACAACCCCCATAGGCTGAGCAACGCCACTTGGCGGGGCGGTCCTGGAAACATTCTCCACCATGTTAGAAGGCATTTTCTGGGTGACACAAGGTATAGCTCCAGACGTGAGGGCTGATGGGGCGCTCCCCGTCCCGGAGGACAGAGGGTAGTTCTGGACATGGTTAGGATGATGAGGATGGTGATGGTGCATAGTCCCATTCACCATGTTCAGGGCATGGGGGTGCGAAGGCTGGTTGGGGGACACAGCTCCCGGGGTGTCAGCCTCATGGAAGTTATTCAACGTCTCCTCTGAAGAGCTCCTCTCAGCTCCAACGATGTCGTTAGCTCGGGAGAGAGACACATCCAGGATTTCAGAAGACGACAGATCCTCCGTGTGGGACTCATCCAGGTCATCATAGCTCTCTGTATCCTCCGCGATGCTGTTGTTAGTACTCACAGATATTTGCGCCGGGGTCACACTCGTGATCTGGAATCCGCTCTTTTTTTTCATCTGAGCCCCAGCCGAGGGCAAGGGCTGGGCCTGGGGATGTAGATTCAGGCTGTGGGGGGGAAGGGGAGGATGATGATGGGGACCCGGGGAGGATGAACCTGCAGGAGGTTGGCACTGAATCAGCAGGGAGGGTTGATAATCGTCGGCGGGGACGTGGCTGTTGTTGACCACCGCGTTGGCTGTCGATGACAGCGTTGAGCCAGTCCCACTGCCCGTGGTGCTACCCCTCCTGTGAAAGACAGCCGGGTGCGACATCTTTCTAACACTGCCAGCAGAGTCTCCTGTGGGGTCCGGATGATGCATCTAGAGAGGATCCGGGGGGTAGTTGCTCTCTGACAGTACGCAAGAAGGTTGCAGTTCGTAAACGGCGCCGTTTTGACAAAACTATGAGGTCAACACGATCAAAAGAAAAATATATTCAAGTGTCAGGTGGCTGCTCGCAAATATAAAGGTTCTTGTGTAGCCTATTTCTATGATGATTCGAGAAATGAGCCTAAACAGGAAGATGCAGGCTCTTATTTTTAAGGTCTCCGGAAGTCTGCGTTGTTGTGATGTGTAGCGCTTTGTGATGTGGAGAAATAAAGTGAAGGACACGTTCAAGTCCGACAACACCGGAGTTTCCGTTGTTGTTATTTTATATTATAAATAAACGGTTATAATAATATGTAACTTACAGCCTCCCTCAGACACGATCCAGTATTCTTCGGTGACAGCTAGCGGCGCGAGTGATGCTACTGCCCGCTGGATGTGTGCGTTAGCTCAGCCGGCTGCGCTCCGCATGCACGCTATTTAAATACAAGCTAACATGTTGTGGGTTTTGTCAAAATAAGCTGAACACTTGTGCTAACAGAATATCTCTGTGTATCTATGGTGTGCGTGTGTGTGTATGTATGTATGTATGTATGTATGTATGTATGTAAGTAAGTGTGCGCGCGCGCGCGCGTGTGTGTGTGTGTATAAATATATATGTATGTATCTATGTATTTATCTGTGTGTGTGTGTGTGTGTGTGTGTGTGTGTGTGTGTGTGTGTGTGTGTGTGTGTGAATGTTTATGTGAGTGTGAGTGTGTGGATGCTAGCTAGCTGCCAGTCTCCATCACCGGCTAGCTAAACAGACTACAGTGACTCGTTTTAGCTGCTGAATTGGCTCAACAGAGAAAAACAACACCTTTCATCCGGTAACCCAAACACGGCCACTAACGTGAAACTGCGGCGTAGAAAATGTTTAATCCATTCAGTTGAATCCTCGTTGTTGTTGTCTTTTTTTGTTATTGTAGGGAGGCTGGTTTTGCTGTCTCACTGGTGCTGCTCGGTGTGTCGCCTCCTGCTCCGCTGCTGGGACGGGACTGACCAGAGGGGAGGGAGGGCTGCTCGGTAATATGGCGACCGCGCATGGTCTCTGCTGCCAGACATAAAGCAGTCTGGGAGAGGGGAGGCGGAGACGAGCCTGACGTCACCGTGACGAGGTTTGCCGGAAAGTGCCGACAGATAGATAGATAGATAGATAGATAGATAGATAGATAGATAGATAGATAGATAGATAGATAGATAGATAGATAGATAGATAGATAGATAGATAGATAGATAGATAGATAGATAGATAGATAGATAGATAGATAGATAGATAGATAGATAGATAGATAGATAGATAGATATTATGATGTAGTACAATTACTAGTCATCCACCTAATACAAATTAAATAGACTCCACATATATATATATATATATATATATATATATATATATATATATATATATATATATATATATATATATATATATATATATATATATATATATATATATATATATACACAAACTGTACAGACTGTAGTTTGCTATAAAAAACATCATATGCTAGGAGCATGCTTTTGATACGTTAGGTATATTTTTTATTTTAACTGCAAAGCCCACACACTACTCCTTTTATTTAAGTTATGTTCACCTATCTCTATTTCTATGTTTGTCTTTTCACATGTATGTATGTATCCCATACCAATAAAGCCTTTTGAATTGAATTGTCCAAACTACGATTGAAATACTTTAAGCATATTCTGTTGCTACTGCTATATCTAAGTACTCTTTATGTAGGTTATTGTTCATGCAGGACTTGCAGTAGAGTATTATTTGTTTGCTGTGTTGACATGTTTTACTTAAGTAAAGGATCTGAGTACTTCTTTCAGCTTATATAAGTGGTGGTAAGTCAGCTATACAAGTGGTGGAAAGTCACCAAATACATTTACCAACAGTCTCCCACAACTCTAACTCTATCCAGGGCTAACGACAACTCCTCAGTTATCTGTTTTATTTTTAAATAATTTCTTTTCCTCCTATTTCCTGACCACTATTTCAGTATTCAGAATATATGCTATCTATTCTAATTTAACTGCAGGAATCTATACAATTTTGTGTTTGACTTTCACGTAAGAACTTTTTTAAAAGAAAAAAAACATATATAAAGTACATTTAAGAATATCCTAGGGAAAAAAGGATGTCCTGATTTTGGCCCATCCTTCTTTTCCTGGTATGTGTATGGGCATGTGGATGAGAGGACTTTGGCCCCCATCACAAACATCATATTCGAATTTTCTGTCCAGTATGAAAATGTTTTGAAATAATATTGAAAGTTAAAAAAAATAATGCTTACTTGGGACTATTATTACAATAACACAGCAATACCACATACATAGTAACATAACCATACTGATTTTTTTTAAATTATGTTGATAATACCTCTCTATGTGACAGTTCACAGTGTGATGTTTCTCCTTTTTCCATAAGTTAAAGGATCTGAATACATCTTCTTCCTCATCTGCACTTTACAGCATTAGTGCAACAGTTACACTGTACAGTAGTCATGTATAATTACTGCTTGATGAAAAGTTAAATCATATAGGCCATAAATACACAATCGGGGCTCCTGAACATCTGTTGTTGATTGAGCAAAACATCAACATCACAACAGTGTTACTGAACAAAGGTAGACAGAGAGGTGCTAGATCTCTCTGCAGACACAGGTGGTAACTGCACTGAAGGATTATTCTACACACAGGTACTGTTTGGGGCCTCTCTCTCTCTCTCTCTCTCTCTCTCTCCCCCTCTCTCTCTCTCTCTCTCTCTCTCTCTATCTCTCTCTCTCTCTCTGGTGTTTGTATGTAAGGGAGAGAGGTAGAGAGGCTGAGAGAAAATGTACACATTTGTTGGTCCGTAATGTTGCCGCTGTGGGTCAATGAACTCTGGTGGTAAAATAGTCAAGCATCTCCATTTTATGTGTTCTGGCGTTTTCTGTTTATTTCTACTCTAATACCACGTCTTTTCTCTACTCTTCTGGCAAAGAAGAGGAGAGGCATCCGAATAGATGGAAGTCAAAACAGTGACCACAGTGGTTTAGAAACATATATTGAGGTAAAATCAACTAAATATTCTCTCAGTAGCAAGAGGAAACAGGAGTGTACTCCACTAGTCCTTCAGAGAAGGAGGCATCACCATGTAGGGTCCGAATTGTGATACCACAGGCCTTATGGAGGGCTCTGTAGACACAATACATTCACCAATAATTCATAATGTATAATTCTTGTTGTCAAAGTAAGTAAAAATTCAGCACAATCATCCACACATGATTGTGCTGAATTTTTTCTGAATTACTGAGTAATCGTTTTTCGAGGAATGGTGCAGAAGCTTTAATGAACCTTGAGCTCCGTTATGTTTATCAGAGCTTTGTATATTTTATGAGTGTACCCGAGGCCTGTGTGTAGGCTTTTACAAAAGGGCTCATGTCGTAATGGGTTCATACGGTTATCTGTGAAAGTGTTGCACAGAGGAGAATCAGGGAGGGAAATAAACGGAAACGGAAAGAGAGAGAGAGAGAGAGAGAGAGGGAGGTGGGTGAAGTGACTAATAAAGAGAGCAGTGGTTTGTGAAGGAGGCGGAGGAGGGAAACGAGAGAGCAGTGAGAGAGAGAGAGAAAGAGAGAGAGAGAGAGAGAGAGAGAGAGAGAGAGAGGTAGGGATTGACTGTCAGGCAAGCAGACAGGCTATATCCATCGATACAAATGATAGAGGACGAGAGACAGCAGGAGCCGATTGCAGTGTAAGCGTCTGGTGCTGTCAGCAGCTTTAAATCACACTGGCACCCCGCAACAAAAAAACACACAGCACTATTGTGCCGCTGCCCTAACAATAATGCTCAATTTATACTCTGGACTCCGTGCTCATTTTGTAAGCACCGTGTTCTGTTCTGAGCGTAAAGTAATAATCCATTGTGTATTCATTTGGAAAAAAAAGGTATTTTAGTAAATAATGTCAATAAAGCTGATTAAAAGTGTGTCTTGTGGGGGTGGTTTATCCTTTAACTCAAGATCGATGGTTGGGGTTTAGGTGGGAGATGGGTCAGCGGTTCAGTCACTAACCAACCCCCCACCACCTGCCCCTTGTCCCCAGCCCCCCCTCAGGTCCTTGGAGTAAGACATTGACTCATACATGTCTAATGAATGGAAGCCACTTTTGGATGAAAGGGTAATGAAAGAAATGTGAGCAGATACACAAACTCAAATGTGTCTTTTATGTGCATTTGAAAAAAGTTTAAAGCACTTTTTTTCAAACTTTCCCACATTTTATTTTTAACGGACATATGCTGACATACATATGTGCTATTCAGACTAGAGTTTCTTTGATTAACACATATTGTCTGCTTTTCAAAGAATTATAGCTGCCCCCAGCATGTTTCTACTGTAAATGTCTGTATGATATCCAAGTTGTCTCATTTCAGTTCAAGCCTCATGTGGTGATTATTCTGGCCCGCTGAAGTTCAGGTAGTCGTGAGCACAAAAGAGGCTGATCTGTCAGAGCGGAGTGGCGATGACAATTCTTGAAACAACAGCGGCTTTGGCCGCAGAGTGCATCGGGCCGTGCCCAATGATGCGGGGCAGGGTGCCTCTGTCTGGTGTCCACTGAGCCGCTCTACTCTGAATGGAGTCCAGAATAGATGTTGGCTTTATTGTGTTTGGATGGCCCTCCCAGCAGAAAATCACCGTGTGATTTATTAGATGGTCACACCGACCACGTCCATTCATGAGTTTTTCTTCCCATACATAACTGCAGTCAACCAAAACTGGTGTTGCGGTAACAAAGGAAGAAGAAAGTGGAAACATTGAGAATTATCTATTAGAAATTTATACCTACAAATCCTCAAAATATTAAAATAGTGGCCTAAGTCATTTTCCTTGTGTTTCCTTTTCCTTGTTGGGAAAAGACACGAAAATACTTTGTGCAAATGCAGAGAATAATCATTTCAATCAAAAAGGCCTTAACATTGGATGATTGTGGACATACATAGACGCATTGTGTGTCACTTATGGAACATTATAGAATTTTGAACATTCTAGCATTATCACCATCATTTCTAGCATTACTATTCCACATAAGCATTAGGGCTGTTGTCAACCTTCAACTAGTTTTTCGACCAATTATTAAGCTGTTTTCATCTGCAAACCGGTAAAATCTATAATATTGACACATGCAGTATTGCAGAAGGGCCTCTTAATGGATATAATTGGGATGAGCATAACTAAGCATTTTCAACTGAAACCAAACCAATCATTTGATCTATAATCTATGAGGTGTCAGCCCTAACAAGAACACGTGTCTTGAAGGTGCAATGTAGTACTACTGCTTGAACTCAAAAGGATTTAGTATTGACATGCTACTGTATATATTGTAATTACCACCTGTTTTTCGTTCCAGGTATGTCAAATGGAAACCCACAGAGTGGGGAATGTATAGTCTTACACATAACCTTTCCATGCTTGTTTTTGTCTTCCAGCCGAATGAGGGCGACAGCCCAAGGACATATTCTTTCCTTATGTACAAACAACATACTGTACATACCTGAAGACTCCGCCGTCTGGTCAAAGAGAAATGCGTCTGATCCATGACTGTCTCATCGGTGAATTTTTAACAAAGCAGAAGGGAATTGGCACTTGTGAAATGTGTTCACATCATGGAATGTTGTTTTTAACAGTTTAATAGATGTGAATATGTTACATGCCGTCAAATCAACAATATTTTTGGCATTCCCATTAAAAAAGACAAAGTGTTCTAAAATGGTTTTGTATTTGTTACTGCATTAAAAGACACAGTCAGCACAATGAATTAATCAAAACAGTAACCTTAGATGTGCTCGCTGGCTGATGAGTGAAAGGGAAACCTGAGTAATACTGTATTTAATAATGAAGGAGAGGCTCTAAGATGGTACAGACTTCCAGGGCGACAAACCTTTGCAGAACTGTTTTATGTAACAGGGAAATGTTTATTGCAATAGCCGTTTGTGAAGATAAAGGTACAGAAATGTATGAATGATTAGGCAAATTATTTTGCCTGTTTTGTCAATAGATGAATGTTTCTTGCAGAAGATCCAGTTGATCTTCGAAGCGAACAAATCCTTTATTCGCTTCAACTTTGCATGTAAAACAGGGTTTCTCAACATTCCATGGCCTGTGATCCCCAAAGTAGAATTATTATTTCTGTCTTGCTTGCGTATTCCCGAGCAGTTTAAAAAACAAAGGAAAGAAATAAATCATTATCTGGTGTATTTTCACACAATGCTGACTGCTAATCATGTGCACTTTCCTCACCTCTCATGAATCGATATTTGATTACAGCACCCTCATCAGGTCATGAAATGTCAAATCAAATAGGTAAACGGTGTGAAGCTGGATTCCTCCCTTACCGTTTTTCTGTTTGACCTAAAGTTTCAGTGTGTCACACACACACTTGGGGGATAAGTCATCATTGATCTCAGATATGTTGGCCTAAACAGCCACTGCTGTGCAGCTGGAAACAGATGGAGGTGCTCAGCACTTCAAAGACACACGACTTCTCCACCATTTCTGTGTTTCGACGTAAACAGAATACTCGCTGAGCTTCTCGAGAGAAAAGGGCTTGGCGCAGAACACAAGGCAATTAATTACTCCTGCGGAGAGTATTCGGCTTGACAAACACACACACATCGTCTATAATCAGCGGTCAACTTTTGAAATGCGTCTGCTCATTAACAGCGTCTACAGAGAGTGAGTGAGCCTGACAGCTGTTTGCCTAAGATGTTTGCAAGTGTGCACAAAGAACACTGTCATGAATGAAGTTATGCTGTCAATACTGTAATTGGATGACTGAAAACACGCTGCAAAGAACCCAACCTGTATTTTTTTGGGGCCTAGAACAGTGACTCCTAGGCTTTTCCAGTTTTAGCCTGATGGGGAATGTTAGCAGAAGTCAGGATTGGAAGTTATTACAATGCAAATTCATAAGTTAGTAGCGCTTACTGTTGAGTTGACAAAAACCTGTATTCAGAGTTAAGCAAACTCAGAATCAAAACTTGGGTTGGGTTTGATAAATGTTTTCAAAAAAAGTAGTTAGTTTATATGTAAATTATTTAACTGGTTCCAATACAAACATCAATTCAGTTAAACGTGAAGAAATTAGGTTGGTTCAATTTAAATTTATTAGCTGTCTAATAACTAAAATGGTAAGACAGTCATTTTAATCAAGGCAAAGAATGAAATAATATTAATTATTGTTTACATTAATCTTAAATAATCAGATGGTAATTGCTGATTCAATTAAGATTCTATAAGGTACAATATTTTTGATGTGAAATTTGGACATTATTTTTTTTAATATGGGCTGCTTTATACTCTTTTCAATGCATAAATCTGGTATGAAAAGAAAGCTACAACATGTTGGGTGACTCCAGAAGGGGTACATTTAATTAATGTGTTACTGTTCAGAGCAAATAAAGTTAGAATATTGCAAAACATTCTAAAATTAAGACATTAAGAATAATACACTTATGCTTTACAGTGAATATCATCTTGGGAAAAATAGCTTGTAGCCCAAATATTTTAGAATGCATGTAACTTAAAGCCAGTCCTATTTTAGAGGGACCTCTATTTTGTGCCATTTGGACACCTGGTGTCATGTACCAGACCTTGTATTGGATTTATTGCAAATTATTGGATTTTTAGGGTTAATATTACAACTGGTTTGTAGCTATAAATAATACACTGATGATTGTTAATGTTGGATGAGATAAAACAGAATGTTTGCAAATTAGAAATAAGACAGTTGGGTGATTTCCATGTTATATATCTACTTCCCATCTTGCAAACAAGGTGCATGCAAGACTGGAAAAAGCTATGTGAATTTGACAATATTTTCAAACCAATGGTTATAAGGATTGGCTGTAACTGGTGCATGCGATGACACTAATTCCTGCAAGAAACCAAGAACAACAGGTTTTAAATCCCTTTTCCTAAAATCATCTATTGCCTATGTGGAACATTCGGGCAGATAATTTTCTGTTTGGTTTCCTGCTTTAAAGACTGCATCTGCCAGATGGGAGCTGCCATGGAAACAGCCCTTCAACTCGCTGCGAGCACTTACTGCAGAAATCATAACAATGGTTTATACTTATTAAATTTATGCAAAAAGCATGCCAGCAGCTGCATAAATCAGCCATTCAGTAAGACAGCTGCCTGATCAAGGAATCAAAACAATAGGATTCTGTTAATGTGAAAATGCTTTTTTTTTTTTTTTGTAGTTTGTCGGTGAACACAGTCTGTGTGCTGGCATTTAATTCTGGGGTTCGATCTCCCAGCTGTAATCTGGCCCTGAAATGTACCCAGAAAGTGAGGGAAAAAACTGCCATCTCAAAGGGAGGATGACCTTGAGGGGAAAACCAAAACCATCAGCCGGTCCGCGCCAAGTTCATTTTATCCCTGATGAAAGGGGATTTCTGAATATTTCAATCAGCAGAGGGGCTGATAAAGGGTTGACTCCACAGATCTGTGTGAGTCAACCCTGGGTATTAAAAAGTGTATTACACGCACACACAGATGCACACTTTCAACACATTCCAATGATTAAACTGTAGCCAGTGTACGGCCACTTTTGAAGGCTGCGTCTAGATTCTTCTGTGCAAGGCTTTATGTGAATGTGCTGACGGCCGGTCGCTCGCTTGGCTCGAAGGAGGAGACTCCGGTTTCCCTGTGAGGAAACTGTTGTGTTGCGGAGATGTGGCTGATTTTGTTCTAGGTCAAACAGCTGAGAGATTCATTTGGAGCACAGGAAGTGAAGTCACTCCATAGTCCAGTGCAGCCAACCCTTGCCGCCTATTGTTATATATATTAGAAAAAAAGCATCACAATCAACATATCCGCTGAGGACAATACATGTCATGTACAGGTATTTTCCATTAAAGTAGGGTACAGTAAGAGTACACTCCCTAGAGTATCTACAACAGAATATTTTGTTGTTCTTTTTAACAGATTCAGTTTCTTAAAAGTCCCAAAACAGCACAAATAAAAGCCTCCAAGTTGTTTTTGTTGTTTTTATGGCATTGCTGCGGGAGGTTAATCAGAGTGGTGCTAGAGGTCAGGTAATGAGATCATTGAGGGATTAACCCCTTGGAAACATAAATATTCTCTGTAAAATAAGTCTCATTCTGCCTCTTACATGACAATGTGTCTTGTGTTTAAAACAAACATTTTGGGTCGACACTGGAAGAAAGCTCAAGTGTTCAATTCAAAAGATCAACTACTGAGGCACATTGAAGTGCTTATGACATTCCTTGGCAAAGTGTCTCTTCATTTTGGTATTTCTTGTTTCGAGATTGTATTTAGGTTTTACTCGGATGGCGGCACTAGCACAAAGGTCAGTGTGACCCAAAAGATTTAGGCTTAATCTGCCTCAAACTGCATCAGCATAAGCAAAGCATGGTTCATTTGTCCTTTGAGTTCTCAAAAATGTCTTAGCCCCCCTGCAGAGATTAGCAACCATGACATTACGATGCTGTAATGCTTTTATACTGACAGTTTGTGTGTGTGTGTGTGTCAGTGAGTTGATGTGTGTTTGAGCAAGTTTCCATGTCTGTTGCTGTGTGTGTGTGTGTGTGTGTGTGTGTGTGTGTGTGTGTGTGTGTGTGTGTGTGTGCTTGTGTTGATAGAATGTGGGGTTGCACATTGCTTTTTATCCTGTAAAGCACTTTCTGTTGCATTTTTAGTGCATGAAAGGTGCAGTGTAAATAAAGTTTGACTTGATCAAAGATTCCAGAGTGCCCTGTGTGGATATCATACCATGCAGTTTTAATCTTTCATTCATTTATACATTCATACAGTTCCATAGCCAGTTCTAGTAAATATCCACAAGGTGGCAGTACATACATATCAGCAGCAGTACATACTGTCAGTACATCAGTTGTAGTGTTATCAGGTAATATATATATATATATATACATACATTTCTTCCAAAATGATATTCACTTTGAAACGTAAAAGTATTATTCTATCATGATATATATGTATATGGCAATACTGAAATATTCTCTTCTTCTCTTCTTTACAAATAGCAGGCTTACATGCATGAAGCTGCATGAGCCTAAACAATACAAAATATTTTCCACTATCCCCTAAAACAGGCTACCATATATGTTATATGTATATAAACCTAATATTTCAAAAAAACTGTAACATTAGTTTGTGTTTTTTGAAGATTTGAGAGAAGTCGCAGGGAGAGAGAGAGAGAAACGATAAGCTCATAAAATGTGTTTATTTAACAGAAAGAGCAGACAAACCCAGCTACACCGCCACTCAGCATAATAAAAAAAGACAGTTACCACGTTGAAGCATCAAGTATTTAACATGGGTGGAACTTTTAACTACTTTTGATACTCTCTTCTACTGCGAATACTTGTTTACTTGGAGGATTTACATATCTTACTGCTGAAATGAAACACGAATGCATTCATCTCTGTCAAAGAGGAACGGTGCTGTAGTAATAAAGCAATCCATCATATGGTCTACAATGTGTTTTCAAGCAGAAAAACAGCTCATTTTCATTAATTTTTTTTATTATGTTTCAGGAACTATTTTAAAGTTAGCAATATGCAGTCTTAGTTTGTAATATGTATTAAATCATTAAGTGATGATGAGAACCAGGAATTAAATGACCAGGTGACTTACAAACCTCAATATAGAATACAATAATAAATAATAAATGTGCAACAATGTGTATGATTATACATACTCCGTATTGTCCCAAAGATTTGAGTTACATGAAATATATTATTTATATGGTCATATAATGTAAAATCAAACAGAATGGGTCCTGACCACTAATGAATGATATTAGGAATAAATTTAGATGTGGAGGCGTTTTCTGTTATTTTCATAGGACCAGAGTGGGGTAGCTAGTAGGAACATATTTGTGGTAACAGATTAAAGTGTGGTCACTGACAACCATGACCACACTACCACCTTTTTCCATTGCATCTTTTGGGTTTGAAAGAGTGTCACACAACTTTTCTGTCTTAAGAACCCTCTATCCCAGTAACATACTGAAAACTTGTGTCTCCTTTATTTCTTAAAAATGATGTGCAATAATAATGCAATAATTCAATAATCATGTATAAATGGAGACAAAACCAGAATTTTTTTATTTATGATTTTTTTTTATGAAAATGAATGAAGAGCACTTCTTCCAAATATATACCTCATACATACAACTAAGCATTCAGTACAACTTTTAATGGCTAACTCATACACAAAATGTATAGGAATAATGAAGAAAAACAGAACTTCCTTCATAGATTTTTTGAGAGAGTAAAGCCTGAAAATACATGCAAACCTTGGAATAGAATGAGGAGATGTTCGAGGCCTTAGTTTCAGACCCAAACATTATATAGTGAAATTCTGACTAAAATCTGCAACAACCGTATTTGATTAGACATGGAATGACCTGCTAGACAAACTGATGCAATCCACTTTGCAATTTCACTAATTACATTCCAGTCACAATTCAATAATCGATTTTAATGCAGTAGAGAAAGCTAATCTTCATTTACTAACCACATCATTTATTTAGCGAATTAAAGAGTGCAGAGCTGAACTGGCTCACATCCACATACAATCAGTAACAGCAGCAACTTCAAGTCACAGACAAAACGACCAACCTTAGATATTATGTGTAAAACCTAACTCTGAATATCTACATGCCCAGTCAATATTTAAATCCTCAGATCATCACCGCCAATGCCAGAGGTTAAAAACTCAAACATACAGTGAAATTCAATCTTACCATCCCATCAGAAAATTATTTATCTCCCTGTAGATGCAGTTTTCTAATTTATTCTGATTCTTGCTGAGTCAACACACATAGACATGACTTATTTATTTGGCCTTTTTTTTCCAAAAATTATTATTACACCACATGAAAAGAGATAAATCACACAGAAAACTAAACCCATCCCCTGTGCAATAAGCAATCTTGATTTTAATTGGGATTTCTCACACAACTCAGCTCTTTTTTGTTCTTATCTTTAGTCTTTTTGTTGCTGTTCCTTGCTTTAAGCATAAATCTGTATTGTCTAGGTGCGTTTTTTTTTCTTTGCCTGCTTGTTTTTATGCTGTTACTGTTGTGGGATAATAAAGACCTGAACTGAAAGATAAGCATTGAACAGACATATACAATAAGCCCAAGAATGAAATAGTTTATAATGACTTGCCTGGTTAAATAAAAGTTGAATAAAAATAAAGACAACACTGAAAAAGTAAAAATCACACAACAGATCAGTGGTGATGTCGGGCACCCGGAGGATGGATACTGCCCTCTTATGGAAACAGAGGGTTATGAAACATGCATGGGTGTAAAAAATGAACAGCAAAGAGAGGAATCCATTACCACGCTCTGTGTTTCAGTCTCACACATTAGATGCTGCCTGTCAGTGAAGGGACAGTTGCTACTGCATATTACATATACTGTTAATACTGTGAACAGTTGCACATTGCCAGGCGATATCTTGCTCCATAACAGCTCTCTTCACATTGAATTGATTTGCGCATGTTATTTATTGTAATTATTTAGCAAAATCTCCCAAGGACAGAAAAAAAAATTTCACAAGTATGTAAATAAATATAAACTGAAAACGAAAGTGGCTACCTGAACAGTAAAACTACACATGAGGGAATTATTATTTTTTTTTTATTACAATATTCCCCACCTCCACATTAACTCTGCATCTGCCTCTGTTTCTGGACTATTGACAGAATCGGGGTGCAGGTAAAATTCCTGCAGGTTTTCTGATGATCCTCTTTTAAGTATGAAGTTACAAAAGCTTAATTGGCACATGACATGTATAAATAAATGAAATAAATAGAATCATTATAAATCTTAATAACATGAAAACAAACATAGGAACACATATGTATTAATACTGCTTCCTAATTGTTCTATTGTTGTGTACCATGTATTAAGATTATAATCTGAAATACTTTTTAGCAAACATTTTTATGTTTATAGTTATGCCAATGAAATTATTTGTATCCTACTGGGATAATAATGAAGACTGTTTTTTATTACAGTTTAGTAAATCTTACATGCAAAGTAAGTTTGGACTAATTGCCTTAGTTCAAACTTACTCACAATAACTTACTCATAATAATTTTGACACTTCATTCAATTCATTACCACTGTTTCTCATTGCTGAGCATAGTTTTGATTATTTCTTCCATTTCAGGAGGGGATTGGTTTCATAGCTTCAGTTAGGTATTTAATCTTTCACTGAATAACTAAAGAAATGATGAAGAAAAGGTGCAAACAACAAGAAAAGGTAATTATTCGCAGGTCCCCGCTGTGTGGGACGGCGGGCAGTAATAGGACTGACAGTGATGGAAAGCCACTTTCATGGGGATGTCATGCATTCATCACCGTAACTGATCCTGGACTTCACAAGCCCGTTAGTCAGACTGAATTGATATTTCTTTCCACTTCACTGAAGGAGAGATGAATTGAAATGTGGGCGATGATTCAGAGGCTCAGAGGTTGGCGGCCGCCTGTGGTGGAAAGTAAGTATGTTTATTTGAGTTCTGAAAGTTCAGTTTTGAAGCATAAGGTGTTATACTTATCATGGGCTAATTAAAACAGATGCACAATATAAGCTCAATAGCTAAGTCTTAAAATATTAGATATTGACAGAGGACCTGACTTATGGCCTTAATCATGTTGGCTGATGTTGTACTTTACTAATATTACATTGTGCATCAGGATCAACACTTTCACAGTACAATACATAATTAATTTCTACACCAAATTCATTCTCTATAAAATAAATACTCTATTACAAACATCTACACATGGAAAGAGAGTCTCAGAATGTAAGGAAGGCCCTATGTAATGTCAGAGCCACTTTTTACTCCTCAGTAAAGTTCCTCTTCAGCACATTAGCTTCACTGACAAAATAAAACTACTCTATTGATCCACGTATTCCTACAACCCTCAGCAGTAATGACTTCATGGGCTTCCTTAATGACAAAATTCTGACAATTAGAGACAGAATTTATCACCTTGTTCCATCAACTGGCACCAATTTGCCCTCAAACTCCAGGATTATATAAACAAATGAAAGAACTGACATTTTAGACTAATTTTCTTTAATCAACCTTTCTGAACTAGTTTTATTGATCCCTTTATCCAAAACATCAACCTGTCTTTTGGCCCTATACCCCTGGGATTGCTTAAAGATTTTTTCCTTTGATTGGATTTCTTGCTA
Organism: Eupleurogrammus muticus; assembly: GCA_036785175.1. Taxonomy (NCBI): domain Eukaryota; kingdom Metazoa; phylum Chordata; class Actinopteri; order Scombriformes; family Trichiuridae; genus Eupleurogrammus; species Eupleurogrammus muticus. The sequence goes on from JAYKQN010000001.1 coordinate 10,453,004, forward strand.
GGAACGCTCAAAATGTCTGTATTATCTGGCTGTATACCACAGTCGTTCAGAGTAGCCGGAATTAAATCTTTCCTGAAAAAAAACTGCACTTGACTCAGGTATTTTAGCCATATAGCCACCTATATCTAACCGTCCCAAAGATTTATATGAGGATTTCCAGTCAGGATTAAGAATGCATCACCGCACAATGGTGGCACTGGTGAAGGTTTCAAATGACATTCTCAAGGCGCCAGATAAAGGATTTATTTCCATTCTTGTTCTGTTAGACCTTAGTTCTGCATTCGACACCATCCACCATCAGATCTTATTACAGAGACTGGAGCATCTTATTGGCATTGAAGGGACTACCTTAAAATGGTTTAAGCCCTATCTCACAGATTGTTCCCAATTTGTTTATTATAATAATGTCCTCAATGTTCTCTGCTCAGACCAATACTTTTCTTTCACTGCCCACATTAAACATGTTTTATAGGACTGCCCTTTTTCACCTACACGACGTAGCAAAAGCCAGGCACTTCCTATCTCTTCCAGGCTGGATTGTTGCTGCACCAAAAAGTCTTTAAATATTCTCCACCTGATCCAGAAAGCTGTATTAGTCTCTCTACACTATGGGTCATAATTTTGCAAATTCTGGGTCTCTTTGGGAAAGGTAAAATGGTCAAATTTGACCAGAACAGTATGTATTATTTAATTTCACCATGAACCACCTGCTGCAGGTAACCTGTCTTTGGTTTTGTTCATCTGCATAGAATAAGTATTTGATGCAACTTGCATAATAATCTTACTAGTGGGATGCCATGCAATTTTAATTAGTAGCCTGTGGTTTACAAAATCCACCTGACTCAAATTAGTTACAAATTAGTATGTGTTGACTGTGTAGATTTGAATGAATGAATAAATGATGAAAGTTGATCCATGGAAGAATAAATATTTGAAAGAGAGCCTGAATGCGTTAGAGTTCCCTTATATTTTAATTTGTCGGGTGGTGACTGAATTGTGTATTTTCCTTTACATATATAAAGACATGTGTGTGTTTTCCTTTCACATAAGTACTCCACAAAATTGTCCATGAAAAATAATTTCTAAATTTTTTAATTAATTTTTGATGCTCAAAAGAATATTTTGGGAAGCCAGGGTCTGTTCAAATAAAAACCTATTGCCATGACTTGATATATACATAAAATAAGATAATAATAATAATTATAACAATTTAGAAATTATAACAGATTTCTGTTGAGCAGAGAGTAGGCTAAACGTAAACTAACTTACTAGTTTTGTCGTTCGGTTTTACTTTGAAAAATGTATCAGGAAGTTTTATTTTGAAATTAATGTCTAATTGAAAAGTCCAGGTGATGGCGGTCGTGCGAATTAAAACAAAAAAAAAAACAAAGAAGAAGAAGTTAATTGAAATGTGTGAGTGCAGTAAATAGGTGTGAACACCGTGTGTCTCACCTGGTTCACAATCAACCTGCCGGGACGTTCTGGAACATGTCGGAGGTCAATCTGTCCGGAGTCAAACAAAGTAACGGCGTGTGGCTCGTGAAGGTTCGTTCAGCCGGAAATTAGCTAATTTATCGATATCTTCGCAGGTTTTTCCGCACTTACGCGAACTGTGCTAATTAATACATGATTTAACATTTTTGTCATATCCAGTGGTGGGAGAAATACTCAGCTACTTGAGTAAACGTAGAAATACCGTCGACCAAAAATACCTAATTACAAAAAAACTAAAAAAAAAAAATATTAGTTATTCAAACTGCCACATTATTAGAATACTATACTAGTTTTTAATCAGTAAATACATGCGAACATTTTAATGTTTAGGCTTACTTATAGTAATTTTAATGTGTTGGTAATTTCTACTATTCTTTATACTATCTATATAGAGATATTGTATTAATACTTCACTACATTTATCTGATAGCTTAAGTTTCTTTTCAAAGACTTAATTATTTAACAATATAAACTTTAATATTCTGTTCTCTAGGCCTATATTCTATTAAATTGCTGCTCCTTTCTGTTTTAGAACTGCACTTTGTGAGAAAGGTGTGTTTTATTATCAGAATGTTGAAAAAGATTTTGTTAAATGTGTATTTGTCTGTACCATGGTTCAGTCACATAATGGGTCACAGAATATGGTGTAACACCTCTATAATATATCTATATCTCACCAGGTTCCAAAGTATTTAGCTCAGCAATGGGACAAAGCCACAGAAAAGGGCGAAGTGGGAAAGATTAACATTGAAAAGTATGTACTTCATTTTGGAAATTAATGTTAAGATATTCTATTATCCATTTGATTGTGTGATCAGTTACTGTCTTCTCATCCACCTGACAGGAAACATGGAAAAACAGAGGTGAGCCAGCTTTTAGAACTACATTAACTCTTTTTCACTTATTTTTCAGTGTTCATAAATTTAGAATAAAAATGTAATTAAAATTTAAAATTAATTTAAAATTTAAAATAAATGGTTATATATTCAAAATATTTTATATATATTTAAAATACATTTATTTATATATATGTTCATTAGATACCAAGGTTAACCAATCAATTCAAATTGAGTGATGCAACTTTTTAAACTTTTTTCAATCTGAATTTAACATGAACTTTGGAGTCTCAACTAGATTATTTTTTTTATCAACTTTAGATAGATTTTATAGATTCTATTTTTTATTCTGACTTTGTGAACGTTGGAAAAATAAAAGTGTATGAAAGTGATTGAATAAAGAGTTGAAAAACTTAGATACAGAATTCCAATGCTTATACATTTCAAAATCTGGTGAAACAGATTTATTTACAGCCTTTTTTCTTTTTTCTTTTTTTTTTAATTTTCCTGGTTTCTCTAGTCCAGGGATGCCCAACGCTGCTCCTGGAGAGCTGCTGTCCTGCTGGACATCACTCCAACACACCTGATTCTAGTTATTACAAGCTCCTGCCACTTGATAACGAGTTTATAATTAGAATCAGGTGTGTCAGAGTGGGAGGATTCCTAAAACATGGAGTAGGATTTGGCCTCCTCTAGCTCTATAGATGGCTCTAGGCATCTATACAGTAAACTGAATATCTCTGTTGTTTTCTGCTGGTTGGGACACACAAGAAACTATTTCGGGCTTTGGGAAACTGTGATTGCATATAGTTGGAGCTTTTTAAGCCTTTTCAACTGATTTGATTCCTTTAAACATTTTCTTGAATTCAAGAAATAGTTTAATATCGTTTTTACTCATTCCTGCATTATTTGTCTATTTTTAGTGATATAGCACATTAAATATAGTGTGCTGTATTTTTTCATTTTTTGTCATGTGTAATCTCTATCTTCTTCTGTCCATTCCAATGACAATAATGTTCCATCTTCTCATATATGACCTTATCAGACTTATCATTGTCAGTAGGCTGTTTAAATTAGTCGGCCGTGTTCTGCAGGTACGTTTCAGCCTGAACGAAGAGCTGGCTGCTGTGGGGGAGAAGGACGAGTCGCTGCAGGTGCCCAGGGAGCATCCCTTCACCATGCATACAGTGGGTGGACAGACCATGGCCGTCTTCAGCCAGAGCGACAAAGGTTAGTCTCCGTCTCTGTGCTTATCACCCACTTTTGTGCTGCACACTTTCATTGAAGTCCTGTGTTTGAGTGGCTGATAAGCGTTGCCTTATTTTCTTATGTTTGCTTTTTCAAACCAGCCACACACACGCACACACATACAAATTGTGAAATAAAATCGCCCCCTCCTATAAGTGCTTGTACTTGACTAGTGTTTTTCCGTCTGATTCCAGCTCTGAGTGTGTGTTTGACCGCGACAGGTCAATCTTGACAAAGGTGGACGTTTCTGTAGAAAGGGGAGGTTGGAACAGAGTTTTTCTAGAGGGAGTGTTAACAGGCAGTGTGCATCGCTTCTACAGGTTTAGGTACTGCTAGGTGCTTTTGGACCATTAAAAATATGCATATTTTTCTAAATAGGCCACAACAAAAGTATCAAACAAGGAAACAAAATTATATCAGGTTCAATATGGTCCCTGTGAATAAACTTTAACCAATGATAAATTGGACAATAATAAAGTTAATTTTATTTGTATAGTCTGCAATCACAAATCATAGATTCATCTCAGTGGGCTTTACGGTTTGTACCAGCAACACAACATCCCCTGTTTTTAGGCCATCACATTGTACAAGGAAAAACTCCTTAAAAATATGAACAAATAAAAACAGGATATAAATAATACATTTAGAACAGGAAAATAGTTGAAAATGACCATAAATAGAATAACAAAATATATTTGTTCATGGTGTATACGGAGGATGAGGTGACAGGATCCATTGCAGCTTCCAGGTGAACCAGGACAAAACAGAAGCTTCCAGCAATTGAAGACTCCTTCAAATGCTGCATTGCAGCGTGTTCTGTGAATGAGAAAAAACACTGTGCAGAACAAAACAGATTTTAAAATGGTACATCGATGGGTCCTGAGTGTTACAGATAGAAGAAAGAGAAGTCCCAGCAGTCTATACCTATTGCAGCATACCAATTTTCTCGGCTGGCCAGGGCCAGCCCCAGCTATAAGCTTCTTCAAAAGGAAGCTGTTAACCTGTTCTTATATGTAGGAAGGAGGTCCACCCCCAGGCTGAAACTAGAAGACGATTTCACAGGAAGGGAGCCTGGCATTTTAACCAGTGCCTTCCATTATAATTCTGAGAACCTCTTCCCAGTCCTAGAATTATGTTTAATGTGGGCACTGAAGGACTTATCGTTATTGCAGATGACTGGAAGCCAAGGAGATGTCATCCATAGTACCTATATCACTGGTTATTGAATTTCTGAGGTCTTCAGGCCCAAGCAATTATTTTAGTTTTGTCTGAGTTTAGACAGAATTTTGCAGGTCATCCAGGATTTTATATCTTAATGTTTGCCTCCTGGACTCAAAGAGAGAAGGGGAAAAACACTCACAGATAATTGAGTCAGGATAGAGGAACATGATCACATATTTAACTTGCATTAGTTCTTCTTAGTTCCTTGTGTTGATATATTCTGCCTTGATTACACTGTAAAATTCATGAGTGGCTTCTGATTTATGGAGGACGATGGCTGCCAGGAGTGATGTGTCATACTGCTCCTCGAGTCAAAAGGATTTGCAGGGATTTACATCAGACACGGGGCATAAAAATAGCTGTTAACTGTTTTGTTTGGCGTCCGTGTGAAAGTGAGCGTGAGTTTTATCAGAGTTTAGGACGTTGATTTTAATGGGATAGTTCTCTTTGCTTGCGTTCATGTATCAGAGCAATAAAAGTGAATAGAGCTGCACAGATGAGTCTATTCACTTATAAACTGCCAACTTTCTTTTCACTTGATTATTTAGAGTGGCTTTTTTTAAAGGACAAAAATGTCCATATTCTCATATTACAACTTCTCAAATGTGAATATTTATAGTTTCTGCACGTTTTCTATAGCACTTTTTTATATATCTTTGGGTTATGGACTGATTGTAATTAATAAACACATTTGAAAACCGTTCTCAACCTTAGGCTCTGGGGAACATTGATTGAGATTTTTGAGATTTTACAGACAAACAACTGATTAACTGATCTAGAACATAATCAACAGAATATTAAAGTTCAATAATTTCTTTGGGTGAAAATTCACAAGAGTAGTTCTCCTCTTGCCTGTAAGATGAATCCTGTTATAGATTCATCTTGCTCTAACCTCTGCAAACTACTCAATCTTTATTTCATAAAAAATAATAATGAGTTATGTTAAGCTTACATCAAATGGTTCATCACAAAATATCCTGTCCATTTTTATGCTGGGGCATTTCAGGCAGAAGATCTTCATCAGGGCATAATAAGATTGTGGCTCACGAGTGACAACGTGGAGGCCTTTGCAGTTTTATTTGATGCTACGGATACAGAAAAATTCTCCCAAAAGTCTTTTAAAGTAGGACAAGTGGATTCTAAACATTGCTTTATACATATTCACCTTCATGAAGAACAATAGGCAAATAGAAGATAAGGTGAACTTTTTATGTTAAGTGATTTTGATCTATACATTTTTTTTTTATAAATAATTAAAGTTATTAATGACAAGGACCATTCATTTGTTTATTCAGTCACTCATAACGAAGTACAACACTGATCCACCATAAAAACAATCTGCATGAAAACCACATAAACATAGAATATACAAATTATGAAGCAACATAAGAAAGTGTGTGTGTGTGTGTGTGTGTGTGTGTGTGTGTGTGTGTGTGTGTGTGTGTGTGTGTGTGTGTGTGTGTGTGTGTGTGTGTGTGTGTGTGTGTGTGTGTGTGTGTGTGTGTGTGTGTGTGTGTGTGTGTGTGTGTGTGTGTGTGTGTGTGTGTGTGTGTGTGTGTGTGTGTGTGTGTGTGTGTGTGTGTGGTGAAAAGGTGTAAATACATAACAGGGTACAGAGTGTTCAAATTGATCCAATATCAAAAGCAGTTCTGTACCTCCAGGGTGTCACTGCTCAAAAACCGAGAAACGAATGAGCCCTCACACTATCATTCAAACACATATTCTCCAAATTGATGCACGTAATTGGCTTTCGTTGGCATAAAATCAGAAAGCTTGTTTTAAATGCACACCAGTCATGGCCAAATTAACAAATTCTTCCATGTTTTAAGGTATCCTCAGCCTGCCATGGACAACATGCAAATTAGCCTTAGGCTGCAATCTGCCATGTTTAATTTCTCTCTGAAAATGTTAATTCCAATTGATTGATATGCCCTGTAAAAATGAACAAGTAAAATCGATAAATACAAACCGGCTTGTACAAAAAAGTGTACTACATGAGTTTTTTTTTTTTTTTTTTTTTTTTTTTTTGCAGAGAAGCCAGATTAATTCCTAAATCGAAAAATAATTCAACATAACCACACAGATAATGACGACTACTCTAAAAATACATTTCCACCACGTTTTCAATTCAAAACTGTGATAAATAATGGATTATTTAACTCAACCATGCCTACTTTGTTTTGTGTCAGTGATACATTCGGATTGCAGTGCCAGTGACTATGTAGTATATGTTTTCTAAGGACTGTTTTTATCTCTTGATTATTTTTTCAAGCATTGATTTGGCTCCTTTGTTTGACATGAAGGATTCCTGGAGCAGAGCCATGATGCCTGTTGGTGGGAAAGGAATTGGATGCTTTCCATAGTGCAACCGTGTGTTTTGAAATTATTTAAATGTTTTCAGTTCGTGTCAATTGGAGACATTTTGTCGTTTCCTAAAAGGAATCAATGTTCCATTTTGGTGGTTCTGATTTTCAATGCAGATCTTGTATTCCCACACAAAGCTGCAAAAGTAATCAGTAGCTATTTTTATAATAAAATAACAGTCATGATCATTCTATGGATGCTGGTTGCAGGTTCTCAGTTGTGAGGATTTAAAGCTTCTATGTGTCAGGAACAAAATGTCTTTGGATTTTTAGGATGTTGAGCTGACAATACAAGACATTCAAAAGTGTGACCCAATTTTTTGTACTGTGTTTTTTCTTTTTACTATGCTAGGACATTTTAATCGGCAATACAATAAAATTAATTCCTCTAGAAAATGATCCGCAGATTCATTGATAATGAAAATAATCAATACTTGCAGCAGACTTTAATGCTTGATGCAGCCGATGTGTTGAAGGGGATCGTGATGAGAAGCATGCAGCCCACTGTTTGAGTATGTCTCAATTCAAATTGAGTCAAATGATGGGAAACAACCAAGAGAAACAGGAAATCATTTCAATAATTTCCTCATTAGGCAGCTGAGGTCTGTAAAAACAGGTTGCAGGCAAACCAAGGAGCAGGAATTAGATTTATGTCAGGGGCAGAGGAGGGAAACAAGTGAAAATACACTGGAAAACTTTGGTTTTGGTAGATGTAGAAGTTGACAACATTGCTGCTTTTAGTTAACTCAATGCAACTTAAAGTGAAAGTAAGAAAGACCAATTTTGAAAAGTCAAATTACTTTTTGGTGCTCCTTTTATTAAAAAATCACAAATCACGGATGAGCCCCAATGGGCCTAAAAAGAGAACAATTTAAGCACAGGCATTTATTAAAGCGCCCCGTTTAATCGGCCATGGATTTTCATAATTGACACATTCTGACACAGAATTTTTTACTCTGCATTTGAATCTGAGAATTTTATTGAATCCCTTTTTAAAGTTTTGATCTAAGCACTAATGCATTTGCCTATGCATGTGTGTCACCCACTTCTCTAATTTATCTTCCAATATCTACTTTTCATGTAGAAAAAGCTGGTACATATCGCTAATAACGTTACACACACACACACTTAACTGACACAGTTTATTTAATTTAGAACAAGTGTATTTACTTCTTAACATCATTAGAACATTCCTGGTTCTGGAGCCTCTGTGGGTGCAGGCTTTAATTCCAACGAGCAGTAACACATCAGTCTAGGAATCAACCTTTAGAGCCCTTGCTACGAACCTTAGCTATAGTTGCTCATTGGCTTATTCTAGCTCTCTGATTGGCTACAGCATATGTCTGACTACTAGTATTCAGTATGTTGACAGCACTCACTATGGAAGATATTCACTCACTCAATGATGGATTATACTCATCAGGCAGAGTGTAAAGGGTTTTACAGATAGACAAATTGGAAAAATTAAATCATCTGCTTATTTAGCCAAAGAAAATTGTTTACTCTTTAGTGTTAAATTAAAACATGTAGAAGATTGCACTACCCTACTTTGACTAGAATGGAGCAAACTCCCTTGGAGAGACTTTATATGAGATTGTAAAAGACAGATTATGTTAGGACTGGAAATAATGCCCTACAATGCATACATAAAAATGAAAAAATAATAGAACAAAGAACACATCCAGCAATCTAAATAACAAACCTGGCAGTAATGGAGCAACATTATCATTAATTTGTGTCACTGTTCTGTCCATGTGATGAATGGAATTTCAGTATTCAGCTCTGTTTTTGGAACATATCTGGATATTCAGCTGCTAAATCCTCCACTGTGTTCACCAGTTAACACTAGAGCTTTTTTCTCTCAAAACGGCTGCCTGTTGCAGCCAAAGGTTTCCTGCACTTTACATGCATCCACTCATGGTATGTGCATTAATGCCTCCTACATATGCCACTTTCAACATTTCAAAATGTTGACGTGAGCCTTACTACACCATAGGAAGTGAATGTGGAAATGTAGCATTAGACAGGTGCAAGAATCTCTTTTTTTTTTTTTTATCTTTATTCTTACACCTGCTCCGATGACCTGCTCACCTGCTTGGGTAACATCCTCGGAGATGTGGTGGTATGCAATCTCTGTTTACCTGACCGATGCTTATCTCCATCAGCACTCGCCCACAGGAAGGTGTACTGTACGATACCGGGCTCCCACACAGACACACACACACACACACACACTCCCTTGCATACATACATGCCCTGCACCTACTCATATTTTACTGATGCTTGACAGGTTGGACAAAGTGGGTGTGCTTTTAAAAAAATGTTGATTTTCACCTGATGAATTTAGTGAAATATATTCGGCTATCAGCATCCAGATTTTGTTATTTTGTGTTCATAAAATGTTTTATGGCAATACTTGCAGCGTTGCAATGGTTGCAACTGTTAATTACTTTCATTGATTTAATCTGCAGATTATTTCCTTTCTGATTGCTTCACTTTGGTTGTTTTGCCAGAGCAGTAGTTTCAAAGCTCAACATTTACTTTTAACAACAGTTTCTTTTGTCTCAACAATATGACAAAAGAAAAAAAATTACCTTAATTATCAAAATGCTCTTACATAGTTGGTTAACTATTAATTGTGGCTTATGTTTAAATAACCAGTTGTAATACTAAACATGTGCTGGCAAACGCGCCTGTTGATTTTGTTGAATGAGTTATCCAATATTAGAGTTTCCATGCACATCGACTTCAAACTGCTGAATCTTGCACTTAAAGTAAGTCATCTCATCCCCTGCTGTAACTTATTCCTGCATTTAAAAATTGAAGTCAGGTGTTCCACAGCTCACGCTGCTCACAAAGACTTATGAGATGCAGGGAGCCTGTCTGAACTGGCTGTGAAAAATCACACAACTCATCAGGACAGAATACAGTACTGCTGAAGAGTCTACTCTTTTGATTTCTTCATTAGGTTGCTATGTGATGGCCATTATTCAGTATTTGGAATCTATTTTTAAATATAGGCCTCGCAGTTATTATAAAATAGTTTGGAAAATATACAAATTAAAAGCGGAGGATAATGCATCACTTGGCTCCACATATCGCATCATTTTGCCTCAGACACCCACTGCTTTCAACACGCCTGTAGAACGTGGTAGCTGAAGATGTCCAAGAAACAGTGTGGGGGAATTTTAATTATCGGATGATGAAAAAAAGAAAAACGTGCATATATATATATGCGCAACCAGAAATATAATGGGAGTATTTGAAGCCTGTGAAATGTTATTTTTGAGACAGTGCTACTGCTCTTTTACTTTTTAATTGCCACACGTTTTCAAGTGCAAGACATACCAAAAGATATAAAACTGAATAAGGGTGAGATATAGCACATTTCACAAACTTAGATTGTTGTGGGACCAAATAAAATGAGCTATGTCTCTGTTGGTTTGTTAGGAAATGTCTAATCCAGACTGCCTTACAGTGTCTAATCCAAACATTTCAGAGTGTGTATACTGCATTCCCCTGCTCCTGTAACACAAGTCCGCAATAGGCCAATGGTAGCGAGAGGTTGCTAATGGTGACCATCAGTGACTGATATCTCCACGAAGCATGCCTGACGTGGCTTTTGTACTGTAAGGCTGCTAGCTCAATGTTCCTTCATTATTTCCCCTCTCATTGTTCTGCTTTGTTCTGGCAAGGACCAGGTATTGATTAAGAGGTTGCTAAGCAACAGGCTTAGTTTCCACAGAAGTGTGCGGTGGAGAACAGGAAGCCAGATGTAAGTGTTGCTTTATTACAGCAGGCAATGACTTTCCTCAGCTGCCTCTACGGGAGCTTTTTACAAAAAGGAACACACACAAAAAAAAAACTTTCATATCTATTTTGCTGCATTGCATTCTAATCATTATACTATATAACTCTACTGTACTACTAAAAGTTTAGATATTTGCATCCGATCTTTTGGACAATGTTCCATACTGACATGTTATATAGAGCCTTAAACTTATGTCAAAACTATGTAGATGCTTTAGATATTTTTAAAACTAACATTTCTGCGACCAAATTTAAAACTACAAAAATTGGCCAATTAAGCAGCTAGTTGAGTAAGCAGAAACTGTTATATTTTTTTTCTCTGCAAATATAAGGGGTTCCAATAAACCCTGTCTTAGCCCAAAACCTTTGTCTAAAATCAAACTCTAAAACTAAGAATTGATAAGCCCTTTATTTTTTCTAACTCGGCCAGTAAGGAGCTACCTTGTGTTTACGGTCCCAATTTCCTCCTCTGATTTGCAGCTGCCCCATCAGCGGCTCGTTGGTAGTGTTTAGATTCATTAGCCTCAACGAACTGATGGAAAGTAGACGTCATTTAAACTGATGGCAGTAATGCATACAGAAGTATAAGAGTCATGCTTTTACATAAGAACGTAACAACAAAACAATGTCAGACCTCTTTGTGTCATTTATTGAATCTGCTGTGTAGGAAGCGATTCAGAAGTCTGGAACCAGGATAATGCTAAAGTTAGGCTAATGACTAATAATCTTTATTTATTTTATGAAAGGGATAAATCATAATTTATATACTGTGTGCATTCAAAAAGCCTAAATTACAGATTCCATTATCCAGATTTCTAAAGCTGTGTGCATGTATGCTTCTCTTTTTATAACTGGATGTAGACACACCCACGAGTTTTCCATCTTTCAATGAAACAAAGGGGAAAAAAAGTTCTCAATGGTTTTGTTGCATCAGAGAGGTTCTTTGACAATGCCACAGTAGCTGTCATTATGCGCGAGCATTACGCACGGCTGTGTGGCTATTTATAGCCTCCATATCATTAATTCATCACATGTCGTCGTAAACCATCAGCACCAGTGTTTCCCTCTAAATCAGATTCCGTTTGTCGTGGTGGCTGACTGAAATGGGGGTGTTTGAGTGTGCTCTTTACCATTTACGATTTTTTTTAAAAGAATTTTTAGTATTAACCAATGTACAAATGAATGAACCATTTAGATTTTTGCATTGAAAATTCTGCAGTAAACATGGGAAGATATTTAGACATATAGAGAATAACTACTGTTCACAATAAGATTTGATTATTTTATGGAGGTTTTAATATTTGCTTTGCTATGTCATTTATAAAAAAGACATGAAAGAATCACAAAGAAATGATTAGTTTTCAGGAAAATTTGAACAAATTTGAAAATTTTTACTCTTGAACAACCATTTTGGCCATTTGAGTATATATTTCTGAATTAACAGGGTGCACTTGAATGCACCATAATGTCCCTTGGTTGTGCTTTGCAAAGAGATTGTAGGATCAGAACTAATGTGTAGTGTTAATCGTTTAAATGCAGGTGGTATGATGTACCTTCAGGGTGAAAGCGTGTTAGGAACAAGTCACAGTGCAGGTGTGTCCGCTTCTATATCAGGTATATCAAAGAGCTACGAATGCATAGTGCCTAGTTCCAAAAATAAAAAAAATAATGTATGGCAGCTCAAGATTTAATTGTCAGGCCCCTACAAATTGATGTATGGTAAGTGCTATTGTTAATGCTACAAGGATTCTGATTGGATCCGTATCCACTGATAAGATTCAGTGTTAACGCTCCCCAGTCATTGTGGATGCAGCAAAAATATCCAGAAGTGTGTGGACATGTTAAAAGGTGGTCACATGCAATGGGTTGAAGATCAGCGTCATGAAAGATGCAATCTGCAGGCTGTTGGATCCTGGGTCAATGTTGTATTGAAGCCATGTGGCTGGCTTATCATTGTATATCAATTGTAAAAAAATATATATATATATTATATATATCTTGACTTTCTAGACCGATGATGAATAATACCTCTTTCTTTTAGATGTAGTGGGTTTACAAGGATTCAGCAGGCCAACAGTATAAATAGCTGTCATGCGTCTGCTGCTCTATAGCTAGGCTGTTTCCTGATGTCGAGCAGGAGTCTTGGTATTTTGTGAGCCTGTGTAGTGAGTTATCCAAGCGGAGGCTGCAGAGTTCCTGCTGTCGGAGAGCTCAGATCTCTTGGGTATATTTGCTGTCAGAACTGTTGTAGCTGTCAGATCTCCCTTGTTGGGCTGCTCACCAGAAAAGCATACCATGCCCAAAACAGGAGTATGATGAGTATCGTTGAAATTCATTTTGTTTTTGACATTCCTTCTGCAGATTTTTTCTCTTTTAAAATTCACTTGAGCACCACCCTTTAGGGGGTATAAGTAATTACTTTGACTCTATGGTGAAACACCAATTATGTAGAAATGAAAATCTTGTGTTGAAGATTTATTTGATTACTGGAGGTACCAAGGCAGTTATGAGAGGTAATGGAAGCAGAATAATTAATTTTATTAATAATGATGATAAACAGATGGTAAAACTTAAAAATCTTTATGTAAAAGAGGGCAGTGTGTTCATTAATTTCAAAATTTGTATCAGGAATGCAACATATGATTAATAGATTAGAAATATCTTCTTTTTTTTTTCCAGACCACAAAACTCAGTTCTTTAGTTTACTATTATAGGAGACATTGCACAGTACCTGGAACCAGGTCTGCCAACATCAGTGTGTACATGAGGGACATATCTAAGGTTCAGTAGTTACTTGATCGTGTTGTATAATCTTGACTGTGAGGGAAGTCCATCCAACATATCATGCAGACAACAATGATGAGTACCAAGTGTGTCATATGTGACAAAGCATAATGTACAATACACACTGTTCAACTGCTGAAATGTTGATGAAAGCACGACAGTACAGTAGTCGAGAACCAAGTTGACTGGTCAGTAGTTCTACAGTTACACATCTATGGCCAATTAAAATGTTGATGTCAGAATTGTTAGTCACTTGTGGGGGTGGAAATTTCCATGTCTTTAGTTTTTTCTGAATTTACAAATCCGTCATTAAGGAATGATAATTAGTAAGCATAAAAATGACTAAGGATGAGTCAGCATTTGTGCTCTATAAAATTGCATCTGCAATGCAGTGTTTAAATTCATTTCTTTAACTGTTTAAAAGTGGAGGTGCTTCAACTTTGCTATTTGGGAAGCCGCAGTTTCGCATTTTCATTCTGTTTTAAAAATTTAACTGGTTTTATACTTTTTAAATAACCATAATCACTAAGTGTTGACCTGATCTGTGTGAGAAGACTCTTGCTTGCTGCATCTTTGGCTAATCCAAAACAAATCAAGGACATTGCTAATATTGTATTCAGTCTCTCCAGCCTCAGAGCACTAAGAAATACCACAAAAGAATCTTAATAGTTGTGAGTTAAGAGATAAAGGAGAGGGGCTTGCAGGGGCCACACTAGAATCCTCAGCAGTAGGAAGAAAGGGAAGTGCTAATGTTTCATACTTGGTGTTATTTCAAATCAGGGCATTTTCATGTTTTCTTAGCTTACACATTTTTCTTTAGATTTATATACCAATATACAGCTAAGGCAAAAGAAAAAGTTTTTACTAGATTCAAAGATTTGCACCCATTAGATTGCTAAATCTATAAAGTATAGCAGGTATGGACAGACTTGAAAGAACAACCACAGAATCACACATTTAAATGCATGTGCATCCCAATCAGTTTCCCACACATAAACCAATCTGATTCTGCAAAACAGATATTTTTGTTTGTAAAAGTCACGTTCTGAACATTGAGAGAGACCGCATCACCCCCCAAATCAAATGTGTAATAATTCTAATATAATAACAATGAAGTGATGACCTTTTATACACAAAAGGTCCATTTCACTGTGACGTTGTAGTCGTTTCTCACTATTATTCAATGCAATAAAGTCAAGATACAACTATTAAGTTATTGATCTATTATTAACCTACTTTATTATTATTAACCTATTATATAAAATGCCTACTACGTTGATAATTAATTGATTTGAGTCATTTTTCAGGAGAAATCTCTGGTTCCACTTTTGTCCAATCAGATTTTCTGGTTTCTTTAGTTATCAATTATAGTAAACTGATGATCTTTAGCTTGTGGACTGTTGGTCTGCACAAAAAAAAACATTTTAGGTTGTATCTTCATCTTTGGTAACACTCATTTTATACCATTTTATGGCCCAAAAAGCTAATCAATTATTCATCTAAATGACTAATAGAATATTTGACTTTCAAAATGGTAGTTTGTTGCATTACTACATAGAAGTAGGAGTCTAGACAGAGCTGGATGTGAACTGAGCCTTGCTGTGATCGACGGCCCTCTAATGTTCTCCGAGATAAACCGTTGTTGTCTAAGGTCAAAAAGTAAATGATTGTTTATCCATGGAAATGTCATCTGCTTTCTCACTGCTGTTGTAATTTTGAAAATAAAAATTTGGCCAAATTCTGCTGTGCTCTCACACAAGAGGTTCTTGACATCGGGTATAATGATAGATAAAACATGACACTCTTTTTCATCACTAGATCTTTACAAGATGCAATGTGAGCCTCAGCAAGTTGATGTTCTAATAAGCACGTCATAAGAAAATGTGGGGTCTTCTAGTCTTGCTTTCTATGAACTGTCCTGACCTTTTTTATTGGTCTACAGGGCCTATTTTGAAAAAAGAAATGTCTTGATTCCAGGCTGCAGGGGTGTATTGAAGTTTTTATTCAAGCCTTTTGCTCGTGCTTGCAATGCTCTTTACCAAGCAGTTTGTGGGGAAGACTTACCAGATGGCTATATGTAACAAACCATCTGGCTGCATCATGTTAGAAAACGAGCCCCAACACACCCAAATGGTGCTGTTGAAGTCTTGATGCCAAAAAAAGAGGAGGGGGGGGCTATATAACGGTGCATAGTGTACATCAGACTCCGTGTAAGGAGCCCTAATTATTTTGTATGTGAGATTTACTGCAGCTTCCAGTTAGTCATAGTTCAGGTTTGAAGGTGGGTGGCGTATAAATCGTCTTCATGATTAGAATGCCCTCTTAAGGTAGCATGTGTGAATAATTGTGCATAATAAATCTTGAAGAGGCGTATGATATACAGCTGTGTATAGCTAGATGATCACCCTAGAAACTAACCTTTACTCTTACGCTGAAAAAATGTGACATGGCACCTGGAATTATAAATTTTCATAACAAAACAATTTGGATGGGGGGAGTGGACGGGACTTTAGGGAGAAACATTTATCTATGAGGTATTTGTCTTGTCTTTGCTTTTGGCATGTCTAGGCAACTTAGTATTTTCTTAACATAGCACTTTTATCTCATTTAAGTTGTATTGGCAATATATATTAATCATGTGTAATTAATTTGATATATACACTTTTTTCTGTCAAATGTCTTGATATTGTTTCTTGTTTAGAACTAAATCTGCTTCAGTCACTACTTGAATAATGCCGCCAGATTGAACCATTTTTTTCTGTTTGCCATAGGGATTTTTTGACTTCTGTTTCTGCCAAAATACAGAAACCTGTTAAAAAAAAAGCCAAATCCTTAAAAGATCAGAGCCATTGCAGCATAAACACATGAAATCTATTATCTTGGGTATTTATCCTGCATGTTATGGCAGGAGAGCTGGTAAATGGTAAAGGGCCTGCATTTATATAGCGCCTTTCTAGTCTTTCTCGACCACACAAAGCGCTTTACACTACGTGTCCATTCACCCATTCACACCACATTCATACACCGACGGCACATGCCATCGGAGGCAAATCGGGGTTAAGTATCTTGCCCAAGGATACAACGATATGCAGCTTGGAGGAGCCGGGAATCGAACCACCAATTTTCTGACTGGTGGACGACTGCTCTACCTCTGAGCTACAGCCGCCCGCGAGAGAGATTTTTTTCCTTTGGGTGTAAAAAAACCTTAATACGAATATTTTCTAAAATGGTAAAGCTTCAGTTAATAAAAGATTGCTAAAGATATGTTTTGACAGTAATATTGAGATCATCTAAAAAGAATAAAACCAAATTTTTCGCAGCTACTTGTATTCATTTGTATCATATGTTTTTTCAGTCCTTGTGGGTTTCCCTACAAAGAAAATTATTATATAAAACCATAAATACAAAACATTCCAAAATTTAATTTAACCAACATTCTAAAGGTAAGAGAAGGTTATATTTCACACACTATGTGTATGTGTATGTGTATGTGTGTGTGTGTGTGTGTGTGTGTGTGTGTGTGTGTGTGTGTGTGTGTGTGTGTGTGTGTGTGTGTGTCCATCCATTACTGTGGAAGGTGCAGGGTGCCTCTGATTTCCTGCACCACATTGTTGTCTTCCCGCCTCTGCTCTGCTGGAGATCATCCTTACATCTTCCCTTCTCTGATCCTCCTATAAATCACCTGTCATTTTCCCCTGTCTGCTTTTGTCTCCTCTCAATTTTTATTAACTTCCTTCAGCCCGGTGGCTCTGACATCTTAGTGCACTGCAGCTTTTAGAACACAAGCAAGTGGGTAGGTAGGTGGGTAAGACAAAATGACAACACGCAATATAGAACATTCAGGAGAAAATCAACACAAGGACATGAAGCATAAGCGCCTTTAGAAACATTCATCACTAACTTGATAATCAATTCAATATCAAAAATGTAACACACAGCAAAAACCAGAAAAATGGTGCAAAAACAGAAGAGAACCAAAAAGGTACCCAAAAACAAAAGTTACAATTGAGTGATCTGTAAAACTGAAGTGAACATGAGATGACAATTATCCTCCTGGCTTTAAAACAATGCTACAGATATTTCTGATAGTTAATCTATGATATTTCCGTTCTGAAAGTGTTCAAGGCCAAATGTGTTCTTTTCTCTCCCCCACCCCTACACTGCCCGTTTCCCCTCTGTCTGCCAGAAGTGAACCAGCGCAAATGAAACAAGTAATGAAACAGAGCCTGTTTTACCATGAGCTGTGCCCAAAATCATTAATCATTACCTATGGTGAAATGGTAACAGCGCAGTTACATTACTTTTAATACTTTCTGCTAACAATCCCACAATGCAATGGTGTTTCTGAATTTGCATCATGTTTTGTTATTGTGTATATGTTTGGAAAAGGTTTTCTTAGGACAAGAAACATTGATTTTTTTTTTTTATTATGTGATACTTTTAACAGTTTCAAGTTGCGTCAATATTAACACTAGTAGAAAAAAATAATACATTTTATTTGTAAGCACTTTTGAAGGTACTGAGACACTTACATTTACACAACTGTGTTATTTCTGTTATAAACTGAACAGTCTTTTTCAATCTCTTCCTGAAAATTCCTGAAGCAAAGGCAACCACACTGGGAACAAGTGAACTTATCCTCTCTTCACATTCCTGAATGTTTTCCTGAGGGTTGAATCTGAGAAGGAAATACTCAAGTCAAGTCAAACTATTTATAAAAGCACATTTCAAAACAACCATGGTGAACCAAAGTGCTGTACTACATGTACATGCACAAGACTCCAAGGTCTTGGAAGTGTAAATTCTGTTTTATGCCCTCGAGAGGGGGGAGAGGCGGTAGAAGCTCTGTTTGAAAAGAGGTCAGATTTAAAAGCATCTAAATATATGACTGTGTGAAAGCATAACTCTGTAGTTTGGTTGCGTCGCTCTGTATCTGTTTATCTTGTTTTTGTGGCTGTGTAATGGTTGCAGCTGCCTCCTTTGTCTGAGCCGAGTGGCTGAGGGACCTCGACCCTCCCCTCACCTCCTCCTCCTCCTCCTCTTCATCACCTTGTCTCTCCTCCTTCTCCGCTTTTGCCATTGCTTCTCTTTGTGTATTAGCGAGATAAAAATCTGAGGTATGTTAGTTATAATCTGGCTGAGCGGCAGCATGCACCTGAGGCATGATTATGAGGGGGTAGAGTGTGCGAGAGGGAGCGGCATGTAAGCATACGATGAAATTGAGTTTGCCCAGCAACAGGTTAAAATACTGGTATGACTGTTAGATTTAGCTTTTCTGCTGCCACATGTACCTTTAAACAACATGGAGCTCAATAACATAAATTATCAGATGTGAGTGGACAGGGCTTTTGCACATTTTCTTTGTCGGCCAATGGTATCTGTGTTATATTTACTGTATGTTGTCTGTGTTTGCGAGGTGTGGGCTGAGGGTGAGCACTGCCTGATGCCACAGGTTGATGTGGGCGTATGAGTCATGATGGGGGTTTGACGACATCGCCAGTCGGCACAAATGGTTTCATTTGCCGGGGGGGAGGAGGAGGGGCAGCACATTCAGAGACTGTTCACTTCATCTCAAGGTGGCTGCTTCTTGCTCTCTATAAGGGTACACTCTGTATTTCAACTTTGTATTACACTTGCAACAAGCAGGAAGAGTCATGTTCAACAAACCTTGTTTTACTCTGAGAAGAAATAACCTGGGAGGGAATGAATGTTTTGTGTTGTTTGGAAATGAAACATTTCCACTCCCACAGGCTTTCATAAATGGATTTTGACTCATTTTGTTTCACATTATTTGGACATAAACCAGACTAGATTTCATTTGTTTTTGCTTTGACACAGACAAAATTGTCAGAACAGATTCTTAAAGGTGCAATGTGTAAGATGTGACCATTCAATTCTAGAACTATCAAAAGGCTAGTGAGACAAGACTGACGACGTTATGTCACAGCCTGTCCTGTATTCCCTCTTCTCTTTAAGAAGGAACTTGTTGGTTGTTGGGGAATGAGCCACTGGTCGATAGGCAACTACTGATGTAACTTTCAGGATCAAACATTTACTTGATTTTCTTCACTTTGACTTCCGAACCGGACAGAGCTACATGCTGTCATACACGCTTCAGCTGCTTTCATACTCCCACGCTGTATATATCTTATGTACAGTGTGGGAGTAGGTGTGTGTGATACATGCATCCATCCATACATACATACATAATACCTGTGCTGTAAGCTTCCAATGACTGATGCTAGAGAGACAGTTGATGCAGGCAAATTACCTTCATTTTATATAATCAGTCTTTTAAACTGTAGAATGATAAAAATATTCTAAAACATTGATGAGACCCATAATGTGCTTCAAAGACAAGAATAAAGTTTAACATTAACAGTTCTTTTGATATTGGCTTTTTTTTTTATCGATTCCCACACTCCCACTTACTGCTGGAATATTTATTAAATTACATGTGTTAATATTGGTTTTGATATGAAATCACCTTAAGTTATCATGTTCAATCTCCAGTTTTACAGTGCAACATGTGGACATGCTTTAGGGTTAGTCTTATAATTATGAGACCCACAGTGGACAATATCATAAACTCAAATGATTCTTTTATCTTGCAGCAAACTTCATTTTTTTGTGATTAATCTGCCAAATATTGTATTATCACTTAATGGCTGAACAATTAATCATCCCTACATCTTACTGTGGAATACAGAGAGCAACCTAGTGTCATCACTTCCCAGACACATTGGCCATACCCTTTCCATCCAAAGTCTGAAGTTTTGTTTTTCATTCTGAATCTATCTAATCTATCTGTCAATGTCATAAACTCAGAGCATTTCCGCATCACCTTCAAAAGAAGAGGCATATTATTAAAAAAAAATCAAGTTAAAATAATTGTGTTTCAGTACTTATAATTATTCTAAAAGGAGGAGAGGTTTGTTTGTTTTAGGACTATTGAAATATAGAACAGAATTGCACTGCTCATTACTAGGAACATTCCTATATTATTACAAGATAATGACACACATCAGATTGCAATGCAGATGGATAAAAAGAGGTCCTCCTTGAGGGAAGAGGGTGACTGGCCTACTTCTAAAATACCAGATATATTTATCTGGTAGAGCATGTTTTAATTAAATTGTTAAATTGCAGTGTGTTACAAACATTGTCGAGTGGTAAAGTCGGGGTTAATGGCTGCTGTCATCAAATTCTGTTAATAAATCTAAGCCTAATGTCACTCAACGCTGTCCTGCTTTTAAGGTTATTGTAAGGTGGATGGTGCTGCAGGATTCCTGAAAGATTCTTGGACAATTTTGAAGTTTCTTGATGCAAAACCAAGTCTCAGTTAACTTTAGAGTATGCTACAGTTGTTTCATCTTCATAAAAGTTAAATTTGGAAAAGCAACATTTATTAATACAAATATGGCCAGATCAGTAGAGGTTTAATGGATTAACTTCATTATTTTTTTAGGTTGCTCTAGTTAATGTTGTATAATATCAATAAAATGGCAATGTGTTATATCAGAGGTAACCATGGTGTGAAACATTCAGAGAATCATCATTTAACTCTGCAGCTATAATCAGTATTGTGAAGCTTTTAGTGAATTTCAGCTCATTGTTCAACTGTCCAGCTGTAACTTTTACTAATTTGGTTCACACTCACTGCTCTCACAACAACTTTCTGCAGCAGGAAACTGTGTAAAAGCCTGCTATACAGGCCTGATCATAAACGGATAGCAACTGGGTGGTTAAGCAGCATTTAACAGATATTTCCCTCCCATAATTGCTGGACTGGAGATAAGTTGCTGCTTTCCGTGGGTATAAAGTTGGTGTTTAACTTTAGGAAACAAACTATTGTGTGGGTTTTTTTGTTTGTTTTTCCCCCACAAGATAAAGTCAGTGGGAGAAATAAATATTTTTTTTTTTTAAAACCCAAAATGTAATCAAACTGTGGCCCTAGAAATATTACTTTTTTTATACTTATAATGCCTCTGGGGGGAAGCCTGATTTGGAAATTTTAGAATAATTAACTTGTGATAGGCTTAACCAATATGGGCATTGTAATCATGCAAAATGCTTTTTTTTTGTGTGGAATCATAATAATTTGAAAATGCTGAAGCACCGCTACATGTGAGATCCTTTTTTATAAAGAGGGTTGTTCAAAACCTTTTAGAAACTCAGCCAATTGAAGCCACTATCACAAATCATTCAAAGTGGGATTTGAACTAGTGCTGCATAATTTGGTGAGTGCGTGGCTGCCATTATAATGGACGATATTACGATTCGCAATTGCCGTATAATAATAAATGTGCCTACTTGCCTGGCCGTTTATTTTCATTTATTCATCATACTTCTCTGCACTGTTTTAACTGTTGATATAGATTTGTTGTGGGATGTAGAGACTTTTACATTATAAGGGTTGCACAGCATATTTTTCTGTTTAACTCCGCCACACCTGTAACCAAAGTATCGCCAAAAAAGAACTTTGCTTCACCACCAATTCTGCTTCCGGCTTGCTCATAATGCTCCTGCTCGGTGTCTCTGTTGCTCTCTTTTTGCAGCTAAATAATTGTACAGGCACTTGGATTAATTGTGCAGCACTAATTTGAACTGTCTCCTTTATTAAGGAAGCAGAAACCCAGGAACATTGCAGCCTCCACTGCTCTGACAACTAATGAGTAACAGCAAAGTTATACTGTACATGGTTTTATTTCTGTCCCTGTAATTATTTTTGACATACCAGTTTGAAAAATAGTATAATATTATTTTCTATGGCAGCAAATCTCAGGTTATCTCAGGGCATTTTTAATAAAGAGGAGGTTACTGCAGGATGAAAACCTCATAATATTATATGCAGAGATTCTACATTCCTCCATGAGCAAGCAAGATGGCATGCTGGAATGTACAGGGAGCCAGTGCACACAAGCTAATATGGGAAAAATATGTTCAGGGTCACTAAAGCTTGACAGTGAGAGTCAGATCAGCGTTCGTCTCCCACTTGATTCTATCAGAAAGTTCTGGACACTTAATGCTCCTGCCTATCTAAGTGTGTAACAGTTACACAGTGTACAGTCTGGATATTCTGGTTGGTCTGGATTGAATTAAAACATTTCATCTGTGATGCAGAACTGGAGATTAATTTTACCTGATGCAAAAGCTTTCATCATGGCTGGTTGGGACTTAATGATGCTATGATCTACTTATTGTACAGCTAAACCACAGCCAGTTTAGCCTGTGGAATGTGGAAAAAAAAACTTGCATTATCAAATTCTCAGAAGACTTTACTTTGTTTCTTTTGTCTAAGTCTAAGACGTTAGAATATTCAGTTTTCTGTCAAAGGAAAAAAGCAAGACAATAAATCATATTAGAAAGAGCTGTCCAAGGTTTTACATTTTTGCTTGAAAAATGATTAAAAAAAATAACTGATTATCAAAAGGGGCTAATTAAGGGTTACAGCTTTACATTGGATGCAATAGCAACATAACTCTCTTTATTGCAAGCAATAATATCATTTATAACAGGTATCAAGCTTTTCACAGATTTATACAAAGCAATCTCCATCAAGGGTTTCAGTGTCACTTTTTATTTGTAAAATATTCACACTGGAAAGTAATACTGTAGGCATGGTTGTTGCACTGAATTCACAGGCTCACAGCACTAACAAACACACAGTTTCTTTAGTGCACATATGCATCATGCTAAATTCAAAGCCCTTACAATAGTCACGTAGTTTGGGCGTAAAACCAACTCAATGACATGATTAGAGAGACTGTATTGTGTTTCAGTCTGATTTGGACATCAGTTTATCAATTGATCCAAAACAACCTTAATGCGAGGTGGTGTTGCCTTCAGGCTCCAGAGAAGCTAATGAACGCGAACGCGAGCCATTTATCTAACTAAACACGGCACACAGTGTATAGCAGCACGCACACACACACACGCACACACACACATGCGCACACAGACAGTAGTAAAAGCTCAGTGGCATCACAGTGCACATCACGGCTGATTTTGAAGGCTTCGCAGCCGTTGACAAAGCAGCAGGAGCAGTTTTTGTGCAGAGATAAATCCACTGATAAAGCTGTTGGATCACACTTTGATCACTCAGCCCTCAAG
This sequence comes from Eupleurogrammus muticus, assembly GCA_036785175.1. NCBI lineage: Eukaryota > Metazoa > Chordata > Actinopteri > Scombriformes > Trichiuridae > Eupleurogrammus > Eupleurogrammus muticus. The sequence continues at coordinate 10,476,873 of JAYKQN010000001.1, forward strand.
TCATCGATCATCGAACAACGTGGTACTTTGAAATTCAACCACAGACAGAAGCAAAGTTGGTCCAGATCTTTTTGAATTCTGTAAATATTAGATTACAAAGCAGTGCAAAGCCCAACATGCCATTCTGCAGATAATGATTGTATCACCCAAAACTACTCCCAACTTAACAAATCGTGTTTGTTTTTTGAGCCATCGTGTATTAAAAATGAACAAAAAATGTTGACTTATAAAGAAGCCCAACCCACCTTGTTTCCTTCTCCCACCCATGAAACAATACAGCCTAGCACATGTTACAAGACCTTCAGCAATATCTTACATTAGCAGGATGGACATGGATTTAGGCACTACCCTCCCCTCTCTGCCTATTCCTCTCCCCTCTCTTTCCTCCATTTTCCATTCAATCCTACTTGACAAAATGCAGAGCCTCAGCTGCCACCACGGAGCCTTTGCTGCTGTCGAGGCTGGTGACCAGCTTGAAGCCCGATTTCAGTGCCAGCATCACTGTCTCTAGTTTAAGAGAGTCAAGCGTGCACAAGAATGTGCTGTCCTCCTTCAGGACGAGCCGCGAGCCGGGCTCAGATTTGATGAAGTGCCGGAACTGGATCACGTTGGACGAAACCACAAATTCTTCCGGGAAGCCGTCCAGGCGGCTCTTGGAGATCTGCACCAGCCGTGCTTTCACCTTTTCGATGAAGACTGTGTTACTGCAGTACACCTTGAGGCCCTGCGACCTCTCGTGGGAATCCGTCACCTCCAAAAAGGCGGCCTCCCGCTGGGCCGCCCTCTGATTCTCCCACTCGGCCACGGCTTCTACCAGTTCAGTCAGACGGTAAAAATCGGCCTCCCGTCGGAGGAGCCCCGCCTCCCGGAAGTCATCAGGAAGTTGGAGCTCTCCGGTGCGGAGGAAGTTCAGCACGTGGCGAAAAACAGGGCCGTCTCTGTCGACGAACGGGTTGCCCATGGAGTCGATGTGCTGGACCGGCTTCTTACCGTTGGCCAGCTCTTCCAGAAACGAACCCTGCTGCTTAGCGAGAGTGGTCCGGTGGGCCGTGTACAGGAAGCCGCCTACGTTGAGGGTTATGGTGCCTGAAGAAGGCTTCTTGAAGCTCTTGCTGGGCTGCAGCAGGTCCGGGTTGATGTGCCTTAGTTCACTTTCCATCCTTCTGAGGTTCCATTCCATGCTACGGTCACCCTCTCCAGCTCCAACCCAGCCTCCTCCGAGCTGGTGTGTGTGTGTGTGTGTGCGCAGAACAAACCAAGTCTGTTTTTGTTCTCTTTTGGATCTGTCTGTGTGAATGTGTGGTGCTGCTGCCGGACAAATGACAAGGTGTTGTCAGCTGTCGTGTAGTGAGAACGAATGTGTTTGAGTGTGCGCGTGATGGTGGCTGGGTGAGTGCTGCCTGGCAGGGGAGCTCCAGTGAACTGGGAGCTGAAAACAGAATCTCTGGGCTGCTCAGTGTCCCTCCCTCTCTTTCTCATTCTCTCTTTCTCCCTCCCACCCCCCACCTCTCTCTCTCTCTCTCTTTCTCTCTCTCTCTCTCTTTCTCTCTCTCTCTCTCTCGGAGTGGGTGGGCAAACAGCGTCACTTGCAGGGAGGAGAGAGAGAGGGAATATCAGAGATAACAGTACAAACTCCAGGACTCCAATCTTTCTGTCTTGCCTTATCTTTGATAGAGGTGCTGAGCTCTAGTAATTAGCATCTCTCTCTTACACACACTCTCTCTCTCTCTTTATTTCTTCTCACTCTCTCACACACAGTCACTTTTTCACTGGTCACTTTTTTCTCTTCAAACACACCCTGCACCTTAAGTGTGCATTAGCTATGTATGTGTACATGCGGGTATGTGCGTGGATATGTATGTCCATATATATATATGCAAATATGTGTGTATGTGTATGTATGTAGGTATGTACGTCCATGTATGTATGTATATATGCTTTGCATACTTTTTCTTTTTCTTACTATTTATTAGCATTTTCTCTACATTCTGTCGATAATGCATACTGTGTATGCGGATTAACAAATTCTGCGAATTTGTACATTGTGTTGTGTGTTTTTTTTTTTTTTTATCTTCTTCAACTTTATTTTACTTTTTCTTTTTCTTTATCTGTAACGCTGCAGTAACACACAAATTTCCCCGTTGTGGGATCAATAAAGTTTTATCTATTCTATTCTATTCTATCTATTTCTATCACCAGATGGGGGGAGGGGGCTCCATAATCTTTGTCGTGTGAAACTGTTTTTCTTTCTCCTCTGTTATGACGGAGAGAAACACACTACCTTGCTTATGTAAATGAAAGCAACAGGAAGTGCATTCATGTAAATAGCCCTTTCCTTCTTGCAAGGTAACAAGCAGTTGTGTTGGGTGTGGGTGGGTGCCTGCAGTGGAAATGAACTAATTACAGTCAATAGTGATCTGGTCATGAAGGACTTGTTTTTTTTTGTGATCGGGCTAATGCTCCGGGCTGTTTGCCCTCTCTGGAGGAAAACACAAGATTGATTATTTGACACAAATGCCTCATACCACCACTGAGGGAGTTTCACATTATTTTGTGCATCTTCCAGTTCAACTGCAGTTCATCACACAGGAGAAACACACATTGTACATATTCGAATACCTGTTTGCAGCATGTGATAATGGCACAAATCCTTATGTACTGTGGATGACTGGATCTTGTGCTCCAGGCTAACAATTTAGACTAAATGGCTTATAGTGTTAAATTATATGCAGAATAGATTTGTCTTAGATGTGTAGTACATGTTCACTGGCAGATTCTGTACTGTACTGGGTCACTGTTTTAAGCTTAAAATCCATAGTGACTACATGGTCTTGTTTCTTAAGCTGCCACACAGTGAGTTATTGATTTTCTTCATTTTATAATAAATTTAAAAAAGAACCTTATGTATTCTATCATTGTCCTCTTATGTCACATATCTCTTAATTATTAAGTTGTGCTACAAGATGGAAATTCAATCATACACTCAAAATTAATATTGCGTATGAGTTAAAGTGTGTGTATATGTATAGATAATTACAAGTGCATCTCAAATAATTAGAAACAATAATTTCAGGAATTCATGTAGATTAATTACATCTAGAGTGAAACATTTAAGCCTTTTTTTCTTGTGATTATGAGGATTATTTCCTAAAGGTAATTAAAACGCCAAACTTTTCCAGGTGTTTTAAATATACGATTTATCCAATGTACGATGCACCTGTACATGAAATAATCCCCGTGTCCAATAGACTGACACTGATAAACTAGAGGGATGGTGGCAGCGGAGTTGGTAGTTTCGGTTTACAGGGATGTTTGTAACCAAGATATTCAGTAGAAAATTTATGTTTATGCAACAATGGCCAGATAATTACGTTGATGTTTGCTGTATGTAGGTCCTGGGATGATAGATTAGTGGGGAAATTTATTTTGGGGGTATTAATAAACACACACAGAAAATGAGGTAGTATATATAGGCCAAGAACATGTAAAATAGAACTGTGGAAGTTGAGTCACTTTTCTTTATATAGTGCCAAGTTGTCTCATGACACTTTTCATATGGAGAAGGTTGTTTAAAAAACAAAAGTCTGGACACTAACAGTTACCAAGTTGGCACCGCTACCACTTCTCTCACCAGTGATGTATTCTTGTTCTTAAACATGTCAGTAATGAGTCGATTTCTTGTATGTCTGAAGTCACCCAGCATCACCTGCGTTTATCCACCAGGGTCAGCGTAGTACACCTTTGGATTCGTCGTGTTCTGTTCACATATTGAGAAGAGTAAGTGTTGAGTCTTGATGATGCTCAGACTCACACTTGAAGCAGTCAGTTCATATGCAAAGTAGGTGTGAAAATGAAGGTGCTGTTGCATGCCCCTGTTTATATATCAAAACAAACAAGGAAAAAAAAAGTGGGAAAGATCCATATTTTTTTTATGTATTTAACTCTTGAAGGTCCCATATTATAAAGAATACACACAGTCTGTATACAGAAACTTTGTCTTGAAACCAGCTATCATTTTCACAGTTTTAAGTATTTATACATTTTCATTTCATGTAGAACTCACGTATGTATCCAATGAGAAGTGATGACACACTAATATATTTTCATAGCACACATCACCATGGAATACTAAAACTAGTTAATAAATGACCCACTCAACGTCCAGGCTGCCAGACTGTGATGCTCACTCCACGTTACCTCATTCACTCCTTTCACAGCACCAGACCGGTTCTGAGTCCTAAAGCACTTGCTGACGGCCGGCCGGCCTGGCCCCCGCTCACGACTCAGCCGACCTCGCTGACGTGGCCCCGTCCTCATGTGGTCCCAGCTATCTTTCAGGGTCACCTTCCGGGCTCTTCCATTAACTGCTAGCTGTTAGTTCAGTTATTTCTCTTTAAGGAGTCTTTTCCCGTCAAGTCATTACTTTTCTTTTTTTCAAAGGGGAAAATTGTCTTTTTCCCAGCATGCCCCTGACCTCCCCTCTGACATCACTTTTAAATCTGCAATGAGACCAATGCATCACACATCTAGCAGTGCAACTTCCTAAATAACTGCTTGGAAAGGTGTCTTCCTGATAATAATAATCATATAAAACTGGAGTGGTCAATTTCTGGGGTGCAGCAGCTATCAGATTAATATGAAGGTGTTCTTTTTTATGTCAGTGCACAAAAATATTTTCATTTCCCAAACGATGTGGCTGAGGTCTAGTTCATTAATTTTTCTGTCACCCTTTTGATTTAACATCATGGGTGAGGGACGAGTGTGTGTGTGTGTTTGTGTTTGGGGGCCAACAATCCTTGGCAGCTCAGTTTTTCTCCCCAGCTTTCTATCCTGCTTTTTTCACAGCGTGTCAGGGTTTGATTAAATACGTCACATTTATTCTGTTTCACTGGAAAAAATATGCTACAGTACAGAAGCTAAAGACACTGTACCACCGGTTTCCCTGTGACTTCATAGTGCATGGTGCGTGTTTAAGTCCAACGAGATTCACAGCTACGGTTTTTAAGTAATCTGTGCATCGATACACACAAGCACCATAGCCTGCATTGCACCAGCATTTTAGCATTTACACATGCAGGAGCAGGCAGTGCAGCACAGACAGCAGGTGGTGTCCGGTGGGGGTGGGGGGTGTAGGGAGGTGCGGCCACATTTGTCAGTGCTAAAGCCTTTGATAACACCCAGAAAAGAAGTTTTATTCCTCTCTTCCTTGTTTTCCTCTCCCCTCTTTTAAAACGAGTTAGGATGCAAACATCAAACCCCTATTAATGGAACCTCATTAAATGAAGCATATTCACACGTTTTACTCTCCGATGTCAGGGTTGCATGGCTCTGATCAGATTTATGCGGAAATCGTTTTTCAGCTTTCCTTTGCGTTTTTTGGTGTCTTTCCCGGTAACTGGTTCATTTAACTTAATCAGCGTTGGTGGACTGGTGTGTGTGAATGGGAGAGACTCATGTGTGAATGCAGCCTAACACTTAAGCACTTTAACACCTGCCACCTTAGCACCAGCATTTTATCTACAACTCATTTTTAGTATCTCTGATTTGTAATGAGTTGTGTTTGATGTGTAGTTTACGATATTGCCTGGTGTTGTGGTGAATTTTTTTAAAACTGTTTGCAGTACTATCAGCCATCAGAAGACAGATGGAAACTAGCTTACAATTTTGTATATCTTCATGTAAAATGTTCAATAAATTGCACTGCATTTGTTTTGAATACATCCACTTAAATTTGAAGTTTGTGATCAGGTTAAAAGTGAATGATTTTGACTTTTATCTTATGCTTTAGACCACTTTCAGCAGCTTAAAATGTTTTGTGTTTGTTTTATAGTACACCCCACAGTGGCAGCTCCCTCTGTCTCTGCATTGATTTTGAAATCGTAAGTGAAGATTAGTGCTATCATCATCATCACCGTCAACAACACACAATTGGAATTGCAAATGAAGCCAAGAAGCAACAGAGTGGATTGTGGGAGGTTTGACCTGCTTTCTGCCTTCTGTTGATTAGGACTGGCTCATGGAGGACAATCGTTATCCTGAAATCTGTTGGCTTCAGCTGTTGTCTCTTCATCCAACCGTCGATGAGTATGGCTGAATTACATTTCCCAAAATGCTGTTAGCAAAAAGACTCTCCTTCCCTGTTAAGGGTGATGAATTATTCATGGCGCTGCTCTAAGAGCTTGTGGTGAAACATGGAGTCACTGACTGCTGTGAAGCTGGCATGGCAACCACTTAAAATAGGGTCTAGTATGAGCTCAGAGCTGTCAATCTCTTTATTCATTATGAAAGCATTTCTACTCTATAGAGCTTGTTTGTCTGCTGGTGCTAATGTTAATCTGATAGATTTGATCACATTCAAGTCTTTTGGCTGATTTTTAAAACGTTGGTTTACGAAACATTCAAAATCTCTGTAAACAGATTTTAAATTTATAATTATTATTACTATTACCTTAATTATTTTATTTCATTTTTATTACCTTAGTTTTCTTTGAGTTAGTGGGAGAAAACACCCAAACACCTTTGTTGTATGCTCACATACTTTTCTAATGAAACGGTTTCTGATTCAGTTGTGTTCTACAGAAGAATTTTACTTCTTCAGGTTCAGTCTTGCTGTGTGAAAAGAAGTATTATTCATGTGTTCTTGGAGGTCAAGTAAAGCATTGCACTGTTGTTCTAACTCTGTGTGGATTTATGAGAAGCCTTTCAATTTCAGATGACTGCATTGTGTAATAAGAAACTTTGAGGCAAACGAGGCTCAGACTCATCATCCACTCCTGTCCTCTAGAGTGTTACAGTGCTTCATTGTTATCCCCATGATTTTCCTTGTTCCTTTATTAACTTTCCTCTTATTAAATTCTTAGATGTTTTTTTCCTTTTTTTTTCTTTCTATGTCTACCACTGAGGTGTGTATAAAAATCAATGTGCATTAAAAATATTTAATGCGCACCTCCATAATGATTAACACGTATGCTATGGTAATATGTCAATGAAACAACAATCAATGGACATCCACATTCAACAATGTTAAAAACCTCATTAGTGTGTTTTCCTTCACACTATGCTTGTTAGTTTATCAAGTTTTTAACTCAGCTGTGCTGTCAAGTCAATTGTTTTGATGCAAACCTGCTGGCCAATCAGAAACGTGTATTAACCCAGACCACAGCATGAAGATGGTGCTATCCATGCTTATCTCACATAGTGGGCGGAATACAGTTTCAGCAATAAAATCACTTCAGAGTTAATGAATGGAGTCATCACATTTCACCAGCAGCTTCTGGGCTTTCAAGAGATGAGCTCTAATGGAAAATTATATTTGGAGATCCAGTCAGTGAAGATTCAATCGCTTCAATTGCTTCCTTGTTTTCAACATGAATAATGTGTGTGTGTTTGTGCTTTCAGGTACTTTTGCAGGAAATTAACCAATTGCAGTCGATAGTGGCGAGGTCCTAAATTTGACCACAAGGCACAAAAGAAATTTTTAATTGGTAATTAATTCTTTTTCCGACAGCATTTTCCAATTCGCTGATCTTTTAACACAGGATGTCCAGTTTTGTGAATATGTAAACAGGGAAAAACAGAACGAAGAGTTTCTAGGTTTAGATACAAATAGTTTTACCTTGATTCGTTCATTTTGTGTATTATTTAATTCACTTCCATATAAAAACTTTGAAATTTTTTTCTTCTTAACTTTCTCCACTTTATACAGACTGCGGTCAATCCGTATAGACCATATTTGCCCCCTTTTATAGTAGAAATAAATATGTTCATGGCTTGATGCAAATTAGATCTTAGATAATCTCCAGCTCCTTGAGGGACCAAGTAAAAATTGAGATACGTTTTGTTTCATAAACGAATGATTTTAAGCATGCATTGGTACTAGTTGTGCTGGAAAGAGCAAGTATGTAGATATTATATGTTTGATGATTTTTGTAATGTAAACGTGGTTTTATAGAAAAGTCAAATAAATCAGAATGACAGAAACCAGTGATTTTACTTTTTTTTGTAGGAAACAATTAAAAAAAAAAAAAAAAAAAAAACATTGGCGTGTCTAAGTGGTGTGTCCTAAAATCAATATTTGTATTTATTGGTCTAACTAGGCCACGTGACTTATGCTGGAACGCAGATGAGCGTGGCTCTGTAGACGGGTATGGTGGATGGCGGCCTGGTGGGCGGGGAGCTGTTTGTTGCGTTGAAGGTCGGAGCTTTGAGGAAAGGGCCTCAGAGCAGATGGAGGTACGAGATGAGGGGGTGGACGAGTGACCTCCTCTCCCTCGCATCTCTTCTCTTCTGCCGTCATCTTCGCTGCCCTCTCGCTCACTTCTATCCTCTTAAAACATCTACATGGATGGATTTGTTTCAAAACTGGATTTGTTTCAATAGTGTAAATGCAAATATTGCAGGACCCATACCCATCATTTGTTTTTCTGCCTATTAAACATTTTAGAATTCATTTATTTATTTTTAGACTACATTCAACGAGATTTAAACTATTTGCTTTTTTTGTCTTTCCCTGATTTAACTATATACCTTTACTCTGATTGTTTTCTTATATTAATTGATATTTTGTTTTAAGGAAAATACAAACAGTTAGCGTTTATAGAGCAAATATGGCACAAAATCAATAATATTTTAAATAATAATGTAATTTAATAAGATCTTGCATTTTTTTCAATGACAAATAGTTGGCTTGAACAAATTATTCAGTTTTCATGCAGACTGTGACTCAATCTCCCTTGAGCACCTTATCACATTTTGCCTTGATGGAAAATTTTATCTTGTAGTCACATAGACGCATGCATCTTTTGGAGATGGATCTGTATTTGTGGCATGGCTCTAGGCTTCACCGCTCTAGTCCAGACTGAAATAGAGACTGTGTGTGTGTGTGTGTGTGTGTGTGTGTGTGTGTGTGTGTGTGTGTGTGTGTGTGTGTGTGTGTGTGTGTGTGTGTGTGTGTGTGTGTGTGTGTGTGTGTGTGTGTGTGTGTGTGTGTGTGTGTGTGTGTGTGTGTGTGTGTGTGTGTGTGTGTGTGTGTGTGTGTGTGTGTGTGTGTGTGTGTGAGAACATTTTTTAATTTTGTGACATTGATTTATTAAATGTCTTGTGATTACGTTGCAAACCATAATTCCTGTGTGTACAAATCTTACAATGAACCCTGTTTTTGGGCCACCACGGGTACATCTACGAGATTAATCTTTTATAAAAGATTAATCATACAGACTTATATCATATAGACATACATTTCTGTAAAATTCAATGCCCTCCCCCTCGTTAATTTCACTTCTGTTGGTGATCCATTAACTCTGGTTCCCCCTCCTACTAATACTCGGGTTCATGACCAAATGCCTGTAAAAACCTGGATGCAAAAGAATTTCCTCCAACTCGACTGGCAAATCCTAGTCTATCATCAGTTTGAAGTCCCTTAGTCACTTCACCCCAGATTTGAGATTGATGGTTCTTTCAGCCCCAACCACCCACCATTTGCAACCTTGCCCCCACCCCATCCCACTTGTCACCTCAGGTCTGATATTAACCTATTACAAACCATCAGCACAAAGGCCCAGGGCTTTAAAACAGCCCTAAAAAACACATTTTCACTCTTGCTTTCAACATTTATTACCTCCGTCTCTTGGGAACTTCGCAATAAATGGACCTCCTTTTCTAGTTTTGTTTTGTTCTGACTTTATCTACTTAATAGTATTAGAATGTCTTTGTAAAGCACATTTAAGCACCTGGAAAAGCAGTATTTAAATCAGATCAATTATTATTATTAAGGACCCCCACATCAACCTCAGGTGTACTTTGTATTGAAGGCAAATTCAAATGAGTCAAGTTTTGTTTATTTTATAGCTGAGAATCATAAATCACAGATTTGCCTCAGGGGGTGTTTTCTGTTCATCAATTCCACATCCTGTCCATTGAATTGTACATTTCCTGTTTTAAGCACAAAAGAGAGCGTAAGAGAAAATCAGAGACAATCATAAATAAATGAACAATCATGAGTGTTTAATGTTGTAGGTAGCAGCTGTGCACAAATCTACGTCTGCACTTCTCAGGTAATCATGTTTTATATTATTTGTGTTAAATTCAGTATGAGTATATAATGATGGGCAGGCAGAGTCTTGTCTTACACACCAGTGTGAGAGAAGAGTGGTTGCAGCACCAAGTGTGTAGTCATTAAATCACACATCTTGCACTGGGGCCCGAGCATTTTTTCTCACAGTCACTCAAAACCTTTGACCCAAACTTTCTAGTTGTCCAATATAAAAAAAAAAGTCAAATGAGCATTAAAATCACATAAAGGATGAAGCCGTTTTCAATTTACTTTTGGTTTATGATTCATCTCTCGCATAGTGCACATCCTGATTTTCTGTGAAAAAAATGTTTTTGCTGAGGCAATATTATAGGCCAGCTCATTTTAATATGAAGTGAGAGAGTGAGTGAGACCCTGCAAGCTCAACAAATGTTTAGTTATTTTCAGAGAACTGGTTATGATGCCCAACATAGATGTTACTAGAATAAATAGAAGCAAAGCATCTGAAAATCTGCATTGCATTGCATCAAAATGATTAATCTCAGCCTCTACTCTTGATCTGGTGAAGAGTAATAAACCCTCAGCAGCTTTCAATGAAAGGTGGGTAAAGGTGGTGAATTAGGATATTAAATGTCTGCGGAGGTGTGGACTGAAACATTGATCCAGCACTTAAGAGTTTTATACTGAAGCCGGTGCGTGGGAGTCAACTATTAATCTCAAATATTCCTCCTCCACACAGACGCCTTGAGCTACTCGTGCTGTGGTCAGTCCAAAGTCGAATGTAATCTTTTCTGTGAAATCAGGAGTTATTTACTGTTAAACAGCATAAAGTTCATGCACAATGGACTGCACAGTAGATTGTTGTATATTTTACAGTAGATTACAATAGTAAATTACTGTAGTGAATCCCAGTCAAAGAATTACTGTATTATTATACAATAATTACCCAATACTGTAAACAACAGTATTGGGTAACAACTGAAATCAGAGTTTATTTTTTTTTATTCTATAACACAATACTGTGAACAGAAGTACACTCCTGTCGGGGTAATTGCTGCCAGTTACCATCAATTCTAAGTTAATGGTTATACAGTGTGGTCTTCCTTCTATCTACATTATTCATATCTATCCGTGTTTAGAGAGACATTTTTTTTTCTCCAACATCCCTTTCTATTCTATGAGAGGAAGCAGGAACGGAAATAGTCATCTCTTTGTGTGTGTGTGTGTGTGTGTGTGTGTGTGTGTGTGTGTGTTTTGCTGGCATGCTCTTGGCAATCACCAGCTGGTAATTGTACATAATTGCATCCATTTGTGGAAAAGAAAATGAACATTAGCTCTGTGACGCGCTGACATGTGCTCGTTGCCTTATGTGGAAAAACAGACTCTTGCAGTCAGTTGATGGAATGTTGAGGGACATGTGATATCAAGTGTGTTGGATACGGCAGTTGCACCTGCATAACTAGGCTGGCTGGAGCCACATACTATATAGTAATATGAGCTTTTTGTGCTACATACAATAGTATGACCTTTTTTGAGCCACAATGTATATAGTATGACCTTTTTTGAGGGACATACTATAGTACAACCTTTTTTGGGCAACATAGTATAGCATGACCTTTTTTTGGGCGACATAGTATAGCATGACCTTTTTTGGGCGAAATAGTATAGTATGACCCTAATTGAGAGACATAGTATAGTATGACCCTTTTTGAGCAACATTCTATAATATGCAGTTTTAGCTCAAAGGTAGAGCATTTGTCCACCAGTAAGAGAATTAGTTGTTCAATTCCCGTCTCCTCTGGATTCCATGACTATAGTATGACCTTTTTTGAGCAACATGGAATAGTATGACCATTTTTGAGCAACATAAAATTGTATGACCTTTTTTGAGCGACATACTATAGTATGACCTTTTTTGAGCCACATACTATAGTATGACCTTTTTTGAGCGACATAGGATAGCATGACCTTTTTTCGGGGCGACATAGTATAGCATGACCTTTTTTGAGTGACATAGTATAGTATGACCTTTTTTGAGCAAAATGCTATAGCGTGCCCTTTTTTGAGCGACATACAATAGCGTGACCTTTTTTGAGCGACATACGATAGCATGACCTTTTTTTGGGCGACATAGTATAGTATGAACTTTTTTCAGCGACATACTATAGTATGACCCTAATTGAGCGACATAGTATAGTGTGACCCTTTTTCAGCGACATAGTATAGTATGACCCTATTTGACAACATAGTATAGTATGACCCTAATTGAGCGACATAGTATAGTATGACCTTTCTGAGAGATATAGCGTAGTGTGATCTTTTTTGAGCAATATAGTGTAGTATGACATTTTTTGAATGAAAGAGTGTAGTATGACCTTTTTTAAGCGACATAGTATAGTATGACCTTTTTTCAGGCACAGAGTATAGAATGACCTTTTTCGGGCGACATAGTATAGTATGACCTTTTTCAAGCGACATAGTATAGTATGACCTTTTTTTAGGCACATAGTATAGTATGACCTTTTTTGAGCAAAATGCTATACCGTGACCTTTTTTGAGCGACATACAATAGCATGACCTTTTTTGAGCCACATAGTATAGTATGACCTTTTTTGAGCGACATAGAATAGTATGACCCTTTTTAAGTGACATACTGTATTATGACCTTTTTTGAGTGACATTCTATAAAATGCGGTTTTAGCTCAAAAGTAAAGCAGTTGTCCACCAGTAAGAGTATTGGTGGTTCAATTCCTGTCTCCTCTGGATTCCATGACAATAGTGTGACCTTTTTTGAGCGACATAGAATAGTGTGACCTTTTTTGAGCGACATAAAATAGTATGACCTTTTTTGAGCGACATAGTATAGCATGACCTTTTTTGAGCGACATAGTATAGTATGACCTTTCTGGGAGATATAGCGTAGTGTGATCTTTTTTGAGCAATATAGTGTAGTATGACGTTTTTTGAATGAAAGAGTGTACTATGACCGTTTTTGAGCGACGTAGTATAGTATGACCTTTTTTGAGCCACATTGTATAGTATGACCTTTTTTGGGTGACCTACTATAGAATGAGCTTTTTCGGACGACATAGTATAGTATGACCTTTTTCGGGCGACATAGTATAGTATAACCTTTTTCGGGCGACATAGTATATAGAGTATGACCTTTTTCAAGCCACCTATTTTGAACAAATGCGAATATATGACCTTTTTTGAGCCACATACCAATGTATGACCGTTTTTGATCCACATAATATAGTATGTCCTTTTTTGAGCGACATACTATAATATGACCTTTGTTGAACCTTTTTGAGCCACATCCTATAGTAAGTGCTGATTTGAGCGACATACTATACAAAGTATGACCTTCATTGAGACACATACTTTTGTATGACTCTTTTTGAGCAACATACTATAGTATGACCTTTTTCAGGCGACATAATATTGTATGACTTTTTTCGGGCGACATACTTTAGTATGACCTTTTTTGAGTGACATACAGTGACACATTATTCAGAAACTACATCCATGTCATGGGTAAAAACACAAAAAGATCAAAAACCACAGAGTAGCAGCAGTAGTCACAGCTGAATGACTGGAGATCCCACTGTGCCGCCATCTTCTGCAATTGCCATGTCTTCAGATGACACTTGAGAGGGGAGGTGCAATGTGTTCCAGTTTTATTATATTCTTTTTCTTTGGAATACATTGGAGAGAAAAAGAGGCCATGAGGTGAAGCATGAAGGTAATTTGTGTGAGTACCTGGAGGATTTACAAATTTTCAGATTTTATAGGTTGTGGTATTTGCAACAGGGTTAGACCATCATACAGAAGTAATTCTGCAAATATAACATCCCTGAGAAACTGAGAACATATGAACAGAGGATATTTGATGGTAAAATCAGTTTGAATGTACAATATTAAATGACGTGTTCACTCATTGGCCCTTGTGTAAACTGATGCCAATATCTGCAGGCATAACTTGGTTAGTTAGCAGCCTAATCAATTATGATTGTCATGTCTTAAAAATCCTTTTCTGTTGAAATTATGACTTTGATTTCAACATGAATGAATAACATTGTTAATGGTAACATTAGTTTATTTCTTTCAGTTAAACTGCCTAAGCTACTGGATGCATCTACCCTTGTTTTTCTCTCCGCATTTAATGTTGCTTTCATTTTAACCCAAAACTATGAAGTACCATACAGCCGTCATTCCATTAAACCTGTTCCTTTCTATAGCAGACCTTTAAAGGTACAAAACCCAATAATCTCAAAACAGTAATAAATAAATGTAATAAATGAAAGCATTGATATATAGTTAAAATGGGTGAATAGTCAAATTTTGTCCCATTGCTTAGTGAATGTACGAATACTGGTGTACAGACTGATACAAAACTATTGAAAAGAATACAGTTTACATCTGTTACTGTGAGCAAACCCACCATTATGTGTCTGAATCATGATCGATCCACTGAGTCACTGTCTTTGTTATAGATGAACTTAGTCTGGAGGGGATGGTGGTGCACAGAGCCGAATGCCGACCCGTCGTCAGTGATGGGTATATGAAGCTGAAGAAGTAAGTGAACTTCTCTAGAGGCCTCTAAATGAGCCTCAGTTATGTCTAAATAATTTAAATGTCATGCTACTTCGTAGTTTACCGAATTGGTAATAGAGCAAAGACAAATGAACAATGCACTGAATGCATTTATTATAAATATACATATGAGCATATCTTCTCGGCATCAACAGAATATTCTGTCATAGAAATGCAACACAAGATTTGAGCAACATTTTTATTTTGAAGTTGTCATCGGCCTGTTTTTCCCCTCAACTTGTCCTTTGAAAGCTGAGAATTTAGATTTACACCTGGCAACAAGGATCTGGCATGTGTCACATTTTACTGATAAAATATGTCACTACAGCAAAGAAGCAGACTGACTACCAATGAATTATTCATATGATTCTGGGACTCACACACACATTAAAGGCATAAAATGGTTATAGATAAAATCTGTTCCAGTTTGCTGAGTATTTCCAACAGTAATGATGTTTGTGGACCCACTGTAAACACTTCAGTCCACTCTGCCCCCTCCCTTTTTTTGGATTGCTTTCTGACATTGTCTCCTCTTCACTGGAATCCATTTTTCCAACGAGAGTTGATGGATGATATTGCTATAGCAACTGCATCGCTGGCAGATACACTGATACAATACAACCCTAAGCAATTGCACACAGACACAGTTTGCTTTTTAGTGTGTGAGACCATTTCTGTGTCAGACATTTAAACCAGCAAGGCACTTAATTTAACCCCTGTGAGCCCTTATAAAAATTGTTGAAGAGGGATCCACAAGGGGCCTTTTGTTATTTTTCCCTTAAACTGCTATTAGAAAAATTATACATCAATGGTATAGTATATTATCTTCCACCTTCTTCTGCTTAAATCTTTAACCCACTTTAGTCGTTATCATAGCTACCAAATATTGATTTACTTTTAACCATTTAAATGCTGAATTCCTTACATATTGCCACAGTTTCCTAAACACATTTTCACACAAAATGAATGTCTTTGTTTATATTGGGCCATATTACAGTGTTTGTATTTTGGCTGCACACGCACACACTCTTATTAATACACATAGAGATACCACCTTTGTGTATATATATATATATATCATATACATATAAACCTTCACCTTCTTGTTTTTTTTTGGTGCTACATGCTGTTTTTCTAGATATCCGTGATGAGCATATTTATTCTCCAGGGCAAAAAGAGAACATGGCTCAGTCAGCTGGAAAACCATAAACTACAATAATGAAGCCAGGACTATAGTTTGAAAGCCTTTTAAAATATAATACATGATTTTATGCTGCATTGGCCCTGGGATAAGAAAATAGGTTTTATATGTTCACAATAAGCCTTTTATTCCATAAAGATTTTAATGTGTGTTTTTGCTAAATACACACACACACACACACACACAGCTCAGTAAACACATACACTTCACAGTATAACATCCCTACCAATACAACTTCACCATTGTAGTTCCTCAGCCTGTAACAATTTTTTTTAAATGTGTGTGTAGGTGTGTGTGTGTGAAGAGAGACAGATTTTAACACCTAAACTGTCTTACAATCAAAAAGATGTTAAAATTTCATTACATGATACAGGACTTTTAAAAGGGGTGGAAAATGTTTACTTCTCTGACTGTCTCTGTCATCAAAGCATCAAAGTTTCTATGCTGACTGTTCTGTGCTTCTCCTCAGATGTAGCAGATGGTAATATTTCAGCAGAGGACACAGAGAACTTGTGTTTGTCCAATTTTAATTCACTTTAGAAAAAAAGTCATCTCTTTTCATTCCGGTTTTGTAATCTGATGGCAGGTATTCATTTATTTTTACTTTAAATCATGTAAGTATCTTTAATAGATCCCCAGAACATGAATACAAATTTAAAAATAAACATATGTCCCCTTTAAGATCCTATTTACTATTTATTTATTTATTTCACTGTTGTATTTCCTGGTATTGTTTTCTGATGCCATCTGTCTTGATTTAAATATATATATATATATATATATATATATATATATATATATATATATATATATATATATATATATATATATATATATATATATATATATATATATATATATATATATATATATATGTATGGGACATAATTGCATCAGCTTCACGTATTGCTTAATTTGATAAATTAATTACCATGATTAACAGCTTAATAGAACTAATTAACTTATTATAATTGTGGTTATTATGACCAGACCACTACAATGGCTTTTGTTTAATGTTTTATCCAGGCCGATATGGTGTATTATTCAGCCATTAGTGTAAATAAAATGTGTTCAATGATCTGCCCAGTCACAGTGAATGAAAGTAAACAAAAATAAATATCAGAATATGTTTAAACAGAGCAGCTGTTATTTGGCTCGTTTAACCTCAAGTTGATGACAGTCGCCGTCACGCCAGCAGCATCTGTCAGCGGAGATCAAGTTAGACCACGGAGGGCAAGGAGCATGTTAGAAGCAGACAGAGCCTGGGTTTAAGCGTGTGTGTGTGTGTTTGTGTGTGTGCAACAGGCTGCAGCTGAAAGAGTCCACCAAGCCTCAGCGTTTGTCACAGCAGCTGGAGAAAGCCATCACCACCGTCTTCAAGCCTGTGGCCAACCACGATTTCAATGTGAGAACTTGTCACTGCCAGGCTGTGTTTATGCGTGTTTGTGTGAAGCCACTTTTAATTTAAAAAAACATATCATCACACATTGGATAAATACTTGTGAAATAGTTAATCGCAATAAAACAGCCCACATGCTGCGTCTTAAAAAAGTTGATGGCCACTGTAAGATTTGATAGTATTGTACTGGGGCTGGATAATATTTTTTAAAAAATTCCAAAAATTGGTTTTGGGATAATGAGAGTCAATCGGTGTAACCATATAAACTTGGTACCAGATTAACTCTCTGAAAAAGGTTATACAAATTTAAAAACGCATGCTATCAACTAGTTCTATATTCTAGGTGGATTACATTTTTAAAATTTACACCATTACAGTTACAGAATTTGATGTTTCATGTCAAGAAATTGCACAAAAGTATGATTTTAGTAAAAACAAATTATACGAATGGACTTTTAAACCAACATGAACACAAACTTTTCATTTTGAGAGACCTGATGGATGTTTCTTAAAACTGTATTTTAATCGTGCCAACCATGATTTCTCACTGATTATATTGATAATCAAAATTGATAATTATATGCTTCATGACCTAATTTTAATATGAAACTGTAGAAGTGGGTAATAGAGCTACAACATATGATAGTCCCTAACAATAATTATTAATCATCTTTTAATATATTTTTCAAAAATGACCATAAAAAAACACTTTTTATTACATTTTCTTGGGCATTTGTTAACAACTGGCTGCTTGATTCAATGATTAATCCATTATCAGAATCAGATGTTCATGAGACAAGGATGAAACAAAAATTTTGTGAAACAAACATAATAATTATATAAAACTAATTTTCATTGTCTTGATGTTGATATATTGATATTTTTATTGCCCAGGCCTAATGGGTATTATATATTTAATATCATTTCAGCACAATTTGTATCTGTGTTTCATTATAAAATATGCCGTAACAGAAGTTGTATTAATATTGGGTATGATTCTAAGATGGAGTATGTGAAGAAGAAGAAGTCTGAGGGGAAGATGGTGCGTGCTGAGCGCCAGGTGGTGTTGGACATGCTCTTCTCTGCCTTTGAGAAACACCAGTATTACAACATCAAGGACCTGGTGGACATCACCAAGCAACCTGTGGTGAGACACACACACACACACACACACACACACTCGCACAATAAACCTGGAAGGACCAAAAAGAAAACAATATAGATGCCCACTATCCACCTTGATCTATTAAATCTGAACAAATCGCCCACAGCGTGACGTTCATGCCTGTTCACACTTTCCGATGTGGCTGAAATTTGGTCCAACATACGTACATATGTGTACACAGACACACACACACGATGAATCAATACAGCACAGTGGAATTGTTCCAGCCAGCAATGAGCCACAATGTGTAGGTGCTGATGAGACCTCGAGGTCCTCTTCTCCCTCTGATTGCATCTGATTGCATAACCACCGGCTGAGTAGGAGTCAAACGCTGCAATACTCGCCACTCCATCATTTCTCTCCTACAGCACTCGACGGACGCTCAAATTAACTGAACCGAAGTAACCGAAATGCCCATTATGAAAAAGTCTTGGAAACCGCATCGCTGTTGTCCGTCAGGTGCATCAGGTGCGTCTTTACAAGCGCAACAGAGACACCTAGTGGTTGCCAGAGTCGGCTCTTCCCACACTGCAGGCCGGCCTTCTGGGCTTCGGCCCAGGATTATAAATTATGTCTGTGTTGAATTTGTGCCTTTTCACAGTTTAACTTGTTGAGATAAAACATAAAAAGTGAAGCAAAGATCTCTGTAAGGATAGAAGCAGGGTCGTTTAAATGGCTAAAGAACTGGCAGTAGAGCCACTAAAGGATGTGGAGGAATCTCACATCCTTTAGTTGAGTAACAACACTAATACAGCAATATAAAAAAATTAATGGCAAGTAAAAGTTCTGAATGGAAAATCCTGTTTTAGGTAAGGTCTATGAGTGTTTGCAGCAACATGCATTTAAAGTACTGGAGAAAGTACTAGTTCCCTCTGCCAGATATATTATTATATATGACATCAGTAGACTATTAATAGGAGGCATCAGTGTTTAGCAGCGAGCTGCTAGAGCTGGGGCGAGTTTATACCCACTTTAAGGTCCACTTTTTGAATTGTTTTTCTCTATTTTAAAATTTTTGGGAATGTTGGATCATATTTAAATAAAACCATGTGAGATGTTTAGAGAAAAAAAAATCTCCATTTGGTTGAGCCATTAAAGTGTAAGTTAAGATTTTTGTATTTTAATGATTTCTAATAAACTTGGACAGACAGCTAATCTTTTTATGACATGACATTGCATTTGCAGTTTTTTAAAACTAGTGGTTTCATCTTTAACAATGAGCTGTTTTATATTATATATTGTGTCAATCTGGAAAGTAACTAAAACTGTCTGCTACATGTAGTGGAGGAGACGCTATAATATTTCCCTCTGATATGCAGTGAAGTATAAAGTTGCATCAAAAGTAAAGGTGAAATGTGAATGCTTCTTCCAGCATTGCATACGTCCAACACAACAGAGACAGTCGTACGGTGTAAATTTCAGCGTGTTCTCCTCCGTCTGATCCAGACATACCTGAAGGAGATCATGAGGGAAATCGGAACATACAACAGCAAGGGAGCTCACAAAAGCACGTGGGAGCTGAGGCCAGAATACCGACACTACCAGTCCGCCGAGGAAGAGGAGGAGACGCAGGCCGCCTAGCCCTCGCCGTGGACAGGCTGGATGGAACGTTCATGTAAATACTTAAGAATTTAATTTCTTTTATGTATTTTTCATGACTTCCTAAATATAGATAAAAAGGAAAAATAAACATTATTTATAACAAGAAATGTATGATCTGCAGCAAAGGTATTAAAGGTAAATCTTTTTTTTTTTCTCAGAAGTTTGTCCTCTGATTTATTTTCAGTTTTGTTGATGATTTATAATTTAATTTCTAAAGGAAACCGAAATATAAGCTTCATACTGATGTACTGATGTATTTCTACAGCAGATTAAAGACTGCAATAAATAAAACAGTAACTTTATTAAACAGGTCCCTTCTTTTTATACTTTACCTTTTTTTCAGGTATTTAAAGGTTAATGTTTTAGGACACTTTACAGAGAGGATGATGTAATTTTTTCCCCTATGATTCACACCAATGGTGTTGATTCCCTCAGGCTGTTGCAGTTTATCTTTGGGTTTCTATTTAGTAATTTTTTGATTTGTGGCAACTCTTAAATGAAAATTGTTTTAGGTGTGTGGTTTTGTCTCAAATCATATATTTGCATATTATGTTTAAATAATTTCCTTAAAGTGCAGCTGCTGCATAAGTTTATTCTTATGACATTTCCTTAAAAAAGGATCATTATTTGGTATTATCTGTTTTTTCAGTTTTACATTATTCAAAATAAGCATTTCCATTTTACACATTTTCCATAACACACTGCATCACCCTCTCTGTAAAGGTCCTTAAAATGACTTTTAAATACCTGAAAGATCTTAGCGTGTGCTGATAACATGTTTATTTTCTCCTGTATAAAAAGTATGAAAATTTAAATTATGAATATAAAAAGCTAAAATAAAAAGATGTAAGAAATTGAAAATATCTGTAGGTACTTGTTTCCAGTTTGATTTTCTTTGCTATATTTACCTATTATCAGACAAGTATTTGTATATTAAATAAATGAACATCCTCCAATAAGAGGAAGCCACAGCCACATTTCAACAGGGAGAATGAATCACAGAAAAACTTGACCAAAGAGCCAACTGACTGGGGGGTTCAGTTCCAGTCAATGCGTAGCCAACCTGATGCTGTAACCATGGCAACTATGGACAACCTTGATCTATCTTTTCAATGAATCTCAACTCTACAAGACCCCATGTACAGGTACTACTCGGAAAATTAGAATATCGTGTAAAAGTTGTTTTATTCGGGCAATTTAACATAAAAGGTGAAACTAATACATTTTATAGTATTATTAAATGCAAAGTCAGATATTTCAAGCTTTTATTTGTTTTGATTTTGCTCATTAGAACTTACAGCTTCAGAAACCTGAAATTCAAAAACTCAGAAAATTAGAATATTGCTTGAAATCAATTTAAAAAAGGGATTTTAAATACAAAAATGTCAGGCCTCTGAAAATAAAATGTTGCATCTGTACTTAGTACTTGGTTGGGGCCCCTTTTGAACGAATGACTGCCTTAATCCTGCGCGGCATGGATGCTACCAGGTTGTGGCACATCTCCGGTGTTATGGAAGACCAACATGCTTCAATCGCGGCCTTGAGCTCTTCTTTATTGTTTGGTCTCTTCCCGTTCAGCTTTCTCTTGGCAATGCCCCACAGATTTTCTATGGGGTTCAGGTCAGGTGAGTTTGCGGGCCAATCAAGCACAGTAATCCCATGGTTGTTGAACCAGGATTTTGTACTTTTGGCAGTGTGGGCAGGTGCCAAGTCCTGCTGGAAGATGAAATCTGCATCCCCATAAAGCTGGTCCGCTGAAGCAAGCATGAAGTGCTCTAAAATGTCCTGGTAGACAGCTGCGTTTATGCTGGACTTGATAAAGCACAGAGGACCAACACCAGCAGCTGACATGGATCCCCAAGTCATCACAGCCTGGGGAAACTTAACACTGGACTTCATGCATCTTCCATTTTGCGCCTCTCCGGTCTTCCTCCAGACTCTGGGACCTTTGTTGCCAAATGAGATGCAAAACTTGCTCTCATCAGAAAAGAGGACTTTGGACCACTGGGCAACAGTCCAGTCTTTCTTTTCTCTAGCCCAGCTAAGGCGCCTCTGGCGTTGCTTGCTCGTGAGGAGCGGCTTGACAACAGGAATACGACATTTGAAGCCCATGTCCAGCATCCTCCTGCGTGTCGTTTCTCTTGAAGCAGCAACTCCAGCTTGAGTCCACTCCTTATGAAGTTCCCCCACACTTTTGAATGGCCCTTTCCTGACCATCTTCTCCAGGCTGCGGTCATCCCTCCGGCTTGTACACCGTTTTCTTCCACACTTCTGCCTTCCACTTAACTGTCCATTAATGTGCTTTGACACAGCACTCTGAGAACATCCAGCTTCTTTTGCGATCACTTTTTGTGTCTTACCCACCTTGTGCAGGGAGTCAATGATGGTTTTCTGCACAACTGTCAGATCTGCAGTCTTCCCCATGATTGTGAATTCTTCTAAACCAAAGACACAGGCTTTTTAAAGGCTCGGGACCCTTTTGCAGGTGTTTTGGATTACTTACCTGATTAGTGTGTGACACTTTGAGCCTTCAATACTGAAGCTTTTAACAGTATTCTAATTTTCTGAGTTTTGAATTTGAGGTTTTCTGAAGCTGCAAGTCCTAATGAGCAAAATCAAAACAAATAAAAGCTTGAAATATCTCACTTTGCTTGTAATGAGTCTATAAAATGTATTGGTTTCACCTTTTATGTTGAATTGCATGAATAAAACAACTTTTACACAATATTCTAATTTTCCGAGTAGTACCTGTATTATGTTAGATGTCCGAACACACTTGAGGCACTTGTGTTGCAGCAGTCTCCAAATGCTGAATGACAAATTTATAAAAACTGCACAATTTGATCCTGCAGGGATGTTTGTGGTTGATGAAGAGATTAAAATGAGACTAAACAACCAATGTGTAGGTGTGTGGTAAAATATTTTGTAGTTTAACGTAAGCGTTTGTCATTTGGGCTGTTCATCTCGCATAAAAATATAAAAAGTATTTGTTTTAAAGAGAAACATTACTTTGCCAATAAGTTGAATACTGATGAACACAATTCACACATTGATTGTGATTTTTTTGTCCTATCACACCTTAAAAAAAAAAATTGCCTGAATACAGCCTCCATGTTCATAGTTTTTCAGGTCCGTCTTAAAGTCTGGTGTACAAATGAGCATTTAGGCTTTCTGGCTGTAATCATTTCTCTTCATACTGACTAGTTTAGATGAGCCCCTCCAAATTTATCATTAATCACCAATGCAATAGCTCGGTAAAAAAATTGAAATAAAAGCTAAAGGCAGCAACAAAATAGTGTGACTTTTTTGGCCAGGTAGTGTATAATTCATTTTTATGGGTTGGTTCAAAAAGTCATTTTGAAAGAAAATCAGTTTAATGAAGAGAACACTAATTATAATTACACTATACATTGATATGGTAAATTGTATGTTTTTTAATGCTTCTTCTGGAGCATTCTTTGACAAAAGCCATCTTGATTATTCTTTTCATTTTGCAACTCATTTGATAAACAGGTGTCACTTTTCATTAAAAACCAAGTTGTCTGGATGACCTTTGTTTGAACAGTAGTGCATATTGAGATGTTCTACCCCACGCTACTTTGTACATGACAAATCTAATGCAAACTTAATGAAAGCTCCCACAATATAGAATGTCTTGCCAAATCGCTATTGCTGACTGGACATATTTCTGTACAGATATCTGCCTATGCTAGATAGTTTAGTCAAAGCTAATTGATTGATGGGTGAATGCTTTTATATACAAAAGGTCAGCCTGGGTGGTTTAGTCAGCAGCCACGATCTCCATAAGAACAAAATGCACTGAGTAGAAAACTTCAGTTCAACCAGAATAGAAAAGGTGTCATGATACCGGTTTGAAAACATGTACAATACATTTTCCCCACCAAAAAAAACCAGCAGAACTGAAGGTGGTGGTGGTGGTGCTAGATTTTATTTCCAAATTAAACCAGAATCTTTTCCAAGGAAGATGGCATTTTATTTAATGCAACCCAAAAACCCAAACAAGGTCTGAGATGGCCAACTGTTTATGGATCACTGCTAAAACACTGCAGACAGGCAGCTGGGGGAAAAGAAAAAAGAAAACCTTCTGGAGAGTGTCTACACTCACTGTCCTGCCTTCTGTTTTCCCAAAAAAAATAGCTAATCCTGGGACAAAAATCAAACACTGCAAAAGCCAAAAGAAACTGTTAAAAACTGTATTCAGTGACCAATCACGTTTGATTCACCCTGTCTGGGGAGTGATGCTGTGAGCCTCGATGGGAATATAGAAGAATGTTTCTGTTCAGGCATGGTGCAAAATAGTGCTCCTGCTGTCTGCTCTTGGTGGCTGGGGGGCATTCGGGAAGCAGCAGGCCAGTCGAAAAGCAGATGTAGTTCTGGTTACTGGAAGGGAAAAAAATGCACTATTAACTGAACTATTTCACTTTTTCACATTTTTTGTTACACCCCCCCCCCAGCAAGAACATAATTATATATTATGTTCTATATATATAATATATAGTTCAAATTAGAAAGAACATTGACTTTTGGTGCATCAAGATGTAATGATTTTAGTGAATAGGTAACAGTGAGACCAAGCAGTACATACGCCTTGTCATATTTCCTCGTCTTAGCTTTCATTTGTCTCAAATCTTCATCTCAGTCTTTCTTTTCATCCCTGTTAGTAATTTTTATATTGTCTAGACATTACCTACTCTGCTCTCAAAACAAAAAAGACACCATAGAGCTAATACTCCCTGTGCCACTGCCAACTACTGTAGTGGATGTGCAATTATACGTCTAGTATGGCAAAGAATCATGTTCCCTGTGGTCACTTGCCGCCCCCCCTAGTGTTGTACCACGCCCTCATATTTGAGAAGAACTATTTTAGAAGAAAATGTTACCAAATTAAAGTTTTGGTACAGTTCAGTGCTGCCTGCACTGCTAAGTGTTCTGTTTATTTTAGTCTTCATGTGTTTCCGCAATTTATAATTTAAAAGAAAAATGCTGTCAGGAGTTTGGTAGAGGTTCCTAGGTACTTACACATTTCTCCACCAGCAGACCATCTTTGAAGAAGAGCATGTATGGTGTGATGCCATCCTCGCGGTAGTCCAGCAGGCCCACCATACCCTCTGGGTTCATGGACTCGCCAGTAAAAAACTGCAGGGTGGAACAGGTCAGAACAGATTGCTCAAGGACACCAGTCGCTTTAACCAATGATGAGAAAGCTATGGGTGTCGTTTGGAATGTGACAATTGAGGTGAATCTAAAAGAATTTAATATACATATGTCGGAGTTTTGATGTTTTGAATATCAAAATCCAAAAAAAGATGCTAACCATTGAGCCATGTGGAAGCTATATTTGAAAGCTGGGGTTGGTCTGACACGGATGTGCGAGCCAGACATACGGATACTTCTTGTCCTGTTGTGTTCCATGAGGAAATGGTTTATTCAATAGGAACCATTAACACGTTTTACTTGGGTAACCAGTGATTGATGAAAATTGTCACACATTGACACTTCAAAGTTTCCTCACCATGTTATATTACCAACACTCGGCCACGTGTATCTGTAATATTTGTGAATGTGACATGTGGCTCTTACCTGGAAGTTTTTAAAGGATCCGAGGATCTTCTTAACTTCAGTTTGGGCGTCTGCCTTAAAGCTGTCCACCCTGTCTGGGTCAGATTCCTGCAGTTTGGCCATGATGCTGGACATAAAAAGAACAGTCATGTTGAATAACGAATGACTAACATGACAGTGAATATCAGGTATGTAACAATACAACTTTCTTCAGGCTGGAGCTGGAGTTTTGAAAGCATTAAGACAGATGCTATAAGCATTGGGATGTATTCAAGGTCTAATGAGGTAAAATGAGGATTAGTTATAGAAGAAGACTGTTCCCATAGAGCAGAGGTTTGTTTTAGTTCATTGGCCACATACAGTGCAATTTGATCTCAAGTGGAACAGACCCGAAAAAATGTATAAAACACAACCACCTGTAAATTTCTCCTATTTTCACGTAAAGTACATTCTGAACATTCATATATTTAACCTTTAACAGATGAGATAGCTTAAGCATGATTCTTATCTTAATTCTGTCTCTTTTCATATAAAATGTACAAATAGTTCTACCCAGTTGTCAATTATTCTTTGGGGGACCATTTAGACAATTTTACATTATCTGGAAACATCAGTGTGTGACAGTATTACAGGAATTAACAGACGTTTCCTGACCTAGTTACAATTTATGTGAATGTTGCCTATGAGAATGTCATTCATGTTCCTAAAAACAATTCACCGTCATCCTGTGCCTTGTCTTAGCAGCAAAAGCGCAGGAATGAATTTGCTTTTCCCGCCCAACACAGATACTCACGACTTCATGTATTCCTTAATGTAGATCGTGTACTGCTTCTTGTCAAAGCCCGTCTCCTGCAGCTTGTGGTTGAGGATGATGTCAACGCCTGAAACGGTGTTTGACTCGCTGCCCTCGGTTGCTTCTTCTGCAGATGCATTGGCGGAAATTAAGGCGTCATCAAACTGTTCTGACCTGGAGATGTTCTAGACAGGGAAATTAAGACAGATGGAACACATTTTAGATATGCAAGTCATACACTTGTATGATTAAAGTCAAATGTTTGCAAATAAATTTAATCAAAATTTTTTATTTTAAAATAAGACCACTCATGGTGACGGCGTGTGTAGAATATGTCATTCCAGACACGGTAAGCCAAGTTGTGACTCATGTGACTCATTGATCAGGTAGGCCACACGAGTTTCATAAGCCTAAATATTGGGAAATTGAGTTGCATCACACAAAAAAGCACCAACTACAGATCATGTTCCCTCTGATCTGAAACATGTGCATCACACACTACAGAACATTATGATTACCATGCCAGAGGGAGCAAAGCGCATCACCTCACATGATGTCATGTGACCTCACAGGAAAGCAGCTGTAAAAAGGAGCCTGAGTGCAACAAGTTTCTTTAGCAACGCATTGCAGTGAGGGGAAAAAAATAAACACATGGGTAAATAGGTGGAGGAAGCGTCCGACAATACTCCATCCTGCCCTTAAAGCAAGAGATGTCCAGTCGTAAAGTGAATGTTTGCCCTAGCAAATTCAAGACAAAAACGCAGAACGTTGTGCTAATGGCATTTGTAGAAAAATCTATACATCTACATGCAAAAGCTTTTAATACAGTAGTCCCACAGATGTTTTTCTCGATAATACTAAAGATTGCAGAGACCCAGTAGGAGAAAGTCTTCGTCCATTCAAGAAGTAATAACCTCCCACATGCTCCATAAATCACTTATATTCAGATGCTTCGTGTTATAATCTACATACTCCTAATATCCTTAGACGAGTATGTTTGTTGGAATTAAAGCCACCTCTGTATAAATCCCAGATTTACTACAGGTCTTTTTACAAAGCCAGAAGCAAACGCATTGTGTCAGTCTTTATAACAGATAATACTCTCTACAAATGTTTCGGCACAAATGTACCTAAAAGTAAGAGATTGAGAGGATGTGGGAAAGTTCCTACATTTTTACATTACATTACATTTTTTATTACATTGTAAGCTGCAGATTTGTGTTCAATATGTGGTTGTTATACATTGTGATACATTAACGAACATCGTTTTAAAGCTGTAAAACGACATCAGCTTGATATGAGGTGTTGAACTTCTGCAAGGATTAACAGATGCGTTGACAAACACTAACGATAATGGTCGAAGTTCACATACAAATCCCAGGAAAGTAATGGAACGTTTTCCGGGCAGCAAACAATTTTGGCCATTCAAAAACTATTCCAGAACATTCCCCATATTCTTGCATTTGTTCACACAGAACAAGTTGGGTTATAGCCCAGTGATAAAAGCAGACAATGGAGTTTAATCAACTTTACAGTAGTGTGGCCAGTAAAAAAAAAAAAAATCTCCTGTTCACACATGATCCCTTCCAGGAAAATTGCTGGTACGTTTCGGGGAATAGCTGTGTGTGTGTGTGTGTGAGGCTTAAGTATCACTGACTCACCTTTCCTTCAACTTCATAGAACATTCCGTTGCTAGTCACTTTGACTTTGTAGACGTCCGAAAACATCTCATCATCTGCAAAATGAAGGAAGAAGACTTACAAGAAATCATGATTACCAGTAAAAGAAAACTGTTTTCTACAGAAGAAAAAACAGCCCAGGCAGTTTGCCAAGTGGAAAACAACCCTCAGCTGGAGCTGAAAATGCCTTACAGAGGTTAAATAATAGTATTCGACGCCGCTTTTAAGCACTTTTTCCTGCTAGCATATGCTAACGCTAACGAGAAGAGAGAAGAGAAAAAGAGCCAGTCAACACATTTCTCCGGCAGCTAACGTTATACGAAGCCCAAAAGGCCACATAGCCTAGCCGGCGATCCTGCCGTATGTCGAGAATAATACACGGTAATTACCTTATCACCCGCTTTCACTCTCACATACCGACGCGACTGAAGTTTCCGCACTCTAAACCAACTTACCGCTAGCTAACGCCGCCGGCTACGCGCTAACGGGCCCGTACAGGGAGGATAGCGGTCTCACACACAATGCTATTTGTTAGCATCCGGCGGCTAACACGAGTTAGCCTTGCGGAGCCGCTACATCACAAACAACGTTAAAGAGACACGGGCGAAGCTTCGTGTTAGCGAACACTACCCAATAAACAGCGCGGGGAAGACGGGGCGGCCACTTACTGCTGATGATGCACCTGTAGATGATCATTTTTTGGCTGCTTAGATGTTAAATCTTCCAGAGACTGAGAGCAGGCTTGCCGTCCCAACAGCGAGGAAGAGGGAAAAGAGCGATCAGGCCGCAGGGGCTGCCCATTTACGGCCCGCTGACGTCACCGGGCGTCAGCGTCGGCTCTGGCTCTCTGCTGCCACGCAGGCGCAGTGGACATCATCGGTACTACACGTGTCTGTCATATAACAATGCGGTATACTGTATAAACCTTGGATGTATTATGACCTAGATTAGTTACAATTCTGCAATACATCCATGATATAAACTCACCATTGCGTTTTTAATACTTTTTTTTCAATGAAGATAACATTAAACTAATCAGATCTACACTGTATACATTTTTAATGAGATAAATGACCATTCTTGCTGATGCAATATCTACAAAGAGGCCCATTTCCAGCATCCTCCCATGTCACATGATCAGAGGCTAGAGCACAGATATTTTCAGATCTGAAATAATTCTTTATACCTCGCGATCCTCAAGCATAACCGTATCTCAGGATATGCTCAATCTTCCTCTGTTTTTTTTTAACTTTCAGATTCTCTCTCCCTTAAAACAATTTGAAAAAAAAAATTTAATCACCATCATGCTCTGCAAGTCCTGCTGCTACTTATACTACATATTTCTGAGAAAGTAGCTTTGTTTTAAGCAAATCAGTTTCTCCTGAACATGGTTGGTTGTACCTCACTTGGCAGTGCAATGTGCCAGCTCAGTGGTTAACCAGTGCTGTTAGATTAGTGAACAGACCTAGTTCAAATCCAGTACCCGACAACACTGCGTTACATGTTACTACTTCAGTCACAAAAACACACTTGTGCTACTGAACAAACTTATTAAAGTTTATCCTCTAGTCAATACAACTCCTTTCATTCTCAATATTAACTATTGGTTTGATTTGCATGTTGCAGAGTAACAATATTGATCGAGTAGTATATGTAATTCTTTACATTGTCATGACTGTGCCTGTTAAATACAATCTTATACTATACCCTACTCTGCAGAGTTAAAAAAAAAACAAAGTAGCTCCCGCCTTTTACAATACTACTATAGGTTCTAATAAGTTTCTTAAAATTGATACATATCAAGAAAGAACATCATGAAAGTTAACTTTGTGTCCTCTGAGGTAAATAGGTACTCTTTTTACTTGACTGTTTTTTAATGTAAAGATTTCTGTTTCCTTTTACATTTATAAGATGGGAAATTTAAAATTTCCTTAAAATAATTTGTAATGTTTAATAAGTGAGACTCCTGTTTTAATGTCTTCTGCACCCTGTCAGGGAAATAATGAATTATTCAGGGTGTTTATTTAATGGCTTAATTAAAGTAATGATTGACTGTTTTGTAGTAAAAAAAAAAAAAAAAGAAAAAAAAAAGAAAGTGTCCTATTATCTATAAAAGATCTACCAGATAACGGAATCCCAAAACAACAAAAAGAATTACACTCCTAACTTTGTCATATTAAGTCAACAGCCTGTGATGAGATGATACAAGCAGATATTTAGCTTGAAACCAAACATTAAAAGCACAAATCAATACATCCATGTATGTTTCCATTATAGACTGATTTACATTAAAGAATGCTAACACAACGGTAAAACAATTTCAAAATGTAGCCGCCCATTCATTACTTGTAAAGTAACTTTATTTTTCCTTTATCAGCATATTATTTTGGTACAAGCACCATTTCAATTTTAATTGTGATAATCTCATACTATAATGGACCATCGATGTAAAACCTGAACCACAATTACGTCATCAACCCACCCACCCAGTGAGACGACTCGATTTTATGTCGGCAAGTATGAAGCCCAATTATCTGCACATTGTGAAATCCACTTACACAAAGACATGTCAGTGGGGGACACCTACAGTAAAAAGTACACAGAGGCAGCATTTGAAATGAAGGCAGGGGCAGAACAATAGTGCTTGAAATATCATCCTTCCATTACAATTAAGACTTCTACGAAAGGGAAATAATCCCCCAAGTGGAGTGGATGAAGAGGACCAGCATGTTCGAACTAAGCACATGCAACACAAAAGAACAAAAACAGACATTATAAAAGTAGTCCATGTACAATTATACACACAAAATAAACAAATTGAGAATTTATTGACAGACAATGATGAAGATCCAAGTGCAAATGCCTCCTCCCACATTTCCCATTTGAAAACTACACAACAGGAAATAGCACGGTCATTTCTCATTGCAGGCTACTGGAGTTGAGAGGCTTCACCAGCAGTCCTGTGATCAGTGTTAAATTGTCAGATGACTATGGATTCAGTTTCAGCAGGAGAGGTTGCACTGCACAGGGAACACATCATCATCCAAAGTCCGTAACTTTATAACCTAAACTAAGCTTTTGATTTTCACATTAAAAAACGCCTAGAGCTGTCCGCAGTCCGTGATGACGAGCTTTTTCGTGGGGACTCCTCCCTTTGTGCCCAGTTCTCCCATCTGTTGCACCACGTCCATGCCGTCCCGAACCCAGCCGAACGCCACGTGTTTGAAGTCCAGGTGTTCGGCTTTCTTCAGGGTGATGAAGAACTGCGAGTTGTTGGTGTCACGTCCTTGATTGGCCATGGACAGGATGCCTGGGCCTGTGTGACGCACGTCAAAGTTCTCGTCCTCAAACTTGCTGCCGTAGATGGACTTGCCCCCAGTGCCATTGCTGTTGGTGATGTCACCACCCTAAAGGGTCAAAGGTGAATTTGTTAGGATTACATGCAATTTCATTCCCCAGGTTTCATCTGTCAAATTGAATCTGTCAACTGGACTTGTGTCAAAGGAGTTACTTGTAAGGAACTGGACATTTTTTTGTAGCTTGAAGACGTTTCACCAAAAGACTTCTTCAGTCTAGCCTGACGAGGGAAACCAGGAGCTGTATTCCTGGATTACAGAGGGCGGAACTGTAGACCACACCCTCATTCCATAACAGTGGCATAACTCACGCTTCAGGACTCTTTCTCTGGATCATGTGACCATGACGACTCATTCAACCATGACGACTCATTCTACTCCTCATCTTGAAGTGTGACTTATGTGACCATTGTTATGGAATGAGGGTGTGGTCTACAGTTTCACCCTGTGAACCAGAGATCTAAGGCTCCTGGTTTCCATCATCAGGCCAGAACTGGAGAAGCCTTTTGGATGAAAAAATTAAACATCTTCAAGCTACAAGAAGACCAGTTGCTTACTTGCTAAGTTATTCCTTTGACACTACATGAGTGGATGAGTGAGAATCTACACGGACAACTGAACTTGTATTTGTCTAGGAAGATGTTTGACCTCTTAACCAAGTGCCCTCTTCTGAGTTGATGATGTAAATTAGGTTCTGGTTTTACATAGATCATCCACTATAGTTTGAGATATCACAATTAAAGTCTAAATTGTGCTTATACCAACATAATATGCTGATTAAGAAAAGCTAAAGTTAATTTACAAGTAATGGGTGGCTACAGATTGAAAGGTTCTATTTAAACTTTTAAATAAAACCTTTCAATCTGTAGTAAATCAGTCTATAATGGAAACCAACATGGTTTTATTGATTTGTGCTTTATAATTTTGGGTTAGAATCTAAATATCTCCTTGTATCATCACAGGCCGTAGTCTTCATATGAAAAAGTTAAGTCATTTTCTTATGGTTATTTTTTGATTCAGTTATCTGGTAGATACTTTAAGACAGGTAAAAATACCTGGGCCTCACTTTACTGTCTTGTTAGACTAGTTAGACTGAAGCCCAAGAACTGAAGAACCGACTTGGATAAGAGGCAAAACGTCTTCCAAACAAAAGAAATACAATCAAACAACAGAGAACAACAGATCAGCTCGGCATGAATGTAACCTTTGTGAAAATTTAGGCCTTTTAAAAAAAACACTACTTATAAATATATGAACATACTCAGCAAGAGAGAGAGTGTTGTGCAGCACTGAGAACACTATAGCTAACAAGAAATGTAGCTCAGGTGTTATAAAATAATTCACATCTCCTCACCTGACACATAAATTGTGGTATGACCCTGTGGAAGATGGAGTCCCGCAGCCCGAAGCCTTTCTCTCCAGTGCAGAGTGCCCTGAAGTTCTCAGATGTCTTGGGAACAATATGGGAGAAAAGCTCTATGGTGAGGGTGCCCAGCGGTTGGCCGTCCGCGGCCACCGTAAGGAAGACCATTGGGTTAGAGTCTCTGGAGTGCTCTTGAACTCTCGACATCTGTGGCGAGGAGGTGCACAAGGCATCTTCACTGCTGTGGCCTGCACGGCTCTGACACTCGCAGAAGACCTTCTTGAAGGACTCTGCGATCTCAGGGGTTTTGAACTTGGCTGCCAGCTGCTCGACTTCACCGTCGCCATCTGGGGGGGAATCGAAAGACGAGAGACCATCAGCAAGAGGCTAGTTAAAAAATAATAATAATAATAAATAAAACAAAACACTTCATGACATGTTAACACATACTGTATTTTGGCATGAATAGTGTATAGGTTGGGGATAATTCCTTCGCACAGATTGTATACCTGCAGGTCAACGTTAATAATTAACACGCACAGTAAAGACATGACCGCCACGAAAAAGGTTGGAGAAACGAAAAGGTTTTGTCATGTTTTATCCATCATAGTGAAATACTTTATTTAGTCCTGTATCATGTTGAATGAATCCAAATGGAAATGTAGTCAATTGAGGCTTGCATGTCTCCATGACGACAACTAGTACTCATGGTGGTCGCAGCTGTTTAGCCATAAAAAGATGTTTCTACAACAATAGCATGTTAATTATCACTAGCCCGAAACAAGGAGCAGCTAGACACAGCAGAAACTGATGTCACTGCAACGCGTCACAACATACCTGAGTAGTCTGTGGCAGTCCAGAGCAGCGCGTTGGCAGACGCATTCATGGGTTTAAGTTCCATTGACGGCGAGATTGTGTGGTTGGCACAAACCCTCAGCACCTGCTCTCTTCTCATCAGGATTCGGTAGAAATGTTTGGTGGGATGGAAGAGGATCTTGAGATCGCCAATGCCGCGTTCTTTCCACTGGCTGAGCTCCCTGTCCCATCGGTACAGCTTGGCACGCTCCTTGAACAGGATTTCCTCATCCTCCTCGCCAGACTTTGTCTCCACCTGAGACAATGAGAATTTATTGCACAAAGATGAGTGATCCTTCACTTTATTCAGCCTACCTAGCTTACACAAAAGCTTACCATAGCTTGAACATTAAAGGGCTTTTATATTAAACACATTTCAGAATATGAAAGAATGTCAAATCTGAAATGGTACGGCTTTTCATTTTTTCAATCTACAAAACATAGATATGTTATATTTGCACACATAAAATTATAAAATCCAAACATTAGAAAAAAGGGGGACAAAGAAAAAAATGTGACAGAGGCCAAGAAGGTATAGATTTGGAAAGCAGATCTCCCCTCCACTTAAGAAGAAAAACAAACATCCATTTTAAATCTCGCCAGGAGGATTTTTCAGGTTTGTGCTTGATTAAATCCCCCCCTTTTCCTTTGACTGAGCAACCCTCTAAAGTTTACTTATTCCCTGCATGATCTGTACTCATGAGACACACACACACACACACACACACAAAATTGATATGACAGCTGTATGTGACTGAAGTACCTCTGGTAGTGACACTATTGGCTCAAAGTGAATATCATCATTATTAGGAGTCTCCTCTTCATCACTCCCGCCTTCATCACGGTTATTTTTTGGTTCTGAAGACACAGTTGACCCAAACACTGTTGCTCCTGCATTCGCCCAAGAGAAGTTGGAGTCTACACAAGAGGTAAAACAACAAACATGTATTGAAATGTGATTTTATCATGGCTGAGAGACCGTTTTAAAAAAGGATGCAGGACAATTTCTTCTATGAAGCCAACCTGCTGTTCCAAACGCAAATCCTTCTGTCTTGCTGGCCAAGTCAGCAAAAGAGAAACCTCCAAATGAGTTGAAGCCAAAGCTCACAGAAGACTCTGATAGGAGGGAGAAAATAATTAAATACTGAACAGAATGCAGTTTTCCTATACATCTCCTTGATATGTGGACGATTATAAAATCCAGCAACTTTGACATAAAATTCTATACTAGAAAAATACTAATACTAGAAATAATAGTGCAGATCATTGAATGAAAAGTAGCTATAATCAAAGTCCTCTCACTGTCTATAGCCTGATGTGCAAAGAAAACAAGCTTTGCAGGTGCAAGATATTACCACCAGATGGCCCTAAACCATGGCACCTGTTTGAAGGACTGTTCACTGCAATGTTACCAAGATTTTTTCCAGACCCTTATCAAAATTTAATAATATGTCTATGGTATCGTTCCCAACCTTTCCTGAAAATATGACACAAATCTGGTAATGTTTTTTGATATATAAACAGACCGACTAAAAAAACAACAGCTAAAACATATCGGGTCTAATGTGAAATCATGGTTTCTGGACATCTTTGAATTTTTTGTTGTTCTGTAACACTGCAATCAGTGACAGACGCCATCGTTTAGGGCTTTAGGGCATCTAGGATATCTTGCACCTGCATAGCTTGTTTTCTTTTGGGAAAAAAAGTATCCATCCATCAATCATGAAGCTGGGAAGAACTTCTGACCAAACTGTCTCAATCTTAACTTGAATAAGAGGAACAAGAAAGGAAGAGGCGTTCACCTTGACTCGCTGTCACAGCAGGAGCAGCTGTTCCATTCGCAGCATTAGACTCTGGCTCTGGGCTCTTCTTCGTTGACAGGTCAATGGGAGAGATGCTGCTAGGAGCTTCACTCTGACTCTCAGTCAGCTGTTCTGAGGTCTGGTCCTCTGGTGAAAATGTGTCCCCCGCAGCCTCTGTCCTTATGTTGCCTGCTCCCTCCAGCGTGCCCACCACCTCCGCCTCCACCTCTGGGGTACCTGCCACATTTGCGGAGATTGTGTCTGCCTCCACTTCTGGGATGCCCGCTACAGCTTCTGCTTCCGTTGTGCCCTCCACCGCCTCCGCTGGGACCTCCGCTGGGACCTCCGCTGGGACCTCCGCTGGGACCTCTGCTGGGACCTCCGCTGGGACCTCCGCTGGGACCTCCGCTGGGACCTCCGCTGGGACCTCTGCTGGGACCTCTGCTGGGACCTCCGCTGGGACCTCCGCTGGGACCTCCAACGCCTCTGCCTCCGCCGGGGCCTCCACCGGGGCCTCCACAGCCTCTGTGCTGGTAGATGCCTCGCCCGGCGTTTGCTCTTCAGCAGGGCTGCTGGAGACCTTTCCAGCTTTGTTTAACTCAGCATTCTGAAACAAGTCATGAATTAAACCCATATCATAACTTGAGCACATGTCTGGTTTCTTTAGTTTTCTACAATTCTAAAGTAAACCTGTCTAAGTTCAGTTTAACTAATGTTACTTAAGTTGGATGATGGACTATTTCTGTACAGAATAATCTATGTGCACACCAGGAGACTGTGATATTGATACTTGCTTGATGTTATATTCAACAAGAAAGGAAGTGGCAAGTAGTAGTACAGGTTCTATACCAGATTTAAATTATCAAAGGTACAAATTCATTGCTTGATTTAAACTCTAATGGGAAACTTTATTGAACTAAACTATCACTAAACTGCTTACCAGGTCCTGGTGTGCCTTACGGACTTCTGTCTCAAAGTCTTCAGATTTGTCATGATCCGGATCACTGTCTGTGGTGCTCAGACCACAGAAGAAGGTGGGTGGAAGCTGGAGGCTTTTGGCCTTCTCCTCCTCTTTTGGTGTCGGCTTCTTCTCCCAGATCACTTGGCAGTCAGACTCTAAATTTAGTATACGCAGGTTAAAAACTTGAGAATTACCGGTATGCGAGGTGAGCCTGACTTTTCCCCCCACATACTTTTGGCCATATAGTGTTTACGATAAATGTGGAGATACCTAAATATTATTCATTATACTCATATCAATTAAAGCACTATCAATGAAATTAATCGAAACAAATGGTGACTGACAAGTGATTAAAAAGGAGGTGTTGATCATAATGTAAAGGACATGACATACTTACCATCACCACGAGCTGCAGCCTTTCTCTCTGGAAGATCAGGGTAGAGTTTCCCATTCAATGCTTTCACTGCTGACTCATAGTCCTCATCTGAATAAAAACACAATATAATACATTATGTAGTGCACAAGAATGAAGCGTTGGTTGCACAGCGCCCACTGCAGCCTGACTGAAAACAGATCTTTGATAGTACTAGTAAAACAACAACCAAATGCAAGTGTTTTTTCCCTTGATTTTCTGGCTAATAATGATACAGCTTTTAAATACTGATTAGCTTTGAGGTATTACTTTAAATAGTGTTTTATTCATTTATTCTATGCAATGTCATTTACCAGTACATATGCTATTTCAAATGGAATATTATATTTTTTCAACGAACAAAAACACTATTAAAGACCAGCATGTTGGAGCACGGCTGAGGTAAAAGACAAAGAATCATCTCCAAGATACTACTCCAAGAAGACCAAAGCTTGATTCATTTGATCTTTACTATTTATTTGCCTTCCCTTTTGTCCTAGGTGTTCTCTTGCCTCCCAGTGATGTATAGTGAAATGGATGCCTTTTCCAGTGTGGGTATCAACAAGTTTTATTTTTAAGACTTTAGTGCATCTTATACTTAGTTCTTACCATCAGGTTGATCATCGCTGGTATAGCCTGGTTCATTCTGGTAGCAGAAGAAGGTGAGAGGCAGCAGGAGTTTCCTGGCTAAAGCAGCCTGTTCAGCTGTGGGTTCCCTGACATAAATAACCTCCACATCAGAGTCATCGTCCGACCCCGCACTGCTCTGTCCTAAGACACATTAAAGTTGGACAAGACAGTTAGACCGACAAAAAAAACAATTTGGAAAAGGAACAAAATTAAGGTGTTTCACTCCCTTTATACCCACAGGTGTTAGTTTCACACAAACACACGCACACAAACATACACACACACACATACACATCATGCACAGCAAAAACGAATGGCATGCATTCGATTTACTAATGAATGACACGAGTTGTATTAAGAGAACAATAATGCTTGCATGTCTTGGGGTTTAATTATATTTGACAGACTACACACCACTTACTGTTGGAAAAATGGCCCTGTGTCATTGAACAGCATGAATATCACTTAAATTAGCCTTAGCAGAGGTGCACATCATCAGCAGAAGCCAGATTAGACAGGGAATTGCATTTCATGCTGTTGCTACACATCCTGCACTAAAAATGGTGTGTGTGACGTTTGTAAGGTGCATTCCTCTTGTAGGGAATGATCTCTGTGGAATCTTCTCAGCTCGCCTTTCATAAGACGGAGGACGTTTGCTAATATGCTCTCTGTAGTTTAGAAATATCCTGTTTTATTCCATTTCTATAGATTTGTACAAGTTCAACTACCTATTTAACATTTCTAAATAAGCAAGTCATCCCATACTTTTTTTTGGTGAATGCATCATTGTCATTCATGCATTGCAAAGTCTTCACGTCTCTATGAACCAAACAGTCTGAGATTCTCTGATTGTTCTATAAACATTGAAAACTCAGATGTCAGAAAGTCTTTATTTTGTTTGGGAAGTGAGGAAATACTGTATGAAATACCATTCTGACAAAACTTGTCTATAACCTTTAATTAATTTGCACACAAGAAGTGAGAACCACAATATCAAATTTGACAATGATGAAATGATATGCAAAGATTACTGATAATTCTAACATAATTAAATGTGTTTAAGGGGCTACTTGAGTAGGATTACAATTACAAAAATTCTTTTACAGTAAAAACTGCACCTCCACACAGACACGCACATACACACACAGGACATGCAACACATTAGCTTCACTGTTTTCTCCACTCCGTGCATCCAGGTTATTTCTTTCTAATAATAAGGGCCAGCCAGGTGACAGCTGAGAAGTGTTAACACACACTGCAGTGATTATAGTACCTGGGGGTTCAAATTGGGTGGTTGATGTGCTGGTCCAAAAGGCCATTGGGTTATCTTTGAAAAGCCTAAAATCCAGCCCTAAAGGATATGGGTTGTTGGGCGAAGAGAAACTAATTGTGAGGCTAGTATCATAATCAGAAAACAAGGCCAAGATTTTAAAAATGAAAATATGAATCTGTTGTGTGAAAATGCTTTTGGAATTAATGTTACCAGACAAGCTCTGAGGGTACGCAACATATGTGCAAAAAATTCACTAAAACCTATAGTAGATAATATTGTATATCGTATGAATGCAAATTAAGGTAAATTATGAAGTGGCTGCATTGGGAGGAGATGGAATAAGTGATTTTAAACAACTGTCCAACAAAATCTTAAGGGCCTTGGCTGGGCCAACTAAGAAGATGGAGCAATGAGATGCAGATGGAACAAGACAATGGAGTAAAAATCAAATGAACAACAACAGTCATGATACCCATTCAAACAAAATTCAAACAAATAATCCCTAAATATTAAAGAGATTGTTTACCTTTCTCTGGGATTTTGAATGCAGATGCTACAGATGATGCCCTGGTAGGACGCCCAGAGTCTTTGGCCTTCAAACCGGATTCACAGTCATCAGTATCAGAGTGAGATTTTGGACTGCCAAAGATCTTCTGAAGGCTATCGGATCCAAAAACGAATTTAGGGGGCGACACCACTGCCTTGGAGGGGTTGCCTGGACTCTGAGACCCGCCTACACAGAGCTCACTGTCAGGGCAGAGCTCTGTACGTTCCTTTGTGGTTTCTTCGAGAACAGCGATGGCTGCCTTCCCACACACCGCTGTGGCACTCCCGGCTGATTCTGCAGGTCCACTGTCTTGAGGTGTGGCGACCTTAGGTGTTACTGGGGTCACGAGTTCACCCCTTTCTTGTGCTGACCTGGTCTCGTCAAAGACCTCTTTGAATGTGTTTGCAGTGTCCTGCAGCTTGAATCTAACAGCCAACTGCTCAATGTTACCATCGCTGGCATCAGCAAAGTCCAAGGCACTCCAGACCCAGGCCTTCTCAGCACCTTTCATGGGTTCGAGCTTCATGGTCGCTGTGATCCAATGGTTGGCACAGATCTTGAGTACCTGGTCTCTCCTCATTATCAACCTAACTCTTTTAGTGTCATAATTCTGTAAGATCTTGAGGTCTCCAATACCCCGCTCCTTCCATTGCTTTAGCTCCTTGTCATAGCGATACAGTTTGGCCCTGTGACTGAAGACTATCTGTTCATTTTCCTCCCCTGTGGAAATGTCCACCAGCTCAGGCAAGGGGACCACGGGTTCAAAGTACTGTCCGTCTCTCTCCTCCTCCTGGGTAGTATCCTGCTCATCATCAGTGCCCACTGATGCTCTGCTCTGGTTAAGCTTAGCAGGAGACTTGGCTGGGCTAATGCCAGGCTGGAAACTGAAGTGGAATCCAGTAGTGGATTCCCCAAAACGGAAAAGGTTCTCTTTCAGTGGGCTGCTGGCGAGGGGCGAGGCATAGACTGAGTCAGCAGTATCATCTAAAGCCTCTTCTCTGAGGTCATAGTTGTCCCACTCTAGTGTGGGGCCAGTTGTTTCACCATGTGGCTTGATTGCCAGACTTGAAATATTGCTGGTTGTTGTAATGTCTCCCTGGTGGTCGTCATCTTTGATCTTGGTCTTGTCGTCCGTCAAAAAGAATTTTAGATCTTTCAAACCAGACTTCATTTCCTCTGCTTTTTGAATGAGATGTGCTGTTCTACCTGTGTCAACAAGCTTGTGCGGAGTTTGTAGGGGGATGTCTAAGAGCAGCCTCTGACACTCTTCAAACTTTTCCTTGAATTCCTCAGCAAGCTCTGGGGTTTTAAACTTGGCAGCCAACTGCTCTAGTTTAGCGTCGCCATCAGAGAAGTCATTGGCCATCCAAATCCATGCCTTGTCTGAATCTGCCAGTGGCTTAAGATTCATGGTTGTGGTGATCCAGTGGTTGGCACAAACCTTCAGAACTTGCTCCCTTCTCATTAGCACCCTTAGCCTGCCATTAGTGGAGTTTTTTAGGAATTTAAGAATTCCTACACCACGCTCTTTCCACTGACTGGTATTGGTGTCAAATCTGAACAGTTTAACACGCTGAGAATATAGAACCTGTTCATCCTCTTCCCCCGTCACCAGATCAACTTTGTCAGGCATCTGGACCACTGGTTCAAACTGAATATCATCATTTTCCTCTGTTTTATACATGCCGTCTTCCTCCACCTCTTTTGGGGCTTCTGTTTTAATGGGGGTTGAGAAAACCTGCTCCCCAGCCCTACAGAACCCTTTGAAATTGGGATCTTTCTGACCAAACTGGAAGTTTCCTCCAGAAGAAGACGCCAAGTCTGCAAAACTAAAAGTATTGGTTTTCCCAGCAATTAATGGATTTTGATCTTGCTCTGTTTGGCCTACTGAGGGTGCAACATTTTCTTTTTCATTGTGTTTATCAGCTATGCTTTTAAGAAAACTAGAAGCTGATCCTGATGGTAGCATCTCGTTATCAGTTGAAGGAGATTCTTTACCAGTGTCCTGAATACCAAACTTGAAGCCACCAGATAGAACTGGCATTGAGAAAGAAAACCCTGAAGAACTTGTACCAGATCCAGACTGAGGAGTGTCAAACTTAAACGAAGGAGCTGAGCTGTTGTCTTTATTTTGCCCAAATTGAAAAGTGCTGCCTGTTGTGAAAGGCATTGTAAATCCAGTTCCAGTAGATTGGCTCGATGAAGCCTTTGTTCCAAAGCTAAAGCTAAAGGTCGAAGCTGAAGGAGTGGCGCTGCTTAGGCTTTTAGCGTTGGGATTCAGTGTCTGACAAGCCACACACTTATTGGCAGAGGCATCATTTCTCACCAGACACACATCACAGTCCCATTCCCCATCTTTCTTGGCAAACATGGCTCCTAAAGAGGGAGCTTCATGAGGGGTGAAGCAAGAAATGCATTCAGTGGCTGATGGATCATTTCTGACTAGGCAGTTATTGCAGTCCCACTGCCCTTCAGTCTTTGCAGAATCCACCCCAATCCCTGACAAAACTGAAACTGTTGACAGAGTGGAAGCAACTGGAGCACCCTCTTTAGATTTAGCAGTAGGGTTGGGTGTGTTACATGCAACACATTTGTCAGCTGAAGCTTCATTTCTTACTTCACATTCATCACAGTCCCACTGCCCTGGCTTCTTGCTAAACTGGGCACCAAACCCAGAGTCAACAGCATCTGAGGGTTGAACTGCAGGTGTAGTTGCAGCAGGGGCAGCTGGTGCCACTTGTGCTGTGGCAGTTGTTTTAGGTGAAGCTTTCAGGGCTTTACAAGAAACACAACTGTTGGCAGAGGCTTCATTTGTGGTAGAACATGTGCCACAGTCCCACTGCCCTGGCTTCTTGCCAAACTGAACCCCAAAGCCAGAACCAAATGCACTGGTTACTGTGTCAGCAGGTTTTTCAGTGCTTGTGCCAAATGTAAATGAAGAGGGTATAGTTGCTCCAAAAGCGCCAAATCCAGTAAATGGAGAGCCAGAACCACTAGGTTTCGAAGAGTCTGTCCCAAATTTGAAAGTGAAGGGACTCTCTTTGGTTTCACTTGTAGTCTGAATGTCTGGCTTTGACGAAGAATCGGGATTGGCACTTTGACAGGCAACACACTTCAGATCCTTGGATTTATTTCTTACACAGCACACGGTGCAATCCCATTCTCCTTCTTTAAGTGAGAACTGTGCTGCCAATGAATCCGGGGTTTTAACACGTACCTCTTTCTTCTCCTGTTGATCATGTTCTTCTGAATATCTCAACACAATTTCCTGGGCTTCTTCAAACTTGGCTTTGAAAAGTGATGCCTCATCTACGGTTTTAAAGCGAATGGCTAACTGCTCAGTCTTAGGCTCTTCATCTGCATAATCAATGGCGTTCCAGACCCAAGACTTATCAGACCCAGCATTTGGTTTCAGAAGCATGTCAGCATTGATATAATGGTTGGCACAGATCTTAAGGACCTGTTCCCTTCTCATTAAGAGGCGAACCTTCCCTTTAGCGCTGTGTTTGAGTATTTTAACATTACCTATTCCCCGCTCCTTCCACTCTTTTGTCTCTGTGTCAAATCTATACAGCTTTGCCCTATTGCAAAACATCTCCTCCTCTTCTTCCTCACCCGTTTTCACATCTACTTTGTCTGGAAGGGGTACAATGGGTTCAAAATGAGGACCATCCTCATCCTCATCAACATGTGTGCTGTCATTGTCACTATCTGCTGCCTTTTCTTCTTCTGCTGCAGGCTTGGTTATCCCAAACATTGGTTTTGTTGGGTCCCCAAATTTAAATGGTCTCTCCATGTTTCCAAAAAGACCTTTGCCATCTGTTCTTTGTGCTGCATCAGCAAAGGAAAAACCATTCAAATTCTTATTGCCAAAGGTGAAGATGCCTGTTTGGCTTGGGGGCTGCTCTTGAGCTGTGGACTTTTCTGGAACAGTATCTGTTTTAGTCGGAATGTCTGATGTAAGAAGACCAAGCAAACTTTCACTATGCTTAGCCTGAGAAGCTGAGAAGGTGAAATCTCCATCATTGGATTTAAAGTTGGAGTTGAATTTAAAAGCATCTGAAGGTGTTGAATGGGAAATATTTGCTCCAAAAGTAGGCACTTTGGGAACTTCTGCAGGTGCCTGTTGGCTGAAGGAGAGCTTCCCAAAATCCATGGGCTTCCCCTCGATGCTCTTTGGTGGCTGAACAGGGAATACAGAGGGTTTGGTGAAGTAGCCAGGTTCAGGTAAAGGAGGGTTGGTAGTTTGTTGGGTTACACTCTGGCCATAATATTCTTCACTATAGGGAGAGAGGAGGCTAGTGGCTGGAGACTCAAATCGAAGAGGGGCACCAAAAACTTGATCTTGAGGAGGGTAAATACAGGCTGGGGCTGTCTGCATTGGAGGTGTGTGCATGGGTTGCTGGTAAGCATACATATGCTGCTGAGGTGGAACACGGTTCATGCTATACATTGGGCCCTGTGTAAAGCAAAAAGAAAATACCATCAAATAACGTACTATGAAAAACGTTAATAATGTTATTTAAAGCTAAACACTGATAATTACCTTGGTGGGGGTTACGTTTGCTGCGGTGCGCAGGAGATACTGAGAGTTATAGGCTGGAGACTGATTGTAGTACACATTGGGGCCTGTGGTGGCAACTTAAATACAAAATATTTTGTTAATTTTACAAAAAATAATTTTGCTCATCAAAGCATTTATATAGAGGATTATGGAAATACACATTAAATCTGTGTTGCAGAATTACTCCTTAATTTTATAATTTTCCTTACAGTGGTAGTAGTATAGTTAGCCTAAACAAAAAGAATAAAACAAAAAAGTTTTTGATTTATGTAGTATACTGACCTGTTAAAGGTGCCCCATGGTAGGACTGCACTGGGGTGAAAGGCTCCTGTAAGCCTTCAGCTCCGTAACTCTCCCCATACATTTTATGATGAGGAGAACCAGCATTCCCTGAAGCATTGTGTCTC
The DNA here is from genome assembly GCA_036785175.1 of Eupleurogrammus muticus. Lineage (NCBI taxonomy): Eukaryota > Metazoa > Chordata > Actinopteri > Scombriformes > Trichiuridae > Eupleurogrammus > Eupleurogrammus muticus. The sequence goes on from JAYKQN010000001.1 coordinate 10,521,088, forward strand.
AGATCGTGAACCTCATTCTGCAAAACCAGTAGGTTAATAAGAAGTGAGCAAAACATGTAACCCGCATTAAAAATGACACATTCAATGGGAATAAAGCAGAATATCAACATTATTTACTGAATATCAACATTATTTATTCACACAAATTAAATCTGTGTGTGGCGCAATAAAGTTAAGACAGAACGATGCAGACATTCAGGTTGGTAACAGAAAAGTGGTCTGACTACAAAGGACAAAGATTTTCACCAGATTCATTCAATACATTTTTCTATGTGGAAATAAATAAATGTTTTTAATCCTTAATCCTGACCTTGAGAGCTTCAACCTGCTGACAAAGCATCTGGAGGAGACTTTTCTGGTCCTCCACCCAATGAGGTGGTGTTTTAGGAGAAATCTATACAACAGGGAAAATAAATGTCAGTAATGTATAATTTTAACCAATATAACAAATATATAAAATTAAACTCTATTAACCTGAACCTACCAGGTGTCTTTTGGAAGGAGAGACAATGCTTTTGTTAGGGGAGGGAGTGGACAATTTGATGTGGGATATGGAGGCACTGGTTTCTGTTGGATGAGCAGGGCTGGAGTGTGTTGGTCCTCTTCGGCTCATGTCCTCTTTCTCCTCTTCTTCATCCATGGCCTCCCCATTCTCCCCCAGCTGTTGGTTCACATCATTCAGGAGGTCCACAACTTCCTCCATGGACACAGGCAACTGGAAATCAAAATGTAGACAATGTTTTTATTACTGTAGGATGGTTACATTTAATAGTAGTATTTAGGATTCTAAGACAAATAATGTAAATAACTTTTTATTCAACACTTACTTTTCAAGGTTCAGCTACACAGAAATGAACTTACCTTTTCAATGTCATCTGCATTGGCATTGTAGATCTTGGACAAGTAGGTCCTGAACTTCCTCAGAAAGGTGATGCACCTGTCCTGGGTTTCCTCAACCCCATTGCTGGCCTCTTCTGAAAGTCGCTGGTAGATCTACCGAGGAAACATAGCACATCTTAGAAAACTGGTGCAAAGGCAGTCATAGGTGTCAGTAAAACCAAGATTAGCATCCACACTTGAGGCATGGGATATAGATGACTTCTGAGGCATTTACATAAATTTGACATTGTTTGATCAACATCCTCTGCAGCAATGATGTACTTTTTTCCTTTAAGGAATTCACACAAACAGCTACTCTGAATACGCCTTCACCAAGACACCAAACATTGGCGGATCCAACGAATGAAGAAAAGAAGTTACGACATGCTCCTTGTAGCAGGGACAATAAAAATCTTTACATATTTGGCATATTGGTATGACAAAAAATATTGTGAATCACAATTTTCAAAATGTTAATCGGTAAAAAAGTAACGATCAACAGTACAATATATATTTTGCCTGTATAGCTTGTCAGCATATTATATACTGCAAGAATCACTCTATATTTGTGGTATCAGGGTTGGTGGCAAGCTTGTTATAAGTCATAATATTCCAAAAGGTTATCTTTTAAATTGAAATATACATTACTTATTACTTCCATTGTGCTATTCTTACAATGGATGTAAATAAGTAAACCTGAAGCTGGTTCTTTAAAAATGTGTACGGGAAATGTATGAAAAGGCATTATTATAGACTGCCATTGTCAAAGTCTAATGATGACAGAGGAGATCTCAGTTATGGGAAAGCAAATTACATACCTGAGCCAGATGCCAGATGGATGACATGTTATTGATGGTTTCCAAGGTAGCGATGGCCTCCTCTGTTTTGCCTTCAATATCAAGGAGAGTTGCATGCGCAATTTTGGCTTCCTCTTCATATCCCTTCAAAGATGATACCTGAACAGGAACACAATATGTACACACTATTTGTAAGTCGTGTTACAACCTAGGTCTGTCAAAATAATGCAAGAGGTTTTATTTGCTGTAGTGGGAATTAAACTCTTGACCATAAGCTTTACAACACCATACCATCTGACATACAGAGCTACTTTAATAAAAATGTGAGAAAATCTGAGTAATAACGGCTTATCAAGTTCCTAAATAACTTGGTCCTAACAGTATATTCATAAATCATTAATAAATGTAATAGAAGATAAAAACCTTCTGTATAAGCAAAAGAAATCATAACAGTACAAACCTGAATATCTTTGGAGGGAAAGTGTATGAAGAGTGGGTCAAGTGGTTCAGGTATACCACGTCTGTTTTTGACCCTGTCCAACAGTGGAAGGACAACTTTCCAGTAGTGAACACTGCGGCTGATGTACTCCTTCTGGTCATAGTACGAGTTTACTCCATCACCCTGGGTGGTTTACACATAGAAACACAGCTGGATGTCAAGAAGAGAAGCAGAGTCTGTCACACAAGCTGAATGCAGAACTGACAGTTGTCTCCCGTTGTTACTACACATGCTGCCATTTAAACAAACTGGCAGTCACAAGCAACATGTGTTGCTTTGACGACCTGCTTGTCAATCACATTTAACAGTCATGAAGTGGGTGACAGAAAGTAGCAGGTGGAAAGGCAAGTGGTATTTATCTGGCAGCACTACATTTATGTGTGTGCATGCGTGCACGTGCAAAGGGCCAACGCTGAACACTGACTTCTTTCTAGCTGACCATCTCATTATTTTGAGTGAACGGAGTATGACAAACTTTTAGAAAATTGACTTTGAGAGCACAACAGAGAAGCCCATGGGTAAGGCAAGTTAAAACACTGCAACGTCTACTGTTCAATTCCAGCTGGGGTGATCAGTGTGTTGTTCCCCATCTCCCTAATTTCCTGTCATCGGTGTACTGTCCTAATAAAAAGGAATAAAATAAAACAGCACACTTATCCTAAATCTCTTAAGAATATTGGTATCAGAAACTTCCTACAACCTCATCTGCATGTCAAACAACCTCACATAAAACTTCCTGACCCAGAGGATATTTTTCTGAGCTTGTGGAGAAACATGTGTGTGCATGTGTGTGTAGACATATTACCGTCCGGCTAAGGCACTGAGCCCAATGGATAGCGAGTGCTGGTTGGAGACCGTGTTTCTCTCCAGCCCTCAGGGTGCTCAGTCCATGTTGTACTATCATTCGCAATTTTGCTGACATTCCAGGACTAAAAGGAGACACACAACAAACAATGTGGATATTAAATACCCAAACAACATCCTCACTTGTTATAGTCAGATCATGTCATTGAAGTGAGGTCAAACAGTGACACGGGCTTAATGGAAAGCACTTTGTGCACACACCTGCTCATCTGAACTGTCCTCGCATGATAAACAGGAGGTTCGGTGTGAGTTTAATTCTTTTGTCAACAAGTTTGAATAGGTAAGATTTTATTCTTGCTTTTCAGTGATGAGATTTTAAAATGGTTTACAATTTCAGACATATTTACATTTGGAAAATGTTAGAACAAGAGTGGGTATGACCTTCTATATAGTTAATGATAATATACATATAATTATGCAAATCTCTATCATGATGTAACCCTAATTTGACCATGGGATTCCTGATTGATTGTCTCAGGGGTTCTGTTCTACATCAAAATGCTGGTGACACTCACGCAGCTCGTTTGTGAATGAGGCTGTAGATTGCATCCCACCACTCCCTCTGTCTGTCGGTTGTCAAGAGGCGAAGGAGAGGAAGAGGGAGGCACCGAGGCTCATAGAGCTGCTGTTGCTGCTGGTTTATTCCACTGCTGATCTTAGCAGTCTCCTGAAGCTGACAATGGCTACAGAACACCACACCATATACAAACACCTGGATAGAGTAAACAAGATGAGAGACGAAGGCTTTATCGGTGTGAAAATAGTGTAGAAGCATTATATTTCAAAACTAATAGGACTAGTTGAGACTGCTTTGCAAGTGAGAACACTACATTAACCCCATTACTTGGCTGCATTTGCTTATACTATTAAAATAAAAATTGCATGAAATAATGCTTCAGTTGTACCTAAAGTCTCTTCACACTTCATAGTAATGTCATGTGTTGTACATCTGATTGGTGTAAAGTATGCTGTTGTCTTCATCCTCTTGTTATATGGACCCATATAACATGATCCACACAACAACAACCCACACAATGCCACCCACCTCCAGATCCAGCAGGCATATGGACTCTGGTGCATTTGTGTCCAGTTTGGAGGTTTCTAGTGTAAGCCTCGGGAAGAGCTGCTGTAGCCAATCCCGCAGGGCTGGTCTCTGGGGAAGAAGGGTCCACTGCAGCCCCAACCAGCTCAGATGTTGTAAGTCACCTCCATGCAATAGGATAGAGCCTACAGAGGAAGCAACATATCGAAATAAAGGCTTTATAAGGTTACAATTTGCTTGTTAATATATGAAATATACAAAGAATGAATGTTTAAGTTAGTGAAGTTAATTACTGTAATCAGTTTTCTTTGATTTGTCAGGTTATATTTATTTTCTTTCAGGTAAATTTGTTTTGTTTTTATTTACCCAAAGTGAAATCAAGTTCATAATTAGTGTAGTATCTTCAATAACTAAATATAATATTTTACGAACAACTTTATTATAAAAAATGAATTGCTTATAATAAACTATACATGCAAATCTAAAAATGTCATACCATTTACATTTCTTGGATTACTAAAATGAAGATTATCTATGACATTAGTTAGTGTAGTTCACAACAAACATAAGCCATTAAATTCTATATAGTGTATATCTAGTTTTGTACCAGTGTCCCACTCAGCCAGCTGAGAGATCTGTGGACTCAGTGCTTTAATGGAACGAATGTCATCATTGGCAATAAAGGAAGATCCAGTAGAGGCCTGCGGTCCAAACAGAAGCTCAAACAGAGAGTCCTGACCACTACGGTTCCCAAATGCCTCCACAACCTATGCAAACAGAGAGAAAATACAACCTCACTACATACATTTACAGTAATTTAACATCAGTTTATGAGTGCTGTCAACATGCAACCAATACGATGCAGAAAATGACTGTTTGCAAGACAAGGTAGAAATGCATCAATCATGTGAAGAGATAATTTCAGCTGTTTTGTGTACCATAGTAAATTAATCAAAATAATTAAAATCACACAAACCTACAATAAACCTGTTATCTTCCAGTCTTGAAAATGCTAGACCCTTTAGCTAAACTGATTCATAATGCATGGACGGACCTCTCTGATCAAGGTGGATGCGTCTGTGCTCAGATTGAGCAGCATGTGACCAGCCTGACTCATTCGGTCATTTGCCAGCAGCTCCAAAAGTTGCGGTGCGGACTGGTCTCTCTTGGTCACTTTATTCTTTGGTCTGGGAACCTGGTGGAAGGAAAAAAAGAACAAACTCTGGTCAGAGAACCTGTCTGTATTAATGCTCCTGGCTGTGCCTCCCTAAATCTATCTGTGAAACTTAGAAAATGAAGACAGTAAAACCTTTCCTATAAGAGAGCTGTTTAAAAACTATAAGTTCAATTTGCCTATATGGACTGATAACACAAAATTGCTAGGTAATGAGCAAGTCAGAAGAGTTTAACATCTATGGAGACATTTTTTTACCCGTTTTTACTTATTTGAATGTGTTTTGAGAGAAAACCCAAACACAACAAAAGCCAAAAATGTCTTCTACAACTTGATTTAACTATAGAGGAAACACTAAAGTATCTGGCTTTCCGAGCAATGTTGAGGCCACAAACAATATTGACAATGGTTAAGTTATGAAATGGTTATAGATTTGCTTATTTTAGGGATCATTAGCAGATACCCAGGTGACCAGCTAGCCTTCCTGGGGTCCAACACATTAATAAAAAAAAAAGAATTAGTCATATATTATTAGAATTAGTCAGACACTGGTTATTTTTGTATTGGTGTGTCAGTACCTGGTATGCCAACAGGTAGCATAATGCAGCCAGGTCAATGACAGCCCTCCAGGTCTGTTGCCGATCCTGAGCCATCTTCAACAGTAATTCAGCAGCATGGAAATAGAGATGTCCTCGCATCTCCACAAACACCTCACAAAGATCGTCTGTGTGGTGGCCAGCAATGCTGCTCAACGTCTGCATAGCTTGGTCAAAACTGCACACACAAACAAGTTTGTATAAAATGCAAAAAAATTTATGCAACCGTGGGGGTGGTGGGCAGACAGGGTGCCCCAGCAGGCACAGAGAACTACTGCCTGACATTACAAAGTCATGGAAGTAAAAACAAGGTTTGAAAGTGGCTGTTGCATGGGACCGTTTTTAAATAGGACCCCTAGCCTTTATGTAGTCAAAAGAAAGAAAAGAAAAGTGTCTATTTGCATGATATGACACATTTATAGATAAAATGTGTAATCTGTCAGATTAAAATGTGGATAAAAATGTCTAATCCTGTGTACTTTCATTATCAATTTAGAGATTTTGTATACATTTATTTAAATGTATTCTGATTATGGAATGAATGTGTAAAAGAGTTTGCATGTGTTAAGTGGATATTCAAACTACCATGAATTAATTTTAAAGTAAATCTTTGTAATTCACTATATCTTGGTTTGTTATTATTTTTATTTCCATTTAGTTCTCTTCAGCCAGATGAAGGATTTTAGTCTGTATCTCCCTGCATGTCTGTATACAAACAATAATAGCCCAAACATTTACCTTCTGAGGGCATCAACACTGGGCTGCACTCCGCTTCCAGACAGTGTTATTCTCAGCAGGTTGCAGTGAGCCAACAGCAATTCTCTCTGCAGGCGTCGACACATCTTCTCATTGCTGGCGATGCTGGGCTGAGCCAAATACTCCTGAAACAATACAATTCATCAATTTTTTGTTTTAATTTAAACTAAACACACTGATTTTACCAGTATGAAATGCAAGTGAACACCACATCAGTGCAAAAATACACACTAGTCCAACTATACACTACCGCCCTTCTGCATTAGGAAACCATGCTGACCTGGAGTGTGCGCACTACCACGGTGTACCAGTCCAAACTGTGGCGAAGCAAGCCCTTCCTCTCAGTAGCCAGGCAATGCTTAACGGCTTCCTCCAGCCGGCCATCCTGACAGAACAACTGAACCAGCTTCACGTTCACGTGCGTGTCAGCTGGTCGCGCTGCCAGCTCAGCCTGGAGGAGGTCAAAGAGCCGGTTCCAGCCCTGTTGACCTTGACGATTTAACAAACGCTCCTGCATAGAGGGGAACAAGTAATCCAACCAAAGTCAGTATTGTGATATCACTTGTCCATCATATGTAGATACAATCCAGGAAGGAGGTGTTCCTTCCTGGAATGTATCTACATATGATGGACAAGAAAACTCTGACAAAAGGGAAATATGGTAGGGCTGGGAACTGGACAGTTGATACAATCTGAACGCAAAGAGTGATATTAAATGACTTCAACAATTGATAAATGCAGTTCCTAAGTGGACATACAGAAGAAAAGGTGCCTCACCTTCAGGTTAAAGACTGCAGGGTTTCCCGGCAGCAGTTTGGCAGCTTTCTCCACCCAGAACTCTGCTCTGCTGTCAGATTCCTCCTTACCAACCAGCAACTCAGCCACCTTCAGCACCAGGTCTCTCTGGGCTGGGTTCAAGTTGACCGATCGCTATATACACACCAAAGTGGATAAATATATTCGTGTCACTTCTTACAGAAGCCTGCATCCAATCGATCCAAAAGGCAAGACTCTAAATACATTAACCGAAACATGAAAGGACAAAAGACCATTTAGGTTGACTACTTAATTTATACCTCAATCAAGTCACAATAGAGTGGAAAGCAGTAAAATGAAATAAACAAAAAAATTAGCTTCAAAATATCACAAAAATGTTTGCATTGTGATTGTAACTGACTTGACAAAAACTTTTATATGGCACAATCAGGCCTTTTCTAAACAGCTTTTTGTTTGTTGTAGTCAAGTGAGTTGCTATGTATAGGAATTTTTCAGGGATGTTTGGCAAGTGATCATCAGGCCCGCTGAATGCACCAACAAGCTGTTGACATGGGTGGAATATAGGTCAAGAGGGTATGGTGATTAATAAACACACTGTCAGCCAGTCACACACCTCATATCAGCTGTGTCAATCAGTCTGTATGGCCCATTAAACTGGATGGTGAAGCTGATACGGTCAAGTTAATCCAACATTTCACACCTAATTGAACTGTATCTGATGTTTTTAATTGTCAGATTACACTAATAAAATGTGATACTGCAGCATGTGCACTGGAGTACATTCCAAGAATAAAACAGTTTAAACAAATTATTTTTCTGAAAAAATGTGAAGTTGCAGATTCATCAACAGATCTGTTCCCTTGGATCTAACAAACTAAAGGAAAAGCATCTCACAGATTATAAAGCAGCCATGGATAATAATACTGTAGGAATCACTGTTAGATAAATGCAGTGAAATTACACAGTTTTTGATGCTGCTTTAACCACATTAAATGTTCTTTTTTGATGCAGATTCAAACAAAGATACTAGTTTGAGTGATTTAGGTTGTTTTCCATTTTTAATCATATTGCTGTTGATGTGCAACATAAGCAGGAAGATGAAGGTTTACTACTTTGATGTAACCGGTATGATCTGTGGTTAACAGTGTGTAGAATGAGTAATTTCATTTGAACAAAGTAATATTATTCTTAACTCATTGTTTTTTACAATTTGTTGGACAATATATTGTTTCAAAAATAATAAATTACATTAAAAAATAATGTAATTTTAAGAAGATTTCATGTGATTGACCAGCAACGGACAAACTGTCACTGACTGGATATAAATGTAGACATAAATCAAGTGATTGAACACTAAGAAAAGGGTCTCAAAAAAACTAGTGACATGCTCATCCTGATAGGACTACTTTAAATACTATTGTAAAGGGACAGCACTTTTCAACCTAGACCCCCCTTATTGACATAGCTATTTGGGGTTACTTTGATATATGGACAAGACAATAGGGTAGGGTCATATGCTTCTTACCTTGTAACATCCTACTGCTTTGTTGATGTCTCCCTCTCTCTCATAGAGCTGTCCAAGGAATTTGTGTGCTTTGGGATCCGTCTCCTGGACTTTGAGGTACTCTGATACATGCCTAGAAGCAACAAAATGATTTTTATAAAAAGGTCATACTGATACGAGTTCCTTTAAAGAGGCAACAACATTTCAGTCAACCACGGGGAAGCTCAATTGCTTACCTTTTTGCAAGTTCATACTCCTTTGCTTCGAAGTACAATTTTGCAAATAAAAATCCTTTGACTGGCTTCTGTGGAAAGAAGACATTCATAATAATGATTAGTGAATCTAATCAGATTTATTTTGGTGGGGGCCAGCTGTTTTCACCATTACAGACCACCACCACCACCAAGGGTCAGCTGGATATCCAACAGAAATCTAATTTATTAACAAAATGAATTTAAGACAAAATCAGTTGTTTAAAGTTTGACTAATACATCTCTTCATGGTTTGAAGGGCTGGTAGAAACACTGAACCACAGAGCTCTCAGACAGGGCTATGTTCACATTAAAATGTCAAGAGCTCATGTTAGAAAACAGCAGCTCAAGTGATTACTGTACAGCTATAACTCAGTGTGGTACATAATACTATGTTTAACAAGAGAACCTGCTCAAAGGCCACTTTTGTAGGGGTTGAAAAGGACTCACACCCACCAGAACAAGGTCATGACTCTGCTGTGCATAGGAAATAAATAAAATCTCTTGAGATAATATAAGTACTTCTTTGTAGTGTGAGGCCGCCTTCACACCTGGACTTCTGCATTGATACCATCCTACATGAAACTCTACACTTAAAAAAATGACATTGACATGTTTGTAGTTGTATATGATCCAATGCCCTGATTCTGATTATGTGAAATAAACTTGTAAGAAAACATGTCCATAATTTCCCTTCTACTTGTCAATACCATAAACAGCCAAATGAGTAGATCTATAAATGTTTAGTGTAACATGTGATGCACAAATGAAGCAACTGATAATAGTTAGCCAAATTAGATACTTAGATTTACCATCATATTCCTGAATGGTTTGGCATAAGTAATGGAAATCGAAGATATCTGACTTGTTTTGTCAGCTAAAGCTTCAGCATGAACAGGGGGAAATGACAAATTAAAACATACTTTAAGGTTCATTGAGGCTTTAATCTCCTTTACAAAAGAAACGGCAGAAACAAACTCTAAATTACATTTGAATCATAAGCTTCTTGACAATCACATCTGATTGTGTGTGTGTGTGTGTGTGTGATGAACATGTGACACAAAAACAGGAGCTCACTGGCATTGGACATTACTGTGAGAGAGAGCTGGAGACAAGCTTGAAAAAAGTTGAAATCTAAAAAAATACTTGAATATATTTGAAAAGAGATCCAACTATGAAGTCAAATAAATAAGAATTCCACAAGTAGATGAGACTGCCTCATCAGAGATTATACTGTTCAAAAATATGAGGAAAGACCAAAATGTATATACTATCACATTGTCTACTATAAAAAGACCACCAGAACAATACAAGTCTAAGTCAACTAAACTTCACGTGGGGCTCCAAAACATCTAAATACAATATTTCTCATTGACAAAAGCAAAAAGAATAAAAAGATGCCTACAGAGTTATCAAAACACATTTCTTCTACTTTTCGTTAATATCAATTTTGTTATTTTCACTCAAAAGCTAACGCATGATGGTCACAGTGCAGCAGGAAGAAAGGACACGACTCCCTGAACCACAAATTGTAGAACATCTGACACCGATTAAAAGACTGGGCTTAAAAATTGGGTAAATCATAAAAAAGAATATTTCCAGGCGTTGTTTCAGATGGGTAAAGTTCTTGCTGGTAGTCATGAGCTGTGTGTGTGTGTGTGTGTGTGCTAACTAGCTCGGCTGCTGTAACGTTAACAGTCCATGCTGCCGCGCGTTTTCCGAGCATGAAGGGGAGGACACGACGAGGCGTCATCGTGAAACGTTAACGCTGCTAGCCGGTGAATAAGCCGCGGTGGTTACACCGGTGAAATTCACAACGTAAAACTAGGCGAATAAGCATCGAATTAACTAAAAGATACCGCCAATGCTCGTTTTTCTGGCGGTGTCTGGGCCTGTCTGCTCACGCCGGGTTAGTGTGAAATGAAGCTAACGTTAGCCGCCGGTTAAACTTACCTCTTTGAGGGAGGGAGAGGAGCTCTGTACGGAGGAAACGTACCGGTCCACTTCTGTCTTACTCCGCCGCATGACTCCCCCAAACACGACAAGTCTTCTAATACGAGAATTAACACACTTTACAAATCTAATATTCACGTAATAGCCAGTCCGTAAGCGTTAACTCCCCATCATGATAACATTGCGCAGTCTCGTTAACGTCAAATGGCAGAGGGATCACGTGGGCCGTGTGCTTACTTGAATCCTGCTTGCTGTCCAATGAGGTTTGAGTATCTAGTTTGACGCACACTGACGCACATTATTTTCAGGAGGGGGAGGGCGAGCTGCAATAGTTGAGAATATCCTTCTATAGAAATACCGTAATCTAAAAATACTAAAGTAAATGTTATTATAATGTATAATTTGTTTTTATATTATTATATCACTGCATCATAAAACATAAATGCTTAATGTTTTTAGAATAATAGTAAAAAGAATAACTTTATTTTTTACATTTTATGAATTATTAATTTAGTGAAGTGGAAGTGTAAAGTAGCATCACATGGAAATACTCTAAATAAATAGTGTACTACTAAGTAAAGTAAAAGTACCTCAAAATAGCTACAGTCAAATAGTGGTGCATTAGTAAATGTATTTACCAATACCCTTTCTGACTGGTGGAAGTTTACCACAAAAAAATCTATGTGAACATGTGTAATAAAAAAAATGGAAATACTGAGGATGCCAGTTATCTTTAGATTCAATGTCCTACCTGGTGGTTTAATAAACTCCTACAGAGTACAAGATGTCATGTTACCTCTGAGTGATGTGAGATACTATAAACCCAACACATTACTACATGCAGCATTGAAATACATGTTTATTCAGGAGAGTTGGCAGAAACATCTTTGATATAATGAAAAATAACTTTCCATTCAAGTCTTAAACATGCACTTTGTGGTGTGTTTACATGAATAAATATTATATTTTGACAAGCACTGTGAAAATCGAATACATGTCTGTGTATCTGTGTAGAATCATCTCAGTCACCCAAGTTGTAAGATATCAAATAAAGCTTTCTGCCTGACTATTTTTAGTGGTGCTGAAGTTCTGCTTCACAACAGTCCAGAAGATAGATTGATAGCTAGATAGATGCAACTCTGCATAATATATGAGAAATGTTGTGGCCTTAGCAAAGAAATTCACAACAGAAACAAGGTTTGCGTTAGTGAAACTGTGGAATGTCTTTTTGTTAAAACCTCTATATAAAAGACAAGCTTTCTATGGTTAAAAACTGCTCAAACAGAACATTTTTTTGAATGTTTTTTTTTTTTTTACCAGTTAACAGTTAGCTTTCTTTCCTAAGAGGGTCTAAGCCCTGAGGAAGTTGGTATATCTCCCTAAGAGGATCACTTTCCTTGGATTACAAGCAGCAAAGACTAATGTTCTAATATCTAACATTACTCCCACATCCGGTCTCTGCATATGCCACGAGCCATTGAGTTGTAGCCAGTTGCAAAACACACGTTACCAGTTGCCCTGCAATAAATCCTGTCCCTGTGAAGCTAATTATGTTCAGTATTTGTGGACACGATGTAAGGGGCGTTGATTCTACTCTACAGGTCATTTCTGAGGCTGTTGGTACAGTACTTAGTGCTGGTTTTGTACAGGATATAACACCCTCACTTGTATTTTGGAAAAGTGTTTCTAATATTCTGTTGCCCATAAGTATTTACTATAAATGATAGCAGTTGAAACAAAAACTGAAACTTAGCATTCATTTCAGTGTCATTGCATTGGATTATTTTAGATGCTAAAAGTGAACCTAATAAACTGGTAACTCGGTGTAAATACCATTGCATATATATTGCTTGACATGTATAATGCGTAGCACAAGAGAAGATAGTCCAACGAACATCACGGATAGTTGAATCCATTACTGAAGTGGTACAGTATACTGTCAAAAAACACTGACACAAGAAAAAAAACACTGAAACTTTTAAGAGCTAAAAACAAACTTATTTTGCATAATCTGAAAGAAAAATAAGCATTTATAATACATGAAATAACAGTGGAAAACAGTAAATATTAGTTATATAAACATTTCATAAAATTGCATAAACTTTCCTTACTTTCTTTGAGTTTTACTCTATTATCATAAGAGTATCAGTAACATAAGTAACAAACAACCTGTCTACAAAGGTTCTTATTATTGCCATCTTTCTAAGTTTATATTATTATTACAATATCATGAAAAACCAGATCATCATCATGCACATTTGGTGAAGTAAGGCAAGCATGTGAACATATATACAGTACAGTGCAGTATTCGAGCCAAAAGGCATTAAACAAGTTAACCTTAAACCTACTGACTAACTCTGTTGACCCATCTGTCAGTTTCAGGCTCATGAAATGAAACTCAATGCTTTGTGGCTAATAACTGAAAGGACAAAAACAAAGTGGAGAGTTCCACTGAACAAATGATCCAAAATTTAAAAAATACCACTGAGAAAAAAACACACTAAATGCTGTTGTATATGCGATTGTCGATTGTGAAGATGCAACCTCTCCCTTGCATGGCCACCTTAGGGTCTCATGGAGCTCTCCCTCCCTCCGGCTCCTGCCCAACCGTGCGGTTTACTTCCTCGCAACAGTTTCAGACAGCTTCTTCAGCCTCTTCTTTAGCTCCAGAGGGAATTTCTCGTAACACTTCTTACACACTGGCTTCATGTCAAACTCCACAAACTTGTTCCTGCACAGGAGAAACAGACAGTAAATCACCTGTTGAGGCCTGACAAAGTTATGTTGTGTCGCACTTGTTTATCTGTCTGCATCGATAATAGGTTAAAAACCATGAAAAGTAGTTTGGCGACATGATCGGGGTTATGTTTTTTCTCCTCAGTGGGAATTCTTATTACCCTCCATTGGTAAATCTTATGAAAAGAATCTGGCACATATATACCGTGATATGTATTATGTTGAATTCATAAGCTGAGAAAAGAAAACATTTCTTCTGTCTTTGAAATAACATGTTTCCTATTAGAATTGTGGCAAGCAATGTGCTTTATAAGTGTTTTGTAGTTGTTTTCAGTATCAACGGACGCCTGGACGCCTTCCCCCCCCCAAAGCAGATAATCGCTGGCAGGACTAGGGCACGTGTTAAACCCCTTGGGACCTGGGTACTTTCACAGCTGAGGCCAGAAAGCTGCCGGAAACGATTAAGGCTTTACCCCTTACGCCCAGACAGGCCGAGAGACCCAAGGAACAAAGCCGCCCCTTCAGCATGTGACTGATCTGATTTACCTGTTTGCATAGCAGAGGTTACCATAGAACCGGACTAATCTCTCCTTGTGTTTGTGGCTTGGAAGTAGCCAAGTATGGAAACATTTCCCGGTGTTAGGTCACGCTGACGTGTTTGCCTAAATCGCCTCTTGCATCATCAATGTGGCTAAGTGTAATAATAACAGCAGGAGGAATAACAGTAGCATGGTTTGACATTTGACAATGGTGAAACAGAAAAAAAAGTTAAGGAACAGATGGAAAGAAAGATGGAAACTGACCAAAGGAGGAAGAGCGGAATTGTGGAGAAAGGAGAAAGAGAGGATCACAGACACATGGGTATCAACATTTTCTTCTTCTTGTCTTTTGAGTCGCGTTCGCGCTTGGCCAGCCGGCGTTTCATATCGTCTGGCAGGCGGTCGTAGCAGTGCTTACACACCGGCTTCAAATCCACTTCCACAAACTTATCCCTGACGGAGCAGGGAAGAAAGAGAGAAAGGAAAGAAGGTGGAGATAGAGGGGGGAGGGATGAGGAACGGAAATTGGAGTGGAAAGAAAGAAGAAAGGAAGAGGAGGCAAGGAGAGGAAAGGTGAGAGTTTGAGAGTGGGCAAAGGACAGGAAAATTGGAGCAAGAGAAGCAAACAAGGACAAAAAGAGGAATGATAAAAGGGAGGAAAGGTGGAGAGGAAAGTCCACACACACAGATCATAAAGGTGAGAAAATCAGGAATGAACAGGACTGAAAATCTGGCAGTTTACAATAGATATGCAAATAGTTCCAGATACAGCATAGCGGTGAAAAAGAGAAATTACAAAGTAAAGAGAGAGAGAGAGAGAGAGAGAGGGGCCAATTCACACATGAATTCCAGCAAGTACAATCAATCCAGACTCAGGACTTGATCCAGGTCAAAACATGAGGATTCATTCCAGGATTTATTATGTATGGTGTGTACCTCTTAGACCCATGCGTTACTTACTTGAGGGTGAGCTTGGTGTTGCATGTAGAGCAGGCAAAACAGTTGACACACCAGGCCTTGTTCAGGGCAGACACCACTGAAAAGACACACACCAGAAAAATCACATGAGACTCTATCATAGATCACTATCACATGAGTTAAACGGTTTATCCTTGAATTAAAATCATTTTAAAAGAAGGGCCTTAGCAAGAAAACTGCAGCCTAAGTAAATCCATTCAACTGTACTTAAGTACAATTTTGAGGTACTTTCACTTTACTTTACTTCATGTATTTCCAGCTAATGCTACTCTATACTTTACTTCCCTACATTTCAAAGGGAAATAATGTATGTCTATTCCACTACCTATCAGATAGCTTTAGTTACTTTTCAGATGAAGATTTTAATATTTTACAAAAAAATAATAAATGAAAATGAATCTCCTTTTTGTTGTTATGCACTTTGTGTGAAAGGTGCCAAATATCATGATGCAGCAATTGTACTCTTAAACTTTGCAAAGTAGATTGATGAATGAAACAAATGAATTAAAATGTTCTCACATGTACTAAGCAACAAAAAACATGTATTATTTATACTACAATAATATAACACAGTCTGTAGAATGTATTTCCAAACAGAACAAATTATCTCACCATCTCCCTCAATGACACGGTTGCAGTGGTAGCAAACGTCTCCGAACAGCTGAGCATGACAAGGGAGGGAAAAATAGAGAGGGTTAGCAACGTAATGGCACAACACGAGTTATCAAATGATGTCACACAAGGGCAGTCACGGTTCACGCTGAACACCGCGTTCAGATGCCATGCAAACGGGCACGGGCTGCAAGGGCATTCCTAAATTCCACTGTGCTGAAAGAAACACTAGGTGGAGTCATTACACAGACTGGATGGTTCCCACACTAGACTCCTCTATCAAAACCGACTAAGAAATAATACAATGCATATTCAAACTCTTAGCTTATTACTGATTTAAGAAAATGTTTCCTTAAAAAAGTACAGTGTGTAGTTCTGGCAGCATCTAAAAATGAGGTAATAATTTATATAATCATTGTTTATTTAGAAGGAAGTTCATATTACATACAGATGCATCTCAAACAATTGAAATATCTTGAAGAAAGTCTTCCAAAATTAACCCTAACCCTAACTCCAGGTAATGCAAGTTTTGAGTTTGCATTATGGAATCAAAGAAAAGTTTAAGCCAGGTTTAAAGATGCCTCAATCACCCTAGAATGTTCATGTTCAATGTAAACATGTCCGTTACCTGGTTGTAGTGTGTTTCGCAGTAGGCCAGGCCCTTGCGTTCGTAGTGACGGTGTCCAAGGAAGGGTTTCTCACACTTAGCACACACAAAATGCTGCAAACAAACCCACGGCCAAACACACATTGTTAGCACAGCAAATGGTCAGTTCAATCGACTTTCAGACTGAGCAGCATGGATGAGTAGCAGGGTTACACCAATATAGACTTTTAAATGCCCAAAAAAGTTATGATTTTAATGTTTTCTGCCAATATTTAGTTTTTTTATACCTGAAATAGACAGCAGAGCTCCACCAGATTTTATGGGCATTGGTTGAACAATAAAACATCCTCAACCAATTTTGCCAACTCAAAGTTTTCACAGCTAAAAGGACCAATCTCATAATCCCATTGGAAGACTGTACGAAGTGTGACCAAAAAGTTCAAAAGTTTCTTAACAGAAATGTGAAGTCAGTGAGAATATTTCAGGGCTCTACTAATAAAATATTTACACTTTTTATTTGTAAGACAGGAAATAACTTCACCTGCTTCCTGAAAAAATATTGTTTAGTGAACAGTAGCATGACTGAATATGGAATAAGTGAGGAATAATGTTGAAATTACATGATTTTCTCATGTACATGAAACAGTTACAAGCAGCAGTAACAAAGCAAATGTATTTTGTCAGAATGTTTTGTCATCTCAGGTAAACTTCCTTTAGCTACATTTGAAGTAACATAAGTATTACGTTGCGAAAGCTAACTTGTTTGGGGTAAGTGGGTTGAACAATATTAATGGCAAAAAACAGTAGTTTAAGGCAATCTGGTCAGCTGTTATTCAGATATCTCCTAAAGTGATGGTCAGGCAGAGAGCTTGATTGATTTCTATATTAGTGTAACCCCTGTCCCGAGGCCAGGCAGGAACAAGTAAGACACGGGGCAGCAGTCCTCTTTAGGCCAATTGTTAATTGGCCCCTCACCATGTCAAAGTGTCTCTCACAATAGCAGCGGCCACCTCGCTCATAAAACGGGTGGCCCTGAAACGGGCGCTCACACACGTTGCACACGTGATGCTACGAGTGGAGGGACGACAGGAAAATGGCCATAAAATGTGAAAAAAGGACAGAAGAGAGATGGGATGATGCCAGAAAGAAAGCAATAAAGAGACAGATAGCAGGTACTGGAGGAAGGATGAAGGAGGATGACTCAACATGACTGTGGAAAAAAACTGGTAATAGCATGAGTCACATACATGATGGATGTTGAAGAGCTTTCACTGCAATAGAAATAATAGAACAAAAACTATATACATGTACACTTGAAGAAAATAACTACCTTCATCAAGTCAACAAATCAATTAGAAATGACTGTAACTATTGGGGACCTTGGAGACCCTGCATTGATATTTTTAATGAGCGTCTTCTAAGCTTCAGGTAAGTGAAGATGTTTTCACAAGGTGCAGTTTAAGGTCGCACCTCCACATGCCACTGCTTGCCCATGGCGTTAACCACGCGGCCCTCGATGGGTCTTCTGCAGGCACCACAGATGGGGACGCCCATCTTGTCGTGGCAGGGCAGACAGTACAGCTCCCCCTTCAGCTCCCTGGCATCAGCAGTCAGCTCCTTGCTGCAGAGAGGGAGGAACATGACACTTTTATCAGGTGATGCAAACTGATGCATATACAAAGCACCTCTAACAAAGTAGAATCACCTCTCTGACCATGTAAATGTATGTATATATGCTTCTTTAGTTATAGCAGAGCTGTTGCATTAGATTGTAAAGATGTTCCCCAAGTGTTTGGTGAGTGCATGCTTATTTAAAGAGGAACATTTGAGGAAAAATAGCAATAACATGATACCAAGTTATGTTAAATCACTTCAAAATAGACTTTAACTGATGAAGAAATATCAGGATATCCACAAAAAGAACACTGTCATTTAAGACACCATAATTATATAATGATTAATGTTAAAATCATTCACATGAAATATTACAACATTCTCTGCCCCATTTACAGAAAAAGGCGAGATGAGAAAAATAGTACGAATGTTTAGAGAAACAGTCAACATTGATTAAACTTTATGGAAGTAAAATATTAAATATGAAATTCCACAGAAGTCATAGGATTAATGACTTAAACACACATTGTAAGATACCAGTGAACTGTTTTGTTGACCCTAAACCGAGAGTTTAAGATAAACAATGTTACTTTGGTTAATTGTAAATTAAAAAAATATATATATAGAAAACAACAACAAAATAAAAAAGTAACAAAAACAGGTTTTACTGTACCTGATTTTTCAATTTATTCCTGTTTTAAAATATAAGATAAAAAGCAAAGAAAAATATGATAAAAAAAATCTAAATTATTGGATTAAAAATTCAAAATTATTAGATAAAAGGTCAAAATATGAGTTAGAACAATATATGAGGCTGCCTTGTCTAACTAATTACTGTGCCTTTTAAAAATATCCCATAGTTAGATGATTAAAATATAAGGACGATGCTGTTTTCTTTGCCTCCTGTCTGAGTTCAGTTCATGTGATTATTACCATGTAAATCTGATCCTGTTCCTCTGTTTGTGCAGCTGCCCTGTGTTTTACCAGTAAGGTCAAAAGTATTGTTATATTCTTTTAATCAGATTTTCACTGTAAGCTGTGTTAGGAGGGAATTCAACTCCACTTCTGAGGAACTTCAGTAGGAAAAAAAACATGACCCAGCAGCACCAGCTGGTTTCTCTAGAAGTGCTGGAGTTCTATTTAAGGTCATTTATTGGAACGTTACTGTTCCACTTTTTGATGTGTTGAATTGTACATTATTTGATTATTTTATTTAACTTTTAAATTACTCAAAAGTCATATTGAAATGAATACCCCTATTACAACAAGGTTCCTACATTAAGTTAAAATGGTTGAATATAAGTCTCTTTTAGAACATTTTAAGGGCATTTTTGCAAAATTTAACAGCTATTTCATGGCCTATTTCACAGAGCTACCAGCAAAATTTTTTTTGTTTCACACTAGATCCATATTTTTTTCCCATAAATCCTCACTTGTAGTATTTAAAAATTTTGGATATGATTTACTATAACAGAAAGATAATACGTTTATTCATTGATTTTTAGTGAATATTATTAGCACCAAGACCTTGATTGTAGTAGTTAGGCAATTGTGAATAGAATAAAATACAGTAAACAAGTAATTTGTTCATTTTGGTGAAGATTTTTCATCAATCAATTCATACTGAAACATGTAACTTGCAGCCATCCCTAACACAGACCACAGCAAATGCAGCAGTCTTTTTCCAAGTCTTTTTAAGGTATAAAATTCCAAAATCATAAATGTAACACTTCTAATACCATTTGAGACCCCACAGGAACCGTGTTTATTGTGTTGAAATGTAGATTATTTTAATATTTTATTTAAGCCAGAGTGTATTAGGAATTGACATTGAAATAAAAAATCTCTTTTAGAACAAGATCAAATCACAACACGACAGCAATGGGTGGAAGAGTTTTTGCCTCCCTGTCTATGTTCCTCAACGCTGCTCCTCCAGTGAAGCAATACTCCATAAATCTGTAAAGAGGTGAGGGGGGGTGCTCTTAAATTGACAGCGATTTCTTTTTGATGAAAAACTTTTCTCTGACTCACAAAGCCCTTAAGCCTCACCCGGCTGCTACAGAGTTCAGCAGCTCACTTGTTTACTCAAAGTTTATTAAAATTAAATGTGTCGCTCCCTCGGGTCCCCGGGAATATGCCCGGAAATTGTGAAGTACATCGGATGACCTTTTTTTTGATTTTCTGATTTTTCATAATGTGTTTGTAGGATCTGAGAAGATTTTCTTTTAAATAATAAAAACATAAAAAGTTCAAAGGAAAGTTCAGGACTTTTTGCAACTAGACACAGTTTGCTTCCATCATCCATCATCGCACCGACTCCATTCTCTTCAAGATTTGTGAGATCGGCACAGTTGTTGTTTACCCGCAGTTGTTGCAGTTGAAGTGATCGGGGTGATAGGGGTCATTCTTGAACAGAAGAGGCTGCTCGTCAATGATGGCGTGACACTTCTGACAGATGTACTTGCCGAGGCCGCGGGCTTTCTCTCTATTGTGGCATGGACGACACAGGTGCCTGATGGGAGAAACGAGAATTGACAAAAAAAAACAGACAATGAAAAGGTTGAGAAACTTCAATGATCCAACTTATTGTGCAAGTTCAGTCAACTAAGAATCTCCCCTGGAGCAGGAAAGGATCTGGCTTGTTAAGGACATCCATCCATCCATCCATTGTCTATCCCGCTTATTCCCTTTCGGGGTCGCAGGGGTCTGCTGGAGCCTATCCCAGCGCGTTAAGGCGAGAGGCAGGGGGATACACCCCAGATGGTCGCCAGCCAATCGTGGGGCACACACACCATTCACACACCATTCACTCTCACACTCACACCTATGGGCAATTTAGAGTTTACCAATTAACCTGAGCATGTTTTTTGTATTGTGGGAGGAAACCGGAGTACCCGGGGAAAACCCACGCAGACACGGGGAGAACATGCAAACTCCACACAGAAAGGCCCCAGACCCAGGCCCAAGGCGGTCTTGAACCTGCGACCTTCTTGCTGTGAGGCAACAGTGCTACCCACCGCACCACCGTGTCGCCCCTTGTTAAGGACAGTTTTTTTTAAATATGGAATATCTCTACAACCACAAGGGTTCTGTACATGTACTGATATCAAAAAGAAATCTACATCCTATGTGACTGCAGCAGAGGCAGAACCAATTTAAGTAGTTTGAATATTGTAAAAGAAACCCTAAAAAATCTAAAATTGGGTTTTACTACAGATATTAGTCTAAAACATAAAACAAGAGCAAACTGTACCTAATCAGAAAAAAATATTTGTCCATACAAGCATAGAATTCACACTGAGGATCAATAAAGGACATGAAGAATATATTCTGTGAGATGTTTAAAAAGGAGATTATAAAGAACCCAATAAATAATCACACAAATGCCTCAGACCTAAATTACATATCAAAATAGTGGTTAGTTGCAGTGCTGATATTATATTAAACTTTTTTCCTATTGTATTGATGATGAACATTGTTTCTGTAACAGTAACATCTTGTTTTTACTACAGATAAAAGATACAATTTTTGAGTTGTGCCTGAGGTTTTCTTATGCAATATATTTCTAAAACTAAATGCTGCACCTGTATCAGAGAATCTTGCATTTTAACAGGATGTACTTGGATGAACTTTGGATGTACTTTTTCCTGTGTGATAACAAGAAAAAAAGGATCCAGTCCAAGTCCACGGCAACAGTTTTACAACTGATACAAGCGGCAATTCTTTACCAAAAGTTAACCAACTGTCTTCTACTCACAAAGTATCTGTCACATAAGACAGATGTGAAATTTTGTGTCAAGTATTTCTTTACACTGACCTTCCAGCATTCTTAACAAATCCAACATCAGCGAGCACGGCCTGGCAGATGTCACAGCAGAAACACTCCGGATGCCAGCTGTTGTTCATGGCCTTGATCACGCGGCCAATGATGAACTCTCCTGAGAGAAGAACGTTAGAAATCTGTTAGAAACATGACCAGAAGCTATATTCCTTACTGCGGTACGTGCACTTACCACACTGGTGGCAGCAGGGAGCGAACAGCATCTGGAAGTCATGCTCACAGTATTTCCTGCCTTCAAACTGTAACCAAATAAAAAAAGATTCACAGTTAATCACAACACACAGCTGTATCTTTAAATGCAATAATTACAGTACATTAATCATTATTATATTCCAAAAGAATATACTGATTACAGCTTGGGGAATAACGAAATATTTGCGTAATGTATTTAAAGTGAAAACTTTGGGTATCTATATTGTACTACAGTTAAACTTGATAGTAAATACTTTCTTTAACAACATATTTCTTTTTTTATTTGCTCTAAAAGTCCTATAAATCTTAGAGTCATTTCCCATGAACACAAGGAGAAAATTTCACAATACCATCATGATGACTGCTGATGGATTCTATGTTATCTCGTCATTTAAATCGCTGTTTCACTGAATTAAGTCCACATGTATCCAAAAAATATGTGGCAAATTCAACAGGGGATTCTAATCTTCATCATCATTTTATTTTTTAATATCATCATGTTTGAACTCAGACTCCATATAATGTCAGAAGACAGAAAAACAAACCTACAAACAAACCTGATTTTATTATAAAGTACTTTCTATGTAACTAATTAATCCATGATCATCAGCAACATCAACAAGACACACAAATGAATTTACGTATTGGGGCTATAACCTAGTATTGAGTCCATTTATGTGTTTATTGATAGGAAAACAAAACCAAAAAACAAACATAGGAGATATAATACAAATATATCGTCTACTACACATCTAATATGAATAAGAACAATCAAAATACCTAAAGTCCTTTGAAGAATGCCACAATGTTTGCACATTGCCACAATATTAGAAATGGTAATTTGATGATACAGGGATGTAACAGTTGGTTTAAAAAAATCAATTTCTAAAGAATATGAGAAGAATAGGAATAAGGGCTAAGCAATGAAGAATAAAGAGAATGTGTGCAGTTGCATCCTCATATGAAATATAAAATATAGATTTTATTTATTTTTTTAATGTGTTTGCAGGTTGTTACTGTGGACCAGTTACACCCCCCCCCCTTTAAACCCATGATTATTTATGGTAAAAATATTTACAGGGAATCAAAGGTTAATGCACGGCGATGGCCTTAGCTTTGATCTTTTATATTGATCGGGGCTTTAGAGACAGACTGACAAACAGAAGCGATCAGGATCTCAGGGGCCAGCCGGAGACGTCTGGCCTTGTCTGGGACTGGTAACTAAACGTCTTACTGGAAACAGGCTCCTAATAATTCAATACTACATTAAAGTTGCGATCACACCTCTTTTTTTACCTCCACAATGTCCAGGGATGTGCGCAAAGATGTAGAAGAAGTCCATTTACACTAGACTTTTAAAGATCTAAATATATTTTGGCTGAGAGAACCACACATGAATTAATTTATCTGTCCACACATGCATTAAAATTAACTGTGTACTTGGATCTGAGTGTATTTAACTTTACTACAGGGCCTGCGGCAAGTATTTATGAGCATTGCAGACAGCAAGCTACAGTGTTCATAAGAGCCAAGCCAAGACTGATCAAAGCAAATTGTCTTTTTAAATAAATGTTAAGTCAAAACAGTTTCAATCCCTTGTTCATTGTTACCCCCTGCCCTTCGGCTGAGCTTAAATCTGTCAGTGGTTGCATCCACAGAACGATGGATGATGAAGGATACATAGAAATGAGTGCAGTGAGGCCAAAGCATTACCTCATAGAAGAGACCCTCCGGGAACTGCTGGAAACACTGGGCACACACGAAGCACTGCTCGTGGTAAAGTTCCCCGTTGCTGTTCACGATCTTCTCCGCCGGAGCGAAGCCGCTCTTGCAGCGCTCACACATGGCGTTGGCCAGAGCGTTGGCCATGTTGCTGCAGAGACAAAAAAAAAATTGGTCAGTATCAGTGTGAACGTGCAAAGTGAAAACATTCAAGGATGTTATGGAAAAATTATTATAAAATGTGATGAAGCAGAAGAGGCAAAAGTGATATATACATTTCACATTTGCTAACTAAAACTAGACATAAATAACACAGCAAAACATCTCATGAAATGTA
This sequence comes from Eupleurogrammus muticus, assembly GCA_036785175.1. Lineage (NCBI taxonomy): Eukaryota > Metazoa > Chordata > Actinopteri > Scombriformes > Trichiuridae > Eupleurogrammus > Eupleurogrammus muticus. The sequence goes on from JAYKQN010000001.1 coordinate 10,545,358, forward strand.
TTGTAAAAGGCTTCAAGAGTAGGACTGATTTATTATAATATATATCAATAATAATGATAAAATATTACTCTATATTTGTCTATATATCTTCATTACTTCCATTTGAAGTACATTTTGTGCATACTAACATTATTATACACAATATGAATAACAATATTATTAATAACAGTCATATTTCACTAGAAATCACAGGTAAACTTGCAATGTTTGTGACACATAAACTTATTATGACATTGATGTTTCACGGCAGTGTCTTTAAAGTATTTAGCTGACATTTTGTGACATTTATATGCATCTATTATGCTGCAGCTGTAGAATTTGTTGTGTTGTGACATCTCACACAAGTTTATTCAAACATAATGTGTGGGCTTTTAATGTGACAATGCATTGGTTGTAAATGTTTCAGTGTCTGACAACACCCAGGTCAAGTTTTTTCCTGCTACAAGCTGGAAGAAGTACTCAGCTCAAGAAAAGGTGAGCAGAATGAGGGAAAATGTGATGTAAGAGGGTTATAGCCTCCCACACACACACACACACAGTTCTTTGTTGACTGATGACTTTGGCACTGATCATAAGGGTGTGGGAACGAATGAGTCGGGCAACCAACATGTTGACTTTTGAGTGAAGAGCTGAAAGTCACTGTTGGTCCATCTGCATTGAGTGCACTGATGTGTGCAGTAGCAGTGAATCTGTCAGTGATGTGTGTGTGTGTGTGTGTGTGTGTGTGTGTGTGTGGCTGGCCAGATAGGGGTTAACATGCTGTGACAACCTGCCAAAAATACCAGTCTGTCCTAATGCGACAGATGTTTTAGGAATCAGCCTTGGTAATGAGATGTGGAGATAGTTTGACATATGAAGTCATTGCTGCCATGCTATTAAACAATCTGCATTGTTACTGCACCTTTGTACAAAATGACTAATATACCAACAGGGCAGGAACCCAGACCAATAACTTCTAACGCTGGACACACTGGTGACAGTTACTACAGCACAAAATATGGCACGCCTTAAAATCTGCAATAGTGCTTGAAACAGACTTTTGTTTCTTCCTTTTCTGCTTAAACTAAATTTATATACATTTTTATGGACACATACTTACATTAGTGGTCAGTAAAGAATGGACATAGAATGCACATACACAGTTTTCTCCTGGTTTTCAAAAAAGAAACCTTAGAATAGAACAAAAAAACTAAAACTCAGAACCGATGTGTGCAATGCAGTTGATGAAGCATACCTCAGTGTCCATGTACAATACCTAGATTATATAGAGATTTTTTGATATTTATGAGAAGAGAGAGAGAGAGAGAAGAGAGAAGGCATGTCATGCTAGCATTTGAACTATGCTCATAGTTGCGTAAAGCACTAACTACTAATAATAATAACAATATTAATTAATTAATAATTGAAAAAAAATCTCAAAATTCATGTCCTTTTCAAAACTTTAATCATGTTGGGAAAACTTATTGTACATTACTGTCCCCAATGGGTAAAGTTGTCTTGGGCACAGCGAAGAATGAGGTCCTGCAAAATAGATACAGCTCCCTCATCTCTTGTTATATTGTCATACCACCAAACCCTGTATCTACCCAAGTCTACCTAATTCCTTAATAACACTATCATGATAAAAATGACAAAAAATAAGTTATCAAACTGTTTCAAAGCAAGCATAAGCAGCCAGTGGAACAAAAATACAACATCCAAACGTATCAATTGCAAATGTACCAATGTGGATGCACAAAATTAGCTTAACAACTTCAAACCTGAGGTAACTGGAAGTAAACTTAACACACAAAGATATAAAAAGAGAAAAATAAAGATGCAAACACTGGCACGGATGCACATACACATGCACGTGAAAAAACGTGTTCAGCAATAATTCCCAAAACTCCCGTACACTCTCTTCATCACCTCTCACTTTTTGGTTTTTACTCTGAGCTGCTTGTTTTTTTGTTTTTTTAAATGGATATCTCAATTCCAAGAATCTCCCCTATCACACCAGGCAGGCACACCCCCCTTTTTAAAATGTACCAACTACAAAATGCTGGAATAAGCACAGCTTCCTCCTCCTTACAAATGTCTCAAACACATAATTGTTCTAAATAGGCAGTCTGAGCTGATATCACACACACTGACAGCCCTGCCCTGTCCGAAGGATTTATGGGAGGAAGTGATACATCTCTGAGGCATTTCCACCCTCCTATCTGCTTCTAGCACCGTGCGAGAGTTAGGGACAAGCCTCTAAGATGTTGTAGGACTAAAACAAAATAGATTTCCTACGCAAAACGCAACACGCCGGTCATTTCTCCTAGCCCTCATTGCCGATAACTCGACTTTAAGCCTGAGAAGGTTGCAGACAGAAAAGTGGACGGAACAATTAGACATGACGGAATGTAGCATGATCTCAAAAGGCTGTTTCAGGTGGACTGGTCATAAAGAGAATGTTTAAAAACAGAGAATATTTAAAATCATTTCCAAGGCAAAACAAATGCACATTTGTGCTGAGTTTCAGGTTTGGTAATATTAATGGGGACTTTTTTTTTTTTTTTTTTTTAGATGTTTTTGTATCTCAAGATAACAGACATAATGTGAAATCACACAAAGGAACCAAATGAAAAAAGGATCTCTTAGTAAAACTTGTATTTATTTAATTTAATTTCCTAAAAACACTCTAAAAAACACTCTAATCTGGTAAATTTGGTCAAACTTAATCTCACATTTTCATCTTTTTTTAACCCTATAATTGTTTCTTATTTGTCTCATTTTTATCTCATAATTTTTCTCTCTTACTCATATTTGTCTTAAACTCTCCCCTTTTTATCTTTTTTTATATCTTATAGCTTTTTTCAATTTATAGCTTTAAAATAAGATTAAATTTACCAACATTAAGAAAAAAATTAATATTGGACTTACAAAAACAAGACATCTCTCCAACTACATGATGTTACACATTCAATATGAGGACTATTTTCATAGCAGGAGCAGGTATCTCAGCCAGATAATAGCATGATTCCCCCCTGTTAACCAGGCCATGTAGGTCTGTGACTATAAATGGAGGCTGGTTGTCAGCACGGTGAAAAGATCCAGACTATCACATGTGTTATGAATACCTTCTGTTCCCTCCAGCCTGCCTCCTCTAGTCTCCTCTTGTCTTCTGATCTTTTATTTTCCATCTCATTTACTTTCTTTAATCCAGGCCAATGACTTTCTCTACATATTTATTTAAAAAGTGTCTTTGACATTTATGACGATATTGCGGAAAACGATGACTCATGCATTGCTGACAGTTTTGTGTCCCGCACTCACTACTGTCTCATCAGATCTTCAACTATTTCAACCATTTTAGGCATCAAATTATTACCGACTCCTACAACACTGTACATGTGCTTCAATGTAGAAGTTGAAGTTTCCCACTTTGTGTATCGATTGTATCTAAGTCATACGGAACAGTCTATAGATAATATAAATGACCAGAGATCAGAGATCACATGTTGTAGATCTGCCTGATGTACAGTCTACTACTGTCTTTATTTATTTTTTACCAGTAGGAGTCACTAATCTATCTATAAAGCAATGAGCGTCTGTGTGTCTGTGGCTCGCGTATCTCTCTGAGTGCCTGTCAAATCAACCTCAGCTTTTGGATGTAGTTTGCGACGGACAATGGTTTGCATCCTATTTTGTGTTTTTTTTTAATCATTCATACTCAAAACATCATTATTATCATTAAAAGTTTAAATCCCATAGACACGGCGCTCCTCCTCATGATGCTTCTCAGCGCTTTTCATTATAATTCAAAGCTCTGTTCTCCTGTTTCTTCCTGCACCGATCGTGCAGCCATCATAATGGAAGTATACATAGAAAATACAAGTAAATAATCTATCATAAGTCAAATTTCACCTGGCCTTTTAACACAATTGAAAAAACTCATATGTAGATTGAGATCCACACTTTCAACATAAATTGTAGCCTGGCTCAATGTGTGTGGATGTTGATGAGTATGCTGGATGTCCTCCGTGTTATAGTTATCTGGCCAAAAATCTACCGAAACTTCTTCCATACCTTCTACAGGCAGTGAACTAGGGTTACTAATTTTAAGTCCCACACATAGGATCTTTAATGTTAATGTTTAATCTTCATCATTCAGCTCAGTTTACAGTGACCAGTGATAGCCGGCACTTGCTTTTACCACCTGAGTTTTATGACCCTGCGTCTAATGATGAAGACAGTCACAAAAATACAGCACGTATATTTAGCCTTCCTGGTCGTCATGCACACATTATTGGAATACCAGCTGGCATATTCTACTTTGCATTACAACTCCCCCACTCCTCCCCTCTCCCCCCCGTAGCATGAAAATAGCCTTCCTGTGCACTCCCTCATGTACGGCTCAGAGCTGCCCCATGCACAAACATGGCACCTAAGGCAGCTTAGGCGAATCACACTGGCTCATAAAGCCCGGCTACTGAAATATCAGAATTCTTCACATTCTGTAACACAACGGTAAGCTCAGAGCATACCGACCAGCACCTTGTCAGCATATCAGCAGAACACGTCCCTTAACACACACGGTGTGGGTTCTCAGGCGGCATTTGCACCAAGTTTTTTTTACTCTACAAATTAGGGACATGGCAGATTCACAGAGGATTAAGATCACAGATGACCTCTGTGGTAATTACAAAGTACTATGGATCAAAAAGAAACTTAAATCCCTATACACACAGGACTAGTATTACCATCACTTACAAAAATGAAAGAAATATCTTGTATTTGATGCATTTAGCCTCATATTAAGTAGAATTGTCTTAAATTGAAATTAAAATTAAACTTCTTTCTTTTCAAACAAGTTTTATTTTTTTTGTTCAATTTATCATTTTTAGGAAAACACCATGTTTTGTTGGAATGTGGGTACCTCTATTAAATAATAATAATTGCAAAAGGAAAAAAACGTGAGCTCTTTTGTGTAATTAATTATGATAATAATGGTAGTATGTGTGCTTTAAGGAGCAACTTCAAATAATACTATTAACAACAATAAATATTTTTTGCATTTGATGGTAAGATTTATCATCATCAACTAACCACAATGTTTTTTTTTCCTCTCATCTGTGTACTTACAAGCGGGCATAAAAATCACAAAACTCCTTATAGACTTTGACATCGCTTTTCCGCCTCTGGGACTTGGATACCGGGACCTCGGCCTCTCCCCCATCGCCCTCCAGAACCTTCTGGTGGTAACCGTTCATTTCCCCGACCTGGTCCAGGGCTTCCCCATCCTCAGGTATTGACGGAGGCAGAGCACAACCGTTCATCTCTGCATTCAAGGCTTACAACAACCGGCAAAGGTTTAACCTTCTACTGGGATGAAGGTCAAAAAAAAAAATCCTCTCAGCTTGTTCAATGTCAGAGTCCGGTAATGAGGATCCAGTAGGTAGTGGGAGCTGTAATCCACATAGCAAGAGAGAGTCCAAAACACTGATCAGACTGCACTGGGAGTACTCCCCTCTCTTGTTCTCTCTTACACATGCAAACACACACACACCCTCTCTCAGACACACTCCCTCTTTCTCTCCTTATTCCCACATAGACTCGTTCTCCCCCCCCACCTCTAACACACGTACATACACACACAGTCTCCCCTCCTGTCACACTTGCTGTCTATTCTTGGGCACGTTACTGAAATTAAAGAGCCCATCCTGACGCCTGTCTGGGTAGAGGTCACTGTGCCATGGCACCAACACACACACACACACAAACACACACACACACACACACACACACACACACACACAGAACCATTCATTCCCTAATATCAACAGCTTTTAGCTAACATCCACCAATGTGACATTAGTTTGCAAAATAGTGTGTGTAGCAGCTGGACATTTGTGCTTCCAACACAGTATTGCACAAAGTTCGACATCATGCATCGAGGTGCAGATAACAAATTATTGGTGTTTTCACCTCATGTTTGACATTGTGGAATAAACACGCTGGAGCCACAATTCAAGCATCAGCTGAGTTAAGACAAATATATGGCGACAGATACTGGGTGGATATAATGCAGCAAGTTGAATTTGCATATGTTTGTGGTAACAAACTGAAACGCCTCTCGATTGCCAGCATGATGTCTCTTTTATGTTAGTCTTTCACCCAGTTAAATTAATGACCTTTTTAGGCCAGCGTGTGATCCAACATGTACACATAGACAAAAATGGGTTCATTTGGCTTTCATGACCACAGCATGCAGACATTTGCAAGTGGATTTTCAAATCTTTTACGTTCGCAATTTCCAAATACACTCTAACCCCTCCCTCACTGGTAAACAAATACCATGAGATTGTTTATGGGCTATTTATTTATGACCCTGGCGGGATTCAAACTCAGGACGTAATAGAAACGTGTCTTCTCCAAGTAGGACATCCTGAGTATCAGTTTGAAAATGTCTATTTAAAGCTACGGGGAGCTGAAATATGTTAATTGTCCTTATAAATCCAACATTGGTCTGAGCATAGAGAAGGCGTTCCTATGAACCCATTTGTGCTTTGCTTCGGGGGAAATGATAGCCCTTCATGTGGTTAAACTCCACTGGCATCTCAAATTAATGACCACTTCCCAAACCATCAAACACATCATTAAGCCGGCTCTGGAAATAGCAACAGCAACCATGTTAATCCTGCAAAACGAAAGGAAGAACAATGAACACATATATCTAGAACCTGTCAGCATCCCAATGTTTTAGTCCTGTATGTATGTGTGTGTCCCGGCAGAAAGTCTTCTCCTACACTCGTCAGTAAAAGAGTCCTCTACATGACTCCATCCATCATTCTACAAATAGACACCCAATGAGACTCAACTCCAAACTAGGTGCTGGCAGCTGCTGTTTTGTGAGTTTGTAGTAGGGGGTAACACTACCTCCTCTGAAAGGGGCTCCCAAATGACACAGAGTCATTGTTACTTCATGTATATTAATTTATTGAAAGTTTATACATTCAATTTTTCCCCCCTTTCTTGTTTACCATTTATTATCAGCAATTATTTCACTATACTATTAACCATGCTTTAAAGCAACACTAAAGATGCACTGAAATATTCAATAAATTAATATATATTTAGCTAAATATTGCAAAAAAACACACCAAATTCCTCCTTTGATGGAGTGAAATAAAAAAGGAAGGCCAAATAGTGGCAAGCAACACTATCATGCTATCAAACAGGGGGGTGGAATTTGACCTGGGAATGCTACTGTCATTTGTGGCAATACTATGCATCAGGGACACATATTTCTTTTTCCAGAGTGACATAGGCAAGGAGCTCTGAACTCTGCAGGAAGCCCTGGTGGTTGCCTTTGCAAAGAACTTTAGCAATACTGCATTGATTTGTCATTTAAAAGCCAAACACTCTGAAGAGTATGCTGAATATGAGAGAGATGGCTGCAGCAGCTTCAAGGATAGCTTGTCACAGCACGCCCACTCTGTCCATGGCCTGTCTTAAAAAAAAATTTGAAAAAGTTTGCAAAGGACACTGCCAAAGCAAATAGAATCACAAAGAAGCTAATGGAGCTCATGGCTTGGGATGATAGTGTTATGGAGGACAGTGGCTTTTGGAGGCTTGTGTTGCACATTTAGCCCCCTGCCCCCCACGATACCAAGCACATGGTATTTGTCAGATGTGCGTTTACCAGAGATGTATGATCATGTTGCAACTTGACTCCCCAGTTCTTGGTTAAAGATAAAAAAAAAAAAAAAAAAAACTAACTGTATTTGATATTTGGTATTCAGCCAAGTGGTTAATCAGCCACAAATTTTTATTTTGGTGCATCTCCAAACAAGACATATTTAATGGTAAAGGTGCCACTACACTGAGTGTTTCTTTCGTTGCCCTCAAAAATGGGATATAATGCTGGTACATTATTCTAATTAATGGCATATAAGTTATAACACTACAAGAGAAAAGTTCTTAGTACATTTGTATCGAAAACTAAAAAAAAACAAAAAACAAAAGACAAAACAGGGTTTACCAGGCCTCATGTAACACTATATTCATTATTTATAATAGATTGTTAAAAATGTATTTAATAATAGGCATGGATGACAGTAAACATCAATCAAACGCATTTTTCTGGGAGATCAACAGAAAGTTAATCTTGGTTACGTTACTAGTAAAACTGTATTTGAAATATATAATTTTAAATATTATAAATTAACTCAAATCATTAATTCAAGTCTAATCGACATACCAAAAATGACTAGGACTGACCCCTCATTAGTAAAAGAATTGATTGGTTTGGTCTTTGTTGATTAGGGATGTGTTAGTCAATGAAATCAGACAGTAGGACTGTCTACATTAAACTTATGTTCTCCATCAAGGGAAAGTCTGAGTTCTGTAATAACATAATGAGCCAAAACATTTCACCGGGCAGCACCTAAACCTTCCAATGCTTTTCCTAGGCAGAAGGATGACTGCAGACAGGTCACCTGTCCTTAGCTGTGGCTCTATGGGAACTCTACTCTCCTGGAAACCAGTGCTTATTAGCTGGCTTACAATGGTCAGAGGGTGGGTGCTCAACAGGAAACACATGCAATCCTTTCCCCTGATTAGAGGCATTGCCACGATCCACCTTCAAATGATGGAATGTGCAGATTTAATTTTGGCAACAATAAACTGTCAAATTAAAAGGAGTAAGCAATTTAAACGTATAGATTTTAGACACACCCCAATTACAACACACATTTAGTCATAAAATTCAGGTTGTTTTCAGTCTGCAGTATATTTATACTGGTGCTGGGGAAATCTCATAGTAACTTTTCTCACGTAAAATCTGAAAAAACAAAAGAAATCATAAATAGGTATAAAAAACCCTAAATTAAATAAATATGATTCCTTCTGTAACTCAAACAATTAGTAATAACCAGACATTTTATCTAAGAGGGCAGAGGTATGTCTGCTGCATATATACAGTATGTGAACCTGACCTTAAAAATGGCTACATCAACAGTCAGCATTTGACAAAGTGTCTCCGGTGTGTTCCCTCTGTATTACTGTGAATCTTCCTTGTAGGGTCATTAAAAGTCACCAGAGAGGTCAAAGTTCAAGCCACCCAAGACGTTGAAAATATGAACGGAATTCTGGTACAAATATGGACCTCAAGTCAAGCATGGTGGGGATATGGTACGGTTAGGTGCAGGACAGGTGAGGGTAGAGCAAACCAAAAATGAAGCTAATGCAGAGTTATTAAAAACTGCAGTTCATTAAATGGCTTCTGGAGGTTGGCTTCAAAAGAAAGTCAATCCTCATAGGCCTCCATGTTAAAACGCCCAACGATATAGCACACAAATATGGTAAAAAAAAAGATTCTTCTGTTTTTTATTCACAACAACAGTAAGGGGTTGCCTGCTTTTATAACTCACCCATTTAGATTTTACTGAGGTGCAACCACACAATATGTAATCTACTAGAAGACTCTCTTGCTGATCAATACTGAAACACAAGTTGAAGATGTCATGACGTAGCATGGGATCATGGGTAATGCTAAGCCCACGGACTCAGGGATCCAAGGTAAAACACTGAATGTAACCTCTGTATTTGCCCAAGGCGTGCCGGTGCTGCTACCCAAGGTAGCTTAGTTTGTTGCTCTGATACATTAGGATCCATATGTCCCTGACTAAAATCCTTCATCTGGATAAAGATAGTGAAAACTCAACCAAGATAAATACATTTTCATCAATGATAAATCAATGTTGCATAAAACTGAACAAAGGGTAACATTTTTGCCATGTGTCTTAATTAGTTTGTAATAATTTTGCCTTAGTTAGCTTAAATTTACATTTTTTGACCCACATTTTAGGATTACATATTTTACTTCTAAATACATAATCAAGTTACCACTTTGAGTGAGTTGTCTGCGAGACACAGTTCCCCCCCAGCTCCACATTTTTGTCCAAACATGGTCATGGGAGAGACACTGGCTCTAACTATCAAATTCATATTGTGACATAAAATTTCCTTATTTCAAATGAATTATATGTTGAGCAGAATGGATATGTGGGACTACATTTTTCAGAAAAGAGTGAAAAAAGCTGAATCTCAGCCAGACCGGTGCAAGACAAGCAGACTCAGGCTGGAGACATGAATCATACACCCTGCTCACACATCCCCATATGCACAAACACACAATGTCAACAGCAACCGTGGCAACACAGACATTCGGGTCACTTGGGCCATTTTTCCTTTGGCAAGACACACACACACACACACACACACACACACACACACACTGACTGTGCAAACATAATCTGTGACTAACATTTCCTTTTGGGTTCCTTTAAATTTTTGTTCTCCACACCCATTTTGACCTGGACCATCACATTCTACTCAAGTCTACAAATCAGCCTGGAATATAGAGAGTAATCAGAAGTTAAGTGCAACCTGGTTCATTTATATACTCATCTAAAGTCTCTGTAAAGTAAAAGAATTATGTATGTGTTCTGAGGTTACCACACCAGAGAAATATCTATTATCAACCCAGCCAAATTTGAATGATTAAAAAAAAATGTGGAATGCTTGTTGACTAACAATCCGTAGACCGTACTGTGGTGCAGCGCCTCACAAAGATAACCGAGCACCACAAATTATTTTTTTCCCCAACACAATCCTGTCATTTTCTCTCAAACACAGAAAACAAAGAAAATGAATGATCAAATACCACGCATGGGGGTACACTCGCATTGGCCTGATGTATTCAACCAACTCCGCACCTACAGATGAGCCCTAGCACCGAAGAAAAGTTCATATTTACTTACCTAGGTGCAGAGATAACTAACATTACTTTTTAATTTATACTCATGTTGCTTGTCCCACACTTACAAAGAAGGCCTGTTTTGGATTGAGTTTTTATATATTGTTTGGGTAAATGTCTGATAATCTGAAATCAGTTCAAACAAGAAAAAAATATCCTTGTTTTGGTTATTTTTTTTACAATTTATATTTTCTCAGTCATAAGGCTTTCCTGAATCTGACGCATAGTCGATTTTACATTACTGTTCTGCCTCTTTCTCTCACACAGCTGTTTCTGCTCCATCTGCCTGTTGCAAAGTGAGTTGATGCAACGTCAGGAGAAATCAAAAGTGCTTGATTTGACACAGACAATCCCTACTCAAAGCAATGCAGAAATGGACAAAATCTGTGAAATGAAAAGCATCTACACTTACTGCAAATAAGATATATTTCTCAAGCATTTTATGATGATATGGGATTTATTCAGTCTGCTTTACCATCATTGAATAGTGCAATAAATGTGCTTAAGATAGGTGTGATAAAAGGTACAGATACACATGGACTTAGTTAAGATGATGATGATGAACTTCTCTAAAAGCAAATGCTTTTTTTTATTTGTTCATACTGCATGGGAACAGGAGAGGCTACAAAGCAGAGTGCTCAGCTCGACTGGGGACACCCCTCTTTCTGTCCGCATTCCTCGCATTACTACATTCCTCTAATCACTTCAGGTTCACACGCGCGCACACAGACACATACACACACACAGACGGAGGGGGTTATGAAAGATGGGAAAGAACATAGAAAACAGACCAATGTCAATGTATTGTGAAATCACTTTTGCAAAAGTCTGCACATATTGTACATGTCACACACGTTGGAGGAATTCAGCCGTCAGCTGCTGTATTTACTGATCAAATACTCCAGATCTCACCTTATCTGTCCCTGTCAATCCCTGTCAATACGCCACACACGAATGAGGACTTTTCTACAAAGGTTCTCGTGGCAACGAGACCGTTTTTCTGTAACAACACAAACAAACCGGCTGCAAATTGTTGTGAAACCTACGACAACTTTGATAGACCTCAGCTGGTGTTAACCAAGCAGATAACCAGCTAATCATAATCACACCAAGGCCAAAAATACTACAAGTGTTGCATTTACAACACATCACATTCTTGAGCACACTTTGAACAAATGGCCAAACAAGAAAACCCCTATTACTTATCATGAAAGTAAAGACTGTGGTGAAAAAAAAACATCTAACAGCTGACCAAACACCTTCACAATCAAAAAAAGAAATCTGGATTTTTGAACATCATCAAAAGCCTTTCGACAGTTTTTATGAGCTCAGTATTGCTAATTCCATCATTCTTTAACATTTCCTTATCACTTTCGAGAGTTTCTTCCTCATAAGCTGCTGCTTCTGTGCAACCGCTGAGGACACATTTTAAACGGTAAAAAAGGTTATACTGCTGGCTCAGAGACAATGACAACATGTATATGGAACAACAACAGAAATAAGTCACCACACGGGTCAAATCAACACATCTCTAACGCGTTCTTATCAAAGTGTTGACATTTGACGGGTGGTTAAAATCCTGACTCAGCCCGACTCACCTGAAGCTGTCCCTAGCCAGACCTCCATAGCTGTCCGGTCTCTCCTGCCTTCGCCTGTACAAGTCGGAGTTTGACAACTCCTTCAGCCTCAGAGAGTTCATCTCCCTTCGACTCTCTTTCTCCCTTCCTTCCTCACTTCCTTCCTTCTTTGCTGCTGAGGAAAGACTCAGTCCACAAAAAAGAGAGTTCTCCAAAGGAAGCACACGTGTTAATGTTTGATCCTAATAATACAATTATTAAATCGTCTCTCCCTCCTGTTGACTCTCTCTTTTGCTAACGCACCTCCAGGGCGCTGTTAAGGAAGGACATATCACAGAGGTGTGGTTACACAGCCTGCACACCTATCAGCTACTCCTTCCTCACCCCCCCGTCTCTCTGCAGCAGGTAGAAGGGTAGAATGCCTCTGTGGAAAGAAGAAAGCGACAGAGCGAGAGGAGAGAGAGACGTTGCCCTCTCTGGCCTTTGCCTCCGCTGTCTCTATTTGCCTCCTACTTCTCAATGGCCCATTCTTTTTTTTCTGTTTGGAAAAAAAAAAAGTCATGAAACAACAGTGAGAAAATAGGAGGACAAACAGAGGAGACTTCGACAGCACTGAAATATACACGTGAGTTGTTTTTCACCTGATAAGTAGCTACTTTATGTGCATAAAACATATAGATTCAGCATTTTTATCTATGACATTGATCAATTTCAAAGGGTGTTTAACAGTTAAACAATAAACTCTAAATATAGTCAATAATGACAGAAACATTAAATATGTAATAACATATCATAAATTCAATAACAATTAAATCTAAATGAAATATAGTGAGGGTTTATACACATTTTATCAGTAAAATACTAAGTCTTCCAAATTTTCATGATACTTTATCTGAATCATCTTTGTAAATATTTTGACTCATTTTTCACGTTTAATGTTGCATGTTTGGTCAATAAAGTGACCAAAAATGTTGAAAACCTCTGTCACTGTTTCCCAGAAAGTGATTTTGTCAGATGTGTTCTTCTTTTATTTCACAAGCCAAAGATATTTAGTTTACTTTAAAAAAAAAAAGAAGAAAAAAAGAAAAACAACAACTAAAGAAAGCAGAAAATATTCCAATATGACCACTGATGTTTCTCAAGCCATGCACTTTCTTGTCCAAGTGAAGCCAGACATTATTAAAGCAGCAATTTCCTGGCATTGTGCAAATTTGCATCACAAGTCACGTGACTGATCTGTCTGGAGATTAAAGTATTGTTTAACTAATATAGACTTTTCTAGTCCATCTGTGATGAACCACACAGTATATATATATATAATAGTATTATACAGGTATTTAGGAAGCAGAACACTAAGAGTTTTACAAAACTTTCTTTGTTTCTTTATATTTCCAAACCATGTCCAGGCATGTAAATTTCTACTTTCATATTCCAGGACATTTCCAGGATTTTCATGACTGTAGGAATCTGGTGAATCATTATTTTGTTCAGTTTTCAGGGTTACACTGCTCTTCGATTTTTTTCTATTGTAAACTGTGAGATTATTTCCCAGCAGACACAGAAAGCTTTTGAGAAAAGAGAAAATGTCAGTCTATGAATAATTCATTACAGTGTTATGTGGGAACAAGAGATCCTCTCCAACACAAAAAGATGCAGATTTTCAGATCGAGCTGAATGTTGCCTCTCAGGCATGTCATATTAAATCAATAGGCCTCAATGTTATCAGGACAGTGATCGGTCACATGACATGGACCCAATCAAGTCAAACTTTTTTTTTCTCTAAACAAGCAAATTTTAAAACACATTTGGATAATACATGATTCCTAAAGCAGTCTGGTAATTCCAATAAAAAAAAATGTCTCTTGTAGGTCATTGCCTAAAAACATTTTGAATTATTTATTATTTAGCCATTTCACAAAAGATAAGATCAAATTGAAAACAAATTGCCTCGCCCTGACTCGGGCCATTTGTATCTTACAACAAGATAAGGCGTTTCAAAAGATGCATGAGTTTAATTTTGTTTAAACAGCTGATGGAAAACGCGTCTCTCCTGTATAGACAAGATGTCCGATGAACCATTCCAATCACCTTCAGCAGCTTGCCTTGACCTGTTCGGCATTCCACATGGGTTTGACTAACACACGCTGATTTTACTAGCACACACTCATGCACACACACACACAAACACAGAGGGCGTGAGCAGCGTAGAATGTGAATGTCGAACTTCGATATCAGCGTCACATCCTGAAGACGTTGCAACAGGGTCACAGCATTGCAGGCAGACATGTCTGAGTATGCCATGAATGCGCGTTCAAGTTACTTTGCGATCCGTTCCTCACAATTTCGTTTCAGAATTTGTCAAGCAATGAAAAGCAAGGCATTCATGGTTAATAAATGTAACATCACAGGATTTCAATCCATCCTAACTGATTAATTGAGATTGACGTTGGTGCCATGAACATTTGAGGTTGAAAATGGGTAACGCATATAAATATGCTGAGAGAACTACTTGGTTGTAAGTCTACGCACTGATGCATCCTCATCTTCACAGTCCCAGTCCCACAGAAGCAGATTCATGCTGAGCCCTTTATGCCACAAACCAGCCTCTCTACCGCACGAGTGTGCTGCCACCTTGTGGACAGCAGCAGTAACACAGCTATGTCACTAACATGACCCTCTGCCAGGAACTTTTGAGTTCAACTTTCTCTGCAAGTTTAACAGTCTTGTCATTGAAATTATAATTTTTTATAAACAGGAACTATTTATGTATTTTAAACTCCAATCTATTGACAGGCATTACACTATCACTTAAGCACACTATACTATAAGCACTATGCTATGTGCTATGTTGCATACGTTCATGTCCCTATGCCAATAAACATTAAATTAAAATTCAATTGTATTGATAATATCTTAATAGCTTAATAGCTGCTTTCAAAACCAAGGTTAAAACAAGCAACCTGTTTGAAAAACAATTAAAAACAGTGAAACTATTAAAACATGGCAAAAAAACTAAGTACAACAGTCAGACAAGGCCAAAAGACTTTTAAATCTTAAGAACAGATTTAAAAGAGTCTTCTGAGTTTGTTTGCCTGAGATATACAGGCAGGGATATTTACAAAGCTAGGGGCCTCAACAGCAAAGGCTCAGTCAACTTTTGTGCCAAGAAAGGACTTAAGAACCATGAGGAAAACCCTGCTGGATGATCTCACGCAGCGAGTTTGTAGATCATGGATAAAAGAAGACAGATCACTTAAGGATTTAAAACAAGCAGTAAAACCTAAAACAACAACTCTTAACTCACAGATAAAAAGAGCAGCAAGGATGGGTGCAATGTAGTCACATCCCTTGGTACATGTTAAAAACCTGGTAGCAATGTTTTGTATTGCAGTCTTTAATATAATGTAAAGTTATAAAAATTACATTTTTTAATGAAATTACTATTTAAATTACATTAAAATAGTAAAATTTAACACACAGACACACACCTTTCTTTTTTAGATCCTGATTCCAACACAGAGTTTTCAGTTTTGCAAGGAGTCACAGCCTTGTAGGATGATCCTGTAAATGCTTATTATTCAGAAAATGCATCACTTGAAGACCAAATAGGCTTTTTATTCTACTATGTTGCTACGGCTTGCAAGAAATATGACCGTCACTCACATTTACAAGAGGAACTATACCAAATATGTTGAAACATTTCTGATGTTGAGACACTGCAGAAAAAAAACAAGAAAAAGTTTTCAAAAATATCGTTGACATTATAATAAACCTCAATGGTTTGTAGAAGAAATACGCATATAATCATGATATATTAAAGCGTCTTACCAACGTGTTGTGAGGATACTGTAGGTTCTAATGTCCCTTTGCTGTCACTGCAAAGTCTCCTACTGCAGCTATCTCAGGCTGCATGGCCACATTGTTTCCTGTTTACTGTGGTGTGTGTGTGTGTGTGTGTGTGTGTGTGTGTGTGTGTGTGTGTGTGTGTGTGTGTGTGTGTGCGTGCGCACAGTGGTGCAAAGTAACTAAATACATTTACTCAAGTACTGTACTTAACTACAGTTTCGAGGTTCTTACATTACTTGAGTATTTATGTGTGATGCATTTTCAAATATCTGGTTTTGTCTTGAACACTGCACAATCTAAAGATCTTCAGCCTACTGTCAGTGAGAACTTTAAATAATCCAGAATATTTTACATATGAAAATAGAATATGGACAATTTTTGCCCCCCCCAAAAATTGACTGAAATCAACTAGTCAAATAGTTGGCGATTAATTTATTAGTTGGTAATAACAGATTAACCCTTGCAGCTTTAGTTGACATTAATCATCAACTATTTTGAAAAGTCACCAAAGACTATTCTTGCTCTGGCTTTAACTCTGGGCTACTCTGTAATGCTACATAATATTTTGATCTATTGGCTTCATCATATCCTTCCCCACCTCCATTGCTGAACTACAACCGTCCATCAACTGCAACTCAAACTAGCCCACCTCCTAGCCATCGCTCTCAGCCACAACCTCTGTTCCCTGATTGGACAGGGATTTAGTTGGGCGAGAACTTAGGATATACCGAGTACTGAAGAAAAATGAAAGTTAAGCAGTAGTATGTAGGAGTTCATACATCTGGGAGAAAAAAATTGCAGAAATATAAAGATTATTAACCCTAAAATATGTAATTAATAAGTGCTCATTCACACACACACACACACACACACACACACAGTGCTCCAAGTACATGGGGGGCCGTTGCACATCTTTTGCTTCCAGACTTCCTTCTGCAATGATCAGGAAGTTTTCATCAGTGGGTGTAGTACACAATCTGTGAACTATACACATTTCATTCATTACACCACACACATCCGGTTAGCAGACACGCACGCACGCACGCACGCACGCACGCACGCACGGACACACACAGAGTCCAAAACCTACATCACGAACTTCACTACAATTCCAAACAAGGAAAAGTTCACACTAGAGACTGGGACATTCGTCTTAGCTCATGTTGTATCAACAGTGTGACATCAGATAAAAGTGTAATGTGTTGGGAATGCAGCAACCGTCTGGCACCTCTTACAACATTTAGTAACTTAGAGTGCTTTACCTAATATTCTCAGCAGCAAAAACAGTAACGTTCGCACTAGAGGAAAAAAAATGCTTTAAATAGCAGTCGCCGGGGGAACGGATGGTCAGGAAGTGGTTTGGGAAGCAATAAGTACTGTCTAGTGAGTTTGTGTGGACATTCCTGTGCAGGGAGGAGGACGATCTGCAGGGTACTGAGCAACATCTTCCTCCTTTTTTATTTACGATTTCTGCCTCTATATATTTTACCCAGGGCTGCTCGATTATGGAAAAAATTGAAAGCAAGATTGGTTTTGGTGAATACTGAGATCATCATAATGTTTTGTTTTGGATTCAAATCAACAGTCCACAACCCAAAGATGATCCATCCGTTTTTTATACCCATTGCATTTTATACCCAGCAATGACCCCAGCTACACTAGTCTGGATTTTCTTTTACCTGGATATTTTTGCCCCCTGGTTGAAAAAAAGTCCACTTCTGCGTGCTGATTCAATTGCGTTTGGAGCCTTAGACAGGGCACAGGCTACACTTCTGTCTCCCGGAGGACATCTTGGCTTCCCCTCATGCAGTAATCTTAAATTCAGCTGTAAAGCTGCAAATAATACCAAATAAATCAAGTGCACAGACATAACCTGAGACCTGTCAGCCATCTGTGAGCATGCACAAGCCACGCTTTGACGTTATGAATCCGAAAAAGATATGGTTTGAGGTCACTCCAGTAATTTACTCGATCTGATATTTTCTAATCACTTCACTTGTTTATCTGGTTTGACAAATCTCCAGATAAGTGCCATGTTGATGTAGTTCAAAAGCCGAATTAGACAAAAATCTGGATTCATGTAGTTGGTTGCTGGTCTAGAACAAAGAAAGACTTACGTCAGGGGTTGGCATAGTACAACGGAGATGTATGAGAACAAAGTGATGTAACGAGATGTCAAATTGTATATTGTACAAATAGACATTGTATCTAAGTTTTTTTTGTTTGTTTTTTTGAAAGTTTTTATTGTTAAAATTTTGGATCAATTGTTATTACATGAAATAGGTGAGAAATGTATTTAATTGCCATACTTTATTATCACACAGTCCCTGTATCAATTTAACAAGGCTGTTATTTAGAAGTTAACTGCAGGACGTCCATATTTCCTACACCCAACTACCACTTCAACATGACAATCGTTTCATGCAGTAACTCCCCAGGTAAGTATTTAAGTTTAAATGACCTCAATACATGTGTGTAAAATATGCAGTCATAAATATAGATGTTTAATTTGCTTGTGTTTTATTTATCATGAACACTGAGGTGATTTATTTTGAAAAGACAGTGACTAGACACATGAAATGTTGATGTTGACTGTAAATGACACTGGCGTCACATAAATGTCACCACATTGTCCTTCAGCAGGTAATTAGGGCGCTCTCTGCTCACCATATACAAACAGCTCAATGGGTTTTACTTTCCTTGCTGAACAAAGTCTCACTTTCTCAATCTACACTAAGCTCTCAATTATTCTGATATTTCTTCTCTGATTTAGTTTTAAGTTTAAGTTTTGTAAGTGTTATTCTGTCATCGCTGAAAAATGAAGGTTTGTTCATCTTGTTGTTTTCATTAATTAATGATGATTTCCGACATTCCGAATTTTAACAGTTGCAAAGCCAAAGTTTGGTTAAATCTGTATTTATTATTGTCATCGCAAAAATCATTCCTGGAGCGACCACAAAAACAAGTGAAATATCATACTTTCTGCCCCTCTACATTTATCAGCTGGCTTTATTTACTTTAGTTAGTTACAAGCTTTTAAAATCCAACACATAGTTAAAGATGAAAGCAGACCTGTTTTTTTGTCTTCCATTATCCAACTCACGACCCCTCACATTTATCTAGTGACCCATAGGAAGGGGCCCAGGCCCTAGGTTGGTAATGGAAATTCATGCTCTTATGTAATATGTCATATGATTATGTTATACTAACTTATGGCTAATGTGCATAGTGTGACGCTGTTCCTATTGTGAGAAGCTCCAAACTTCTACTTCTATTCTCAGCCATTTGATTCAGCGGAGGAAAGAATTTCGCAGATGGGTTATGAATAGACAGAAGACACTGTATGAATTTAAAAAAAAAAAAAAAACACCCATTTTCCACTGAGGATGAGGCATAGTAGTGGTTTTGTGATGCATTCGCTCGGAAATACAAGCACTAAATTTATAGTGTCTAAGCTTAGCAAGCAGAGGATCTACTTGTGATTGTGACTTCTAATTATGGAAATAAACTTATAATAATAATAAATGATTTTATATAATTAAAATGTGTAGTTTTTCAGCCTATAGTGTTTGCTTATATTTTTCTGCTTTTTTCAGGTTCTTGCCTGTTTAGATCATGTGTCTCTGCAATAAAACATTAACAGATTGCACATAATGAATGACTGACATTAGCTGAAACTTTAATTTACATCAGTGAATGCAGGAATGAATGTGAATCCCACCTTAACTAACTAATCAAATTGAGTTAACTATAGTTTAAATTACTATAAGTCTACATCATCAGTGGTGGTGGAATTTGTGCAACTGCTGTAACATTAGTGGGATCATTATATTGCAGATTTATATTATTTTGTCGGGTCTATCGATACATTTTGTTAAATAAAAAACTCCAAGTGTTCCACTAGCTCACTTCTTCCATCACTACTGTTATAGTTCAAGACGATGGCTCTTCAACCTCCACTGGGAATATTAGGTCATTTTCAGATTTCAGGAATATTTCCACTTGTGGAGCAGTGGTTGTTTAAATTCCCTCCAGGAGCCGCTGGAGGGCGCCAGAAAACAGCTGGAGTGACTGAGTTGTAATTGTCGCTAAAACAGAAATTAAATGTTTTACACTACGTGTGGCTTTCTATTATTAAAGTATTTTCTATTGAATGTAAGCTAGATTTAAATACATAAAAATCTAATACAAACTCGACAATATTTCACGACCTAATTTTCGGGGTTAAATTATTTTCCCAAGGAGCTCCATGAGACACTGGAACATTTTTTTTCCTTCCAAGCGAGAAATTGTCAACTTCCGAAGTTTTCGTGCAAAACGGTTTCCCTCAAGAAATACTTTGTTTTATTTTTTTTTTAAACTTGTGACTCACCCGTTCGTCATTTCGGTAATGCCGAGCATCGCTCCCGCTCTCCGTCGAACCACACTTGTGTTTTTTCTTCGGTCGCAGATGTCCAGATGTTTAGCTTGTTGGCTTCTGGGGCGACCAGCGCTATGGCGAAGACGGGCCTCGCCTCAGTCAGCGCCCACTCAACGGCTCGCCACACTTCCGCCTACGACCTTCAAAATAAAACAAGGTGCACAGGTACATGCACCTTACGTGAGGAATTCCATGTGATGCTATACTACACTATAATACACTACATTACATTTTACATTTTACATTTACTACATCTTTATTATAATTATCAATATTCTAAACAATAATAATACATTTTATTTTTTTTGTACTTTTTTAAGTACATGATATTATGTACGCAATTTTACTTAAGCAATGTTTTCAATTTAGACCATTTCCATTTTTTTTATTGATACCAGAATTTCTTTGACCAGCACTAATTCAAACTATTCTGCTGATTTTTAGAGCTGTGTTTAGAAGTACATGAATGAATAACATTCAAAATGTGTTTCCTTTACTAATAATGTACACCAAAGGCAGTGGTGGACAAGGTATTCAGGTTGAATAAAAATAGAAACAGGACATGAAATAATCAATAACAAGTAAAAGTACTGATATAATGTTACTTTGGTAAAAGTACATGAGTATTATCAGCAAAAAGTACTTTAAGTATGAAAAGTAAAAGTTCTTATCATACAGATTGTTGTATTACTATATTACATTACACTACTTGTTTTTAAATCACCAAATAGAGCATTTTAATGTTCTACTTAACACATTAATACAATTAAAGTTCAACTTAATTGGATGGATTAGACAATTTAATATAGAATATAGATACAGAATATTAAGATCTGCATCTGAAAAGTAATAAAGCTGCAAGATAAATGTATATAAAGAGTATAAAGTAGCATCATATGGAAAAGAAATTGTATGAGTTGCATAAATCTATATAGTTACTCTTAACTACTTACTTACTGAGACACTTGAAACTTGTTAAAATAATTAGTAAATAGAAAAAAGACTTAGATGTCTGCTGTGAAAATAATAAGCAATACCCGTGCTGTTTATTCTAGTTTCCACTTTTATTTTGAAGTTCAGGGCGCCAGTTTAATGTATCTCTACGCATCTGTGACAACTTTACACGCGGTTTGCGAGTTTCCACCGCTGCAGGATTACATGAGGTGTTACTCATGGTCTTACTGCCAAAAAAAAAACACACACACATACATACACACACAAACAGACCCGCCCTGCAATCTTAATGCGAGAAGCGTGATTTTATCAAACGACAACAGGGATGATTCCTGCAGCTTCCTGATCTCGGTACATATGGGCCGTCACTTCAGGACGCAGCCTATGGAAAGTCATTTTCTGGCCACTGGAATCTACAGAAGTTCATTGTGGCGGTGGGAAATATCCCACAAACTAAATGGCAAATAAGGAAAAAAAAGAAATATTCAGGAAGAATCGCATCGCACCGAGAGTGATGTGTTTCTTATTTTTCTGGGAGGTAACGTTACGAGGTTTATTGCATGTTTACCTTTTCTAGATAAAGAATCTATTATTTGTTGTTTCCTCCCCCGACTGCGTCATACTAGAAACCGCATTTATTTCCTTAAAAGGTAAGACCCTGCAAACCCCTTCCTTCATTCCTTAAAGAGGGATGAGGACTTTTACAGCAAGAAGAGATATGCATGGAAAAAAGCAGCTATGGATGATTGATATGGGATATTCAACAGAATCGAAGACATTCACACTTAACTTGTGATGCATGCCATCTTCTCCATATTCATCCAGGATATATATCAGAAGACATCATAAAATAAAAATAAGAATAACTAAAAAAAGTCATTTTTGCATTTTATATACCCAGGATGATTATGAATATGTCACAAGTTTGAAAACAATTATAATATGTATCACAACTTGAATGAGCATCTATTAACTTATTGAATATATGTGATATATAGCTAATATCCAATGTCGAACCAGTTCAATCAAGTTTCAGTTCACACTACATGGAGCTGAAGTTCAGAAATGTGCAGTGGTGGAAAGTAACTAACTAAAGTACTTTGTATATTTTTCCATTTGCTGGTACTTGAGTTTCTACTCCATTACACTTATCTGACAGTTGTAGTTACTTCTCAGCAGAAGATTTGACTCAATGGATAATACAAGTAAAAAAAAAAGTTACAGATAAAGCCATTGGTTTCAACCTTTTTATCTTTTGATGTTTTATAATACATGTCTGAGTTGTTAACACCTTTATCAAGGGGTATTTCCCCCTCTTCACACATGCTATCATTGCAATAAATGTTTAAATGATCCAATTTTTAATCAAACAATCAATGAAAAACATATTTGTATCATTTTTTTTCCTTTTTTCCTGACTCCTCACATTCATCTGATGACCCCTCTAAAGGGCCAGGCTTTTTAGCCACAACAGTAACATGCTGTTTACACAATAAATCACCAATATTAATCTGTCATCCCCACCCCCAAAAAATAAAATAAAATAAAAAACAAGAAAGAAGTAGAGGATGTTTATTTTGAAAATAAAAGAGTAAATCAGGCCTATATCTGTTGATTGATTCAACAGGAATCACATTAAATGGAAAAGGTTGATCTGCAGGAGAATAAATGTTTGAGAACAATACAGAATGAGAGCTTTACTGCATTATATTACAACACATGTTCAATTGTCACCTGGTGCCTTAATTTTATCTTCTACTTTACATAAATAAAGCCATTTCCCCACACAATAATGCAGTAAGACACATTGGTGCAGAGAGATTCACCAGAATGCAAGAAATTAAGTGTTTAATGGGAATGTGCCCCCTCATGGTTAAACAAAAATTACACACATGCATAACACTACTGTGCTTTAATGTCTATCTTGCAATCCCTGTATTTTTTCTTCATCCTGATTCCATCTGTCATGTTTAAAATCTGTACGCCTTAAGTTCTTTGGCATCAAATGATGTTAACTTGTTCTTCTCATGCTTGCCAAATAGGGGATACGCTACCACAATCCTTCCACGATTGTTAGCTTCCTATTCGGTCTTCCAGGATTATCATCGTGCCTCAAGAAAAACACATTTCTTGGTAAATATGAGTAGCTATGTATTAAGAGGCTGAGTTAGCTCATTTGATTTATATCATCACCAAAAAACTGTGTGTATCGCAAATCAGAAATTCAAGTAATATTTATAAAGTTTATATTAGGATTTCCTTCAATCTTTGTTTTTTTTTTTAGGGCTATGCATTATGATAGGGGCATTATCCATTTCAATAATGATTATTTTTCAAAACAACAGCTACAATATAGAATTGCATATTTAGTGTATATTGTTGAGAGACTATTATAGGTCCTAGATGAAATCGACAGAAGAGCAGAACAGAGAAAAAAAATGCTATAACTAGATTCATCAATACACAGCTCAGTTTAGCTACTGATATTCCAGAGCCATAGATTCTAACTTGAACAAACCTCAGTCAGATAAAGGAACGGAGAGTCAAGACTCACATTTAACCCAACAGAACCTCTACCCCTGCACTCTCTCTGGTACTAGGGTCTGGAGAGAGTTGTGATGCAATTTGGTCAGTTTGCTAACAAGGGGAATAATAAAATTCTGCTTATGCTGAAGGAATCACAAAAATCATTGGTAGTACTTAAGTGAATATATTACCAGATGTGTTTTACAGGAAGGGCAACTGGAATTATTTCCCCCTCCTCAAATCGGTGGAGGTAGCAAATGGGACGGTCCTTTAACAAGTCACCCATGCAGATGAAGTAGCATCAAATCTCTCATGTTCAGTGTTCAGTGATTAAACGGCAAGATAACACCTGACACAGAAACTATTCCCAAAATACATGTAGAATCAATTACAATAAAGATTTTGGTATTAAATAATAACCACAGCAAGCAGTAACGATGATTTACACAGAAACTGGAACAAAACCAGCAAAACAATCGTCATTAGATGATAAATTACAACTCAATCAACAAAAATATAGAAAAAGGCTCGTGACTCCAGAATGTGAGGCGTTAGTGACACCTGCAAAACCAGTTAAAAAGGAAAGTGTACAAGTATACTAATATGATAATGTTCTGTCACTCAAGTTGGTCAGGTGAGCCTGAGAATGTTAGATATTAACTCCTTTGTGCTTCAAGTGATAAGACACAACATTAAACATAATAACTGAGTCACACACACTTTTTCTTCCTACCTTTTGGGCAGCAACTGGCAAAAGAAATAAAGGCAAATAAGTTTACTCTGATGGATATCAATGTTATTGAATGACAGGAACACAATAGCTGCCTCTTAGGTACCAACAACACACCCTAAAATAAAGATACTGCATTACACCTTTGAACCTGTTAAATGAAATGTAGTAAGCATAATATAGTTTTAACCAGAGAGCTTAAACAATTCTATTGTCATTTAAATGTACTGTGCTACACAGTATAAAAGACTATTAGGAGTGCAAGAAGTTTTTGCAATGTAATCCAAGGGCTGTCCCACCAGTCCAGATTAGTTGATAAATTGATTGTTTGGAAAAATTCAAATTTTATATATTTTGTCGAAGAAATCAATTAATGGATTTGTCAAATATTAGTTGAATAGTTGTAAGACAAATAGCTATTAGTTGACTAAGAATTTCTTTTAGCTGAGGACAGCCCTAATCATTCTATTAGATATGCAGGTACCCCTTTGATTCCTCTTTCAATAATTTATGCACATTGTTTATTGATACAACATTGTGATTGTAACTTTATGATTTTTTACGATGTACTCTCACAATGTTCTGAGAGTGAATGTCTGATAATGCCTTTTGACCTTCACTTCAGAGATGTTAATCTAGTAAATGTTATTATAATATAAATACATGCAATAATATTTAGGGAGACAAAAAGTGTCACTTAACATTGTAAAGAAACCTACAGGATGTATTGCACTGCAATTTCAAAATCAATAAAAATGTCAAAAGTTTTGGTTTTCTTTATATCTCCACACATACTTCCCTAGTTGTCATTTTACATTCATTGGTCCCTTCTATTGTGCCCCCAATAAACTGAATGCCTAAATTAATCTCAAAGTTATTTGTTGGCATATCACTTCTCAGTGCAAGTTTTCACAGAAAATGGCCCAGTAACATCTTAGCACTGTACTCCCAGTCTTTTTTTAAAGCATGTAGATGGTCATCAAGTCTATCTGATCCCAGACCAGCTGTGGAGATAGGAGGTCCAGCCAGAGCCACGAGACCCAGACGCCTCTTCCTCACCTGTATAAAGCAACGCAAAGCACACCTAGTTAGAAACTGTGGAATTTTGTATTACATTCTGTTTATATTTTTTCTACAAATGAAACAAGACAAAAAGTGTGTATAGGTGTCTGCACAAGTAATTGCATTTATTATTATAAGAGGAGTACAATATGATGTACTTTATATTATACTTGTAGGCTGCATGATAACTATAACAGCAACAAATTCCAGCTGTCAAGCTGTGTGGTCATTTAAGTGAATCAAATTCACATACAAACATTAATATCTGCAGTTAAAACCAGTTTAACAATAAAACAATATTCCTGCAACTGCAATATTTATATATTGAGCATAACTGTTAAGTGTCAGATTTTCACAAAACTGACAAAGGTGTTCATGCTGTGTACTGTACCTTGTGCAATGGCAGCCAGTTTGCTTTTCTCCTCTGGACTGAGCTGCAGCATGGTGTGAATGACAGGAAGAAGAGCCTGCCTCTCACTGCCAGACTGCAGAAAGATGAACTGCAGCAGAACGTTCTTCAGATACTCCAGGTTGGCGACGCTCTTCTCCCTCTCCTGGTTGCGCTCTAAACGGCGCACTTCACTCTTCAAGAGCTACCAGGTGAAAAGATATTGGAGGCATTACATTTACACAGTTCTAAACTTTACCTTTAAATTCCACGAGTGTAAGGTCGTTATGTTGCAACTAATGATAATCAAGCGACACCATAATATATTTTGTAATTTCTGAAAGATGGAAGGGAAAACTAGAAAAATGAAAGCCAATCGGTTTATAAGGAGAAAGGCTTTTGCTTAAAAAATATGTAACGGTAAGAAATGTCTATGTAACACTTATATAAACACACTTTATAATGTATTTGAATTTAACTCAATTAAAAAAAGATATAAATATTTTTGCAATATAGCTTATTGTATTTTTCTTCTGTGTCTAAATTCTGTATAGTATATCTTCTTACATTGTAGAATTGTATTGAAATGTTTGGGTTTTTTTGCACTGTAATATCACCGTGTTGTTAATAAAGTTGACAGGAAAAAAAAAAAAAGTATGGCGGCGCCTGACATTAAAGGAGTCTAGAGCACAGAGGAAGACGTATTACAACACGACATTTAACGATTTTCTCTACGTGTACTCTCGTATTCATCGAGAACAAACGCTCGTTAAAGCCGTTCGCCTCAGTAAAACATGGGGTTAGAACGCCTGTGCGGACAGTTCCGTCTGCTAATCCAGCGGAGACTCTCTCAAAACGTGTCCGGGTCGGTGCCCGTGTCGCCGGGTGGCGGCGGCGGCTTCTCTCCGTGCTCCTCCCGGGGTCTGCGGGTGTGTTCAGCCGTCCAGTTCAGACTGTGCAGCGGGCTGTTTGCCCAAAGAAGAAGTCTCCTCGGTTCGTAAGGTTGCAATGCACTTTACAGTTAAAAGTTGCAGACTTCTCGGTGGATTTTTCGGTCCTTATTTGAAGACTGGTTTTGACCTAGATGCTAGCTGATCTACGTATTTAAAAGTGATACAGAATATAAGCCTTACTGCAGTGCATCATATTTTTAATGTTTGATTCAATGTGTCTATTGACATTTCTCATAATCAAAATGAGTTATAAAATTAAATATGTATATATTAGACCTATATATTAAACCTATATATTGACAAAGCATGGTTGGCAGAAAGTAAAAATAAATAAATGAGTTGAACATTTCAGGTCTCTCAAAATGTATATAAATTACTAGTTGATGGCATGTTTTATTTTTTAAAGCCTTTTGAAACGAGGTAAACTATTTGGTACCAATTTTGCACACTGCATACAGTAAATGGCTCTGTACTGTACATAGACGATGTACATTTGGTGTACAGTATATAGGCAATTCAAAAACATTTGTGTTTTATTTCAAACTAGTTTCCAGGCAAATGTCTGAATTTTAAATTTAGAAATATATTTTTATGTTTTTTTAGACTCATAAATCACTATAATAAAATACTTTTCCATACTGCGTAGGAACCCTGTTTGGTGCAGCACTCAACAGCCAGCCGGCCGCCCGCCGCAGCCTGTGCACCTTGACCCAGCCCTCCAGAGACCTAACCCTGTTTGAGCATGACAGGACCCGTTTCTTTCGCCTCCTTGCCGCCTTCTGCGGCTGTCAGTTCCTCTTCTGGACCTACCTGGCTCACTTCGCCTACACTGGGCTCAGAAATACAGGGGGAATGACAGAGAAAGGAGTCACCACCACCGGGCTGGCTGGGATTTGGAGTATCGAGATGAACCTGGGCTCCAACGTATGGAGGTACGGCTATACGCTTGGATGCCTGGCCATCGGAGCAACAATAGTTGGGCTCGGGGTTCTTTTCTGCCGGCGCTCTGTCTGCCGGGTGGTTTTACACCAAGGTGGGAAGATGGTGACGGTTTCTACACAGTCACCTCTGGGGACTGGAGGAGGCCAGAGAATAACTGTCCCGCTGTCCCAGGTGGGCTGCTATTCCCACAGACAGGAGTCCACATCATTCATCCCTCTCAAGGTCAAAGGACACAAGTTTTACTTTCTTCTGGACAAAGAGGGGACAATAAATAATGCAAAACTGTTTGATATAACTGTTGGGGCATATCGACCCATCTAAGTTATGGAAGTATTTGAATAAATGATTGTTTCTTCTCACTGAAATAAAATCTGTAAGATCAAATATAAGCTGGTTTAGGTAATTTTTTGCCTATTCTCAAACATTGACATACCCCACCCTGTTCACTAACAGCTGAATTTGGTCAATTAAAAATTATATATGCTATTAGATATGCTATATTTGCTTTTCAGTGTGTTTGTCAAAGAAAAAGTTTATATTGTTTTAGAGGTTTAAATCATCAAAGACATATTTAACAATTTCATTTATAAATGATAATCATTACTTGCAGCAGTTTTGTTATATGAAATTTCATTAGATTTTGTTTGAAAAATGTGTCTACTAATGAAGTGTGTGTCTGTGTGTTTACATACAGTGATCTGCTCCATGAGAACAGCATTGGTGGCCTCCGTTTCATGCAGAAGTGTGTTCATATGCTCCATGCTGCGTGTGGCTGTGCTCAGCTTTTGACTTAGCTCTTCTTTGGTGGGCTCCAATGTCCACACGAATGGCTCTAGAGACAAAAATGAAAGACACACAGAGGTTTTCTTCACATTTGAGAGAGTTATTTTTTTTGGGTTTTTTTTTGTTGTTTTTTTTTTTTATAGGTATTCTTCAAAGACAAAAGAAATTCAGATGTAAATTTTCCAGGGGTAATACAAACAAATATTTTACCTCTTTCCACCTTTTTAAAATTCATGGTGCTTTCACAAACTAAATAAATAAAAAAACATTTGTGCATTTAAACAAACCTTGTTTGGGGTCCGGGGATGTGAGAAGGTGCTCCAGAGAGGGTAAAGGTGTAGGTGCAGGGGAGGGGCTCTCGCTCTCCGTGGTTTCCATGCCCTCACACTCCTCTCTGGCCATAGACTGGAGATCGCTGAGGGCCATCAGGCCTAGCCCAGCCTGGCTCTGATCTGTATTTCTCCTCTGGAGGTCTAATGCCAGTGACTTACGGCTGGACTGAACCAAGCCTGAGCCTGAAAGAGCATGAGGTTGATGGAAGAACACATTTTGGTTTTGCGCATTTTAGCAGGGATGCATGAATGTTTAAAATGGAATCGGCCTCAGAAACTTCACATTCCAAAATAAAACTACATTCAGTTATTAGGTTATATATGATGTAGTTTACAGTGCTCTTATGTTTACTGTAGTTTTAAACTATGCAAGATTTTAAAATGGTAAAAACAATTGACACTTTAATTTTAAACAATGTTTAACTTAAGTTTATCTAAACAAACCTAGGTTTCAAACCAGAATAATCTCATTCCTTTTCATTAAATTTCTGTTTTCAACCCAATACACTCTGGTCTTTACCAGTTGGCATGCACAGTGACAAGTGTGAGGAGAAGTCAGGAGGGAGGGTTGAGTGTTTGAAAAAGTGGGTGGACGAAAGAAATTGAGATTAATGAAGCTAAGCTTCAGACACCAAACCATGTCCCTAGCTGCTCCACCTACAGTCTAGTCTACTGCTCCTTTTTCTCATGCAGTGGAGTGAAAAGACCAAGATGATGAAAGCAGTAGTGAAACACTAACAAAAGAAGATTATCCTGTAAGGTGCAATACTTCTGTCTTATCCTTTTTCTAACAGCTGGCAAAACTTTTGTTACGAAGAGGTTTACAATGCACACAGACACTTGTCACTGTTACATGACAGAATGTTTCTTGGACATTCTATAAAGAAGCACTGTGCACGAACTCAGCAGGTAGCAGAATCATGCTGCGAATTCATTATTCAGATTCATTATCAAATGATCTGATAATGAATTGTTTTCAAAAATTGTGAAAACAAGTTTCATAGTTTCCAAGAGCCTCTGCAATTTCACTTAATGCTATGACGTTCACAAGGTGAATTTACCATTTGATTCAAAGAAATATGAGGCTAGTAAAAGTGGTCTAGAAACCAGTAGTTTCCTGGGCCACGTCCCCTATAGAGCCAGTAAACTACATTGATGTTGAACCACTCTGCATTTAAACTGCCAATACATCCAAATATGGAGGTAATGGGGCTCGAATATGACTCTCAGTGAAGGCTAATATTGGCCCCACATGAACAGCATCAGGACTTATCCTGGCGTGCATGTGTGAGCCACTAATGAGGAGTCTCTCCAGATGCCACAGCGAGCCGTCTGCTGCACTGAGAGGAGGGAATAGAACCGAAGAGCCTCGCCAACACCTGGTCATAACTGACAGAGGAGAGACGTACACACACACACACACACACACACACAAGCACTCTGACTCCAGAGGACAGCTGTGCGGGAGGTGATGAATGCACTGCCCGAATTATTAGCACTCTAGCACCCGCCTTCCTCTGTTCCTACATTACCCTCTCACGGAAGAGGTAATAAATATTCAACATTAAAAATACTTTGTGCTTTGATGGATGTATTTGTATGATATTGTTCACTTACTGCCGTCTATTTCAGCAGAAGTTATTGTTTTGATCTTTCCGTTTAGTAATACACGCATCACCTCATCTTTTTAAAATGCTACTTGATGTACAGGATAACTCATAACTGAGTGATGGGAAAGGGATTGAATTCAATGAGCTCATGCTCTTCGCAGCTCCTTTTGGGACATGTGTACCGGCGTGTTCAAAATAATAGCAGCCCAACATGACTTACCACATTAATTATTGTTGTTGATAGTTTATATATTACTACATGGCAAATAATTTATCAGTACAGCTCACTCAGAAGATAGTGGGGCATGGTGGTGAAAGTATCATAATATAGGAGTGTTTTTCTTACTAGGATGACAGGCTTATTGTATAAAAGAGATCAGGGATCACTTTACCCATATCAAAATATTTGAAGAAGTTATGTTGTCTTATCCTGAAGATAAAATGCCCTTGAAAGTGGCAGAGTAGCAACAAAAATGTTACTGAGGCATAAGAAAGAAATGCATAAAAATTATGGAATATTGTCAAATCATCCCGGGCTGAAATACCTGTTCATAGGTGCCAGAAGTTGGGCCAATTCAATGCAACACTGATGTGAAGCAGTTCTCAGAAACCGCGCATGTACAACTAAATATTACTTTAGTTACTCACAGGCACTCTAAATCCTGATGATTTTTTTCAGTTGATGCAGTAATAAATAAAACTAATAGAATGATTTTGTCTTTACCCATGTTTTTAAACACACTGGTCATTGCACACTAATTGGCTGATTGTTGTAATTCAGCACAATGCTTACTATTCTGGCTCTGCAAGTTAAAGAGCTGCTCCTCGACACGGGTCATCTGGCCCTGCAGCGTCTCCACGGTGGCTCTGTGCTCGTCTTGCAGTTTCCTCAGCTGCTCCCTGTACGTCTGCCGCTGGGTCTCGATCTGGGAGGACAGGTCAGCCTGAGACTGAGTCAGGTCTGACCGCAGAGCCACATTCTCTGACTGCACCGACAGCAGCCTGGAGGTGGAGACAGAGCTCTTATTCAGGATAGAATATCACACAACAGGAAAGACAACAGAAGAGGGAATCGATCTGTTTGCTAAGTCCAATAGGGGGTTTCCAAAACATGAGTCAAAAACCTTAAGGCAAGTCAGCTCACCTCTCACGGAGCTCAGCCTCCTTGCTAACATTTTCCTGGAGGATCTTGTTGTGTCTTTC
The DNA here is from genome assembly GCA_036785175.1 of Eupleurogrammus muticus. NCBI lineage: Eukaryota > Metazoa > Chordata > Actinopteri > Scombriformes > Trichiuridae > Eupleurogrammus > Eupleurogrammus muticus. Next base: position 10,577,473 of record JAYKQN010000001.1, read on the forward strand.
CAGCAGAGTATCGTGTTCATTCTGGAGCTGCTGTAGCTCTGCTGTGCTGCTCTGCAGGCTCTGCTGACTCTCTACTAGCCTGGACCTCAGCTGATCTAGCTGAGATGACAACTGATCCCTGAGACACACAAACATGCACAACATGTAATATCACTCACTAATCCAATGGTTTAATACTGCATCATAGGATATAAGCTGTATTTTATCCATCATCTCCATACATTACTGAAAGGCTGAGTTTTGATATCAGATAATGCAAATAGCCTTTTCCTCTGGTATTTTGTTTTAAAACACTTTAAGATTTCAAGATCATCCATCCATCCATTTTCTATCCCGCTTATTCCTTTTTCAGGGTCGCAGGGGTCTGCTGGAGCCTATCCCAGCGCATTTTATGGCGAGAGGCAGGGATACACCCCAGATGGTCGCCAGCCAATCGTGGGGCACACACACCATTCACACACCATTCACACACACACTCACACCTATGGGCAATTTAGATTTGCCAATTAACCTGAGCATGTTTTGTATTGTGGGAGGAAGCCGGAGTACCCGGTGAAAACCCACGCAGACACGGGGAGAACATGCAAACTCCACACAGAAAGGTCCCAGACCCAGGCCCCAAGGCGGTCTTGAACCTGCGACCTTCTTGCTGTGAGGCAACAGTGCTACCCACTGCTCCACCGTGTCGCCCTATTTCAAGATCAGATGAATTTTATACATTGCCTGTACACTGCAGCCTTGTTCACTTATTTTAAAATTAATCTGGAATATATTATCGCAGTTTCGAGGGTATCAGAGGAGCAGGAAAAGCACCATGCACTATCCTTACCTCTCTAGTTTGCTGGAGTCTCCTTCATTCTGGGCAGTGGTTTTGCTCTTCTGCTGTTTAAGCACATTGTGGACTCGCACCTTATAACTCTCAAACTCCTCAGCTGTTGCCATAAGCTCTGCCTGGAAACCAAGATTTAGCAGACATATGCCGTAAATAATGCTTTTCTCTCATAAGGAGAAACTTGTGTTTCAAAAAAAAGTTTCAGTTTTTGGCATCAGATTTGTAGTTGTCAGCAGGCATGGACAATCACAGTAAAGGGTAATGCCTTATTTAATTGGTCAAAGTTTTAACTATACGACTGTAAAAAAATTAAAATTAGAATTTGTGTGTGTGTACCTGAGTAGTGTCTCTCTCCTGCTGCAGGCTGTTAATGCGCTGTTGCAGAGAGCTGCTGCTTCTTTGTTGCTGTTCCAATGCAGACCTCAGCTGCTCCTGCACACGGTGGCGTTCAGCTGCCAGTTCACACACCTCGATCTCAAAACACAAAAACACACGCATACCTAAGATGTGACTTTCAAAAGCAAATGTTGATTTCTGAAATCACCTGGTTTCAAAAGTAAGAGCGGAGAGAAATTTCACTTGGAATCATAGAGTGCCTTACTTTGGAGTTTTCTAGATGCTGCTGATTAGCCTCGAGTTCTCCTCTCAAAGAGGCCTGCAGCACCATGAGGGAGCTCTCCTGCATGCATGCAAACACACACACGCAAAATTTAAATGAATGCTCCCATATTTCACAAATTCTGCAATACACACAAAATATTAACTACTGCCAATATCTTCAAGGCCTCCCTGAAAATCATATCCTCACATGGTGCACAACATCATTCACATTCACCAGGCAGCAAAGCACTGTTGCTTTGTGTAAGAGCAAATCCTGCGAGACACACTTAGAAACACGCACACACCAGCAAGGACACAGACACAGACCTGTTTCTTGGCATCAGCCAAGTCCTTCTTGGTCTTCACCAGCAGCTGTTTCATCTTGGAGGTTTTCTCCTCCCCCTGGTCCAGCTGGGACTTCAAAGCCTCTGTACACAAGACACATGCACAGTCACACGTACGCGTACACACACATTTATAAAAAATAATGGTTTAGGTGGAAGACATTATGTACGGCTTTTATTTATTTGTATTTTCACTAATGATTGACAGTGCAGAGCAACACAGAACGGTTTTCACCAACTGAGGAAATAGTGCACAGGATATCTGACATCCTGATCAACCCGAAAAAATGTCTTCTAAAAAAATCAGGGTTGCGAAGAGTTAAGACGAAAGTCTGACTGTGAACCATACCGATTTCCTGTTGTAGCAATTCCTCCTTCTGGGTCAGTGTGTTGATCTGAGTCTTTAACTCCTCAGCACGCTCGTCTCTCTCTGAGAGTTTGGTGTTGAGTTCTTTCACCAGACGTTCGTAGTCGGCCATCTCCATGTCCAGCAGAGAGTTCTGCTGTGCCTCCTACAGGTAGAGCCAACATTTTAAATAATTTTCAGAGCGAAGCGTTATTATTTAATATGGGGCTGACGATGCATGGCTAAAGAAGATTGTAGTAGTTTACATGAGCACTTTCGAAAACAATTGTTCCAGAAAGGAAAACTTCCTGAAGTGTGAATTAATTACAGTTGCAGACACACAATAAAATTTTATCCCATATAGAAGAAAGCTGACAAAAGCAATATTGGTATGTCTATTTGACCATATCTGCATTTTTTCATACCCAAATATGATTTTTTTAATGATCTAAGGGCCTCAAATTCCAGTAACTGTCAGGCTTTGCTAACAATGTGAACATATAAGAAGTCAGTCCTCCTGTCAGCTTCCGAGTATACTGCTGCACTGTCGAGTTCTCTGCTAATGGAAAACTAACAGCGGGTCCTGTGCTGTGGGCTAGAATTGCTCCCTTTCTCTCTGAGGGGTACTGCTGTAGCTGCGGGGCCGGCCATTACAGTCCAGTCGCTTGAATGGACAAGCCCTCAGAGACACTAGTGTCTGAGAAGCTGTTTGTGTGAGTGAATGTGTGTACCTTGCGTAGCTGTTCCAGCTCCTGGGCGTTGTGCTGAGACTGCTGCTGCTGTGTGCGGAGCTGGGCTGTCAGCTCTTCTACTTCTTTCGTGGCAGATGAGAACTCCTGATACACACGCACACACATGTACACAAGGGGGATTTCATTGAAACAAAAGCATAGTGTATTCTATTTAAATATTACTTTATCAACCTTCAGACTGTCAGCTTACAGTCTACAGAGTTGCACGGGCCTGTTCAAAAACAGGGGGACATTAATTTATTAAACGCAACACCACAATAGAGGGTCCATCACTCTGGATTTCTACCTTCATCTTCTGTTCTTTCATAGCTCTTTCAGCCAGCAGCTCTCGGTCTACATTTGCTGACCGTTTCTGCAGCTCCTGGTTCTGGGCCTCCAGCTGCCTCACTGTGTTCCGTGTGGTGTCTAACCCAGCAAGCAGGTCCTCCTTCTCACTGCTCAGCAAGTCCGTCTGTAAAAGCATAAATACTCCTTATATAAACTTACAAGGTGCAACAAGGTACAGGCAGTGCCCAACTAAATACACTAGGATTCAAGAGGGTGTTCATAATTGTTTAACACCATTAATTGTTCGTAAGTAGTTTTATATTAAATGTCAATCTTTAATTTCTTTTTTGATAATGGCAACCTTTGTTTCCACAAAGATTGCCTGGCATTACTTACCACTACCACTACCTCCCTTACACTTTCCTACTACTACTAGTCTTTGCTTTTTCATGAACAATGATTAAGTAACATCAATGGACATCAGTCCGCAGGTATTTGTATTTCCAAATGTTTATCAGTTAGATATTTATACCTTGGGAAACTGCTGTACTTACCATAGGGCAACTGAACTAATAACATTTCTATTGCTTATTTTAAATTTTCATATTTTTAAGTAATGGTCACTGTAAGTCTTTCCTCTTATTAGTTAACCCTGTCATACATGAACTATAATTAGCTCAGTTAGGATTTTTTTTTACTAATTGTTTTTATACATCTTTAGGGATGTAAAACAAGGTATGAAAAAAATCTATCTATATTCTATAAAAATAACTCAATTGACATTGCACTAAAGTTGAAACATAGCTGATGATACATGATGTACAAATGAGTGGACAGATGATCAGACAGACTTCCCTCCAGATATAATATCAAAACTTGGGAAGTCTTTACACAATATGTCACCTTAGAGATTACTTATCTGTATTTACATATTGTATACATGTTTATTACCTGCATTTGTATCTTTTTAATAGAAGGTTAAAGCCAAAAATAGAGCTTTAAACAGCTGTACTATGCAGTTACCAATGATATTAGATGTATTAGGTCTATTCTGATCAAATGTAAACCCCCGGTGGACATAGAAAGGAGGATCTCATAGTGAGAAAAGACTGTATCACGTTACTATTTTAAACATTAAGGATTCCAGTTTGAACATTTACATAGAGGCAAGTAAACAAAACCTGCACGCACACACATTTGGAAGTTAGTCACGCATATCTGACAGCGGAAAGCTCTTTGGATTTTCTCTGCAAGGAACATTGAGCCAGCATCAAGGGACCACCTCTCGGCAGCTGTCAGCCAAACAGCAAAACTATGATTGGTAAACAGAGATGTCCAGATGTACTGAGAGATCCCTGACTAGCTTCCAGTCTACCTGCTCCCCCCGGAGACCCATGAGCTCACACACGAGTAAACCTGCGCCTCAGAAAAAGGTGTTGCGTTGCATGCAGCAGATGGAAGCAATACTCTGCTCCATTTACCTGTCTGTTGTTCTCTCATTGGAAAGAGACAGTTATGAGCTTGGGGAAAGAAGTATATATAAAAACAATTTATCCCTAGCCTGCCCAGTCACATCTTATGGGCTATTTGTGGGTGCAGGGCTGTCAAGCGTAGCTGGCTAAAATGACGCTGTGTAAATCAGATGGAAACTGAGTTATGCGAGGTGTGTTGCTGAACAAAGTGGCACTCCTTAGATTTACTGGGGAGTGTGAGTAGCCTCTGTGTTTGCTCATGGTGGTGTGCGTGCGCTTGTGTGCGAGCGATTGAGTGTGTATTTGTGTTACCTGTGTGACAGCACTGCTGAGTCGTTTGGTCAGCTCAGCAATCTGTCTCTCTGCCGCCTCAACCTTCTCTCTCTCCTTATCCAGTTGCTCTGTCTGCCTGTCGTAATCGATCTGCAGGTTCTACACACAGAAACACACACACACACACCCTCATTAGACACAACAGAGTGGCTTCTTCTCTAATGGAGGCACAGTCATGAAGCACAGTGCAGTCTGGGGGCTGTTTATGAAAACCACTGGGAGAGAGTCTCGTAAGATGAGCACGCTACTGCTTGCCAATTAGCAACATTAGGGAAATACACAATTAATCAAATGTTTAATAATCTACAGCTGTATATCAGACAAGCTCTTTCAGCGGTACTTATTATGCTGGATTCTAATGGTGTTCTATTATAGAATGGTGATTGATCCTTCCCTACTATATATTGTATTAAGTTACAGTGTTTTAAGTCAGGATTCAATTATATATCATTTTAAATTAATATAATCAATGGTAATAAATCCACTCAATTAAGTTATTTCCTTAAACACATTAAGAATATTAGGTTTTTACCCTACTTGGATAAGGTTCTAGGTGGTTTTACCTAAAAATGTGATTTATTTATATTTTCATTGTTTGTAATTGTATTTCTTGAATCTGTCTTTTTCCTTTCATGGTTTGCGAAAAAATATTGTATTGAATCTTTTGGTATGAAATAAGATCATTCAGAGCGTCACAAACTAAGGTCATCCAAAACTTTTCTCTTATTTGTTTAAACTGACAAAATAATACAATTTATATTGTATAGTAAAACAAATGGATTTAAAACTGACAGAAATCAGAATTTACGGTGTTACGCTGTGAGTTTGTTTAGACCTGTCCCTCAGTTAAGGATTATTGTGTTGCGAAACCACAGACTCAGACAGTCCTACCTTGTAGCCCTCAGCACAATGGATGATGTCTTTCATTGAGCTGTTCACTTTGTCTCTCGAAGCTTTTAGTGTCGCTATTTCCTCCCTGAGGCTTGCAACCTGGAAAAGAGTTTGAAAGAAAAAAAATGAAAAAAAAGGGAGAAAATGCATAAAATAGAAATATGATATATTACTACATTCATGACTATATTATATTCAAGTCTGTTTTGCTCCTTTTTTCAATTTTTTTAAATCCAAGTGAAAGGCCCTCGGTTCATAAAGAATTGAAGCAATAATCAGTTTAGAGAAGTCAGGCCTCACTTTACCTCTTTCTTACTAGTGTCCAGCTCCTTCTTTGCTTTGACTGCAACCGCTTTTATTTTATTCATCTTCTCATTCTTTTCTTTGATTTCATTTTCCAGGAGAGCTGGGGACAACAGGGCAATGAATTCATTATCTCTAATTAGTCACAGCAGGTGAATTAATTTGATTTTAGGAAAATAACATGTGGGTTGTAATATTAGTTCATGTCACTCATTAAATACCTATTTTCTTTGCGATTTCCACAACTCCATTTTCCTCAGAGGAAGCAGACTGGGTAGCAGAGTCCTGACAGACAGAGGGTAAGGCAAGAAAAAAAAGAAGCAGATATTGGGAAAAAATTGTTTTTTCTCGTCATTCTTGTTAGGCTGGATAAACCTGCCCTTCCTCCAAACAACAGACATAAAACAATTTCCAGTCCTGCAAGAAATCGATCTAGTGATTGCTTTGTCAGACTATATGATGTGGAGTTTGGTCTATGAGCTCCATGGGGGAAAAAAACAGCACTCAGATATTGCCGGATCCCAAAGGTTTGTTTCTGACAGTCATAAAACAAAATTGTATACAGAAAATATATTCAGTGACCTCATCTGTCAAGTATTCTAGTATTTAAAGAGGAACCAGAAAAAATCAGAAAACACACTCACCTGTAGAACAGCCATCTCACTCCTCAACTGAGATATTAGTGCATCTTTGTCTGACAGCTGCTCTTTAAGCTCTTGTCTCTCTTTTTCTGAATTCTTTGTTCCCTCTCTCCCCTCTTCTTTTTCTTCCTCCTCTTGAGACATCAGAGAAATCTGGGCCTGTAAATTCTGGTTCTCGACACTTATCTTCTCGTTAACGGACTTCATATCCTCCAGGTCTTTCTGCAGCCCTTCTGTATCCCGCACAACCTCCTCCAGGTTGTTCCTCAGCATGTTCCTCTCCTGTTCCAGGTCCTTGATATGAGCCTGGAGCTCATTTTGCACCTCCTCTAGTTGGATTCCCCCCTGAGCCTCTTCAAGGCTACTCCTCAACAGGTTCCGCTCTTTTTCCAGCTCATCCACACGTATCCTAAGCTCCTCTACCTCTTCGTTGGTGTTTTTTAGTTTTGCCAACTGGTTTTCCTCCAGAGTGCTTATGGTGTTGCGGGCCTCCTCCGCCTCCTCCGTCAGTGAATTCAACTTGACCTCGAGGTGATGCTTTTCGGAAATCTCCTGCTCCAGCTGAGCCTCCAGGGCTGCCAGCTTTGAAGCCAAAAGGTCCCTCTCTTCCTGGGCTTGGGGAAGCCCGGAGAGCGCATCTTCCAACTTTTGATGGAGACAAACCTTTTCTGCAGAGAGTTCTTCAATAGTGGACTCTAAAGTTGAAACTGCTGCCTGCTTTCTTCCCGTTTCCTCTTTGAGACATGCCTCTGTTTTTTCCATCTCCTCTTTCAAACATTGCACTTCGTTGTCCCACTCCACTTTCGACCTTTCCAACTCCTCCTTCACGGTCAGCAAATGTAGCCCCTGCTCTTCCAGCAGCTTCTCAGTTTCCTTTGCTTTCTCGTTTTTAAGGTTTGTTATTTCCTCTTCCCTGAGTTGAAGCAGGGATTGTGTTGTGTCTCTCTCCTTAGTGATCATGTTGACCATGTCTCTCAGGTCTTGAGTCACGTTTTCCTTCAACTGCAGCTGGGAGAGAACGTCCTCATTCTGCCTGGTTAGTTCCTCCAGGGATTCCCTGAGTTTACAAGCTAAAGCTGTGTGCTCTGCTACGCAGCTCTGGAATTTCTGTTCCTCACTAGAGGAAACCTCAAGTTTCTTCTTCAGGTCTTGCACATCCTCCGTCAGAGTGTTTTTTTCCTCTGTAACCTCTCTGACCCTCACTAACAGTCCATCCCTCTCCTGGCTAAGTTCTTCAATCTTGTCTTGGAGGTTCTGTACAGTATCAGCCCCCTGCAACTTCATAGATTTGTACTCAAGAACAGCAGCATCCTCACCATGTTGTTGTGCCTCACCTTCTTGTTGGAACTCTCCTTGGATCTCTTGTCGATTGGGATCAGTGTTTGCGTGATTTGGGGTTACCGTTGGGTCAGAGGCGACACTTTCTCGATTCATCTGTAACTCGTTGATTTTGAACTCCATCTCCTCTCTCTCCATCTGGAACTCCTCCTTGGCTCTTTCCAGCTCTGCTTCGAGCTCACCCTTCACATTGCTGAGCAGGGTGAGTTCATCCTGTAACATTGTGTTCTGGGCTTGAAGATCTTCCACGGCTGCTTTCAGCGTCCCGGTCTCAGTCTCTTCTCCTTCACCGTGGCTGGAGTCACCCTGGCTGCATGCAGACAGCTCCAGCATCCTGGCAATCCCTGAGCCACGGACCGGTTCCTCGTCTTCCTCTTGCACATCCTGCAGGTAGCTGTCTGGAAAAATAAGTAAATATGTGAGTTTAATCTAATCAGTGAGATGGAAGCATAAACATACACTGTCAGTGTCAATCAGCCTACATTACGGCTGCTTTAAGTTTGCAGCATTGGTGATTGACCTAACCCCTGATACTGCACTGCCTTGGGTCCTCTCCTGGCAATGCTAGAGTGAAATTTGATCGGATTATTGTTTCTCAAGATATTCAAAAGACAGCTGCTTATATATTTCCAGACAGAGAGCCTTCCTATATAAAGAGGTTATGTTGCTATAGTACCACCGTTGACTAAATGGCACTTACATTTTTGTATTTTAATTTACCCTGCCCACTGCTTTTGACCAAACTTTGAAGGCCACCTAAGCCACCTGGTGACGATTGCTCACAACTTGTAAGGAGGTGACAAAAACCCTATTTGGACAAAATTCAGATTGGTGGAAAATCGATATAGGTACAAATGGGCGTGGAATGGAATCGCAGTTCAAAAGATACAGGCTAAAAATGTAAAGTTTGTTGTTATATCATCACCATCTGGCCAAATTGCTCCAAGTACAACATTGCACGTACCCAAGCAATATGAGTGTGAAGTGGATCAGATGAACTCCTCACTTTACACTCAGATGAAGTGTTGCAGTACCTTTGAGAGCGAGCTGCTCCGTCAGCTCCTCATGCAGCAACAGGAGACGCTCCCTCTCGATCTCGCAGTCCTCCTCCAGAGCCCTCATTTCCTCCTCATGCTGCAGGCTCTTCTGAGCCAGCTCCTCCTTCAGGTTCTCCACCTCCTGCTGGGCTTCGGTCAACTCCTTCTGGTGGGTCTCCTGCAGCTCGGCCACCCCCTGAGATTTAGCTTCTTTGACCGCTTTGAGTTCGACTCGAAGAGCTTCAAGCTCAGCTTCCAAGCAAAGTCGGACCTCTTCGGTTCTCTCTTTGGCACCGGCATGTTCCCTCTCTCTTTCACTCTCCCTCTCCCTGCCAATCTCCTCCCGCTCTTTCAGTAATTTCTGAAAATAGCAAACTTCTTCTTCATGTTTATTGTTGGCTTCCTTGATGCTGTCCTCCAGGATCTTGATCTTCTTTTGGTGGTCTTCTTTTGCACGGTCGAGCTCTCCTTGCAGCACTGCCACATCATCCTGTGCAATGTAAGAGTTGTGTAAATGTTGTGACAACGGTTTAATTATAAATATTCATGCACATTCTGCAGAGAAATATAGAAATGTGTAAAGGATTGACCAGAAAATGGCAGCAAAGTTTTATTTCACCTTGACTTGCTGCTTAGTCCTCTCTAAATCTTTACGACACGATGAAAGGCTCTGCTGAGTTTCTGCCTTTTCCAGTAATAATGCATCCATCCTCTCAGTCAGCTCCTGTCAAACAAAGCACACAAAATATAAATAATTTATATGGATATCTAGCAATATAATGGAACATTTATAATGGATGTCAAAAATTATGTTGCCAATGAATGTACAAACCTGTATAAGCGTAGAGTCCTCTGTTGAGCTATTGTTGCTGTTTTTTGACTGCTGTTTAAGGGATTCAACTTCTTTCTCTAAATCTAAAAAAAGGAAATGTCAAACTGCACTGTAGGTCCATAAAGCCAGATAATATAAACATGAGGATTTAAACCTACACATCTTTACCTGCACATCTGCTCTTCATCTTTTGCAAAGCAGCCATTTGCTTTTTGGAAAACTTGATAAGGTCATCCTTGGACAGTGAGTCCAGCTGAGAATTTGGTACAAAGATACAAGAAGACCATGAATATATGCAGTACAATAAATATCTGAGACTGGATCATGCCTATAAAAATGTAGACTTGCAAGTCTTATTTTAGTTGCATTTTTAGACAATAAAGCTTCAGAAAACCGGGTAAACTTGCTTCGTACCTTTGACTTCGGTGCACCAGCGGGTGACGGAGCCACAGACTCTGCTGCTGTACCGCCAGAGTCCTGTTGCAACAAAAGTAAAATGTGCACAGATTCTAAACACAATTACTACTTATAAAAGCTGGCAGGATTTCAACTCTGTAAGGGTCCTCACTGCTGTTTCTTTTCGCAAGAAAAGACACCAGTCTCAAGTCATCGCATTTTACAATTTAAAAAATACAACATGAATGGTACTCTGTATATAAGATTTTGGCCCTTTTTAAACAAAGGACATTACAAATTGAACAGTTTCCTACACTGTAGATAATACTTAAATATATATTATTTTATGTAAAAGGATAAATGTGCATCTGCAATGTACTAAAGCCAAATAAATTGAAGATAAGTAGAAAGTACAATGTTATCATATGCAATGTAGTGGAGTGAAATATAAAGCAACACCATATGTAAATAAGATACAGCACTTTAGTAAATATACTTAGCTAATTTCCAACACCGGTTTCTGAAATATGTTAATTAAATATATGTTGTGCAAAGAATAGCATCACTATATGTATTGGTCTTCAGGGCAAAAGTTAGCAGCTAACGTTAACTGCAGAATCATGTGGGTTTTTCAGTTAACGTTAAGTAGTTTATGGTCGACATGATTCAACACAGCATCAGCTAACTTACGTTAATTACATTACATGTCTGACTTTTGAGAGACTGGCTAACGTGTAAAGCTAAGTTAATTCCTCGATACTGGGTATTTACCTCCATTTCAGTGGATCAACGTCAGCTGTTTCAGCACAGGCAGACAGCAGGTGCGCGGTCCGGACGCAGTCGACACGACTTCTGAGATATTTTCCGATTTCGTGGGGATTTAACGCGGAAACAATCCGTCTGTTTTGGTTTTGAGTTAAGAGGCTGAAAGCGACGACTTACTTCCGCAGTCGTCAAACCAGTGGTGTGATGTCAGTATAATTTACGTCAGGCGGTCAACAGGCAGGGCCAATGCCGCCTGGGTGATGCGTCGGTGTGGCCGCCATCTTGGGAAGGGCAATACTGCTCTCTGAACGCTACTAAAATAGTGAGAGGCTATGGTTACCCCATGCGACCCTGGATCCAAAGCATTTTACCGTTGATATTTGAAGTAATTTTAATCACTCGTTGTTATATTGTTGTAGAATTTATGATCATATATCTAACAAAAGTAAAAAAAAAAAAGATATATATTTAATAAGTTATTTCTCTCTCTCCCCCCCCTCTCTCTCTCACGCTTGCATTTTTCTGTCTCTCCCTATTTAGTTGTGTCTGACTCTCCTAATTATATGTTCATGTTCATTTGAGTAGAATGCAGTTGCCCCTCCAAAGATGGCGGCGTCGTTTACCACAGGCCAATCTGGATTTTATGGCAGATTTTATTGCAGATTGCACGACACACACACACACACACACACACACACACACACACACACACACACACACACACACACACATATATACAGTATATATATATACTGTATTCACGAAATTTCGTTTTGGTTTTTATTTAATTAAAAACAAAACAAAATCAATCTAAAACCTGTACATGAAGATATGCTATCAAGGCACCTCTTCATATACAGCAGGGGTCCCCAAACTTTTTCCTGTGAGGGCCAAATAACTTTTTTCTGGTGCAGGGTTCATTTTGTATCACAAAAATTGTGACCATTGCAGGAGTGCCTAAATGTAAAATTGTATTGTTTTCCAGAGCACCACAATCAAATAACCCTTTCTGGATTCTTCACAGGGAAAACAAGGCAGAAAATCAATAATCACACTATTAATGAAAAAAATAATAACCAAATAAGTAATTATTATATTTAACACACACAAAAGGCACCTAACTATAGGGCGGGTGTGTATATAAATATATATATATATATATATATATATATATATATATATATATATATATGGTGATACTAGAAAAGGTCAGGAGACACTTAAGTCATTAGGGTGAGGTAGATGGATGTCATATACATCATGTTCCATGTTTAAAAATGCTCAATCCAAGGAAAAATCAAACGGTACATATTCAGAAATTGTGCCTTAAAATTAGCTGTCAGGACCTCAATGAAGTTGTTAAGTCAAATCTATCATATCTCACCCATTCAGACAGAATTATTTGTTTTCTTTTTTAGAGCTCCAGAGAGACAAGAGAGGAGCTGTAGTTAGGTCATACCCAGCAGATACCTTCCAGAGGATGGGGGGCATTGGCTGAGAACCAAAAACAACCTTTTCTGTTACTTCACTCTGTATGTAAAACCAGAAGTGGGGAAAATCAGCTATCATGCTGTTGTTGTTTTGGAACGGGGGAAGTGGGTGTATCAGCCCTGACATTGACATCAGGCCTGTCACAAGCTTGGAGGATGTCCCGAGCTGCACTAGTGCATTCCCATCACATACGGCCCATTTTTATCTGTTTAATATGGAGAGCGACTGTTTTGACACGAGTGATAGAAGCACTGACGGAGGCGGCTAAGCGAGATGCCTCTCATCCTGACAAGGCTGGGCCGCTCTGGGCAGAGGGGCAGCGGCTCTGCCGACTCCCTGTCTCATGTGGAAAGGACCCATCTCTGCCTTCCACCCCGTCTGGGTCAAACACACCCATCCATCACAGCCCGCCCTTGTTTATCCCAGCGTATCTAGCATTATTTCGCTGCTATTTTTCTCCCCCCACTCGTGGCCGTCAGTCAGGGATGGCTTCGCTGTAATATAACTGACACTGGCTGGTATTCTGGGAGTAATAAATAGCCTAGCCTGGTCTATCAAGAGGAGCAGGAGACACTCTTTTATGCTTCTCTCCTCTCCTTTTGCCGCTTCTCTTCATTTCCATCTTTTTTTTCCTCCCACATGTTTCCACAATTCTAACTAAAAAGTAGAGCCACATAACCACACAAGACACATTTACACATACACACACCTTCAGCTGCTTTTGTCTTTCACCTCATTTATTTCATTTTGGTTAGGGAACTGCTGAGACTGTAATATCTGGCAGGCTCCCTCTACACCTGACATGGCAATATACAGTACTCTGTGCTCTTGACTGTGTCCGCATTAATGTTGCAAACCTTGCTGTAAATAAAATTGACAGCATGTGATCATCCTTCTGCTAGAGAATCAAATATTCATGAAAACATTAAATTGTTGTTTACCCTTGTGAAAGTTGATATTTTAAGAAAGATTACAATAACTCCTCATCAATTGAAGTTATAAAGATTTATGTCAATCTATAAAAATACATTAACTGGGTATGCAGAGTCACCCTCTGGTGCACTGCATTAGACTTGTCTTTTTTCATGGTGCTAAAGTGATATCTATAGCTGTGAACCTGGGTTCAAAACTGTAGTCATAGCATCTAACTGATATTTTTAGGTTAAAAAGTCTTGAATACACATTTTCTACTGGCCAGATCCGTGGGCTTTTTGTGCTTAAGTGTTATACAGGATGTGAAAAACAGAGAACAGGCAGCTCAACAGTAAAGTAATTGCCAGCTTCAGCAGTTTCCTGCTAGGGCAAAGTCCCCAAAATCATATAAGCTTAAAATACACAAACTTTATGAGTGTGCATCATTGCTGAAATTATTTATCTATCTCAACTTAATATAATGAGGTTTTCTCACTGAGACTGAGATCTTTTTCGTTTTCCAAGAGACACCTGAGAATGTTCATAATCAGATAATGACACATATAGATACAAAACAAAAAAATCATACAAATTAGACAATCGAAGTTTAGTTACAATAACATTTAAATAAGAGAGGAGGAATTGTAGTGTTTTATTCTGAAATCAGGGCTAAACAGCAAGGAAAAAAAGACATGTTTGCAAATTGTAACCAAGTTCATTGGGATGTACTTATAGTGTCTGAGAAATGTTGGGGAAAATGAAGTTGTCGTCCTGTCCACACGCTGTCCCCCTTTTTCCTGCTCGTTGTGCTCCTCGACTCCACTCCACTGCACTCAACCTCCCACCCAATCAGTGAAAGGTGACTTTGGGGGTGGGTGCTGGGATGGGGTGGTTATGTCATTGACCCCCTACCGATGATGATTGAAGTCTCTCAGTGAGACATTCAGGGGCCATGGAGTCGTTGATTATCGCCTGAATAAACAACAATTCGGCAGCAAAAGACGCTCATATTGAATCCGACTCGCCTGAGCTCACAACTGGGTAATTACTGCTGATTATACATTCATCCCAGTGTTCTGTTTGCATTTGTCTGAGTGAGTCTTTCCGATGAGACCGTTACTCACACATAGACTCAGCATTTATACATTTGTCTAACCCTGTCCTATTCTTATTCATGTTCACTGCCTCATGCATTCTTTTCCTCCCTGACATTTTATCCCTGCAGATTGGCAGTACCATTAATAGGTCTGACATTTTAACATATAGCTTTGACATTTTAATGTATTATTATGGGAACTGAACCTCTCAATTGTTTTTTTGTTTTTTTTCCAGTATTAAACCCTGATGAGATTGTTCGTCATGCACAAACTCAGCCTTTATACATGTATCTAACCTGGCCTATTGTTATTTTGTTCACTGCCTCCTGCAATCAAATCATAAATAACCACAGATTACACTCTCCAAAGATGATAGAATATATCATTATGTTCAGAGTGGATGTAAATAATGTTGGCTTTTAACAGTTAATAAAGTATGTAAGGAAGTATGTCTCCAGAAAAAGTCAGGGTTGGATGTTATTAATGAAACATGCCTTAAATAAGAAGTGAAATCTATTTTATGCTTTCAATTATAATTCATAGAATGAAGCACGTTGGTGAAATTTCTATTTCATAATTTTGTATTTTAAAGGCTGCTCTATTATTTGTAAGAAACATTGCAATTGGATAGTTTTTAATGGTGGATCCGATCATAGACTGTATATAAAGGTGGACAAGGCGTGTCTGCCAAGCTCCCTAGGGAAGCATTTGACAAGTCTAGAAGAGATGCTCAATTTGATTATTTCAACCCCCATTAAAGACCTACAAAGGGATAAACAAGAAGTCAGATGGGGATTTTCTCTCTCTTCCCATCCAGGAACTGGCTTTTAAGGTTTAATATGTCCTGAGCAGCCCTGAAAGGAATTTTTCAGGCTTTCCCTCTGACGCTGTGTCCAGTCCTCTTCATATATCCATTATCTTCACTTTTTACCTGTAATGCAAAAATGAAGACAGAATCGGAGCTGTCATCATAGCCTGTGTGATGTGATCTGTAGCCAGAGCCTGCAGAATAGAGTCTCTGCCATATAGCAGAGGATATATCCTGATGCTTGCTTGATGAATCCAAACTGCACAGTTAACCTTTGACCTCTGCAGTTATGGCTGAAGCTGCTGGGTCCACCAAAGAAAGTCAGTGACCACTTACACAAGATATCACTCAGTTGTTGCGTCTCTTTTGCATTTATCCGTCAAGATTGACTTGACAAGTTATGCTAGGTGTATTTAGTCTGCAGAAAAATCACACCTTTGTTTCAGTCGGCCACTGTGCAAAAGGAAGAACAGAGTTGAGGGATAAGGAAGAAATAACAGTAAGTGTAGCAGTTTTCTTATCCATGCCCATAGGCTGCCAGTGAGTTGTAGGCTAAATAAAGGCTGTGGCTCAGCAGGAGAACAACACTTCATCAAGAACCACAGGCACAACCTGCATCCGTCTGCACTAGTGCTCTGTCCTTGATTACAACAGTCTTCCTCTGTTACTCCTCCTCATCCTTTTGGATTTTGCCCGTTGCTTCTACATGCTTTCAGCATATTTTGCAAATCCTGTACAGATGTTGTTGACTCATGATTTCTCCAACAAGAGGTGAAACACGGTTGTGTTAACACATTTTTTAATCTACAAGCTTGGTGGATATTTCACAATATAAGAAGAATAACTTTTCAGACATATACAGTAACCCGTGGCCCAAAAACATCTGGACAACAGCCCGATAACTTTCTCTGCTCCTTGGAAGGATTTGAAGTTGTGCCAGAAATCCCCAAATGAGTCTGAACTTCTGATGTATTGGACTTGGATGTTTAGAGCTGGACAACAATATTACATCTACTGAAAAAAAGATGAAGAAGTTCAACAACAGGCAAGAAATAAATAATCATAAATAGATAGCTGATTATTACATTTAGAAGTCAACTTGTTTCACTCAATCATACATCCTTGTGTTGTGTTCACATTAGCTAATTTTTGTTTTGAAATGGGGGATTATTTAGTTTCCTTGCTCTAACCAATGACTCACTTTAACTTTGGCCAATAATTAAGTTTGAATGATTTGGCAATCATTCATCGACATGAATAGCTGTAGAGTGCCACCCATGCATTCTGTTCTACAAAACAATGGTTTAGAAGGGATGTTGTACTGTTCATTTACAGTCAGTACTAAAATCATACTTTTAAAGTACATGTAATCATTTGCAAGAAACCATGCAGAAGGAAGTGGTAGAGCCAGGGGATGAATTGGAATAGGGTCTGATACTTCATAAATATGTCATATGGGCCACTAAGGTGTGGCGTAATTTCAAACCCTTTATTTAAGACCATCGGTGGGGACAATATTCAGGCTCATTCAGTCATTTTTCACTTGAGCAGTCACGACGGACGCATGTACACACACGTACACACTCAGCCTAGTGCGGCAGCGCCTAAGTGACAGCCTGGTCTAATGCACAGTCCTTTTACAACACACAGGACACGCACACACATACATGTATGTATAGCAGGTCGGCGTTGATTTCATTAGCTGCGGTGGGGACATAACACAGTGGCTGGTGTCAGTGAGTGATGAGGTATCTGGATTTCACAGTGACGGCTGTTTGCTAAGTGTGACTGAAATACTCTCTCTCTCTCTCTCTGTGGTTTTCCCTCCTTCTTTCCGCTCTCTCCTGCTTCTTGTCATTCATCATCAGCCTGCTGGAGCGGTGGCCTATAACCAATGGCCTGTAACTGGGAGTGTGTGTGTTGTGTGTGTGTGTGTGTGTGTGTGTGAGCATGCACATGTAGTTGTGCGCAAAGAAAAGTCTTAATGTATTTCATCTACACAGCCTCCCTTTCAATCAGAGCTAATGGAACTGCTGGCTAATGCTCAGCTCAACCCTGCTCCTTAGACACACACACACACACACACACACACACACACACACACACACACACACACACACACACACACACACACACACACACACACACACACACACACACACACACACACACACACACACACACACACCACAGCATGCACTGTATGAGAAGTTCCCAGGCCTATTCAGCAGTCACAGTAAACCTACCTTTACTCCTAAAAATGCTACTCAGCAAAGTGATCCTATCATTTCTCATTTTATCTGTATCTGGGCGGGACTGGACTGGGGAAATCATTCAGGTTGGGAAATAAAAAATGAGGCCAGTGAGGCCACTTTTTAAGTGAGTTGGAAGTCCTCACCACTTTAATTTTAAACACCTGTATACTAGTGAATCACAAACTTAAACTGTTTTCAATGTTATACTTACAGTATATCTCAAATAAAATGGAACTGTACATCATTTGAAGGGACATGACACAAGGAGTAGCATTTACGAGAATATATTAAATAATTAAATAACGTAAAAACATTTCCTTACAGTATGTGTGCATTGTATACAGAATAAAAGCAAATTTGACACTCTGTGGATTTAACAGCTGATCCTCACTTGAGTTTATATTATGTAAATCTTTCTCATTCCTAAGTGTGTAGCTATGTGATTAGATGGCTTGTCATTTAGCTTGTGATATCTGAAAAGGCCTGGGTCAGCGTAAATGTGCAAACACATCATATAATATTATTCCCTCAAGACAACAGGATGAACTTAAGTGTAACATGTCAGGATATGATGATGGGAGCTGCTCTCTGCAACTACAGTCATGCTTTTATCAAGCAATAGCTGGGGAACCTCTCTTTATTTTTTTTTAGCAATTAAGCAGCATCAGTCAGTGTCTGAAAACCTTAACTGCAGTAAGCACTCCATTAGTAGAATTACAGCAGCCTCAGAGTGCTGCATAGAGAGGCAGCGAAATGAGGGAAGCTAATGAATTCCAACTGGTAATCCATCAACTTTATTATTCCTTTTACAAGAAACACTCAGCCAATTCTAAAAATGACCCATCTAAAAACAAAACTAAAGCCTGCAGTTTTCAATAAGGTGGGTATAATGAGTATATTCACATATTCAGGTTGATGAGGACAGAAACAATAATTATACCGCAACCTTTGAGGTTCTCCAGATGTGCTGACTGGTAGACTCTGTCTGGTGATTCTATAGCTGAATATGTCATATAACACGTTTATTGAGGGAGTTCCTGTTCAAACAACAGCACGTTATCTGTTTGAATCATGACTAAATATAAAGCCTGTGTCTTTATCATTTTTTTTAAAAAATGGAGATAATGATCAGATCAATTAACCGTAGTCTATTTAAACCATGACAATTCTGTTTCACTACCCAACTACCTTTCTTTCTCCAAAATAAAAAATACTGTAACCATAGAGATGGCTGATTAGTAAACACTCATACCCACTGTGACACTGATAAGCAATCATATTTTCTGTTATGGTAAGAGTACTTGTTTAAGGCATGCTTCTTAAAGGTCCCACATCATACAAAGAGATATTTATTTATTTAACTCTACGTTAGGTCTAGTTATCATAAAAAAACTGTCCCATATAGATAAATGCAGACAGCCTGGATTTAGAAACTTGGCTGAACGACAGCTCATTCAAAATTTTTTGATTATGTGATGTCATGCAGTTGCTCAGTGACTCAGCACTTTTTGCACCAGTTGTAGTCCCATCCACCTTTTCTCACTAGCTATTTTAAAAATTGTGGCCAGACATTAAAATAAAAAAAATATTTGCATTAAGCTTTTTACGGATTTGTCAGGTTATCAATACAAGGAAAATGCAGCTTTTGACTATGGAACGAGGTTTTTGCAAATAAATCATGACTGATCTGGATGTGATGTCATGGTACGTCACGTCCTGTGATGGTACGCTACGCTATGCTGCAGTTAAAAAAAAATATTGACATAGAAAGGTGGAATGTTTGTGTGAAGAGATAAAGTAAAGGAAACATTTCTACAGTTAATACAAGAAGCAAACGCTATGCTAATGATCAATAATCAGCAGATGGATGTCAGCTGAGCGTCAACTGTAACCTAAATTTTTACTCTCCTAAGTCAAAATCTCATGGTTCCCTCTCCCTCTCCCAATAATTGTAAAACAAAAATAATGCAAATAGTTATCAATTTGCATTTTTTTGTGCATTTCACAAAATTTTTACTTTTTGATGGAAATCCAGTGAGTCCTAGTTCAATTGAAGTAACACTGGTGGAGAGAGGACATGTCTACATTCTGATGTATAAATAAATTAGGTAGAAACAAAGCTGTGTAAGTAAGAAAATAATGTGATGTATTGATTGAAAACAAATTAATATAGTGTGTGATGTCATCTTATAGTCTCACCAGGTTAGTGTGATCAAAGGCTGGGTAAAATATAAATATCTCAGCTCACTCTAAGGCCTCGAATAATCATTCTTACTGAACCCCATTAGCCTGGGCATACCCGTCCTTCACTGCACACGAATTCACTTCACTGTGAATTTCCCCCTCAATGAGAGAGCCAATCACAGAAAGGGAGGAGGGTGCAGCAATACAATGACGAAACACAGAAGCGACTTTGTGGATAACTGTGGATCTAAAATAGCGACAGAAGGTAATTTAGCTTCAATGCAGTTTTGTTTGAAAGATTTTAATGCAAAACTATTTTATTGTCAGTGGGTATCGGGTACGTCATCAGGTATATATCAGGTACATATAAACTACTTACAGAAGCATTCATTCGTCATTTGTAGCGCCCAATAAAATGTTCCTGGGCTTTCATAAACTAAACCACCAAAACAAGCAAATGAATAGATGGTTCCCAGGCCGAATATCAGTCTACATTAAAATAAGGTCTGATGTTAGCCAGGCTAGAACTCCATAGTCTCTACATCTCCAATCGAACAGGGTACTGTACAAAGTGAACAAAAGTCTGTGGCGGCCTTCTGCAAACACAGTCTGTAGCCTCTTTCATTACTCACCTCAAAAGCTCCCTTCAACAGGTAATACCTTTCTGTTGTGGCACTGTATGAGCATCATATACCCATATCCAAGGGAATTCTTGTATGCCCGTGTTGGTGCATCTCCCTCGTACACGCTGATCAAGATGAAGTGCTGTGTGCAGCCCAAATTCAATCCAGCAAGACCCAGACATCAATAATGTATTAAAGGGGCAGTTAGCAGCCTAAAGATATCAGTATTGATCCCCTACTTAGATTCAGCTTGTTTGGAGTAGGTGACGAATAGCCTCTCCGCCTCTCTCAAGGAACCCATTTCATTTCACAGAAAGAGTTACTCTGCACTGTTACAGCATCTGTGCTGCTGATGTAATTTACTTCATCTACTGTATATAGAAGTGACATTAACAAAGATTGTAAATGGAACTTTAAAAAAAAAACTTTTCTTATCACTATTATTATTCATATTATTTTCCTCCATTCATGCCGTTAATTTGTGTTCATTCATTTCGATTTCCGTCGTTAGGCTGAGTCTGACTATTCTCCAGGCGTCTGACTTGACAGACCAACGTGACAACTCAGAGGCGTGGAATTGTTCATGTTCTGCCTTGTAAGGTGTCAAAATGCCAGGATTTGAAATTTACATCAGATTGATGGAAAGTAGTTTCTCCAGATCTGTGAGAATGGCTTCCTTCCTATTTTAAGAAGAGGTCAATCAATGCTGTTTTTATTTCCCTCCATTGTTTTCTTTTATACTTGCTCTTTGTCAAATGAATCAATGCAGGAGAACATTTTAATGGACTGAAAGGACACACAATGCCGGATTGCATGCTAATTGTGGCATTTATTACACATTCTGTCTGTGAATCATGTGTCTCTCTTAGAGAAAGCAGTTTGTTTTGTTTTTAACCTTCATTTATAGGGGAGAAGTTCACTTAGACGAAGCTTCTTCTTTTCAGAAACACACAGAAACATCTATTTTCACACTGTGCAAATAAACAATGATACAGTAAATTCCTGCATACTACTTTGTACAGTGGCTGCTCTGGCTTGTATAGGGAGGCATCTGTCTACTTCATGAAGGGTTAAAGATGATATTAAATATGAGCTAGAATAAATACAGAGCTTTTAGAAGAAACATGAGCAGTTTGTATTTTACAGAGATAGCAGGACTCAAAAGATCATGCTTTTTATTTTCCGATTAGTTAATTCTAGGTGTTAAAGGTACAGTGTGTACATTTGAGTTGCATCTAGTGGTGAAGTTGCAGATTGCAACCAAATGATCAACTATTGTTGTATATTCTAGAAATATGTTGCAACATGGCAGACTTCATGTGACTTAATTTAAATTGACAACGAACATCATATTTGAAACAGACTTGAATATTCAATTCTATTTCTGACAAGTCTGTTCAACTAGATGCTGCACTCTATCGTGACATAGAGGCTGCACTTTAGTTACTTAAGCAGGTTGCTGTCATGCTCACAGAAACATACAGAGAAAGATGAGATGTTTTCTGGTTTGCTGCGACAAAGTAAAAACTCCAAATAGCGATTTAATGACATGGTCAACCTCCAATTGACAGAAAATGGACCACATATTTCCAAGATGCATTCATTCACCATTTACCCATTTTAAAATCCCTGATAATACCTACTCTGTCTGAACCAAACTTCAGTCCCTTCAGTTCAGGGAGAGTTTACCCTCCACTTCATCCCTGCCTAAAACTAATAAAACGAACATGCATGTTAACACAATTGTAACTGAGCAGTTTTAGAAAAGGGGGGAAAAGAATGTGGCTCTTAAACTACCGGTGTATCCATTTAATCGATGTCACTGTAAAGGCCATTCCTCTGCATTTGGAAAGGGTGTTCCAACCCTGCAATAAATTGATAAGTGGGTTAGCGCATGTTAGATTTCATTATCTTTCTGCATTCAGAATGGGTGATCTGATTATCCTCTGCTGCTTCCTGTACAACATAGAGGAAGACATAAGGAACTGAGGCAGTACTGCAAACACAAAACTGTTCTGCTCTGTCTCTTATTGCAACTTAGCCCAGTTCAGTCGGTGTTTCTTTCAACCAATAACAATCATAAAAATAACAATAATCCTTAGATTTCTAAGATATACATAATTCTAAATTAAATTTGAATCATTTAATGACTCCCAAATAAATAAAGAACTTGTTTCCTGGTAGACCTTTGGAAAAATTACATAAAGAGAGAGATCACTTAAGGAATACATTAATATTTCGATGCATTATTGGGAAATGGAAACAAAGCAATGTCCAGCAATATATCTATTAAGATGCAAATTGAACCTTTCCTCAAACAAGCAAACTGTACATTATACTGCTTTTTACATGGCTAGTTACTAAAAGATACTAAATCATTTGACTTAAAGCTGATTGTTTGAAAGAATTGTCCACTTGATTCTAGCTGGAACTGTGTCCAAAGCAATAATTTTGTGTCCCAAGTTCATGTTAAATTGTACATAGATGGTTTTTAATTTATTCCACTTAGATATAAGATACCTTATTGCTGGATTTGAAAGTAACACAATTCCAAAAAATGGTCTTGCAAATAAGCTGATACTGATAAATTACCTGGACATCTTTCTGTCAGTTTTAATAAGACATGTTTATCCAGTGTCTATGGGTAGAACTGTGTCCTTTTTTATTGCAACTAGTTTTTTTTTTCCTGTTTTTGTCAGATTTAATTAAATAATTGAATGAACAAATAATACACTGAAACCCTGTGGCTGTGCCACCATATAACATGACATACATACAAACATCCCAGTGCTCTACATCTTTACAGCCTGAGGCTACACTCAACATGTTGACAGTAAAAAGAAGACAGTTTTTGTCTTAAAACACATGCTTTGAAGGAGACATTTTTCAAGTAACCCCATCTATCCATGACAACTATATATTCTGGCTTTGCTGTGTACTATAATTAGCTTCTGATGTGCCACTGGACTCACTTTTTCTTGTTAATAATCAATTATTAATTGATTGGTTAATAAGTAATGTGTCTGTTCCACTAATGATTACTTATGGGACCATGGGAATCGCCCAGTATGTATTTGTGCTTGTGTTGTTGTCATTAAGTTGCTGGGTTCACACAGATGCACACACAGACACACACAAACATGCACACACACATGCACACGCACACACACACACACACACACACAAAACAGAAGGGATGGCTAGTATCTCGAGTCACCCACAACCATCTCTCTTAATTCATGAGAGATGTGAAACCAACAACAATAATCAAATAGATAGCTAAGACAACACAGGCTAACACACACACACATGCACACACAGGCATGCATGCATGTGCGCACACACACACACACACACACACACACACACACACACACACACACACAGCTGCTCATCCATCTCAGCCTCATGGTCCATCTTGGGTTGCCTCTTCAGCAGCTGTGTGTGTGTGTGTGTGTGTGTGTGTGTGTGTGTGTGTGTGCGTGTGCGTGTGTGAGTGTGCTTGTTTGTGTGTGAGTTTGTAACAAAGGTGGATGGCAAGCTAAACCCTGCTCCTATCATATGTCATCCTTAAATGGCAATGTCGTAAAGAATTACAGGGAGAAGAGTGGAGGAAAAGGGGGGGCAGGGCTTTGTTAGCCAGATAAATGGATCCGCATTGTTAGCTAGTTAGCCTTGTTAGCCAGCTAGCCTGTTAGCCAGTTAGCCAGCAGCCACTATCACTTCCAATCAGGAACACATCCTGCTGGATCAGGGGTGCCCAATCCTGCCCCTCGAGATCTACTATCCTACATGTTTTGCAAATCTCCCTTCTCCAACACACATGATTCCAATTATTCACAAGCCCTTGGGAAGCTTCAGTGACTTGATTGTGAATTGATTAGAATCAGGTGTGTTGGAGTAGGGAGATTCCTCAAACATGTAGGATAGTAGATCTCGAGAAGCAGGATTGGGCAGCCCTGTGCTGGATGCACCACTATAGCTCAACTGATACCACAACTGATAATCCTACCACCGTTTCTACTCTAATTTATTCTAACAGTATGCTGCACTTCCATGTGGGTGCAGGTTTTGGTTCCAACCAGGCAGTAGCAAACCTGATTCTACTAATGAAGGTCCTCAGCAAGAGTTCTAATGGTTGATTAGTAGAATCATGTGTGTTACTGCATGGATGGAACAAAAACATGCACCCACATGGCCCTCCAGGTGCTGAGTTTGACACATGTGCTGTAATGCCTCAAAACAACATTTTAAAAACCTTATAACCTTACAAAGTCTGCAAGTTGAGGACTTTGGAATGGACATTAAACATTTTTTCCCGTTCCCTACCTATATTCAGTTTTTGGCATCTTTGAAATTATTTCTTAAATTGTTTATTATTCAAATTTTATTATAGCTTAGTCTCCACAAGGAAATGTTGACAGTCTCTAGTTCTGCAAAGCACAGATATGTTAAAAATGTTTAAAATCAGGATAAGCCATTTTACCAGTATTTCATCCAGACATATTTTATTGGATGTTTGTCCTGTCATGATGCTGTATTTTAACCATGATGCTGAAGATCGCCAAACGTCAACGAGTTAATGAAGTCAATCCATGAGATGGAAAATGTTCATAGAAGTACTTTCAAATGACTAATTTTGGATTGTACAACAAATATTCTAGTTTGTTGTTTATTATGGCAGATGTTTATAAGATAAGATAAGATAAGATAAAACTTTATTGATCCCACAACGGGGAAATTTGTGTGTTACTGCAGCGTTACAGATAAAGAGAAGAAAATAAAGTTTAAGAAGATAAAAAAAATTATATAAAAAAATGAAAATAAAAAAACACACAACACAACACGGACCTACTGACCCTACACGGATCAACAAATTCTGCGAATTTGTTGATCCGCATACACAGTATGCATTATCGACATAGAATCGAGAGAAAATGCTAATAAATAGTAAGAAAAAAAGTATGCATAAGCAAGGCATATATACATACATACATGCACGTACATACCTACATACATACACATACACACATATTTGCATATATATATATATACATACATATCCACGCACATACCCACATGTACACATACATAGCTAATGCACACTTAAGGTGCAGGGTGTGTGTGAAGAGAAAAAAAAGTGACCAGTGAAAAAGTGAGTGAGTCACTACAGTGAGGTTTATGTTTATGTTATGTTATAGAGTCTTATTGCTGTCGGGATGAATGATCTGCGAAAGCGCTCCTTCTTGCAGCGAGGGTGAGGGTCTCTGGCTGAAGGAGCTGCTCAGCGCACCCACTACCCCATGCAGAGGGTGATGGGGGTTGTCCATGATGGATGTCGGCTTTGCCAACATCCTCCTCTCTCCCACCACCACCACGACAGGACATCCCAGTACAGAGCTAGACTTCCGTAGTTTGTCGATTTTCCTTTTGCCCCCGTCTGAGCATCCGCCCCCCCAGCAGACTACTGCGTAGAACAGGGCAGATGCTACGACGGAGTCGTAGAAGGTCTTTAACATAGTCCTGCACACACCAAAGGACCTTAGTCTCCTCAGCAGGTGAAGTTGACTCTGGCCCTTCTTGTACAGGACATTAATGTTAGTGGTCCAGTCCAGTTTGTTATGTTTATGCTAAGGTATGCTAATTATCTCCAGGCCGTAGCTTCATTTTTACCATTTATCACCATCAAAAAGAATGTTTTTTAGGTTCGCAACTATGATCAAAGTATGACAATATATTACTGGATGTTTTCAAACTTACTTTTCTTGCTAAAATGGCACAACCAGATGTATTTATAAGCCTCAGGGTCATAATTTCATTTGGGATGCCTATTTTTGGCCTTTTTATCAATCCCAACAGGAACATTACATCTGTGCCAAGTCAATCTGCTATGAAATAATCATTTCAGCAAAAAATTAATATTAAAAAAAGCTTTCCTCCTTATTTATGTATGAAAAGTAGCATTATATCATTGCCAGCTTTGGTCTTTTATCTCACTCTTGGATGTTTGTCTTGTGTATTCTTCAGCCATGTTAACTCGCTTGTTACCTGCTGCTGGAGGAAACCGGACGTGCAACACTGAAGCAGAAAGAGGATCGACACACGCTCACATGCACTTACACACACACACATGCATAGCCTTGTCTGTGGCACTATACTGTATGTTTCTGATCTCGTGTCAAGGCTGTGCCTCCCTCCTTCGTGGGTCCAGGCATTAACTAAATCACAGAAGGAGCCACTGCCTCCCCATCTCCAAACCATGGCGTAATATAATTTGTGCATCGAAGGTCGTGTGGGTTCAGGTGATTACGTTAGCATTTCTGTGACGAGTCTCAGCTCCTGTCGGCTCTTCAACGGGGAAGGAAGTAAGCTAGAGACCGCTGGGGATGGAGGCATAAATTGGCTTGGATGCTTTTGCTGGCAATAGAGCAAAAATAGGGGAATCACTAATTGATTGTCATGGATTCTGCATTAAAACTAACATAATAAATACATAGGTAGTCACTACTATGGGACCAAGCACCATATTGACTGGCTGTCAGAACAGGACAGTTCAGGTCATTCCTTCGATCAATATACTGATTTATTGTGAAATGTAAAACCAAAATTAGCAAATGCTTGGTTTTGGGGGCAACACCTTGCTTCACATATCATAGAGTTAACACTCTCCTCTCCCTCGGGCCTATTAAGGCTTAATTGGAGCCAAGCTACTTACCAGTGATGGGATCAATGGGAGAACCGACAGTGGACACACACTATTTTCATTACTTACCGCAGTTCAATACATGGCAGCCACTGCAGCAATCAGGGAGTGCAGCAGTAATCTGTCGGAAGACAGAGGCACTTTTACGAAATGGCAGCGCAGCTGAATCATATTCCATAATATTGATGGGTGATGGTAATTTTCCTTAAGTGAACCTAATATGGTTGAATAGCAAAAAATGGCATATTACTTGCACTGCAATGCATTCAGATCGAGGATAGTGAGTGCAGATGCATGAAGATGGCAGGGTACTCCTGTTTCTGCATAATGTGGTGCAGGAAACCCAGGCAGTAATTAATGGACAAAAAACAAAATAGGATTTAATAAGTGATTAACGTGTTTCTTTAATCTGGGTAATGGTGGGATATGACAAAGCAAATTTGCTCAAGTACTTTAGCCTGTTTAAGTACAATAATCTGCTGTGATCTACTTGTACTTTATTTGACTTTTTTCTTTTTTAGGTAACTTATACCTCAATTTCACTACATTTCAGAGGGAAATATTATACTATATTTTACTCCATTAATATTTGACAGCTTTAGTAACAGGCTTTTCTGATCTTATTTAATATGTAAAATACTGGATTACTTTAAAAAATAACCACTTTTTACCTTCATTTGAGTACCCAACAATAGAAGTTAACATTATTACCTCGACAACATTAAAATGCTGCTTATGTATAAACATGTCAATTACTGTTTATTCGAATCCAATGATATATATACACTACTAGCAAATAGAACACTCAATTGGGGCCATTTGTTTGATACTTTATGTTAATTTTTCTGTCATTGCTCTTGTAATTTTAATTTAATATGATTTTGAATGAAAGAGCTTTACTGTAATAAAGTACTTTTACATTGTGGTAATCCAAGATCTGAATACTTCTTCCACCACAGAATTCATGTATTATTATGTTTATGTATTATGAAACCAGGTTCTAATCTTGTGCTCAACCACTGTATTTGGTAAACTCAACTTGATAATGATTGTGGAAATTTTTTCCCCTAACCCTAAAACTCAGACTGAAGTGGCATGGAAAGTGTACCATAATAAATACTATACGGCTGTCAGTATGACCGCAGTTAATTAAATGTAGACATATGATATTATCCATGGCTCATTATCAAACCTGATGCTGTACCTGTCCAAAGGTATTGTCCAGAATACATCCAGACCACAGGCTTAATTGCATTACACTGTTAATGGAAAATCTCCACATTTGACACATTGCATGATAAATAAGAGAATATGAAGAACAGCATGTCATTTTATGAAATTACCTTCCAAATACTGGGCAAATGGACCACGAGGGATAGCAATTAACAGCGTGCGTGTGTTTTTTGTGAATAACATAAAACCCACTTGAGACTGAAAACAGAATCCTAATGACACAAATCCAAGCTCCTATGAAACACAAAGGAATCAAGAACAACAGGAACCTTTCTTTCCCAGTTCATCAAAATAGCAGGATATGCTATCAGGAGAATTTTTTACTTTTCTGCAAGTTGAATGTTGAATATGGATACTTTTTGGTACGTGCATGCTTTCACAAATAGGCTTTTACAAATATGGTTTTGCAATGTGACAATGTTGAGGTGAAGATGTGGTTAGGTTCAGGCTCAAAAGCGTAATGTACGACATAATGGGACAAATGGTCATCTGGTTGAATCATAGCAAAATTGGCTGACATGACTGTAGAAAATGTCCGGTTAATAGTTGTGTCAAACAGGCATGTCCTCATCCCACCTACCCACCCAACCCTCCTTCCATGTCTGAAACGCTGACATTCAATGTATGTGTGGTTTTCAAAAATGTAAGCTGTCAACATATTCCTCCGGAGACTGGTCTGTTCACAGGCCAGCAACAATGACAATCTTATTTAAAGCGTTGTGAGAACAAGGCAGACTTTACGGAAAGGAAAAGAATCCAGATCATTAACTCCCCAGCTCTCACGACGCAATATTAGTCCAATTAATTATCTGTATGCTGAAGTTGACTTTTGAATATGCTTATAAATAAAACTCAAGGTTAAAAACTAGAAATGATCAGTGGTGTCTTTTGGCAGAGTCTATGGTCTAATTAGTTAATGCCTCACCCTACCACCATCACCACCACCACCACCCATCCTCCTCCTCCAGATGAAGAATTCTGTCCATGTACAGTACCAGTCAAAAATTTGGACACACTTTCTTATCATAATGAATGGGAAGGTGTGAGCACAGTGTCCTTCGGACAAAGCCAGGCCAGCTGTTTCACCTTGTTTCCAGATTTTCAGCCAAGCTAAGCTAACCCACTGCCAGTCTCTTCTCATTTAAGTAAGAGTAAGTGTTTGCTGAAATGTCAAACCATCCCTTTAAGTAATCAATATCAGTACATAAAATCAGCACAATGCAACAATCAACATTGTGTATTTTTTGCAAAGTTCCAGCCAATTTCTATTCATAGAGTTTTGTGTCTGTTTCCCTTTTTGTGCGTGAAGCAGGAAACAGAAATGATAAGTAGTAGAAGTATGAACTGACCCAATTCGATAAATGCATTTAAAGTTTGCATATTAAACAAGCGGTTTTACCAAACGTTACGTTTGTTTTTCCGGTTGCTCGCTGTAATGGAGTAGTAATATTCTCCCCATAACTCCAGTTGCAATAAACTCTCCCATCATTTATATTCCTGTCCACGGTGCTGCCAGCATAAATAAAATGTGCCCCGGGGACCGGGAGGCAATGTGTGTGTATTTATGTACGGTGTGTAGTCCCATGAGGGTGACTTCAAGTTTCAAAACTTCCGTTGTCCGATTGTCTACAGTGGAGATGTACTTTAATATATTGATGTTTATATATTTGATTTCTTCTGTGTGTGATTGATTGTGAGTGGCACAGGCTTATATAGGCCTTAAGGGGCCCAGTATACACAATCAGAACTTCTTGTTGGGTGGTTGAATAGCTTCAGAATCTCCCTCCCCACCTCACCACTTCTTTTACAATCCAAAAGTAACCATTCGCCAGTCATGTGCACTTAATTCCGGGATTAGCTGTCTGTAGAGGTGAGGTCTTTATCTCTTTGTTTTCATTTTTCACGCTAATATGTCTGTCATGTCTCAGTATTTGCTCCGTAAACCATGCATTTGAACAACATCACATTTCCTACTGTTACATGGGGTTTCCAGTGAGTGGTGGCCTGGGATCACTATCATTAAAAAAAGAGAACCACAGTTCTCTACTGTGCATGCCGAACCTCTCACAACAGTAGCCGCACCTCCTGCCTCTCATGTGATTTAACTAACCAATCAGAAGCTAACGAAGCTCAGACTAAAGTAAATGTTAGAAAATCACAGAAACAGATTACCATCACTGTTCCCTAGATGCCTACGTATAGATGCAAATGTGCATGTAAAAAAACTGGTAAACACATTGTGTAAACATTTTACACATTTTAGAGAATTAGCCTCACATATTTGAATCAACCTAATGAACTGATTAATTCATGAATCATACACACCCTTTCTATAAGGAATAAAGCATGAACTGTCCTTTATCATAAGAGTACACAAACATAATCAAGGAGCAAAAACCTACAATCAGTTAATAACATCAAGGTGCTACACTGCAAATAGTACTTTTTGTTTTTGTTTTTTCCGCTATGAGATCAGCTCTTAAATGGCAAAGGACAGCGGAAGGACAGAAGGTGGTGGGTGGAGACTCTCAGTCCAGCCTATTCCTCATATGAGCTAAGGTCTGCCCTTCCCATTCATTTCTACCCCTGTCCACCCCCCCAACACTGAGGAGTGGAGCACTTCTGCTCAGTCTAAAGTGAATAATGATGATGACTGCTTTCCAGGCTAGCCTATATCCACTGCCCTTATTGAAAAAGCAGTAAATGGGCCAAGATTTATTGCTATAAATTACATCATCCACTCTCTGCTCTTTAGCTAGCGTTTGTTCTTCTTTTAATTTAATGTCTTCTTCTGTCTTTTTTCCCTTCTATTTTCCTGTCTCAGACATTTTTTACTTCACTGTGCTTCACGGGCAAAGTTATGAGATGAATTGCACAGCCAACACATTTAAACAGTTCCTGTTTCCAAACAATCATCTACTCATCTGTGTATTATTAACACAAAAGTCTCCTCATCTTAAAGAAGACCACTGATAAACTAATTATGATTCCAAAACGTAATCTAAAACTAATTATATTTCCATGTTAATAACTGCTAGTATAGTTCAGAAGTGCATAAACTAATAATGAATTGGTTGGTTGAGACATGTTGTAGTCCTTCATATTGACCCATTTAAAAACAACAAAAAAAAAGTTTTCATGTTGCCATGTGTCCCATTTTTCTTCCAATTTTTGCTTAAAACTACTGTCTATATTGTCTACTATAATGTCATTGAAAAAGCTGTATGTTCCTTTTTTATTTTTGAATATAAAGTATAAACTTTAGTTGCCAGTGGGCATAAAGGGGTTAACCTGCAAAATACGAGGTGACACCATCTCCTGACACACACCAGCTGCTCCTTCAGCTTCATACCAGTAACTGAGCATCAGTCCTCCCTTGGTCAAATTGCAAGCTCCGTCCGAAATTTGCAACCATCCATCTCTATATTCTGCCTGTCGGTGTTCCCATATGCAGCGGCTTACCAGTCTAAACTTTAGTAAACCTTCATTTTGGAGGAGAAAATGTGTCCGAACCTCTTACAGGTGCTCCATATGGATGTCAGTGTAATTTAACAGCCAAGAGGAAATTTATTTAAACTCTCCGAAGGCGTAGAAAACAGATAATTATGGCCAACGCATTAAATCATAGCTGTTAGCTGTTTATTAAAAGCTCAAAGCTTTTCAAATGTAGGACAACATACAATCAATGAATAAAAGATTCAAACCTCGACTGTATATAATGACTCTGTTCATCAGCATTTTACTGCCCTCCTCACTAATTGTCATCTAAGAGAGAATAAGTCATGAGCAGCGCTGCGAGGCTGAACGTATGTGTGTGTGTGTGTGTGTGTGTGTGTGTGTGTGTGTGTGTGTGTCTGCGTGTTTGTGTGTGCAGTACATGCTACCGATGCCGTCTCCTGTTGTGTTAAACGCAGACATGATTCAGCGAGGACACAAATTGAGCCTCGAAGCATGAGGCTTGGCTTTGGGGTTGAGAGAGTGGAAACATTTCGAAAACATTTCGCACTGTAATAGCGGGGAGTCCAACCAGAGGATTTCTGGTGATAAACACATGACGAACAAACTGTAGCTTCTTCAAACATTGTGTGTTTTCTTAAGGATTATGCTGAGGCTTTACTCGAGAAATATAAGATACTTGTACTATATATCCATCTAAATAACTAATCCAGCAGTTTATTGTAGGCATATCGTCAGTGGGGTTTTAATATTATAGCAGAGACTGAGTATGAATTGTAGTAGATCCACTTATATTTATTGATTCTAATCTGGCTTTCATAGTCTTTAACTAATAGACAGCACATTGTAGGGAAAAACACACCATACAGTAGCATTCTTTATCATATTCAGGCTGTAATAAGTGGCTATTTATGATTATGATCATGCACTTTTTCCTAATTCCTAGTTTCCTAATACATATTGTTCATGCAGCAAATCCCCACACGAGGCCCTATCACTCTGCACAAAGATGACATGATGAAAGGGTAGACATTACTTCAGTGTTTCTGTGCGATTATAACACGCTGCTTTATACATGGATCAACTATTATCCCGAGTCTGTCACCTGCAGGAAAATCACCTGACGCTGGCTGGGTTTGTCGACAGTTACACTAATAACTATTAAATCTGCTCACAGGCCTCAATCTCTCTCCACAGACAGAGTAATAGCTTGCTGTTAGCTAATGGCCCAGAGGTGTGGAAGCCGCATACATTTAATATCTACAATTTTTTTTTTGGGACCTTAGTTGTTCACTTTTAGATACTGAAACACGCTTGTCTCAATATATTTCAGATGTAGACATAAAGGTCCCATATTTTACTTTACCTGAGTGTTATTTAAAGTTTAAATACCCCAACAAAATCTAGTTTCTTCTTTCAAGGTCTTTTCTGTAGTTCTAAACAACAGATCATTTTGTGTCTGTCTCATCAATATTTTTGAGCCTCTCCTCAGACACAGCCCTATAGAATGGCTTTATATTTTTCTTGAGATACTCTGTATAGTATAAATATCTTAGTTTTTTTTTTTATTTGTGTTATTTATCATAATTATTAATCAATTTGTCATATTCTTTTTGTCTTACCTGTAACCTACACTTATTTTAAGGCATTAGATTCTTGGGGTGGGGGATATGCTGGGTGGTGACTCTTATGCATTTGCATGTATAAAAGATAGTTATAGCATTGAAAAATGTTAATCCCAAAAAGGTCATAATGGCAATTAAAACAATTCTCAATTGGTTTCATTTGGTGAATAAAGATTAAGGTTTAGGACCTGGAGTTTACCTGAAGTTACCTGCTCCTGTTTTTTTTAGGAAGTACCAGGGTTTGAAGATGTTCTTCTAAACTAGGCTGTTGACAATTTTAAAACGAAATTACATTTCAAACTTAAATCTTTTAATTATGTATTAGTAGATCCAGTTTCAGCTAAATAAAGCTTCTAACAAAAATCATTACACTTTCAGATTTCTCTCACTTCATCTGGTACTACTTTTAACTTTACTTCAGTAAAACAATTTTTCCCCAACCACCAGATTTCGTTATTATCACCCTTTTGTTATTTTGTTTGTTTGCTTTTTTTTTTTTACTTGGGAATTGGAGTGTAATATTAGAAAGAAAAAGACAAAAGTGTGCACATGAGTGTGTGTGTGTGTGTGTGTGTAGACTAACAGAGGGGTTTAATCTAGAGGTTACCACCTGTTTGGCTGCATCAATCAAAATGTTCACCTCAGAATTTTATAACTGACAAATCTGTCAGGCCTGTCAATCTCCGTCTCTGTCTTCCTCTCTGGCCCCTACTGTCTCACTCTCTCACACACACACACACACACACACACACACACACACACACACACACACACAGAAGCTTTCATAAATAAATCGTTCCATATCTGATTAACAACCCAGTCTCCAGAGAGAAACGTTGACAGTGCATGTTTGTGCAGATTGGTAGAATGTCTAATGGTGTTATGAGGCTGTGATCAGGGTGTGGTCAGTTTCAGGTTTACTTAGGTACAAAGGCACATGGTTTGGCTTTGTTCAAAATAGTCAATGTGTGACATGATGTTACATTATTTCAGGTTAACAGTTGTGTGGGTTTGGAGAAATAAGAACTAACACGTTTCCCTCTGGAGACTGGGCTGCTTACTATTTATGTGCTGTCTTAATAAAGTGTAAAGCCTTACAGTGAGAATTATGATGTATCACCCTTCACCTAACACACAATGAAAGGTGTATGTCTGTAAGCACCCTTTTAACTTATTTTTCCCACTTTACAATTATTTTATAATAGATGTTTACATTAATATAGATTACATATAATTGGCGCCATCAAGTAAAATAAAATACTAATCCGCTGTAAGGCAATGCAAACACTTTCTACAATAAAAAAGAATATAAAGATTTCTGAGTGAAAACACATGGCAACATATTAGAAATGCTGCTTACAGCAGTGCTATGTCATGTTTAATTATCTGTTTAAGAGTGTAGGAACTAAATTGACCTGCAAAGTTATGCTGAGCTGGAATGAAGCTTTATTTGGTGAGATGATAGTTTTCTTTGTCTTGTGGAATATTAATGCAATAGAATTACACCTAACCTCTGCTTATTTCCCTAAAACACAAGTTAGGTCAAATGGACCCTGAAACGACTCACCAGCAATGAATAAAGGAGCTAAAAGGAATTAATGCTATTTGAGTATTCATGCTGCTGAATGTCTAGTCTGGTTAAATCAAGTACAACTTTCTGAAGAAATTGGTTAGTTTGTCAAATCCCACATACCAAACAATTATAATCAATACATAATTAAATATCATGATAGTGTTTCCTTGCATGTTTTTTTCTAGTAGATAATTCAAAAAGTATTCATTAACTCATCAATTACCACGTTGTTCCTCATTTTTTCCTTAGTTGTCCAGACCATCAGACAAAGTTGTAATGCATAACAGATGTAATACTGTGTTCATATGTACATATGAAAGAAAAAAACGAAATGTGAGTCTGCTAAATAAAATAATTTATTCAACTCACCTCACATATTTCACAACTATACTCTTATAGACACTGCATGGATAAATAAATATCTTTAGTTTCACTGTCAACAAACATCATTTTCAATGCTGCATTTAAAAGTAGACTCATTTGTTCCCATTAGTTTTTTCTTCTGTTATATACATTTATCACACACAAAACAGCATCATTGCAATTTACAACATAGAGCCACAAATGTGTCGGTCTAACACCTGATTTGATTCTTTTCTGCATGTGTTCAGGATTGTGAATGAGCTAAATCTAAAACACATTTATTATGAAGCTTATTTGATGATGAGAAAAAAAAAAAATTACATTCACATTTTAGTCCAATGAGATGGCCTGACACTGAGATGGCATCGGGGATCGCCCGCCCTCCCCTACACCTTCACTGTCCGGCTGTGGCACTGAATACATCCTACTGATTATGATTTTGATAAACGATGACACATTTGTGGGCGTTTCTGACCCAGTCATCTTCCACCAGTGACCTTTTAATTAAGGCGACTCTATAGATTTGAAAAAGACATCAATGAACCACGACAATCCTGACAAGAATAACACAGAGAACTCAACTGGACAATAGCAACACTCTTAACCCAGAGGAAATGTTAAGGACTGACATTGGGGAAGTTATGTGTAACGCATTGCTTTGGTGCGAACAACATTTCAACTTTCATCACTGTATGCAATACACTGTAGAACTAACTTCTTTACTGCATAAACTCTAAACCTTTTTGCAGCATCAATCAAATGTTCTGAGGACCAATCGATTGGGGAATGGATCAATATTAACCAGTGCTACTAACACCGTCCTGGGAGCAACAATCATTTCCTGTCTCTGCTAACCTGCTGTGGCTAGCCGATCAATAAAAGACTATCAAGACACACACACATCTGTTTCCACAGCCTTTACCTCAGTGGTTTTCGCGACACCTTCTCTGAGATCATTTTAAAGGACCATATATCGACCCATAAATGTACTAAATCAGGTACTCCATTGTGTAATGATGCGGTTGTAAATGCATATGAATTTAGAAATAGTCCCACTACAGTGCAATGGAATCATAGCACAACTTTGACAAAACAAACAATGGAAATTGCAGATTGATTTCCATAGAATATGGAAATAAGTGGAAGCCAACAGCTGCCTGGAGGGTATTACAGAAGTAGATTTTATATAAAAAACAAAACAAAACTATGGAACATATTATTATACTATGTACTTGTACGAGATTGACTGCACACATCTATGACAGCACTGTGTTCTGTGTCCCATCTAATACCAATAGTCAGTGATGAATTTGTATGTTATATAATATGACCATTATATTTCTTTGAAACTGCACTTATCAGTAATTTTAAACATTAAACAGTGACTTAAATGACGTGTTGCCTGTAGCACTATAGTGCAATTGTTATGCTTCAACCAGTGCATCAAATCCTAGAATCCTTTCACCTTATCCTTAAAGCACATCTACATAAAAAGAGCTAAGAGTAGTGTAGCTCCAATAAGGAATAGAGTGGTGTGTGGGTGGACGATGTGTGTAAGAGTGCGGGAAAAGTGACATGCTGAGGAACAGGGTTAGCAGTAATTTGTCAATCTGGCAGTAAATGTACAGTAAAAGCAACATTGCCAGGTAAAAATGATGCAGCTTCTCAAGACCAAGAAAGAAAGTCTGTAAAAGTGAAGGAGGGGAAGCTTCAAAATTAGTGACAATGGGTTAAAGTCCACCTGAAATCAAATTTTTAATTCTTTTAGATCACATCCTTGGTTAACTAAATTTGCAACAAAAATAATAAACATTGCATCATAATTCAATCAAATATTTCTTATCTTACCCAGGGCAGTTTCAACCAATAGTATCATCACATCTTTCACATATCTCGGATACGCCCACTTTTTAATAGTTATTAAATTCCTCCCATATATGTACAGCCTATACAGGGAATACATCATAAACCATGTTAGATAATCTTGAAATGCTGTTTTGGTGACATTGAGGTGGACCAGATATTCTCATGCTAGCACCAATCTTTCTTAAACTGAGAACGGAGAAATATCCGACTGTTGAAAATCTCCCAAGTTTTTCTCAACAGACAGAATTACCACCCAGCTCTGCAGTTCCCCTCAGATCGGCAGAGGATTTAATGGCTTGCAATATAAATGTTTGGTTAAGTCTCGCTGCTTCCATGAACCCGTTTTCATCAAAAATCCTAGCAACAAATAACAAAGACATTAAAAAAGACACTAAAAGTTTAAAACAAGGGAGTGAAGCATTTAGTGGAGAATTTAGCAGCTAAAGAGTCCCTCATGCCCCTTTAATTGGTGTATAGTGGGTAAATATTGGACTTACATTCATCAGGTCATCAGAAACATGTCTCAAAATTAATTATGGATTTGATACAGATCATTTCAACTTTATATGGTTGTTTTTATGTTTGCAGTTTGATGTGTTACTCCTAAATGACCAAAAACAGGTTTATAGGTAAGCCTAAAGCTTATCACCTTAAACATACTGTAGTTTCAACTTTTGGATCTTGTAGGAAGAATTAAATATTTTTTTTCTGTTAACTTACACTGAATATAATTCAGATTTTTGAAGAATTATCCAATATGAACCCCTTTATCTGGAGTTCTTTTCACATATAGTGTGTATTATATATATATATATATATAGTGTGAAAGGAGGATTAAGAGCCTAGTGAACACATCAAATCAGCCCCAACAAAAAAACGGCTTAATGACTATGACTTGAAACTTAGGACAAGTTATCACTGTACAACATAGGTCCTAAAAATATTATTGCTCTATTTATAATCTTATTCTATGCAAATGAAAACTTAAAAGTCAGGAGCATTAATTTGACACCTTTTGTCAGTAGGTGAACGTACTGTCTAGTATATAACACACACACACACACACACACACACACACACACACACTACTATGTAGACAGACACAATTCCTTAGTTAGATGTTGCAATATACTCATCACCCAGAGCAAACTCTTGTAGATTCCTCCTACAATATACATCTCATGGATTCCATGTCATTTCAATC
Organism: Eupleurogrammus muticus; assembly: GCA_036785175.1. Classification (NCBI taxonomy): domain Eukaryota; kingdom Metazoa; phylum Chordata; class Actinopteri; order Scombriformes; family Trichiuridae; genus Eupleurogrammus; species Eupleurogrammus muticus. Next base: position 10,616,015 of record JAYKQN010000001.1, read on the forward strand.
ATTGTAGCAGCACTTTGGAAAAAAACGGGTTATAGTGGGATTTTTCCTTTACAAAGTAATTCACAGAGTCATGATGAACAAAAAAAACAAGACTTGATATGGTATGCGTCACACAGCTGATTGAAAGTCATCTTCCTGGTCCTAGGTGAGGAATCTCAAAAAAGAAGGAGGCATCATGTCATTGGCATAAACCAGACTTGTGGAATCTCTTGGAAGCCAGATTTCTGTTGAATTGGCTTTCATTGCGGCAGTAGCAAGGTTCCTGAAGAATGTTGATGCCTCTTTGACTATTCCTTCTTCTTCAAATTCCTTTGTTCTAGTTTTCTTTGTGCGTTTGTTCCCTAGTTTTCATTGTGAAAATCCTCAGGACTAGACCCTCCATCATCGCTGACGACCTCTGTGTTGATGAAGGTCCCTGCAAGTGATGTGCCTAAGGCCTGTCTGACGGGTGCCATCTCTGAAAGAATGATGTTATCATGGTTGCTCACCAGCGTGGCCTTGTCCATTATTTCCTTGCTGTGCTTGGACACCACAGCGTCGAGGAAGTCGTACTTGTGTGACAGTGTACCGCTTTCAAATAGGTACTTTGTCAGGTAAGAAAAGACCACATTTGCCAAGAAGGACGCCAACATAGACATAGACTTAAACGGGAACCTCTGCTGGACAAAGTACTCTACATCGCCAGTGAGGTGGTGGATCTTCTCCTGGTTTACCCAGCCAGGGTAGTAGATAAAGGGAGGGAGCTTAAGATATGGCTCCCCTCCACCAATTCGTAGCAGAAGACCAAAGATATAGCCAGCCACAGAGCCATAGGTGTTAGTGCCCTTGACAAATAGTACACTGAGAAGTTGGGGAAAAATAATGACATACACTAGGTCGGAGCTCAGGTACCACAAGCCATACACTGATTCTGTTAACAAAGCCATAGCAGTGGCGAGAGCTCCAAATACAAAGATGGTAAGGCGCATCACCCAAACAATCTCACGATCCGAGGCCTAGAGGAAATGAGAAAGGCACAGTTAAGTGAAAAAGATGATTTGTCCTCAATGGAATAGCAAGAATGTTTTGTACCATAATACTTAGCATGCATAAAAACTAACTATACATCTCATAGCCATAATTCACATAAAAGTCCTGGGTATTTGGTGGCATGATATCCAAACCAAGATGAGGAGATGCTACTATCTCGATCCAAGTTTCTTAAATAATGTAGTTAGTCTCATATTTTTTTGAAGCCTGTCAGATCAAGATACATACAGGTGACCATGAGTTGGCTCTGAAATAAGACTAACACAGATAAGACACCAGGATTATTTTAGTTTAGCTGTTAGTCTGGTATAGAGCAGCATCTCCATTTTAAATGTATGTGCCCCTGCCTTAATGTAACAGAATCACAGCTACATTCAGCAGGATAACTGGAAAAAACAGCGTTAATCCATGATCCAGGTTTTATGCAATGGCCCTCAGGTCTTGTACTCGATCATTGTGTATATCTACACAATAAGTGTGGATTCAATTTGTACTCTTGTTTTTTTTTGTTGTTTTTCCATACAAAACCATACATGTTGGAACACCACTGGGATGGAACTAAATTAGAATGTTGATTGGCTGACTGAGGCTCCCAACCACTGGCTCAAAATGTTCGTGTTACTGTCTGTGCTCTCACCGACTGTCGAAAGGCAAGTTGATAGATGTTCCTAGCAAACATGGAACTGGCTGAGAGAATGGACGAGTCCGCTGACGACATGACAGCTGCCGACACTGCCCCCAGACCAAAGAAGGAGATGTAGGGCGGGCAGAGGTGCTGAAGCACTATGGGAAGGATCATGTCCGATTGGTCCCTATCCTTCGGAGGGCGGGCCCCATAAGTTGTCTGGTTCCAGTCTGGAACAGGAAATGGGAAACTCAAATCACATCCATTAACAGCATGTTTTAAAAGAAAGAAGAATTGTTTTTAATTACATTAAATACATTCATTGCATGATTCAACAGTAGTTGTAGTGCTAATGCCTTCAACTCAATTTTACAACACATACATTTTCCATATTTGAAATGGGCAATGGGTGGTCCTCACTTCGACTTGGAAATCAGTTTCCATTTTAGTGACAGTACAATCCTACTTTTAGCCAAATATAGCTACTTGATCAAAACATGGAAGGAAAGGATGATTGTTTCATGTAAGGAAGGCTGTGAGGATGCTGTAAATAGAAAAAACTGCAAAAATGATTAATTAAATTAATAAAACAGGTGATCAATGATTGCAGAGACAAAGGTTGAGACCTCGGCCCAGTAGCTGAGGCCAGGTGTCCCCCCCATAGACTGTGTGGACTCTGCTAACCAGAATGGGAGCAAGACACCTTGTTGGCAGCTAAACCAGCCTCATGTTGGTTTCTTATATTTTAATTAACTGTACATGTTTGTCACCTCTGTAAACGGTCAGACTCTTGTACAGAATGAAAGACTGGATTGACAGAGATTGACACACTTGTTTTGCTGAAAATGGCCATTGATACAGATTGTTTTAATACTTTCACCTCATTGCAGGGATTGCATGACATGAGTTAAACAATGAATTAGCTCTGCCCCATTTCCTGCATATGCTTCATTGTTCAGGTGATTATAATCCTGTATTGTCTGAATTATGTCTTGTTTGAGGCAGTATCGTAACATAAACAACGTTAAACAGGCTGTCAGTAATAATCATTACAAGGCATGGCACACGTCCCGATGTTGAGATTAACAGAATTGTGCTCCTGGCCAACCTTAAGTGGACTGATAACTAGAAAACATGTTTTCCACTGATCCCTTGGCTTTTCAGACAAAAGGTACGACTTTTACTTTCTAAGACTTTGAGACCTTATTAAACACCCCCTTTGAATACATCTGCTGTAGTTGCTGAGAAACAAAAGGGCGTCACATGTCTGAGGGCCTAAATACAACATAAGCCACAGCAATGATTAGTAAGATGAATTGTTGAAAATATGCCATCCAATGTATTACCATAGTTCATGGTTAATCCACTGCCAATTCACCAACAAAGCATAAAATATGAGTCAACGTTGAGGAATACATTATGTAAATGTATTGCATTTTAATAGTAAATCTGACTAATTATCATTTAATTAATAATGATTAATGTCTGTGGGAAGCCATTGATTCTAGTTAGAGATGTTGAGCTGATTAAATACAGAGGTAAACACCTTCAGGATACAGAGGGAAACCATTGACAGTGTATGATCCTGCAAACCATCGATACATCTAATGTCAACTTTTAATGGGCACACAGTTATGACGATGAAGTTTCACTTCTTTTAGCAAGAGAAGGTGGGATGGCTCTATATTTTGTTTCATGGACTAAAGGTGGAAAAGTAGCGGGAGGTGTCTGGTTGTTACTACTGGTAAGTAGACATTGTGTACTGTCCTGTTGGTGATGTTACTGGCTTTCAACCATATGTTCATTCTTACATGTCAAGATTTAATCATCATTAACACATATCGAAAAAAGGTTGATATGATATGTCTGAAAGGTTGAGATCTGTAGAAATGTGTACTGTTCATCTGGAGACTGTGTTGATATTACTGAAACTAGGATTTCTAACTTCATATTCAATCAATGTGCAGTTGGTGTTCATGTCTACCAGCCAAATTATGAATAATGTCTCCACTCTCCTCCAATCTCCACTCCATCACTATCACCATCTTCTCATCCAGTGGGACACCATTTGTTCTCCTATCGCTTTTCCCCCCTATTTAAACCCTCTGACATCCGTCTCTTTATTCCTTTCGTCTATTCATCCTCCAGGAGGTATACAAGTCTGTGTTTCTCTCTCGCTCCCCTGGATATTCACAAGCAGTGGTTGATTAGCGCTGGTTGTACATGAAACAGCTTCAGACAGATCTGATTAATTAGTTCCCTCTCAGATGTAATATTCACTAAAAATCTGCATGGTCCGATGGTCCTTTCCTTCGCTCATCATGACAGGATTTTTGTCTGACGTGGTTTACCCTCCAGACACACTATGCATCTATAGTTACACTGAAATAGAAAAAAGATCTGCTGTGTACTATCCAGTCATTTCTTGTTCCTTTTGATCCCACTTTCCTCTGTGAATAAAATATTTTTTTCCTGGATGTATATTTATTGTCTTTTGATGTTTCATTAACTGCTTAATAAATATGTATATTTATATTGCATTCACATAATTCATGGCAATAATATATGCAACAATATTTAATTAAATAATTAAATCTGAAGTGGCAGGCCTGAGTTTCTTCACATTTTGAAAATGTGCACTTAGGGATGATTTGCTGACTTTAACAATATGCATTAGCTTTAAGTCTAGTGGTGGCCCCTTGAATATGAGTGTGCGTGCATTTACCAGTGGAGGCCCCTATAGCTCCTATAAGGACAGAGGGAACGGCCATGACCATGCAGCCGAAGGCAGCGAGGAAGGATAGGACCTGGGCGTAGGTAGCTGAAGAGGCAGAAAGAACCCGTTGAAAATAGACCTGCCAGGGAATCCCCCCCAACATCTAGAAAAAATAAACACCACAGTAAATATAGACACCAAACCAATGCATAAAAATCACGTAGACCTAATTTAAGAAAGGGAAAGTTGTGTCTAATAAAAAATGCCCTTTGCTGCTTCCGCACAATAAATGCTTCACATGAACTCCCTACCTGCAACATTTGACAGATGTGATTTGAAATAAAAAAAATCATTTACTTTAATGTACTATCTTATGATGAAACCTCACCAGCAAACAGAAGTTGTCAGCCCAGAGCCACTGGTCTTCAGGCTCGATCTTCCCCAGCCAGGGTGACTGGTAGATTTCCTCCTTGGCTGAAACGCTGATGTCCGACACGGCAGGATTGGATAGAGCAAAAGGCACGCTGATCCACTGAGGGTGAGGAAACAATCAGAAGGCAAATATTATTATTAGTATATACATAATTAGAGTATTTTGTTAAATGCATTTGTAAAAAACTGGCGAAGTAGTGCACACATGCTTTCAAAGTAAAAATTATATTTTTTTCCTGATAGCAATAAAGAAACTATATAACAAAGCAGCAAACAAAAGGTTATGGAGTGTGGTTAAGTGGCCAGGTGGGGCACTTCAGCCCAAATAATGATGGAAACGGAAATAAGAGAGAGAGAGAGACTTGAGTGACTAGACCTGCTCTCTTTTATACTAAGACCCTCAGCCTAAGTGCAATGAGTTAGTCTAATGACCCAACCCACTCTGCAATCACTCCACTGAAGGCTGCAGGCCAGCCAAGACAGGCAGAGGGGGGCAGGGATGGTTCATATGTTCCAATGCTAATTGTTGACTCATTAGATCCATATTTTGGTATGTTACATCAGTCTAGCAAAAGAGCAGACTGATGTATTTTATTGCAAATCACATACTGTGTGTTCCCTCCATTGTGGCCCACCTTCTTATGGTGCATAATGTGTGATTTATTAACATTTTACACACCATCCATTTTAATCAGATTCCATACTATGGTATTGTTATTAATTTTAATTGATAGAAAAAAAAGGTACTTTAATAATTTTAAAGTTTGTGGTAATAAATTGTCAGGAAAATGGTCAAATCAGATCTTGCTTTACACGTTATTGTTTGTTTAGAAGAGAAATGATATATCCAGGTGAGATGAAGTGCCTCCACACATAAAGGCTGAATGTCACATAATGAAGTCCTTTATGATTAAAGTCACATAGAACTGAGTTGAGTTCATCTACAAGACATTTTACTATAAAAGGAAAAGAATATAATATATGTCCTGTGAAACATGTAAAAATGGAGTATAATGTTACTATAGAAGTCATCTTTCTATGACAAATCCACGGAGAAGACAAGGAGCTTCTTCATGGATGTTTTTCTCCAGACCAGCTGCAGAATGTCTATTTACGTCACTTGTTTTGTTTGAATAAATTATTTTTATACAATTCAAGTCAAGTGGTGGAACTTTTTTTTTTTTTCTGTCCACCAGGACCAGCTACGGGAACCTGACTTTACCTCAACAGTTCCATCTCCTCAAATTTAGAGTCACAAACAACACATGAAATAACCTTAGCAATAAAGACCCCAGAAAAATGACAAGTGGTGTTATGTACAATGAGCTAATGAAGCTCTGTTAATGGGACCGTGTGCTTTCACGTGTTCATAGACGTCCTCCTTACATTTAATGTACACTAACTACTCTCAGAAGACTGAAACCACAATAGTTATTAGTCTGTTAAACACAACCAAAACCCTTTGCACAATACACCCAATGTGCCTCATTGATATATCTATAATACTTTATGGACAACTGATCTGTGGTATGCAGGAGATAAGGATAAGGAATAAGAGTATATCCGGCTATGGTATTACACACCTTACTTGTAAGTGTAAGTTGGCTTTGCTTTGCATGTGTGATTTGTTGGCAATAAAAAAATATATAAAAAATTTCAGCTATATCCTTTAATCATATTGTATTCCCAGGCCGGTTAGATCCTACAGTGAAACTCACCAAGCCCAAAAAGATACAGAAGAGTTGAACCACATCTGTGTATGCGACAGAGTAGAGCCCTCCCACAAGCGTGTAGAAGATAGCGATCAGGGCCGAGATGACCACCGACATGTTGATGTTGATGTCCACGATCACACTCAGGGTGGCACCTGTTGGGCCAACACGGTCAGTTCGCTAGACACAATCGTGCCAAAGTGATAAACAGTTTTTTTTTTTTTTTAACGTGACGTCGTCCACTCTAAGGAAATCACACCTACCGAGGGCAGACAAAATGGCTGCAGACCAGAAAATTTCTCCCATGAGAGCGGGGATGAAGAGCAGCCCCCCCATCCTTTTTCCGTACAGCTGCTGGAAGGGATCCAGCATGGTGACGTAGCCACGTGAACGCATGGGTTTGGCAAAGAAAAGGCCGCCTGGATGATATCAGGCATCAAGACAGAGAAACAGTGTCAGGGATCAATTTGGAATGTGAACTCTTACAATCTGAATCAATCAAATTGTAAACCTGTGGTGCATAAGTAATAAGTCAGTAAGAACCCACATAACCTCTTGTGTGTTTAATTTATATACGATTCCTGCAGGGATTTGCAGTATTGATACATTTGTATTGTACATACTTTTAAGTGCAATTCCATTGTCCAATGTTTTTTTGCATTTCATTACTACACTACTACCACCACATCCTACATTGGCTATAATACTGCTAAACAGTTTTCATAACAAGCTGTGCAACATGTACAAAAACATACACATACATAACCACACATTAAAAAAACAGGAATATAAGAGTAAAAGGTGGACATGTGGTATACAAGGGTTAAAATATTACTGAAGTAAAAAAAGAAGAAAAAAGAGAGAAAGGTAAGGTTAGAGGTGCTGTATCTACCTGTAATTTACAATTGAGTAGTGAAGTGGCAGAGGCATGAAAGAGAATTTATATCTGTTGGAGTTTTGACTGATGGTTGCCTAAGGTTATATTCTAAGTGCTGGGGCTGTGAATTGTCACATAAGAAATGCTGCTGTCTATAAGAACTGTTTGTTATACGCTACAGTTCAAGAAAAGTTTTTTTTCTGCTGAGTGCCAGTAATTTTGCTACTGACCTCCAACATCATTGTTGCTGACTTTTTAATCAGAGATTGAGATGAGATACGTGCCATAAGATGAAAGAAAAAGTGAAAACTGACACCATAAAGGATGAAAAAATGTAAACAGCACCTGACAAACTGAATGAAAAAACACTACTGTCATGTCATGTTAATGTCAATTATAAGGCTTATATACTTATATGTTGCAACAATCTCCACATATTTTCCTTTGCAGGAGATGGTCTGTGATGTTTGAAATTCAATGCAAATATCCTTGTTTTTATGTCACATTAAATTCTAAAAAGGCTTCATTACACTAATTTATAAAAGAAACACTAACAGGTCCATGAGATGTTTGAGGATTGTTCAGCAGAGCTCATTATAAGTGTATCATCTGCAAACTTCTCATTATGCTGGTGATCAAACTCAGAATGACAGTCATTGGTGTACATGCAGGTGTTTATAGCACTACCCTATATATGTCTTTGCAGAAATAGTTGTTTCATAGAGACATTCACACCATTGTGTCTTACCTACTACCAGGCTCAGAGCATATCCAAAAGGTGCCTGTGCCCAAGCCAAGCCGAAGTCTGGCAGGTACACGTACTCTGCTGTCCCATTGATGTAGCCCCCACCCACCCAGGTAGCTGGAAACAAAGAAATGAAAGAAGAAATGTCTATAAAACAGGATGCATAAAAATAGTTTGGCAAAAGCATTCTTAAGAAAAAAAAAATCCTATTTATTTAGAATCTCAGCCAGCCATAGCTTGACTGTAGTAGACTCAATTATAATTGAGGTTGTTAATGTTAAATGATCAAAAATAGTCTAGTCAATAATATTGATAGTCTATAGCTTCTTGATTTTGCCATCAAATCACACCAGGATTGCTGTATTTAAATTTGCAAATTTCACATTTTTCTAACCCTGAGTCTCCTAGGAAGTTGTGTTCCTTACCATACCCTTGAATGAACCGAAATGACAAACCGAATTTCAGTGTCTTAGACAAAGGTGATATAAAATGTTTATTTTATGTCTTTATTCAATGTAACAAAATACAGGTATCTAAAAAAATGAAAATAAAAAGCCTTTTCCAAAATGGTGTTCATATATATATATATATATATATATATATATATATATATATATATATATATATATTTTAACTATCGTTCTATTATTTTAACTATAGTTCTATACTTCTATAGTATCCTTCATACATTGTTTGGTGACTTAATATAATTAAGTGAAACAGAACTGCTTTGAGGAAGTTGTTTGGGGTATTTAGGTGAAGGTGTAGACTACAAAAGTGCATCAACAAACAAAAATCAGTCATCAATCAATACTTCATCAGGTGCCATAAAATGTATAGTGTAATGTACTGATCGCTGCGTGACGTTTGCAGTGACGCGCGTGCGTAAAAGCCTGATGGATAGAACAGACGCCCTGTCCCTGTCTTTATATGGCATCTCTAACTCAACCGAAGAGTAACAGCTAACCAGCAAAGACTAATTCTGATTCTAAAGTGAGACTTCTCGTGCTTGACCAGCTGTCAGCTCACCGGTCATCGTGAATCCGCCCACGAACAGCCCGATGTCCCTTCCCCCGACCATGATGCTCTCACTCCGGTCTCCGCCCTCACTGACCCCGGAGTTCTTGTTCTTCCACGCGGCCCAAATCCCCACGGCGAGGATCAGGACGTAAAAGAGCACGATGGCCGCGAGCCCCTCGGGGTGGATGGCCATCTTCCTGTGGTCCGCGTCCTCCCGCCGAGATCAAGCGCTACTGCAGAAACAAGGACATCACATCTGTTTTATTATCTTTGATCTTAAATGTAACCAATTTGCAGAAGCCTTACTGATTCCACATTACTTGTTTCAGTTGTATTATTGCACTGCGACTGTAAAAATGAACTTATCTTCAACTCAAACACCGATCCAAATCCTGAAAAAGGTTCAAAATCGGATCTGCAAATGTAAAAAGGCAACACGCCTATCTAATAAGAGTTAATCTTCACGATAATTGCAAATATCCAATTGTGACAATCATATTCTCGTCACTAATCCAAAGCAAAACGGACACAGTGATTTGCCAAACTCCAATGGAGCGATCACGAAAGGAATAATATCTTCTGTTTCTACTTTAAATTAAAGAAAAACAACTACATATTATGGTTTTGTTTCACAGTTCCAATTAAAAAATAATAATTGGAACTGATAAATGAAATTATCAGGCGATGGTTGCACGAAGGTCCTGCCACAGACACTTTAAGATAAAGACAACCGATTTAAAACAAATATAAAACTGCCTGTTGACCATATCCTTTACGCAATAAATAAATGAAACGATCAGACGCAGCTGGACTTTTTTCAAGTTCTGAAATATTTTTTTTTTGTAATTTTTAATACTCAATACTGCAATTATAAACAACATGTGGATTCATTTACTAAAAGCTGACCATACCTTATGGCTACAGTAAATTTACTGTATCCAACTGACGCACGCAGCAGTCGAAGGGAATGAACTGGCGCTCCATCCTGCACCAATAAATCCAAAAGGTATTAACTGAGAAAATATAAAGTGAGAGCTGGTGTTCCGGTGGATGTCGGCGTTGCCTTGGTTGTTTTACGCGCGTCTTTGTATCGCTCACTGTAAATACTGATCCATCATCTCCATCAAACTAGCGCGCAAGTTTGCGCGCGTAAAGCTCGCCAATTCCCCACATTTTCTGAACAAAAGTGTGCATACTACCGCGTAGCAAAATGCGATTTAAAGCTTTGGAACCAAGCAAGCTTAAAGTTTCCCGTGGCACCGCCGTGCGCAAAAAAAGTAACGTAAAAAAAAATGTGACGCACTTCAGAAGAAACTGCGAACCATTACGCAAAACAGAGACCTTCATCAAGATGCGCCTTCTGAGTCCGAGGTGCCGCATCACTTGGAATCAAACGTCGAGGGCGTTCAGCTCCCTGTTGCGCTGACACCACGGTTCCAGGAGGCCAGCATTGAATTATTGATCACTCCTTTAAATCAACAACTGTCACCACGGCCCAAATGCGGTTACCAACACATTAGTTAAACAAGACACCAAAAAAACCCTGACAAAATCTTACCTTTTTTTTCCTTTGGAGAAACAAATCCAAATAGATCACAGGAGCAGGGCCTCCAAAAAGAAGATTAAAACAGTGTCAAAGAGGCGGGTATCACAGTGTAAATCCACTAGAACGTCCGGCCACAGTTCTCTTATGTTGTTTTTTTTAAGTCACCAACGCAAGAGAGAGACGGAGAGGGGGAGAAGGAGGGAGGGAGACGGAGAGGGAGGGTTGGGGGGGGGGGCGGATGGAAGGGAGTAAAGGGGTGGAGATGAATGGGAGTGGTGGGTTTATTGGGTGCTGTCAGGGTGGGTAGACGGCGGATGAATGTCTTCCTGGGTTCGGACGAAAATAGCACCTAATAGAGAGTGGCATGACGCATTACCTCTCCGGGGAAAGCTTTCCAATATCATAATATCATATTGGCAATGGCCGGAACCCTTCTCTCTGCCAGGTTACATTTCAGGGCCTGATTTACGACGCCGCGCGGGCCGGCGCTCGCTGCGCAATTAAAAAGCGTCACTTTCATTACGCGCACGCCGGGGTGCACGGCGGGTAATGTTGAGGACTGGGTGTGTGGGGAGGGGAGACCCCTGCGTTAGATTACATTTTCATTTTATGAGCCACCTTATGCCTAACGCCGGGGCCCCCTTTTTTTCGATCAAAGAGCATCAATCCATTCCCACCGAGTCCTTTAAATTTGGACGTCTTAACCTGTCACATCAGGCGGCGCAAACGGATGCAGTTAAGTTCTGTAAACAAGTCATATCGCACAGGACGTTCTTGTTGGACGTAGGTTTGAATTTAAATGTATCATCTTTTTTTCCCTGTTTCCCAGGCTACTAAAGCTGTTTTTAATTTTCAGGATATTCACAGTCAAAGCCACATATGAAACTACTATACTGTTATATAATACAACTATTACAATATGCATTTACCTATATTGTCGGTTTATAAACTGCTTTAAAACAGTCTCTACAACCAGAGCAGCTGTGATGATACTTAATGTGGTGCTGGTGTTCTTAGAGGATTTCTTTACAAGCGCTGTCCATGGTGCTGAAATGTAAAATACACTAACAGGAAGGGACTGGAAGCTACTAAAACAACATTTACCTTAATAGAACATCTGGATTTGTTTTCACTCAGCTCCTGCATCAGAGGGAGCTACAACCAACACGTCTGTTTTCCTCAATGAGGAGTTTAGCTATACACTAAATAATAGATCATTTATGAATTACCTTCCATACGTTGCCATGTATGTCTAGATTTCTCAAACGGAGTCACACTTTGATCAGATATTGCTGTCTCATTCAAAAATGTGTGAAACACTTTGCTAGAGCAGCTTTGCACCTTAAATTCACACAAGTCTCTGTTTAACAGTTGTCTTTGCTTAATTCCAAATATAATGAAATGAATTATTCCGATGAGAGTGATACACAGTGATTCAAGTCCTCCGAGGATAATGATATGTTATAGTGTGACTGCTGGAAATGAGATAAGTGACTTCCATGGATTGTTCTCTAATTTGGAGCCTGTATGGCTGACAGGCTGTCAGACAGAGGGCGGCTCTAATTGGAAGAGGGTTTTCCCTGAATAAACAGAAATACATTGCACTTTTACTGGTACAGGAAAGCAGAACAGCTTCAGTCAGAGACAACTTCGTAAATAGCATCTACACTGGATGATCATTTTCTACCAAATGATGTGGTTTAAATGGATACAAGAAGGCTCTAACTAGGGGCTTCAGGCTTCCTACCTAAAAGAACTGTATCGCCCCCCAGTGGTTTTCTCAACACTTACTAATGTTTCTATAGACTCCAACAGGGGTTTTAACATTTTTCAGGCCAGAGACAGAGCAATGACTCTCTACCACACAAATTGTATTGTATAAAATCAATTTGCAACTGGGCCTACAATATAATGTAGCACTGCCTATAATTCCATGTACTATCCATGTAAATGGAAATATGTTTGATTGATGATTGATATTTTGATTGTTGAAAAAATATATCAAACTATAATTTGATATAAACCCTCCTGCAGTAGGAGCTCCACTTGTAATTCAGCTGCTCCTAAACTAAAATTGTGTTTCCTAACTGTGTAACTAAAACAATTAAATCTTGATGTCAGTCATAACAAAAACAGTGAGTATGAAACAATACACAATGCAACATAATCTGAAGTTATTGCTGCCACCAATTAGTGTTTTTCCCCACAATGACCTGTCATAGGGAGAATTGTGCCTGTAAAAACAATATTAGAGAAGTATTTTAATTTTATTATCTAAGGTTAAATTAACTATAAAGAACATGTTTTTCTGTAGTATGAAAAATGTTTAAAGACAAGAATACAGACACAATATAACATCTGTTTTATTTGAACGCGGCGATATATTTGTATTTGTTGATGTTCAGCGTTAAAAAAGTTAATTCTATTTGAGAAAGCAAGCTCAGCATTAACATGCCTGTTACAGCAGAGTATGGAATCAGATGATCTGATTGCTCTCTTCTGCTTGCTGTATACGCTACAATGTGCTGCCATCTCCTGGTCTTTCTGCCACATAACACGTCAACAAGTTTGAGTTCTCACTTCTTTTTACACACTGGTTCATCATTTTCCCTTTTATTGCATGGTTTGTGAGTATAGAAGTCATTAAACTGCATTAACTCTATGTTGCAGAAGTCTTCAAATGAGTGCTTTTGGTTTTGTTTCGACTAATGCACAGTGCTTGAGAGTTTGCCGTTATTGTGTTAGTACTTTCCCCTGCTCTTAGACGTAATTATTGAGTCTGTAGCCATTGCTGGAGATGGACCCAAGTGAGGGAACGTGATTTCCCTTCAGGGCGTCAGGGGGCCTGTAGAGAGGAGCCGGGGGGTATATGTTGTAGAAGGCCGGGGGAGGGGATGACGGTTGATTCCCCCGCCTGTGGATGGGTGTGCGTGACCTGTCGCTGCTGCTGTTCCAGCACAGCACCATCCCCCCCGTCAGAGTGAGGCAGGCCGAGGCGTAGCCCAGATAGACAGCGAGGCCAATCTCGTACTTCATCCCGCTGCTGAGAAACGGGTCGTAGAAGTCCATGATGACGTCGTTGGTGGTCCAGGACACGGTGACCAGGCAGAGGACGCCGGCGCAGAGGAAACAAATCCCCCCGACCAGCACCAGGGGGGACTTGATGAATGACCCACGGGCGAAACGGGTGCACTTCATCCCCAACACAGAAACCACGAATGCCAGAATAGAGGTGAAGCAGGAGAGCACCATGAGTGCCCGGGCAGCCTAATGTGGAGGGGGTAAAAAAAGACAAGCATGTAAGAAGTAGAATTTAAAGAGAAATCTGAGCTTTCAGGTTTTACCTGCGATATACTGTATATACGGTACCTGCAGGTCACGTGGCAGCGCCAGGAGAGACCTGTACAGCTCACACTGGTAAATGCCCGTGCTGTGCCACACGCACTCCATCCACAGGCCCCTCATGTAGGCGGTGGCCGTGATGATGTTTGAGCCAACGTAGGCTGTGCTGCGCCAGTGGGGGAGCACCGTCGCCACGACGGTTCCCATGAACCCCAGGAGCCCCAGGAAGAAGCCAAGGAGCTGGACCGCCGTGCTGGCCATGATCGGCTCACTCGGACCGACACGCAGAGCTGCAAAGTGCAAAATTGCGCAAACATGTACGGCCCGGTTAGTGTGCGTGTATCTGATCTGGCAGATGAAGCACGCAGAAACAACTTAAAGCAACTACAAACCGCCTCAGAAAAAAAAGATGCACTTTTAGAAAAAACAAAAAAAACAAACACTAGAGTCCCTCAGGCTGAAGATGTGGCTGTTATCTGCAGGTCCCCAGTAGTACAGTGAATTCCACAGAGCTTACATCCAGTCACAGATTTGAAGCCATTTCTCCGGCATCTCTGGAGTGCAGGCGGGTAAAAAATTGCTGCGGAACCTCTCAATGTTCTAGCGTCAGTCCCTGGTGAGTGGCAGGTGACTACATCTGTTACTAATGAGAGCAGTGTTCAGCTTCACCTGTTTGACGCACTCCTCTGGAGGGCAAAACCACAGCAGTCTATTTGTTAAGCTCCCCACCAGCCCTCAGGAAGAGAGAGAAAGAGGGAGAGAGAGGGAGAGCGGAAATTAAACATTTACAGAATCCACCCAGGCTGAGAGCACTGTTATAAACCACTAACTTTGAACATGCTTACAGCTCTGCAGAGGATTTGAGAGCGAGGGACTGAATGTCAGGGCCACAAATGGTGACAATAAGAGATCGCGATGACAAAGATATATATATATATATATATATATATATGTTCAGGTTAAAAACTCTGTGACTGTCTGTGCCACAACCTAATATCTCCTCCCTCCGTGGAGGAAGAATATGAGAAACACATGGGTAGTTAAGCATTTACTTTTGTTCACTTCCCTTTCCTTCTCAATGTCTCGAACAATCTGTTCCAGGAGAAAAGGTCCTGACTTAAGAGCTGCCAACTTCCTAACAACGACAACCAGAGACTGAAAAATATGTCAACAGGGACCCTGTTAATTAACTGGCAAATAATACCCCTTGATCACAGAATGTCTATTTTTTTGTGGCTGCAAGAATGAAACACTTTAAATTTCACAGCAGAGAAACCAAACTGTGCTCATACACGGACGCATTGTTCCTATTTCCTCGGACAACAGATCTTGTTTATATAAAAGCTTGATTATTGTTCAGTGTTAGACCTGGCACTGTCGGGGCCACTTAAAATATCAGAGATACAAGCCTCATTGTGCTGACTTAATGATTGACTGGAGGCATGACAAGCAGGCAATAGGAACCAGGGATCGGCTGTGCCAAGCTTTATGTTCGACCTTTGTTTGTTTCCAAATTAGACAACATAAGATGCAAAGCCAAGCTGTAACATTCATAACCATTTTTTTTCCCACAAAACTGCATTATCTACACTGTAAAATACGGTATACACAATGCTAATAATTAGTAAAAACTCTCTGCATTCGAATACTCACCAACAGGGTTACTCCAGGATTAGTGTGCCATGCTTACAGGTGTCCAGCTGTAAAAGGAGTTGGACAGAAATAGGACGTTTCGCACCAGTTCCACACTGACCAGCTCCTTTTATGTCCGCCTTAACGGACAATAGGTGACTGTTAGAAATCGTCCCTCATCAGCAGCAGCATTATCCCCTTCAGCGTGGGGAGCATCATGTCAGTTATGACATGAGAGACGGTCCAGTGACGGCCTCGCCGCTCCAGACGGACAAACAGGACCAATGCCGACCCGGACGCAGAGTGCTGTTACAAAGCCAGACAGACAGAGGAGATATTGTCCTCGCTGGATGTGTTGCTTTTGGTCACAATACTCCAAATCAGCGCATTTCCGGATCTGTTAATGAAAGGATGACAATAATGCCTATAGTGTGTGACACTTTATCATCTTATGCCCAACTTGTGGAAAAGCATTTTAACTTGCCTGCAAGAAAGGTTGAATCATCATGTATTTTAACATTAAAATTAACATAAAGTAAAGCCAATGAGCCAAACAGTAATCAAAGGTAAGTTGGCACTGTGTGTGTGGTACATACTGTACTGTACGGCAAACCTGGCGAGGTCATTTTGACTGAATTTTTATCTCTGGATTCATCTGAGGACCACCTTCGTCCTCCACAGTTCTCCTCTCGCTGTCTCCCTCTGTGGCTCGAGTGTAACCCACCATGACATCCTGTCGGTATACGTGGGCATTTCCCTTTCTTCCCCCGGGTTCCTCATGGAGCACTCAATCTTTGTGAGAGCTCTATGGCGAGAGGGATGATCCTCTCCAAGGTCTGCCTGTGGGAGACGCCATTTGAATGTGGAACACTTAATAGTCTTAGTTAAACTGAGTAATCCTGTGATTAGCTGCTGAGCATAGCCGGTCTGTTGTGCACGGTGCAGGAGGACAACACAACTGGGATGGAGTGTGCAGCAAACAGGCTGTCATTTTCTATGTTATTGAGTTCCTTTTCTGAAATGTTGAACTTCTGCAAACCGTTTCCACAGTATTTTTTATAAATATATGTATATACATACAATTATTCCCATTTCCCAGCAGATGGTAAAGGGCACAGCACATTTAAAAAAGTGTTTTGGGCATTCTGGATGATCAGACCTCTGCCATGACTGAGGTGGACCATAATGAGCACTATGCAAGGTCACTGAGCGTTGCGAATTCATATTGAAGTTCACACGTTTCCACTGACCCAACAAGTGCAAAAAAAACTACCAGGAAAGAGAGAGAGGTTGATAAAGCACAGCCTGTACAGACCATTACAGTGCAGAGAAAAACATTGTCTATTACAGTACTCATTTCTAGTTTTATATTTTTCAGAAACATAATATAATATATATATATACATAATAATTATATAATCATACACAAACTAAACATCAATATAACATAGGATATACAGTATATCAGTAAACTTTCAAAAAAGTAATAAAAGGTAAAACAAACAAAAACCAACAGCCTACATCATATTCTCCCTTTTCAACATCAACACATCAACTACCCTTTGCAATAGAAATTTCCAAAAATAAAAAAATACCCTTTAATAAGCATACTGAATTGATTAATATTCAATGTATCAGCATTGACTGCCTGAAAATAAATATTCTAATCTATTCAGATTTTAATTAATTCATTAATAATTTTTTTACTCGTCCTGTAACAAGCGTTAACCCTTCATCCTCTCTGCACTAAAATATTTCATCTTTGCAGAAAATCATCGATTGAGTAGTTTCCATAATTTTAAGAGACATTTGCTTTATATTTTCACGTACATTTTATCCACTGCTAACACTTCAACTTATATAGCATGTTTTACGTCATTTTACGTTACTTTACGTTGTCATTAGTTATAATTTCGCGCCGTTGTCGTCAAAGAAATATACCGCACAAGTAAACTGATTATTACTGTATAATTATACTAATAACTCGGATTATTCACAAAAATATCGGTAAGAAAATATTTTGTTGTAACCATAATCCCGCTATCTGTATAGGTCTGTGGTTATATTTACCCGTACATTGAGATAAATTTGCTTTAGTTCACTATCACGTTTTAGTTCGTAGCTAAAAAAGTCTTAACAAACTTAGCTAGTTCGCTTAGGAAGGTTAGCTTTAGTTTTACCAGAAAACGACTTTGCAGAAGATTAAAGTCAACTCTTAAATTATTACCAGGGTTGGCCTCTTTTTATCTTCAGCTTGGAGTGAGGTTGGTTTACTTCTCATGTATTTTAGTTCATAATAAACCGAGTATTTCTAATGGTCGGTTAACCTCAAACGAACCAACACCGCTTTAAATACAGTTTTTATTTGTGGAAATTGGTGTTAAAAGTGCAGCATTTTTACATGGCGAGTAACAAAACACGAGGGTGAAAAAATGGTGTTCTCTCATATATTTAACCCGATCAAAGATGTCGAGTAACACATTTGGATGTGATATATATAGCCTACAGCGAAAAACCCTGATGAAAAAGTGAATAGGTACCCACAGGATTCTCAACTGGGAAACCCTTGAACCCATAAGTCAGCAGTGGCTTTTAAAGCATGACATACAAGCCAATCACCGAGTTATCGTTGGAGGTTTTATTCATTTTTCTTATAGTATTTCCCCAGGGAACGCATTATGGGTTTGACATTGGATAGAAAAAAAGCATCTGCTTTTAAATCGGCTATTGTGCCCTCGACTGTGTACAAAAGGTGAAAAAAGCCAGTGCAGATAATAAACTTTTACTTGAACTCAATGGACAATACTTAAAACTTTTTGCAGTATGTAATTGTATGTAAAATTGTATTGGTGTAAAAGTGAAAGATAATAGAAATATAAAATTCAAGTACAGATACAGATAGAAATATACTTAAGTATTGTAACAATGTGTATCTTGACCTCTATTTTTGAATACAGTTTGATGCAGTGGTGACAATAATGGGGCGAGCAGTTTCCACAGATGTTGCGAAGTGCTCTTTGACTCACAAGTCTCGGGGTAAAAAAAGGACCCATTATCTGCCGGTCAGAACCATTGTGACCCGCAGCCGAGTGAAGCACACCGGCAGCTTCTTCCAGAGAGTCCCATTAGAGGTGTTTCACATGATCATGGATAAACTTTCTGGTAGGTTTAGGCTGGCCGGTCTTATGACCTTAAAATGTCCCTTGTTTCAACACATTCATGCAGGATTCCTGTGCAGTATGGAAAAGTGTGAAATTTGATTTTAGTAATTCCCAGGTTTAAAGTATGAAAATCATATTATTGCCCCAATTATTATCTAAAATATAAAAATTCTGAAATTTCATCAATATTGTCTATAAAAAAATATTTAGTTTGGAATTATAATATAATATTATAATGAATGTGTTGGAACCATTGGATAATGAAAATGTGTGTGTTTGCCAGTGCTGGAGATGAGCGTGTTCAGCATGGTGTCCAAGGAAATCATTCGTTATGTTGTGGACTATATCAACACCCTGACATGGAAGAATAAAATGATCATGCAAAGCTTCCACCACTCTACCTGCCACGAACAGAGATTCACTATCGCACACTACAGGGACCTGGGTAAGTGAAAATGGATATTCTCATTAATATTCTGTTCTTCACATTATAGAAAGGTAATTTATTACTGAGAGCCTGTTGACCTGTGTCATTCACATTGCTGATAGCTTTTCTCTCTTCTCTATTATAATCATCACACACTACTTTTTAGTAATGTACTTTTGTGTTCAATGTCTCAGGATTGCTGTTCAAGAGATGTACACTGTTGCTACCAACAAAGGATAGGTTAAAGTTCATCTTTAACATTTTTTCACAGGTAAGAAAAGGACAGATGGGAAAACCATCAGTGTGATGATGTATTATATATTTTAAAGGCAAGATAATTACTGATTTCTGATTAGTTTAGTTAATCATGCATATCCTATTTTTCCCTACTTTGGATGGGAGGTGAGCCAAGCATAAATGCAATTAGAAACACAGTAAAAAAATATGCAACTGCCTGTGTAAAATTTTTAGCTCATGATGTTTCAATAATAAATATTATTGGGTAACAGTGGTGTTAGAACAGGCATCTTCTGCAACTTTTTCAACTCTAGTCCATGAAACAAAACATTGAGGCATCCACCCAACCTTTCTCCTGCTGAGGAAAGTGGAACTTACTGAAAATCCAGCACATTGGAATGTGACTGTTCAAAATGGCATACACTGCTCCTGAAAGAAACCAGTTTAAGGTGCATGGCCAAAGAAATAAAGTAAAAGGGAAAAGACTGCCAGCACTCGAAATCCTATCTCTATTTCTGTCCTTTTAGTGGAACACTATAGGCCGTTAAATGTCTTGATGCTGAGGAAGGCTTTCTAATAAAAAAATAGAAAGGACATTTTGAGTGCTGGCCATCTTTTCTCTTTTACTGTTGCACATATATGCATTGCAGTGTTGTTGGTGTAGCAATATGTTGTTAAGACCTAATATCTGTTGACCTTGACACATGATATCGATCTCGTGAAACTTTCCACTGATCACTTCAGGCCCCCTGCTTCATGTTGGAGCAGTGCTCAGTACCAGGCTGTATCGGCTTCTCCAGCTATGGGGTTTTCCTCCAGGTAAAAGGCCTTGTACAAAGCCACCTCTACAACAAATGCCCCCCCCCCCCCACCTTGCCTAAAAAACATTCAGCATCCTTGCATGCATAGTATAGTAACAGTAGTGTAACATCTCAAAACCCACACGCTAATATGTTAGCTGGTCTAGCTGCTACATTGCTACTCTGGCCATAGTCAACGCCAAAATTACAAACTTATAAGAAATGTTAATGAGTGCTGCCTTTTTTTTCCTCTTGCATGCACCATGCTAGCTGCAGCATCTTTCTCCAAGACGTGTTCATAGACCCTAGTTCATAGTTCCTAGATCCTAGTACTATTATCTAACAGAACAGAATCTGGGCCTAAACTCAATTATTTATACTGAGTGTTTAGCAACAGTGTTCTTACTACTAAGAATTTAATACTTAATACTATACAAATGTGGGGCGACACGGTGGTGCGGTGGGTAGCACTGTTGCCTCACAGCAAGAAGGTCGCAGGTTCAAGACCGCCTTGGGCCTGGGTCTGGGGCCTTTCTGTGTGGAGTTTGCATGTTCTCCCCGTGTCTGCGTGGGTTTTCCCCGGGTACTCCGGTTTCCTCCCACAATACAAAAAACATGCTCAGGTTAATTGGTAAAACTCTAAATTGCCCATAGGTGTGAGTGTGAGAGTGAATGGTGTGTGAATGGTGTGTGTGCCCCACGATTGGCTGGCAACCATCTGGGGTGTATCCCTGCCTCTCGCCTTAACGCGCTGGGATAGGCTCCAGCAGACCCCTGCGACCCCGAAAGGGAATAAGCGGGATAGACAATGGATGGATGGATGGACTATACAAATGTATAATAATACAACGAGTCTTTCTTTTTGCAAAGATGCAAGACAAATAACGTATTGAGGACAATTAAGATGGAATTACTTTGAAGTTTACAACTAATCTTTTATCAGAATTTAGCTGTGTAGTGCTGCATGCACACTCGAACACAATTCATTATAATTATAACTAGCTGATTTATTATTTACGTTTTAGAATGATGTCCTCATTTATTTAAAAAAATTGCCAGGAAATATGAATCTTTATGTTATTAAAAATGCTAATGGTTGTTCTGTTGATTAATCTACAGACACTAATCGCAGGCTGGGATGAGCTTGAGTGCCACAGAGTGTTCGTCTTCCTGTGTGATCTCACAAACCTGCTGCAGAAAATGGAATCGGCCATCGCCAGACAACCAGGTGTGAAAATCTGTTATTCTGATGGTAATTCTTGTATGGAGTAAAATTTTACAATCCCAAGTAATGATGGTTAGGTCTGTTTTGCTTTTAAGGCATTTATTTCAATTTTCAGCAAAATAGTGACATGCATGGGCCTCTGAGCTGGTGTCATGTCCCTGTATTTACAAAACACACTCCTGTGAGAGAAGAAAGTGAACTAACGGTGCAGTGTGCTAAAGTGGGAGTGACTATCTGGACAGCTTGTTTTTCTGTCTTCAGGGGTGATGTGGTACCAGGAACTGCAGCTGCGTTACTTCTGCCGTCAGGTTCTCTTGGACGTCTGTCCAAACCAGCGAGAGTGTCAGTTCTGGTTAACAGAACTCCTGAAGCCTTGGGCGATAGTCAACCAGGCACACTTACTGTTCATTCTCTATGGACCACTGCTGCCTGGGGGTAAGAAAATGTTTATAGTTAAATAAAACAATCATAATGGCATAGGTGTAGAATGTAAGTAAGTATTAATTTGTTAGCAAGCAAAGCATAGAAATTAATTGTATTAAAAAAAAAAACGTAACTTCCTAGCCCAGGTTCAGAAGGGCCAGATTTGCTAATGTTATCCAATCAATCAGATGCTTTATCAGACAGATCAGAGTTATACAACTTCTGCCATGAGAGATTAAAAAGACTGTAGATCATTTCTCTATTTAATACAATTAAAAAGTAAAGTTAGGTTCTGCTATTGACCCAATTGAAGACCTTAAAATTATACATAAGTAACTGAATACATGTACTAGGTTATTTACACTACTGCCCAATATATTTATACAAATATATTTATAATAAATATATTTTTAAGTATAAAATGAATATTAGTTTTACATTATGATTACCAGTAGTTATTTTACATCCCTAACAGTCCAATAGTGAGGTTTTCTCTACCATGCAGGCACCATTGGTTGGCAGGACCCAGTGGAGAGGGGGTTGCCTCATGGTGCTCTTTGTGACCTGGCCAGGGCTATCATTCTGCTCTTCAACAAACAGGAAGTCAAAGGATGGACTTCGGACTCAATGCTGACTATCTTGGAGGAGCTCATTGGTATTATTCTTCAAATGTCCTCATATAAAATAACTACATATATACAACTACCCAGATAGAACTGAACTGGTTCCTAAAAATAATAAGACTTAAATAAATTGAGTCCTCTAGAGGAGGGAGATTTCTTTGGTAATGATTACTGGATGAAAAGTAAGCCTGCATAAGAATTCACTTTAAATGGCAGCTGGATGTGAGAGTAGCCTCTAGTGTATCCTATTAGAATCCCGCAGAAAGCCGCTTCTAGCATGCCTCAAGCTACCCCAGGAATCTTTATATTACAGGATATATAGCCTCAGCTTATGTCATTATGTCACAACTGAAATACATGTCCAGGAAAAAGTTTCAGTAGATTAAATAAAGGTGGAAAATAATGTTGTGGATCAACTGAGCTGATTTTAGACTTAATATCCATCTCTCCCTCATCCCCAGTGATTCCTCAGCCCTGGCATGTGGAGAATGTGGCTCGTCTGCTGGTGCTCTGTGGCAGCAACATCTGCTACTCTGTTCTGGCGAGCAAGGCCCTCAACAGACGATTACCTGAGATCGCAAGACTCATTGTATACATCATATTGGTGAGGATATTAGTTATTTCATCCTCAGCTGTTAAGCCTCATTATATGTCTCGTCATTGTTGGCTTTTATTTGAGACTAAGATAGTATTTCATCATAGATGATTAATTGTATAGTGGTTTGATGTTACAATAACCTTTGAGTCAGGACAAGTGTGTATCCTAGTTAAAGGCAGATATAAATTTAGTCATCTCCTATGCTTTTCTCAGAAAATTATGATACAATATTGCTGTTTCTTGAATTTGATGCATCTGCTTATGCTATATATATATGTATTCATATTCTAATGAAAGTAAAGTTTGGTTTCTTTTCTAGGTGTGTGAGAAGGACAGCTATCCCATGTGCGGAGCGGTGAAGTTGGTACAGGAAATCTGCAAAGTCTTTAGCACGGCTCCTGAAAAGTTCTGCTTCATCCAGCATCTGGAGATCATGTTTTCAGAAGTCACCAGGGAGTTCTCTGTCGAAGGTGAGTAGGGGGCAGCTTTCTGGAGTTATTTCATATAAGACTTTTATTTCATATAACTTTTCCGTTTTTTTTTTATCTTGGCACTAAAAATCTTTTTTTATATGATACATAACCATATGGGGAAAACGTCTTTTAATAAAGTGATATGATACAGTAATATTGGTATATTGTAATATTTTAATCACAAAAGTATTTAATGGTAGCTACAGGGTTTAGATGGTGAGTTGAAAGTGATATAAAAAGTTATTGATGCCATCACCTGTTTCCAGGAAACCAGGAAGATGAGGAGAATTTCCCAACATTGTGTACCCTCATGGACTCCATGGCTAGTTTCCACACCAAATTCCTGTTCATGTTCCTTAAATAGGAATGATGAAACTGCAAGGGTAACAAACAAAATGAAAATGTGGGGAAAGAAACAAAAAGCAACAAGAATAGCATAGTAACCCAAAGTCCCTTACCTTCCACTGGACCCGTATTTAAAAAAAAAAAATGCATTTGTTGTGAGACAACTAAGGAATTGTGCCATGAATTACACATATTATGTTTGTCAATTTATTTCACTACAAAACGTTCCTTGTTTAAAATGAAGTGTTGAAATTCAGAAGAACTTCGTAGTTTTGTGTGTATGCAATGTGTATCTTACCAGATATGTGCAGATTCAGCGATTACAGATCATTTCATCAGCTGGGAAGTGGAAGGACGTTCAAGATCCGTTGTTGGTACGTCCCGGTGCCTCAGTGGTTCTAGTTAGCTTGTGGAGGGAGAGAGTTATGATGTCATGTATGTGACTTTTGGATGTGTAATGTTTCTGAATACACATTTCAGTCTGATACTTACAGTTTTACCACAAACTAATATTGTTTAAATTGCAAATCATCTTTTACAATGACAAACATCAAATGTGTAATTTATGGCAGGACTACTGTATATTATTCCAATAATAGCAACATTATTACAATATTAATGTCAGAAATAGGGTCCCATGGGATCCACAGTAACATTGAACTTAGTCTCTATTAAGCAGGAGGTGGAGACAGACATTGTAACCTTTGAACTCTCAGGTGGTTCATTCTATAAATGTCACTTCATTTGTTTGTTTAAAACTGTACTTATTGCCATACGTTGGGTACACAGCATAGTTATTTTCAAAGTTTTGTATATTTTAAAATATTTTATATTTATTCATTAATATTAACAATATTGACTATTTATTATTTATTTACACTGAAGATGTCTATGTAAATATAGTTGCAATACAATGATTGCTTTTTCATTATTAAATAAATTAATATTTTGTGTAATTTGTGGCGGTCCTTTAATAACATGAAAACAACATGCGCTCGGCATATGGGCTTTTATTATTCTCCTGATATTACAACTTTCAGCACTGACAGCATTTTGCTTACAAAAAAATCAATTGGTGAAATTAATAAAGCATGTTTTATACAGTGAAATAAAAAAAAATAAGCAGGTTCAGTTAAAAATGTATAATGTTATTGTACACAGAAGAGTGTAAAGGATATTTTCAGGTTACATTGGGTTATTCAGACAGTATGGAGTCTCAAACGATAGTATTTTAAACCTTGTTTGCACAAGATAAAACTATCTTTCAGAACTTCTGGGGCTTTGTACTGTTCACGTTTGTGGTCATGGTGATTTTTAATGGTTAACTTACTGAGAGCTTTCAGACTAGGATACAAATAGTACTATTAGTAGGATTTTCTTTTCTTGTGTTTAAAGGAACAGGGTGTTAAAGTCAGAGCATGCACAGGAAGTATCAGGCTATTCGACATTGAACGTTAAGGCCTACAACATCATGAGTGATGAACTTGAATGATGAATCGTTCTGTCCATCGTCACAGGGTTTCAGTCGTTCATTTTTTCATTTCTTTGAAACGATCTGATAGAAGAAAAAACACAAAAAATGCATGAGAAATAAAATATTTAAGTGTATTTTCTTACTACCTGATCTATAGTATAAATACTTTATATGGAGGTTCAAACTGTAGCCTACACACACAAACACAAGACAGTGTGATACAAAATATTTCACTAAAGTTAGAGTGCGTCCATTGGTAATAAAAACTAGTTGTAGTTTTAATTGAAATGAGACAAGGGACGAATAGAAATAACTGAAGGATTTTCAATATATGGAATACATGTATAATGGAGTGTTAGGGCCACACTGAGAATATTTTTAGAGAATAAAGCAATAATTATGTATAAGATTAAATTGTTACTACAAAAAATAAAGCAGTCTGCCTTCCGTGTTAAAATGAGGAATGTGGTGCATCTTGAAAATGTTATACTAAAAGTATTGCTTTCTCAACCAATGATATACTTTATCATTTGGCCCCTCAACAGCAGATTATTATCTGTATCGGGACTTTGAGACAAATTGTCTATTCTGAAAGAAAAGATGCATGATCAAATTGTCATACAATTACTCATTTCACTATGTAATATGACTTTATTATCACAGTTATAAATAAATAAAATAATGTGTATTTTTCTCTTAATGTGGGCCTAATACTCTGTCTTAGTATAAAAGACCCTGTTTGACAGGTTCTACTTCTGTAGGTGAGATTGAGATGAAGATTTGAAATGTAATATGCTGGTTTTGTCCAAAGCACAGACATGCGATTTTTTTGTAATCTATACCAACTTTTCTCTGCATATTCAATCCCTCATGATTTAAGTCCCATCCAGAAATAAAAAGAGGCTGTGTCACAAACACAAGCAGGTTTTTGAGTATGTTTTGTGCACACACTAGAAATTTTACAAATACCGTACTCAAAACTGTACATATAGCCCTTCAGTTTTTAATTGTGCGCTGTTGTTGGACAGTGCCCTACCACAATGCAATACACAAGTGGAGGAGCTACTCCTAACTGAACAACACGAAGTAACAGTGGATGGTGGTGAAACACCATCAGTACCACCTCCGAAAAAAAAATTGAATTTTTGGATTAAACCTCTGCTGTCTTTGTGTTGGTATTATGCAATTATATAGTAGAGCTTCAAAGTTTCTGTTCCAATAATCACCAACTATCCTGATTATCGATTAATTTACACCATTTATAAATCAATAGAGTAATGGAATAGTCTTTAGTTGCAGCCTTTTTATATAGTATAATAATTTCTGTATATGCTGTATAACTAGCATGTTACATGGAACAGCGACACAGCTTAAGACACAATCTACCACCACTATCCCATCACATGTCGACAAGACACAGCATGACGATACTCACTGTGCAATTTGTTCTATGAGTGAAAAAAAGACAGGATGCAGACAGTCACTGAAAGTAAAACTCGGAGCACACTGACACAAGCCTTGTTCTTTCCTTTCGGCCCAGTATGACATGTTTTATTACAGTTACTGAGCAGTGAGATTACCGTGTAGCCAGTCCAGCCCCTCCTGTAAGCCCTCTCCTTTGATAGCGTTGCTGGCACTGAGAAATAAGAGATGTGGACAACGTATTAATCTCTGTGTGGCCTACATTCACACATTTCCATAACTTCTTTTAGACACTTTGAATGGTTCAGGTCTATCCTGCCTGTCCAGTGAGTAAACAAGGTGGAAAACAACAACTTTACTGAGTGTAAAAAAATAATAACCTGCATGTTGCTATGCCTCCATATTATTAGAACCAACGTATTTAAGTGGCAATTGAACACAAAAATATACAGTCGAGACAGTTTAGCTAATCAGAAAGCCACATGAACACTTGAACTATCAAGCCATGGCTACGGTGGCCTGGTCATGTGACATGCAGTGTGGCGACTGGGACAAACAGCGAATCACTGGAAGGCTAACGTTGTTACCATGGCAGCTGGCATGAGTGATGAGGAGATTACAGGAAGAGAGGAAGAGGAGGAGGGGGAGGGTTAAAGAGAATTGGAGGATTTTTTTTTCAAAGATGGCACCTCTTTGGAGCCGTAAGCTGTAGCTGAACCAGTAAGCTGCCTTTTGTTAATGGTTTATATGCATATGTAATTTCACTATACTTTTTCAATAAATATACCTAGTACTTTATAGCTTCTAAGTTCAAGAATAATTTTTGTATAGGGAACATGTTCCTTCTGTGCATAAGACAATAAACACTTTGAACTTGAACTAATAGATGCAAAGTTTTACTTAATTCTACTGGAAATCTGCTTTACTCAAATAGAAAGAGACCTGTCTCTAATTGTGGCCCAGTTCTGATAAAAGGCCTGGGCCTCCGTGTGCTCGGTGTAAATGAAAAAGGTTGAAGAAAATGTGTCTGTGTGCAGTCAGTCTGGAGGTGTTTGACAGGGACGTTACCAGATGTGCCAGGGTTTGTCTTTGATGTTGTCCAGACACAACATCTGGGAGACCTTAACAGAAGACATGGCATCCTGCAGGTCCATTTTGTTCGCAAAGAACAATATCGGGATCTTTTTGCTGCTGATATCTGGACAGTAAGAAAGAGGAGTGAATCATCAGCCAAAAAAAATCATCAGGTAGGTAATTGTTATACACAGTAGTATCGTTAATATATACTGTATGTATATACATTTTTTAAAATCATTTGAATATACACCGAACTGACTTAATCTTTCACTGGGCAAAACACAAACTCTTAGCCTTCCATGCTGCTTGGATTAAAGTGCCTTATTTAGATTATGGGTCTGAACACCTCTGAGAGTAATAATGCCAGTAAAAAGCAATTCATTTGGTGGAATAATTTAATTGCTTACAGTATTTAACGGTGGGATCATTTACTATGTTTGTGGAATCAGAGCCACATTGTTAAAGAAACAGCATCATTTCTATCATTTGAATGATGAACAGTATGACAACATTAATACTGTACCAATACTATTATGAAAGCCACAATTGGTGCCTTATGTCAAGATATATATTACCTTCATGGTTGAGAAGAATATGTATCTCCTCTTTGGCAACAACCATTCTCAGTTTGTCACTGCTGTCAATGACAAATATGATGGCATGGCTTTCTCTGAGGACAACAGAAGTTTTTATTCATTACCTTTTAAATGTGATTGGATATTTGAATCATGATGATTTTGTGTGTGCGTTTCATACTTGTAATAATGCTCCCATAGGTTTCTGTATCTGTTCTGACCAGACATATCAAAGACTGTAAAGGACATGCTGGAGCAGAGAGGAAGAACAGCTCAGAACGATACTGACATCTGAATTTCTGAATTTCTACTAGCTAGTCAATGAGAAATAAAAAATCACAATATTATAATATAAAATATCTAAAAAAAAATCTACCTTGAACTCTTGAACTTTTCAATGTTGAAGCCAATTGTTGGGACTATTTCCTGTGCCTGATTCTGCATGCAACCACACACACACACACACACACACACACACACACACATGCACACACACACACACACACACACACACACACACACACACACACACACACACACGCACACATGCACACACACACACACACACACACACACACACACACACACACACACACACAAAAGCAGACAAGTAATGACAAATGTATGTCAACAAGGAAATGTAAGTCTAAGAAAAGGATGATATGGGCTTTACCTGACTAACATGTTTCCACTCGTGTGACAATGGGCCTAAATGATTCGCATTCTGAAAAGCAATCAGGGGATGCAACCAGTGAATGATTGCATCCCAAAATCCCCAATAATTTCACAGAAGAACAACAATTCTCTTTAGCTGTGTAAAAGAAAAACGTCAGTGGACCCAGATGACACATAACTATGATAAGAAAAAAATATTTTTATAGCAGCTTTCACAACAGAAAATGCAACTCAAAGAGCTTTACACCCTGAAATACATACACAAATTACTTTCAGGTTCATAATAATATCAAGAAAGGAGGCATGTTATTCTCATGTACTTACATTAGCCGGTTTCATTTGGTTGATGATGGTAGTTTTGCCGCTGTTGTCCAGTCCCACACACAAAACGCTGACCTCCTTCTTCCTCAGGCCAAGCCACTGTGACAGTTTATCCAGCAGTCCCATTAGAGCCAATTTATGCTACACCATTTAAACACTTAACACATCACCCCATCGATGGTCCTGCTGCCGGAAATTAAACAGAACTGGGTTGGAAAAAGGTCATGAAAGCAAACATGAAGACAAACATAGCTGGGAATGGTGTGTCCCCAAATTGCTGTGGTAGTGTCACAGGCTGAGCCACCTGGGCCAACCCAGCTTGGGATAGGTAATCCTATTAAGGAGAATTAAGCTCTGTGAACCACCCGGTGACCTTTTCATGGAGTTTGGAGCCTCCCAGGCCCCCCATCCTGGCGAATTTGATTCATTACTCTAACATCTTACCTCTCTGAGGAGCCCCCTTCTCGCTTTGGGCTTCTTGAGGGCACAGAACACACAAACGAGACGGTGGTGGCGGCAGCTTATCCTCCACATCTTCTGCCCCTAAAATAATTGGAGCCACTAACTCAATCTGTTGTGTCAACGTGTGCACTTCAAGTCGAGTCAAGTTTATTTATACAGCACATTTTATGTGACAGGCTGAATGTGGATTAAGATACAAAGATAAAAACTCATGTAGGCAAAGATCATATATGAAAAAGATATTGAATTACAATAAAAGATGCAAACATAAGAGATAAGGTGGTGTTAAGGTGGTGACCTGGTTCATGTGAGATTTCCAGAGAACAGGAAATAAAAACACCTTAAGATGATGATTTGAATATATTCCACATATAGTGTAGAGACTTTTATGTTCTTAGCCATTCATAGGTTTGAAAAGGACTATTATAAAACCAGTCCACTCTTTCAGTGGGAGTTAGTGAAGAGAAGGTACAGTAGAAGTTATGTGTTCAAGTAATCATGTAACCTCGTTCCTGCAGTTTTTCACAGGCATCAGTCAAAAGTGAAAAGTCTCACGCTCATAGAAAATCATATTTTATGGGGATGGCCCTATGTGCATGATTTGTGACATCACAAATATTTTAAAATTATGGGCCAATATTCAAAAGTTAAAGTGTCAATGTCAAGTGTCTGCTGCACATATGCAGAGAATTTATTATAGAGGAGGAGACATGTGTCCATATTTGCATATTTATAGATTGAGGATTTTTTTTATTGATGGAAAAGCTTATACGTGTAATTTCAAGGAATTTGACAAGTACATTTTTTTTTGCTGAAAAATTACATTATTTTATATCCAGATCATTTAAAATGTAATTATCATGGACAAGTTAGTTTGACAGTTTCATGTTTCGAGAGGATTTATGAAAAACATAAACCATTTTAAAATGTGAAACTATAATAATTATATGACATATAATCATATATTATGTGATCTGAAAGTTTTGCTTTTTGAAAGAAATTATACATTTTTTCCCCCCATGATATTCTACTTTGGATAGGATCTGCACATCTTCAAACAAGTCTGGAGAGAATCTTTGAGATCAGCAACCAAAATACCACCCAAGTTTTTGATGAGTTTACAAGGTTTTACCGGCAGGGGACTTAACAAAGAGTCAATCTGAACCTTCTATAAGAACCTGTGTTTTGTTTGCATTTAGCTGTGAAAAATGGATTGATTGATATCTGCAATGCATTGGATGTGATTCTTCATGGGGAAAAGGTTGTTAGTAGAAAAAGAAAAGAGGACGCAGGCACAGGCTGAAGAAAAGAAAAAGATACTTGAAAATGTTTTTCAGGATGTCATCAGCATAGAAGTGATACAAAATATTTTGTTCTTTATCCATTCAACCCATCTGGGAATTATTAGTGTGATAAATCTACATTACATTGGAAATAAAATTAAAAAATGCACAAACAAAAGTCACAACAAAAAAAGGCAGATGTATTGCAACAACATGTAGCATCATAAAGTAATCTCTATAATGAGGAAATGTGTTGTAACAAGGGAGTGGAAGCTATTGGTTTGAATTTAGGTTTTGCAGCATCAGGTCAAATTTGCATAATAATTGGGGGAATTCATTTTTTCTTTTCACTTGGCAGCTCTGGAGATGCTCTGTTCCAACAGCTCAATTTTTGGGTTATTAGTCATATGTTATGAAAGTTGCAATGTTGGAAAAAAGGTGATAAAAATTCAGATATACAGTACCAACAATAATTTATATTTATATTTACATCTTGTTTTTATTGCCTTGTGAAGCAATTTGTACCATGATTCGAAAAGCACTATAACTAGCATTATATTATATTTTAAAGATGAAGCTAACTCATTGAGATTTTATGTTTTAAATAAAAGAATATCGACTGTTTCGGAGACTCGGCTCTAGTGATGTAGTGGTAAATAAAAATTTGAGTGAGGTTTCTATATGTTAGTATTACGTTTTACATTTCACAGCCCGGATGATGTCGAGTCTTCCTTTGACCCATCCAAGCTTTGAGTCACTTTACTGTTCTCAGGTTTAAGATGCACCGAATGAAATGAGCAGTCAAACCACCAGAACTGTTCATCTTTATTTGCAAATAAATATTCGCTGTAACTGCCTCTTACAGTGTGCAAGATCTACAACATCTCTTTGGAAATTATAGAAAAATAAAATACAAGAATTATAAGTATACTTGTACTTTGTACAAAAGAACGTTCTAACATTGCTCAGCAGTAGAACATGCTAAACAAACAGCATCTGATATTCTCCATATTCTGTAGAGGGGTGGTGACCATGAGCGAGTGTGTGTGCAAATATATGCCTGTGTGCGTGTGTGTGCCTGCGTGTGTGTGTGTGTGTGGGCTTGGAATTTTGTGTGTGCACCTTTTCCATTCCGAAGACCTGCACTCATGAATATGCTGTGACCTAAAGGCACAGATCTCTAGATCCAGTTTGCCTCTGACATTTATCACCGAGCCCCAGTTTGTAATAAAATCACAGCTGTAGTGTAGCAGCCGTTCTCTTGAATATGGAGACAACTTAATCTAATAGGTCCTGTAATTCCACTGGAATTTATGAGCTACTCTAATGTGTGTTCTGTATTGTCTGTTTACCGGACTGTAAGGCATTCTGTGTGTGTGTGTGTGTGTGTGTGTGTCTGCGTGTGTTTGTTACTGTTGATGTTAAGAGTGACGCATGATGAGTTATGATGCTGCTGTTTGACCTTCGCTTTCTCTCTACTGCCCTCAACACAATCTCTGTCCCGCACACAGGAAACTTCCGTCTCTTTTTTTCCTTCGCTTCCCATCAACAAGGTTTTTTCCTACTTCTGCCGCCTCGGCTAACTAGTTACATCCCGCGGCGCTGACTAATCACTCTCAACTCAGAGGCATGAAAAAGAATTTTGATTCAATGGCAAAAACGTCGGGCGACATGACATCAACTACCGTAGATCCAACAGTTTTCTTTTTTTTCATTTCAGACTACATTTATATACACTTCCCATGCTGCCACGAATACTGCGCCACAAACCCTTCAGATCATCGCACTGTGAGCGCAGACTGAATTTCTCTGTTAAATCCAACCCAACCCAAGATGGAACGTCCCGCCTCGGATGTCTTGGAGAAAAAAAAAGCCGAGACGTCCCAGAATTGCAATCCGGGGCCTGTATTAAGAGTGTGCAGCCAAAGAAACAATGAATGCATATGGAAAGGAACATTTCAGCTTATTCTCAAAGGAACCATATAAGTCCATGTTACACTTTTCAGACAATGTCTCCTATCTAAGCTCTGTGAACATTCATATGTTAAGACGGTGGAGGTCGTGTACTGGCAGGCAGCGTTTTAACATTCACGATCCCGATAATTCCAGCTTAAGTACACACCGGCTTTTTTTAAAAAATAGACTTGTATGGTCATTTATCTTGAAGGCAACGGGTCCAGTTCTGCAAGCGTGTGTGACAATAAAAAAAAAAAGTGTGTGTGTGAGCCTCATGTATTATATGTCAATCATTGCACAATTCTTCGTCTCTCTCTCTGAGATACTGAGGTGACTGCATAATACTGTATTGCTGATTTGGATAAAAATCTTAAATAAATAAAAGTTTTTTTTAAATAAGATCCAGATTTACTAGGGCTTTCACAAACAGGACTGCACATATATCGATATTAGGTTATGATAATAATTATTGATTAATTGTCTATACACTTAAACATTCAAGAAATCTCCATAACTCACTTCTCCCGTCTTTCTTCAAGTATAGTGTACCAGGTTCTCTGGAGAGAAGGTAACTAAAGCAATGCAAAATAATACCTTCGGAATAAAAATCATCAAACTCCAAAATTAAAATAAAAAAATGTGAGGATATATATATATATATATATTTAAAAGGACAAAATTTGTTTTCGATTGCACACCCAATAGCAGCTACATGAGCACATAACTCGGAGCGAGAAAAAAAGAACCAAAAAAGAAAAAAAAAATCGGAAAAAAAGATTCAGTAGATTACGTTTGCAAATCTACGTTTCTAGATTTTTTTTTTTTCTCCACACACAAAGTACTGCTGCTGCAACAAGGCATTACATTCCCCTAAGTGAGGGCCTGGGCCAGTCTTTATGAGTCTTATCAGGCTGTCTCGTAATAGTCTGACGGAGCCAGGGTTACCGGGTAAGGGGCTGGAAAGTAGAAAAAAAGTTACTACTTGATGTGAGGGAGTCTGCTGTTGAAGTGTCTGTCCGACCACCTCCTTTTTCAAACAGACGTCTCTGGCTGTGATGACGGGTGAGGACTCAGGCACGGGCTGAAGGCTGTCTGTCCCACGGTTTTTAGACTTCGCTGCCGTCTTGCTGGTCGATCTGTCCGCCCCAGGTCACGGCGAACGGCGCCCTCATACATGGAAACCCTTCTCCTGTTCGTGCAGCAGCTGAAGGCAAAGGGTCTGTATGCTGCTGCTGATCCGCCTCTGGTGGCCGATCAGGTCCACCCCAATACGCCTCACATCTCTAGGCCGAGAGGGGAAACACACACACACACACACACACACACACACACACAGAAAACGCACACTATAACTACTATAACTCATATTAAATAATAGGATCTAAACAAATGAAAGCATCTTGTTTTAGCAAGTTTAGTTAGCCTGGGTATACCCATCCTTCGTTGCACACAAATTCACTTCCCTCTACAATTTATTCTGGACACCAAGGACCAGGTTTTCCTGAGGGTGCAGCAAGACAATGACGGAACACAGAAGTGACTTTGTTGATAACCGTGGATCCAATATGGCAGCAGATGGTAATTTATCCTCCAATGCAGCCTTAGGAACTGTTCCAGGTAACTTAGACGACAACTTTTACTGATGAACTACTTAATCCTCGTTGGGTAGGTTATTTTATTGAGTTATGTACAGACACATTTGATAAATATTCGCAGCTCTGGTCTTTCATGAACAGCGTCACCAATGCAAACAAATGAACAGATGGTTCTAAGGCCTCTTCTCAATCTACCTTGAAATGACGTCTGGTTTTAGCCAGACTAACATTGAATCCGCTGTTGAGTAGAATTATCATGAATTATCTTATTGATTTGCAGATCATTTAGCTTATTTCAAGTTAGTTTCTCTTGCTTTTGGACTTGTTTTCTTGAAACAATATTTAAAACTGTTTTTATCATAATGTATTTTTTATCTCATATGTTTAGTCTCTTACATTTTTCACTTGTTTTCACTTGTTTCACTTGTTGATTTTTATTACATCATTTAGAATTAAAAAAAAATCTAAATTCAAGGGAATATGTAATGGAAAATGCAAATTTAAAAAAAAAATAATTAGGTAATTCTATTCAATACTGGATTTATTGTAACAGAAACATGTTATTGTCACCAGTTCAGATTTCATCTTTTTGATACTTAATTAGTGAGCAACTGGGTGGGGATGATCAAAATCAGATCATCCACTTTCCTTATTACGTCTGAACCTGTGCAAAAAATTTAAAAACGACCCATTCCTATACTAAAGCCACAGCTGAACAAATCTGTTGTGTAGAAAACGCTTAGGTAAAAATGTTTAAGGAGCTGAACAAGTAACCTGTATATATATTTTTAAATGGAATCAAATCAAAGTAATTATTAAATAGTAAATATCATGCACTTTTCTATGTTTATGAAATATCTTAGCCCTTCAGTTCAGACTCTATCTGAAACACCTATTTAAGCCCCTCCCCCAATGAGCTACACTATGTTCTGATTGGTTAGTTTCCAGAATCTGTGCTACAACCCACCTGTGAACTGCTAGATAATCAAGCTATGAAACAAATGATAGTAGGATTTTACTATTTTTTGTGATTCTTTATTCAAAATTTCCACTTAGAAATCCACTTATAGCTGGAAATGTTTGAGCCTGACTATGAAAAGTCTAAACTTGTAACGGATTAAGCAATCAGAGCAATCAGAAAAAAGCCAAAACTGTCCCCTTTAATGATTGCATTACCCAGCGATTCATTGGTACACTTCCATGAAGTTGAGGAGATTTTGAAAGTCTGAAAAAGGACTTCTCTGTAATCTCAGTTGAGTACATTTTTAAAAAATCACCACTGCTGCTCAAAACACAGGACATGTGTGTTTTCATGCCCCCTTACAGTTGTCACGTTCAGTTGTTTCTGACTCCTCTACTCACTCGATGCTCATCCTCGCCACGGAATCCAACGTGTTGTAGCCCGCCGCCATGAAGTTGCTCTTGTACTGACTCATCTTGATGGAGTCCAGCCAGTCGCCGATGGAGATGAACACCGGGTAGTCCATTTCCTCCCCTGGAGACTCTGGTAGGCTGAGGCGAGCAGAAACCAGGTCAGGGTCAAATTCTAGTCTACGGTTCAAACACTTACACATATGTCGCCCTGCTTTAAAGCACAGGTGGAAGTCATCTCTATTAACCTTCTATGCACATGTGAAGAAATAGACCTGTATGGCATGTTATCAAAAACACACAGGAAAAAAAAGCGTTAAGAAGACACGCTAAGATTAACTTCGATTTATCCTCAGATGCTTCAGTCATTGCTGATCACGTCACACGTCAAATGGCACAAACTGCCCGAGCGTGAGTCCCGTACCTCTGAATGTCCTCCACCACCGGCAGCAGGCTGCTGGGGTTGCGGATCAGTTTGTCCAGGAAGGAGACGATGTCTGTGAATTTGGGCCGATGACTCCGCTCCTTCTGCCAGCAGTGCAGCATCAGCTGGTGCAGGGCGACGGGGCAGCCCATGGGGGCGGGGAGCCGGTAGCCTTCCTCGATGGACAGAATCACCTGTGGGGACAAACGTGAGGACGGGAGAATCTAATTCAATCAGAAATCTGCGTATTTGCTTAGAAAGTTGGTTAGAAAACTGCAAGGAGCATGACATGTTATTTCTTTACATAAAAAAATGGGAGATGGTTTTAGGTGTATTTCTATGTCTATTTTTACTTGTATGTGTAAAGTTTAACAACTTTCAGGTTCCGCTGACTGCTGCACACCGACACAAGATGTACAGACAAATCACACAATAAACCCACAGTGTTTGCTCTATAGGGATATTTGTATAAAGTCTGAATATCAGGCCACACTCACAAAGCCTTTATTTCACATATCTGCTAAGCAGGGGGAATGTCTTGAACTAGTAGCGCCAGAAGAGCGGAAGGACAATGTCACCTTGGAAATATCGAGGATACATAGAAGACCAACGCAAAGAGATGGATTACTAACAAAACACTGTGAAACAGAGAAATAATTGATAAAGAAAAAAAAAATCGATGGAAGAGAAAACAAAACAGGAAGCATCATCCTATTTAAAGTTTTATTGGAACTTTGCATCATTTCCCATAAGTTCCTCCTACAGCACGTATCAATGCATTCCCAAACATGCAAATCTGAGCTGACAGTGATCTCTATATAACAATGATGGTTCTGTGGAATTGTGGGGAAAAAATGAATAAATGAAGGAACAAACCTCTACACTAAGGCAGCAACTAACGGCCATTTTAATAGTCAATAATCTACCGATTTGTTGAGATGATTAATCAATTAGTTTATATGTATAAATATATATATTTTTCTTTTGTCCAGACCAACAGTCCACAACCAAACAATCATCCGTTTAGTAGTATAGAAAAAAACAGAAAATATTCAGATATGAAAAGCTGGAACTAGAGAACAGCTGCCGATTAACGCAGAGGTTGCAACTAATTGGTGAACCGTTGCAGCCTGTCGTCCCCCAGGTTCTACTGGACTCAAACGTAGCTCTCTCCTCCTCACTACTGCTTGCTCTGTATTAACGCTAGTATCCACAGTAAGTCGCTGTGGATACAAGCGTCCGCTAAATGAAACGTCTTTCATCGCCGGGCATCCCGGCAGGGCGCCTAGGTAAACGGCCGACCAGGATGATGTCGTTTTCAAGGCCGGTCGAGACTGCAGCAAACTGGCCTTTTGCCTCGGAAAGCACTTCTAATCAATCCCCAAACAACACAAATCCTCCCCCGAACCCCGGGACCTGTACGAATCGCGTGCACGTGGGGCCTGTGCGTGTGTGTGTGTGTAAGGGGCTGAAGGGATTACCGCGGAGCTTTCACACGCGGCGGAGAGAGAGAGGGATGGATCGGCTTCCTCCGCGGCCCTTTCAATCCCTGACCACAGCCCGAGGATCAGCAGGTTGCTCAGCCGCTGAATCCACAGCTTTAAACTCCCCCCTCCACTGGATCAAAGTCCTTTGAACTTTTGACCTTCTACCGGTCCGCTCTCTTCTCTCCCACTCATCATTTTCATCCTTTCCGGTTGAATCCCTCCTCCCCGACCCCCCTCTGTCTCTGTCTCCCTCCCCGAGGCCGCGTTTTTTTGATTTGACAAAACAGACGGGGAGGAGGTAAAAGATTTGCACAGATCTAATGGAATAAAAACGTAGACGTCAACACGGGTGTGCGCTGTAGTGTCGAGGTAAGAGGATCAGGCTTGTTAGGGGAATGTTTGTGGAACCATCCTCTCAGAACAATTACTGAGATACGCTGCCGCTCAACATTTCACTTAAAGTAATAGCTCATTAAGATATGAAAATAAACTTATTATGTAATTACGTTGTTAGTTTGAACAGTAGCAAAGTGTTTGTGTTTAATGCAGCTTGTGCAGAATAATTAATTTGCTTAAGTTTGCACACTGGGCCTCATCTTAATTAGCTGCAAATGAATTGTAATTACGGGTAACTTTTTGCCTAAAGTAGAAAATAGAAAACCTTATGTTCTGGAAGGATGGTGGCACTGAGGAAATGTCATGTCTTCAGGTATATTATATAGTCTGCACTACACTGCAAAAAATGTAATCTTTGGTGAAAATCGTGTTTACTCCAATTTATTAATTGAATTATTTAATCAATGTAGGTGTTACCAGTTGAATCTCTCTGTTATGACATGTTTTCTGAAGTGTATAAGACTGTAATGCAACTGTTTGTTCAGAATGTGCTTTTTTATTTCAATAATTCACTGTTCAATGATTAATAATTTGCAATGACACCTGTCAAAATACCTCTCTTGTTATAATTCCTATTGAAATTTCATGTACTTGTCAGGGACCTATGGTACCAGTTCTGGTCGTGTAGTTTTATGCGTATGGCTCTTTTGTTTAAATCTCACTAAAAGTGTCCTGAACACGAATTGCAGGATTTACAAACCTGCTTTCAGCCGAGTCAGCGAGACTCCGGAGCTTTGTGATTGAGGAGGGAGATAATGAGGTGATCACGCAGGCATCATCATGAAGACGCAGTTTTACGGCTCTTTTAGTAGCCCCGAAGTCGCGGCTTCTGGATACTCACATCCTGATTGGACATCTCCCAGTATGGCCGCTCCCCGTACGACATCACTTCCCACATGACGATGCCGTAGCTCCACGCGTCGCTGGCCGAGGAGAACTTCCTGTACGAGATGGCCTCCGGAGCCGTCCAGCGGATGGGGATCTTACCGCCCTGTCACACACAGGGGGGAGAAATAAAGACACACGCACACACCCACAACACGGAATACACACTGCAAAAAATGGTATCTTACCAGTGAAAATACTCTTGTTTACAATACAATCAATCCAATTTTGAGGTTTTAAATATCCTATCCCTTCAGCAAATCATTTTACTTCTTTTAAGTTTGTTATTTTCCATGATTATGGTTAATTAGTAGAATAGTCTTCTTTTTTTAAAAAAGGATTATTTTCTTTTTTTTTTTAATCTCATATTGACTTTTGATCTCATAATTATGACTTTTTATATTTTTGAGAAAACTTGGAATGAGTAAAATTAGCATGCATGTTTATTATGTCGGATAAATCATTTAGAGAATAGCTTAGCGGCCTCGACTGTGCAAATGCTATAACTCTGCAGCAGCTGCTTAGTGTTTCTGCAGCCAATTTAAGACACAGAAACACATATGTTCTATACAGCTATAGATACAAATACTTACTATAGTAAATATATAATAATACCATTACTTAGGAACCCTTAACCCTAACAAAAACGTGCATTGTAATTCTTCACATTATGTCTTCTCTCCTCTTTAGCGGAGTTGCAACAGACTCTCATTTATTATAAAGCTGAACACAGTAATTCCTCTATAATTTCACATTGATGCAAACCAATCCTGATCAGTTCAGTATTAAATCTATAAAGGTGTCACTGATTCAGTCTAAACCCTGACTGTACTGAGTAGGTAGGGTCATGTTTCATGTCACTGTATATAGAACAGAAACTATTCAGGTTCCGAGGTCTGAGTCTCAGGGGGTCAGGCGTACCGTCGTGGTGTACGCGGCCTCGGGGTCGTCCTCCAGGACCCGGGAAAGGCCGAAGTCTGACACCTTGCACACCAGGTTGCTGTTGACCAGGATGTTGCGCGCCGCCAGGTCTCTGTGGACGTAGCCCATGTCGGACAGGTACTTCATGCCGGAGGCGATGCCGCGCAGCATGCCCACCAACTGGATGACGGTGAAGTGGCCGTCGTGTTGCTGGCGGCGAGAGAAGGAGACGGAGGCAATTTCACAGATGGAGAAGAGGCCGTTGCAAGAAAAAAAAGCAGCCACGACATGCACAGCATGTGGCTCCGTCTACATGTTGAGCTAATTTTTAAAAATCACACAAATAATTGTAAGAATAAACTAGACACAATCATGCAAAGCCTGGTTTGGATAGTAAATGACAATATAATTTCTCTTTTTGCAGATTACCTCTGTTTTGAAACGAGTAGAAAAATCACCTCAAACAAGTGCAAAAATCTTTTTCAGGGAAATTGAGGCTGTTTCCTCAGATGCCCCTCCGGAGTTTTTGGTGTTTCCATCAAAGATTTCTAATGTGATACTTGATGGAAACACAACTGCTTTTGTATAAACTGTAAAGCCCACTGGGGCGAAACTGTGATTTGTGATTTTGGACGATACAAATAAAATGGACTTGACTTGACTAGATATTAAAGTGAAATACTTAAGCACAGCCTTTTACTTTTTCTTTATTCTTTTGAAGATCTGGCTGTGTATTGACAGGATTTAGCTGCTGTAAATATGGTCACTTTTCCTTTAGCATCTTTGGAATTAAATATTAATCCACCGCCAAGGCTGTAAAATGACTTCATTAACAGAGGCACTGAAGGGTCCTGTTGTTGTTTTTTTTCCAAGCTTTTGTTTCCCTCTCATGTTTATTTCTCACATAAAAGTACCACCTGGTCAGAGGAAGACGTGATAACACTCGAGTTCTTCTGGTCACCGCAACACTCACCCTCAGAAATGAGTCCAGCGATCCATTTTCCATGTACTCCACCACAATCATCACAGGCCTGCCTGCAGACACACACACACACACACACACACACACACACACACTGTCACATCTTTTATATCTTCAGATATTGGTTTCATGATATCACACTGGAGGGTGAAAGACAAGATAGAGAGATGTGATACAACTGGAATATGACTGTGTACCTGATCTGCTACAACCAGTGTCTGGGAAGTTGGTTTTATTTTATTATTTTTTTTAAATCAATGTCTGGATATTTTTTAAGCAGAAACACACACACACACACACACAAAGAAAACCCAGCCAGTGTCTGGATATTAGGTTTTTTCTATAAATATATCCAACATTTTAGAGGCACATAATGCCACACAAAGTCTGGATTTTAAAACCAAAAGAACAGGGGGCTCATTTTCAACAATTTAAATTCTAAAAGCTGAAGCCTCAACTGCCTCGGCATCTGTTATCATTTCCCAGGTAAGCATCTAAAAGTGCCTCTACAGACGGTTGGTTAAATGTCAAAGGTCAGAGCGACGCAGAGCCGAGTCAGCGGCATGCACACAGGTCATCAAATTAACAGGAGAGGGCAAAAGGACACTTTCATCCTCCTAGTGTGTAAGTGTGTGTGTGTGTGTGTGTGTGTGTGTGTGTGTGTGTGTGTGCCGCTGCAAGAATGAAACAGAGGGAAAAAAAGGGAAAGACACAACACATCAGCAGTTAATTGATGCATGAAGTTAAGACCCTCGATGTGGGAAAACTTTTCCATGTCGACCCACCTGCCCACTGTCCAGACCATGCACCACATAAACCATTTGTTAGAAAACAGGCCCTGAACACATTCTCGTTCCTTTTTTTTTTAGAATGTTATCGTTTCCCTACAGAGGTTCCCTGTGGCCAGTCTGACTGGTTTACGGCTGAGAGCTCCAGGCCCGTGTGTGCGAGCTATAAAGCATTCTCGGAAACCCCGAAAATAAACGTCTCAAACGTGTGAAGCAACGCCGTCCTGTAGCACCTACCGGAAAGGTGAAAACGAACACAAAGTAGGAAACTTAACACATTCTGTCATAACAACACATCCGATTTGAAGTCACCGAGTCGCTTCAAATCACCTGATTGACTTCGTAGGACGCGAGGTTTCTTTCTGTTTTCACAATTAAAGTAAAAAAAAAAAAAAAAGTTCTCGCACATCAGCGGCTTCTATAAAGGCAAATTAAAGGCAAACCAGACACAAGGAGAGTTTACAGCTGGTGTCATGTCACCGCGCTCCACAGCTAAATGGCATCTGTCACCGCTGCTTCACTGCACCGCCAATGTAATTCCTGATAATTGATCTAACAGACAGCCAGGCGATCAGAAGCACGCTGTTAGCGGTTGATTAAGGGACTACAACATCTAATTACGGAGACAGGAAACAGCAGGTGAGGCCGGCGATTACAGCGCGCCCGCAGCCGAGGGGACAAATTGAACTGAATTAATACAGCGCGCAGTAGAAACTGTTCTTTTTAATTTTCTGCACTACGTGTCGTGGTTGTGAAAATAAAAAGAAAAGAACAAAAGATTTTCAGCAAGATAATGTCTCACCCGCTTAATGTTAGACTGTAAAAGAAAGCTCCCATTTTATATGGTCTACAGCAGTGATTTTCTTTTACGGAATAACGAAACAGATGATTCAATGCATACATTTTCCGAAATAGGATCCCATTTGTTAACCAGGTAGCAGAAGTAATGAGGCGAAACACTAGTGTGAAAGAAACACTATTCTCCTCCCTGGTTTGCAACACTTGAACATTACTGCCCCCAGTGGACACTTTGTCCGTGCACATTTTACTTGAGGGAGAGGGTGACGACTCTTTTTCCAGGCTTTAAAAAATGGAAAGATGTGAGAAGAGATGCAACTCCTTCCTGTACACACACACACAAAGCAGAAGATAAGTTCAAAAACAACCTTTTGTTTAAGCTTTGGAGATGATATCTCTGCAAGTAAATGGCTGATAAATTATCAGAATGCATGATTTCATGATGAAATTCTTCTATATTAAATTAACATATTCATGTTGAATTAAAATACGTGTCAGCATCTGCCATGTTAATTAAAATTCATGGGCAACAAAAAGTAATTTATTTTATGTTATTACCTAAATTGAGGATTATCTTATACATGGAAATATTTGTGTTGTCATTTCATATGCAAAGCGTTATGCATGTATTTTATTTAAAGACTTTGCATTGTATATTCAGTTTTACAAAAATGACTCACTTGGCTGGACAAGTGACTTCAACTATTTTTAGGATTAGTTTTGATGGACAGATGAGCAGGTTCTACTTACTTTTTAAAATCTGCACTACATGCATCACATTCCGCAAAATTTGCAGATATGCTCCTCACACGAATCCGGCAGGGATAGATAATAAATAGTTTGATCAAGCTTGTCTTCTCGGAGCTAATTAGCATGGCCCAGAAACGATGTGCAGCACGGTGCATGAAGAAAAACAAACGCACCTGTTTAACAGTCTATTGTGTCACCTGTTATTTTAGTGCAGGTATAGAAGTCAGTCACAGCACAATTCTCCCTGTAATTAGTCTCTGAAGTACAACAGCAGATGGAGGGACTCAAAGATGGAAGGAAGGAGTGATTGAGAGAAAAAAGAAAAAAATACTGTGAACTAATGTAACATCTCTATAGATGTATATATATGTGTGTATATATGTGTGTATATATGTGTATATATAAGTGTATATATATGTATATAAAGACCTGACATTGAGTGATTTTGTGTTCATTGTTTATGCATTATGTGTATATGTACAGTCTTCTGATATGTGTGATATATGTGTGTGTGTGTGTGTGTGTGTGTGTGTGTGTGTGTGTGTGTGTGTGTGTGTTTGTGTATGTGTGAAGTTTCCTTTTGTTTTTGTGTCAGTTTTTCTGTAACTTAACATAAATAAATACAGTAGTTCAGGTAATAGGTACCAATAGGTGCAGAAATGAGAACACACACTTATATACACACGTAATATGAATATTGACAAATATTTCTCCTGGACAGCTTCAGAAGGGAAACATTAAAGTGAAGACATTTTAAAAGTTCAGGGGGTTTGTATATATATTATTTTTATATCAGGTCATGACATCATATCAACCTATCAACGCATATTCATATTCGTAATTGCCAGAAGTGGAAATGAAGGTTACTCTTGATAACATTGTGAGCTAATGCAGATTCATACAAGCAGCTTAACCTTTAAAAA
Source organism: Eupleurogrammus muticus (assembly GCA_036785175.1). Taxonomy (NCBI): domain Eukaryota; kingdom Metazoa; phylum Chordata; class Actinopteri; order Scombriformes; family Trichiuridae; genus Eupleurogrammus; species Eupleurogrammus muticus. Next base: position 10,660,568 of record JAYKQN010000001.1, read on the forward strand.
ATAATTAACTTTGGGCAACAACATAAGTATTGGTCTGAAAATTTGTATATTGAAATTACATAAAGACACAAAGTATTATAGTCCACAGTATTGCACAAAGGCCTTCATAGAAGACTACAAATTCAGATTTAAATCCTGATTCCTACTAAAAACCTCCATCCATCATCTTTCCTCCCATTCATCAACCCTTAACTGAGGCTCACCCTATAACAAATGAGAAAAGTAGAGAGAATATGAGACAGTTGTGTCTCTACAACTGTGCCGAGTTGGCTTTTTTGTTATAATAGCATGCACCACTGGGGTTCACATGAAAGATTTATGCCTAGGGGCATATAATTTGATGATCCACCCCTGTGTGTGTGTGTGTGTGTGTGTGTGTGGTTCTTCCACACACGACAGACGCTCCTAAATGTTTGTCAAATAATACATTGTAAAATTGCAAATTTATCTTGTTTCTTCCTTGTTTCTGATAGACTTCAATCTTCCAATCCGTCAAACAAACGACAGGAGAATAATCTTCTCATTGGCACAGAAGATTTGGCAAATTAGACATGAGCTGTGCTTCCCATGTCACATATGCATGATCCTTACAAACCTAACAGGGAACAGATTTTCCAACTGCGTTAAATTCATTACAAAGTAGCACTTCTACATCAGAGAAACACATTTCTTTGATGTTTATGAAGATGTCAAAAAACCAGGGAGAGGATGTGGTGGTGATTTCAATATCTTTAAGAGATCTGTTCTTCAGAAACAACAGAACTTTGAGTGTCTATTGGGGTACAGCTGAAATATTCCTCATCACGGCGACTCAAATTTTTTTTTCCCCGTTCTTTGATCATCAAATCTCTGACAGGAGAAATCACCTTCAGTGTTTGTGGGAGTTTTCTAGGCTATCCATGAGCGTCTATGATAGTTCCAATGGCTTTTTTTTTATGTTGGACTATAAAATCCGTAAGTAAACCTATTGATGCGGGATATTGGCGAGCGTGCAGCTTTTTGTGCGATAGCGGCAGTATCGGTGTGAGTCTTGTCGCCTGGGTCGCTGCTGAGGAATGTCCTCTATTTGGATGCGGGGAGGTGTTGAATGTCTTCAGGGGGACACATTTGTATTCACAGCCATGTCCCAGTTTATGCACCCCCTGTAAAAACAACCATATGTTGCACTGGATGAGCCCCGTAAAAACGAGGCTCTTTAACAAGTCCACACACACACACACGCGCGCACACACACACACACACACACACACACACACACACACACACACACACACACACACACACACACACACACACACACACACATACACACACACACACACTCCTTGGATGGAGAAAACAAATTCCTGCACATCTTCCACGAACTGACATCCACACATTCATGTATAAGATAATTTACAGGATCGTCTACGTATCGCATGATGTTGCCAACCAGACGCTTCTCTTATCCGTCCATCATAATGGATGATGACTGTGGCACAACTTTGTGTCAGATTATAATGTGGGTGCAGATGGCTAAAAAAAGGCAGATCTGTGCCCATAACTTTCTGTGGCACTGGACAAGTCAGAGAGGATGTAAAGTTCCAGTCCTCCAGCTGTTTTTTATTCAAATCAAAAAGTTCTCCAATAGGATTTTCAGGACATCCTCATAGCACTTTTTTGGGCCTCCTTGGGCTCGCTTTCCTATTTTCAGCTCGCCAGAGATGGCCTGTTTTTGGCAGTAATCATGCACCAGTGACAATGGGTATTCTGGTTCCATGGCGGGTCCATCCTGAGCTGTATCCACCCAAGCTGGGGCAGAGACGCTGGGAGTATCGGCCTTACCGAGGACCACAGCGGCAGGGATCCTGTCCTACCACTTGATCCTCAGAGGTTCCTGGCATGATGCTGGCAGACTGTCTAAGCACGTATACACACACACACACACTCACACACAGACAGACACCTCTTGGAGGTACAAAAAAAAAGAGCACTTGTGTTTAAGAACAAGAACACAGGCAGTTTACTTACCTCGCGTATGCAAAGAAAATTACATACTTACAGATACCCATGAAAGCGTTTTACAGCAATTTACTGTTCGATCAAGCAAACGGGTAAATCGAGCGATCAAGTGTGTGATGGGTGGACTTCAAAATGCACTCGTTGCATTTTTATTTGGCTTTTAAAGCAAAATGCTTAGCGGGAGTCCAGCCACCAGGTGGACCCCAGGCAACAAAGCTGTCATGAGTGTGATTCGATTGAAGAAAAAAAAGATAGAAGTATGTCTTGCTCCATGACTTACATGGAAAACACACCATACATTACACAGACTAGATCAGACAACCCATGGTTCGTCAGGTAACGTCAAACAGCTACATGGAAATGTGAAAAGGGTACTAATGGAGTCCCCCATGTTTAGAACCAAAGAATTTGTCTTTATTTTTAGTTTTCTATCTATTCGTGACTACTTGACTGGATTGTTTTGGGCTGATATAAGCAATGCCGAAGAGCTCTAAATACTGTGAATCCAAATGAAGAGTTCATTTGCAAAAAAGAATAGGCACCATTTTGGAGAAAAAACAAGTGGGGTTTGTTATGTTTAACAGAATTGAACTTTTTGAGATACCTCTACCTTGTTAGGTCAAATCTCCTTGGTCAAACAGAGAACTTTGCTTTAACTGGTATCAGCTAGAGTAATTAATAAATAGTTCTATATATATAAATGAACTCTTTACATTTAAACGCAGAATTGACTTACTTTTTGTGACCACGCCCTCCAGCCTGATGATGTTGGGATGGTCAAACTGGCCCATGATGGATGCCTCGCGCAGGAAGTCCCGCCTCTGACGCTCCACGTAGCCGCCTTTCAGTGTCTTTATCGCCACGGCGATCTCCTTCTTCCCCGGCGTTCTCAGGCGGCCGCTGCACACCTCGCCGAACTCGCCTGGAGCGAGCACACACACACACACACACACACACACACACACACACATACACACACACACACACACACACACACACACACACACACACACCAGCACAGTAATAAGTCCATGAATAAGCCCCATGAAGAGCCACCTGGGGGCAGTGTTGCAGTTCACATCTACTCTCCAGCAATACTGCCTCTGATTGGTTCAACTTCAAAAATTCTCTTTTCAACTTACAAAAAAAAATGATATAAATAAATATATATGGGTCTATTCTTATACTTTCTTTTGTTCTCTAAACCTGTTAACAGCTTTAACCTCCCTACTAGGTGAGGAGAGAAAATGACGGGGAGGCAACGTGAAATGGAAATTATATGCTTCGAGGGAAAAATAGATCATCTCATATGGCCCATTTAAAGCTATTGTTACTCTAATTTACATAAAAGGATCCTCCTCCACCTATACTGTAGGCGAACCCGTGAAAGTCTGCGAGATGCAGGTGGAAAAGTATATAAGTGCCTGTAAAGTATCTGCCTGTGTGTGTGTGTGTGTGTGTGTGTGTGTGTGTGTGTGTGTGTGTGTGCGCACCTGCTCCGATCACCCTCTCGATGCGTATGCGGGACGGGTCGATCTCCTTGGTGAACTCATGAATGGCCTGTGTGGGGTCTTCATATGTGTCAGGGTCCACATAGGTCTTTACTCCAGGAAAAGGAACTGTGGAGACGGAGATAATGATCAGACACAATGAGCTGGAGTGTGTGATTAAAAGATTCAAATATCAATATGTTTGTTATGTGAAAACGCCAGAGATATGAAAAAAAAAAATCTATCGAGGCTGATCTTTAGTTTATTTATAGTCCAAACAGGTTGGAAACCTACAAATATGATAATCCAGCTGCACAGAAAACACCTTCTCCCTCCAACCTCAGTAATTTGTAACACCTCAATATCAAGTCAAGTCAGTTTTATTTGTATAGCCCGAAACCACAAATCAAAGATTCGCCTCAATGGGCTTCGCTGTTCGCACAGCAACACAACAACCTTAAAACCCTCACATCATACGGGGGAAAACTTCCTAAAACAGGGAAAGAATAAGGGGAGGAAGCCTCTGGAAGAGTATCAGAGAAAGTGTACGATAGAGGTGTACAGGATTAAATACAACAAGTAAATGTAAGTAAATAAGAATTTCCACTTTCAATAGTGTTACATCAAAGTAACAGTAAAGTTGAAAATTGTACTACTTTTTGGCTGTTGGCTATCTAATAAAACAACCCCCCCCCGCAAACAAAAAAACGTAATTCAAACAACCCACAAAAATATCTAATACTACAGAAATCATCTTACATAAGACATTGGTGTATAGTTTATACACCAAATGCATGCTCATTCAATGTGTTTAAATAACTTTGCAATTCATGGCGTACCACTTTTCCGAGGGGTAAAGTTGAGTGAAGATAATGGTCTCATATGAAAGAAGATGACGTTCCTCTGAACCCTGCGCGTCACGTGTGAATCCGACTCGCTCTTGTCACGGACACCTTGTTGAAATTCAACCGGCGCTCGCAACGTAAAGCACGTTTACTGTCGCTAATTATCATTTATGTCAGCCTATATAAGGAATTATTGCCTCATAAGCTCCTCAGAAATTCACTTGGCACATTGTTTGCACACTCTGAGGGTTAAAAACACTCACACGCACATCATGTACACACACACACACACACACACACACACACACACACACACACACCAATAGCCGGCTGTCTTACTTTTCAGTAAAAAGACAGAGGAGTCTTTTAACCAGGCGCGAGGCTTTAGCCCTTACTTAAAGCAGGCATCTGCACCCTGCTGAAGTGTTCTTGAGCAAGTCAATAAATCCTTGACAGACTGCTGCTGGGGGCTAGACACAAGCTGTTTCTCCTTTAGCGATCAATACGGAATCCGACAGCAGCGACCCCCCCCCCAAAAAAAAAAAAAAAAAACTCTCCTCAAAGCTTCTGCTCCAACATCCAACGCAGAGACTCTGGAGCTAGAGGGGGTTTCGAGGACAAATACTTTTAAGATTGAACACACGCCTGCTAATTTATTATTTTTTTTTTTCCCTTTTCATGCCTTTTGTTACAGTTCATGTTTCTGTTCCTTTAGCCTCAATCCGACTGTCCTCCTAAAACCGCTTCCATCTCTTTGTCCTCTACTCTCTCCCTCTATGTTTCAACCAGGTTGCCCCCGCCCTCCTTTTCTTTCTCCTTCCTGCTCGCACTTCTCCCCGCTCTTTGTCTTTCTACTCACTTTCAAACATCTTCCCATTTTCACCTCACAGCTCTCATTTCAATTTGTGTTTTGTGCGTGTGTGTTTTTTTTTTTCGTGTCAAGAATGAAAGGTTGGGTGGTAAGTGACAGTGGAGGAGACAGATAAGTGCAAGGGTGCAGACACAGTAAGCTAATAAATGCAGCTATGTAACCATATTAATAAAAAAGGAGCAAAAAAAGAAGAAAAAAACTTGTTTGGAACATCGAATGAAACTAGACGAAGAGGAAAGAAGAGGAAGGAGCGACAGAGACGAAGGAGCACGATAGTTCAGTCCTGTATATTTGCCTGGCTTACTAATTCTTAAAACTACGGTTTCACATTGCATTACATACTGCATCACAGTGAATATTGTGATTTTTTTTTTTAAGGAACGTGTCCTGTGCAAATTCAAATGCACAGAAAAACATGGGAAATGATCCATACAACAGCACACTGTGTTTGTTGAATGCAAAGAGAATGTGGTGAGACGACAAAGCTTCTAACTGAAGTGATTCTCTCTTCGTGTTAATGTCTCGCTTATTGGCACAGACCTTGGGGGCAAAAAAAAGGCCAAACTTTCTCACCAATTGATTGGGCGTTCTGGCACGAGCAATGAAGTTAAAACTTGACATAATGTGCCAAAACGATTTGGCACTTGATTCAATTTTCACTTCTTCCACCATCAACACCATTAATATGGAAATTAGTTATTCTTAGCGAGGTGAGAGGCGTGTGTTTTTAAAGAACAAAATCATGGTCAGAAAATAATATTCCAAACAGTTAGAGAAGACAGAAGTAAGCCGATTACTTTACCGTGTCCATTCTGATAACTGGTCCTCCTTTTGTCCTCTGAGGTCATCTTGGCCTTGATGTACCACTGACACCTGGAACACACACATTGATGGACATATGGAAAGGGCTCTTTCTCTAAAGTGCAACAATTGTAGTTTGTAAAAGTTTTATTTTTTTTATTTTTTAAATTTTATTAGGAATAATTAGTTTTGTTTTTCTTAGGTTTGAGAGAAGTAAAGTAAGTATGATTCATCCATCCATCCATCCATTGTCTATCCCGCTTATTCCCTTTCGGGGTCGCAGGGGTCTGCTGGAGCCTATCCCAGCGCGTTAAGGCGAGAGGCAGGGATACACCCCAGATGGTCGCCAGCCAATCGTGGGGCACACACACCATTCACACACCATTCACTCTCACACTCACACCTATGGGCAATTTAGAGTTTACCAATTAACCTGAGCATGTTTTTTGTATTGTGGGAGGAAACCGGAGTACCCGGTGAAAACCCACGCAGACACGGGGAGAACATGCAAACTCCACACAGAAAGGTCCCAGACCCAGGCCCCAAGGCGGTCTTGAACCTGCGACCTTCTTGCTGTGAGGCAACAGTGCTACCCACCGCACCACCGTGTCGCCCAAGTATGATTCAAGTATTGAATTTTACAGCCATTGTGGTCGCATGTTGTAAGTGAAGGATAACAACACAAAGGACGATTCTCTTCATTCTCCTTCTTTAGAGACCTCATGATTCAGCAAAACAATGTCTCAAACATCAGGTTTGTTTAGTTCTTTATGCCTGATGTCTATGATAAATTCATTAAAACTACTAAAAACTTTCCTTTCGTGACTTGTTAATGTATAAAGTGAAAGTAGCATAAAGTGTAAGTTTGGGGTCCCAGCACAAAGTGGCTAATTAGACAGTTTTGATGACTATTGTGCATCATCAGCATGTGAGAAATTCACATTTTAGTGACAGACAGAATGAGACATGTCTGTATGATAATATTATGCTTTACCTTGTTATGAAATCAGGCTTTTCCATTATAACACCATTAGTGTTTATTCCAGCTGTGTTTGTCCTGCTTTGGCGTCTGCACTGAAAAAGGGTCTATAACTGTGAAAAGAGTCTATTTCTGAGGAAATCAACACATGACAACTCTTTAATGGACTTAATTAAGAGCTAAAGTTAATCTATGGACTAGCATAATAACAGGTGATTGTCATGCAAATGATGTTGCTGTGGTTACCGATCATTTGCAATTAAATATAATGCTTGTACAGATTGCATATTGCAGGAAATCTTCCAGAATGGTTCACAATCCGCAGAAGAATTAGATTAAGGAGTTCAGGACTTGTAATGATAGAATACAACTTGTGTATTTTAATGTTAATAAAAAAAAAGTTATTGACCTCAAATTATGAGATGTCAGTTTCATTACACTTTGAAGAGATTTCTGCACATCGTTGATTGACAGCTTTGACAAAGTCCGACACAGAGAGAGAGAGAGACGCACCAGAGTTCCTCTAAATAGAACAGCTCAGGTGTGAAAACACCTTTACACAGCAGCTCACTCGTGTTCACAACCAGACCAAGTGTGACTGGGGCGGTACAACTCCTCAATATACTGAAGTCAGGAACAATGTGTTTTATTGCTCTTGAATTAAACTTTTTATTTGTATGAGGAAGAACATATTGTTTTCTCACTATGAATTACTCTGCTGGTGAAGTTACACAATGCAGTATACATAATAAATATCTATTGTCAGTATACACAAAATAGATACAGTATGTGTATATGTTTATTTAAAAGTAATAGTTGAGACAAGCTCCATCCACTGTTGTAGTGCAATGACGGAGTTTACAGTTTTGTGTGAAAACCTTGGACAGGAAGGGGGAAGTGTGTGTTTACCGGGTTTGGAGTTCCATCATTTTAGGGGCAAGGCCACTTCTGTGCTGTCAAAGTTTTTGAGGGCACAATGGTCAAATGCCAGCAGCAAAAACGTTCTACCAAATAAAAAGCAATGATTTCAAAGCCCACTGAAATAACTTAACTGCAAACTGTTTTTCATAGCGCCCTAAGTTTTAAAGAAAGAAGGCATTTTAAGATAAAATTGTGGGGCTTTAGATTAAAAAAAAAAATCCCCAAAATGATACGGTAAAACACTTAGTTATTTAAGAGTTAGTATGCAGTCAACTTTTGTCTTCCTTTTGCATCCTGAAATCACACAGTGAAAACGCAGACCTAGCTGACTAAAGAATTATCACACACACACACACACACACACACACACACACACACACACACACACACACACACACACACACACACACACACACACACACACACACACACACTAGATGTTGTGGTTACAAAACATCATATGTAATGTAAATGTATCCATGAAGTCATATGCAGAAAGGCAGAAAAAAGGATGGAAGGAAAAGGAAAAGAACCAGGGGAAAGAGGTACACACATATCTCCACCAGCTCAAAAAAGTTATTGAATGTTATAAAACTCCAGAGCAATGAATGCAGTAAGAATCTGGCCTTGAATTGGCAGAGACAGTTCACCAGCGGTTGGTTTCTGCAGCGAACCAAAGGATAATGCACTAATAAATATTTCTGCAGAAATCATACGCAGGAACACACAGATCCACATTTTTATTTATTTTTTTTTAAGTAATAAATGGAATGTGTGGTCTGAGTCAATACAAAGTACATATTCATCCACACAAGTTTTCCCAAACAGAATGGCATGTTTTTTCCTCAACATATTATTTACTGAGAGACCAAGAGACTGCTACCAAGGAAGACTGAAAGCATCCAAATTTATCCAAAACGCACCTTGGTTATAATTCCAAAAAAAATCAAAAAAGATGTTTAGTAAGTACAGATACAAATGTTGTATGAAAAGAAATAAGTTTAAGAAATTATATTTGATATTTGAAAAGTATTCTTTGATGAAAACCAGGACATTTTTTTAACAACTATGGAATGTCATTGTAGAAAAAATATTAAAACTATTCGGATATTTTGCTGCAGAATGAGTGATTTCGAGCCAAATTATTGCTATTTTGTTCTTATTCTCAACACATATTTATTTTATATATTTAAAAAATCTATTTAGCATACTTTTTTTACAGTCTCAAATTTAAAAAACTAAGTAATTGGCTGGTCTGAAACTTTCTGGTATTCCAATATTGCCTTTTTTAGCAGCATCCTTCCCTCCCACAGCTTCTGAAAGAAACACGAATCTAAAGTGACGTCTTCATCTCGGGGGGATACCGGTTAGTTAACATGCAACTGGGACGTGGCGGCGCCGGCACCGGGGCCTCGCTCGCCGCTTTGCTCCACGGCACAATTCAAGACGGGATCAAGGAGAGGACTTACAGCACTGTCTCATCTGCGCTCATGCTGCCTCCTGCATTGTTCAAAAATTCCAGCTTTATCATGTTGTCAGGGTCCTTTCATTTACAGCCGTACTCTATCATCAATTCTCTCTAAATTAATTGGCATAGTGGATAAAGTATTATTTTTATATGAATTTAGGCCCCATCTTTTTTTTGTGTTGCAGCATGCAAAATCCAAAATGTGTTGGTTCAGGTGATCGCATGTGAGCCTCGCTCGCTTTGAAGATTCAACATTATCCAGGTTGCCAGATTAGAGTCGGTGTAAGGGGGGCAACGAGCCGCATGTTGCCAGATTGGGCTTTGGCGTGAAGGGAAGTCCGTGGGATCCTAGACGGAGCTGATAATATGGCGGGTGACACCGGCAGAGAGAGGGAAAGAAGGGGGATTTGGAAAAGCTACTGTTGACCTCTGCCGAAGGGGTCAAGCTGTTCGTTAAATAAATGGTGGCGTACGCCTTTATCAGCCTTTCGCAGCCTTTTTCCAGTCCCATCCTCTGATCCCCTTTATCTGCCTATCCCTCTGTCTCGGCCGCTTTCATGTTGAGGAGGGGGCCGCACGCGTGAGACACTGACACACGAGAAGGTTATCACGCGCCAAGACCTCGGCTTTGTCCGCCGCTCTCCGAGCATCGTTACAGAACGTATTCAAAGGCGCACATATGCATGAGTGCGTCGCGCTGACCCGCGCGCCCCTCGGTGAAAAACACCTTGCCCACAGCCCTAATCAACCACCCCTCCCCTGCCCTGACATCCCCTCGCTGTCACCCCCTCACGGCAGATCCCTCTGCTGCAGCAGCCACAGAGGGCACGGAAGAAAGGAAGGATTGAAGTAAAGGAGAGCTGAAACAGTCCGACCATCCAAGGATTAAACTTCCTCAGCTCAGCTGTATATGCTGCATCAGCATTGTATGCTCGTATTTTAGCAAAGGACAAACTCCTCGTGCAGAAGGTCTCATATCCTCATTCCCTTGCGTTCCCAGCCCGAGTGCTGCACGGCTATGACTTCTCAGGCAGCAGAAGTACATTTGGAGCTTTTTTTCTCTCTTTTATAAAAGTGAAAGAGTGAAAGTCCCTCCTACATGAGCCAGAAGGGTTACTGATTGGTTACAGATTGCAGTAAAGTCAAGAAACTCTCAAATTTCTGCTTTTAGCTGGATGCAGGTAAGAAAGGCAGGGGTGGGTAGCGCCACACCGGCTTAGTAAAAGGGAAAAAAGTGAGCGAAGGGCTGCCACACATTGGACAACTGAAAAGAAAAAAATCAAACACACAGAGCTGAGTTCTGCATATTTGGTCGATATGATACATTGCTTTATAATAAGTGACTTTCCAGCCCAAAAGACCTCTGTCCTTATTTAGGATTTAAGATTTCCAGCTTTAAACAACCTTCCCAGTCAGTTGACCATCGGTTTATGAGTTTACAAGGTGTGTCTGAACACACCATGAAGTCCCTTGAGCCTAAAGTAGCTTTGTGTAATACTCCTAACCAGCAGGGGGCGGTGCGGTGTTGGAGAACGGGTTACGATGAACGTTGAAAGTTTAAAGGTGAAATTTGACTATCCACAATTAACATTGTCCATATGAAAAACGTCTTTCTGACTAGTTGTTCCATCTTTTCAAGATATCTTTAATGTAATTGTGAGAAGTTGAAATGTCATAGAGGTATCTACAATTTAGTTTTTAATTACAGATATCTGCAATGTCTTCACTGAAGTATCATTCAATTCATCACACCTCTTAAATGACAATTGCAGATATCTGTAATTCACTTTTGAAGCAGCATATTGAATGTTATAAAGCTGCTGCTTTGGCTGCCAATAGCGGGGGTGTTTCATTGATGTAATTTTGCCCAGTTACAGATATAATTCAATATATCTGTAATTGGGTCAGTGACAACTAATGTTTGGCAAGATGAGAAAATCAAAAAACTTTTTAAATGCAGTTTTTTCAGAAGCGTTCATCAGGTCTGAAAATATAATTATGTGTTAATGTTGTTTTCTTGTCAATTAAAAATCCAATTGTATCATCTTTTTTCTTGCAATACACACAACACTAGACACAAAATGTCAAATGGTGTGACTAAAAAAGAATGCTAAATTTCAAATATTTAATCCATCTAATATATATATATATATATATATATATATATATATATATATATATATATATATATATATATATATATATATATATATATATATATATATATATATATAACTAGTTGGTAGCATGTGTTTCCTAAAAAAGTTTTTCAAAACTGTTAAGTTTTTAGGTTTACACCAGATGGCATTGTCTCAATTAAATTAAGACTAGATTAGTCTACACTTCATACTCATACACCTACAACACAGAGCAAATGCTTCTCGCAGAGCACTACTGCCCCCTAATGTAGTGGAGGCGGAATTGCACTTTATTCTAGGAGAGGAAAAAAAATGCCCCAATATTTGAGAATCATTGTTTTAAGATATCGGAAGAGGGACAATCAGGTATCTTTTTTGTGGTGAAATAAAGATATCTTGAACTGGAAGACTAGTCAGAATCAAATTGTAGGTATCTCAAACTGGAATTACTAATACTCATTATTGAGCTACAGTCCGTAACTTACATAGTGGATATTGAAATGAGTTGTAGATATTTGTAATGACAAACCCAAAACATATGAAAGATAAAGTGACATTATTTGTCCTAGAAGACGGCAGTCTATGTCTTAAATGATAATTGTGGATATAAAGAATATAGTTGTGGATATTTTAAAGGTTCTTTTAGAACAGGTTAAAGTGAAATACAGCTATCCAACACACATCCTGACTGACTTTTGCATGTCAAAATGGCTCATCATAGGAGCGCAGCTGTCGCTAGCGGCAACGGCCGGCCAATCCGGTGGCGCGGGTATTTATATTACACCAGATTAGCCCGACTTCCTCACCGACTCCTGTAAGATGCGAGGATAGCCTCTGAGGGGCGTGTGACTGCCTGTTGCTTTGTCCGGCGGAGAAAGGAAAGTGATGAGAAATCAATGCAGATAGTGAAACTCGCCTCTGGAGTGTAGATGGCGTGATTGAATCTTTATTGACTTCTTTTGTGGCTTGTTTTGTTTTCCTCCGGGGATGTCGCGGTCGCCCGGCCCTGTTTCGCCCGTACGCGTTTCCACTGCGAGAACACTAAAAGCCTCGAGAGCTTTGTTTTACATTGTACGTTTTCTGCTCGAGTCTGTTTTTAATAAATGAAACAGAAACATCCCCTCTTACACCCTGGGAACACAGCAGAGTAAGTAAGTCTGGTGCTAAAAACCTTTACAATAATCAAAAATGGCCTTCACGTTGAAGTGCTGCATCTTGTCTGTAAAATTATCTGACTCTCATACTGTAGCTTTTAAGTGAAATGCTCTCTCTAGATTTTTGTGCAGTGTCTATTCAATTTTCCTTAAGCATTCACCACCTGGGATTGAGTTATTCTCATTATTGTTGTATGTACGTAATGATGGTGGAACAGTGCAAAATGTCCACTTGTGAATAACAACCTACAACTATTTTTTTCAACTATATTTTATAATTTTGAAATGTTCTCATTGAACGCGGGGAGCCAGCACTAGTGAGTAGAAACCAGATCATTAAAGCTCCCTGAGCGACAGCTTGATAATGATGCCAGTGATCGTAATAAGTTCAGACAATTTACTCAACATGCAACATAGCTAATAAGCTGGATAGCACCCTGAAGTCAGGGGAAACCCTGAAGACCGTTTGCTTACGGTCAATAGTGCAAATTTCGTGCGTGGCAGTTTACCAGAGTTCAAGTTGAGGTGAACGTTTCGCAATGCGGTTGTTAGGATTCTACGAGGATTAATAGATTTTTCTATGGGATTTTAATGTTTTAATTAATGTTTTCAAATGCACGCATGACCGGGTCCTTAGTAAACAACACTATGTGAACTCTCTTCTCCTGCTGGATGCAGAAGATGATGGGTGAACATGTAGTTAAAGGTATGGACGCCCAGATATTGATGCAGGTATTAGTTATTATTCAATAAGTATAAGGTATGAGATTCCCAGCCGTAGCCATATCACAGACATGGATGTACAACTATGTGAAAAAAAAAGAATCCACAAACTTGGTATCTGTAAGTACTCAATGCAAATACTCGTACAGTTAATGTAAAAAGTGGTATTGATGCATCCACAGTTACAGGGACAGTAAATGGTGTTTGTTGCCTATTGTAAAATATAAGACTTGTTTTTTGCTACTCGTTGCCACTGATGTGACGTGTTAATATTATGGCTGACGTTATGTCAATTGTCGGCTCTACATCAAACTTATTTTAGTTCTATTCATCCACGTTAGTCTCCTTCTTTTAGGGACTTTATCGCTAAATTACTGTCTATATTGACTTTAGATTAGACTCCATTAATGCTGTAGTGGTACTGATTGTTACCAGTAGTAGAAACTAGGGGTTATTTTAAGTGAATAAAACAACTATTGCACTTTTTCGGTGCTTGTGTAATTTTTTCGGCCAATAAAAATTAAATTTAAGAAAATGGCAAAATAGGAGCCCTATAAATCAGTTTTATATTTTATAAAATAACTCCATAAACCCTTCAGCTGGACAAATAAAGACTTAGATGGTTCAAAAAAACATGTTTGCTGACAATCATAGTTTTGTCGAATCAAGTGTTCGAGTTTCTCTTCTCCGCCGCAGCCTTCCCTTTAAATCGAGATTCCTTTATGCACATCTGACTCTTGCTAATGAAGCGAACACCCAGTAAATGCAGAGTGCGCAATCAACCGTACTTGTCACATCTGCTGCCTCCGTGCACTCTGGGTTCACTGTTCACACGTGCAACACAAGCAGACAGTGCTTCAAAACTGGCAGGAAGGCCTGAAATTGAGGCGCCGAAGGCTTCTAGAATGTGCCCTTTTCAGACTGGATGGGTGTGATTTAGCCGGTATCTCTAATCTTGTTAAAATACACGATCAGACTTTGACTACTGTATCACATTCAGCTGCCAGCTGGTTTGCCAACGCGTCTCCACTAAGGATAAACCCCCCCTTACTTATGCAAACATACATTTTCTGCCGGGTGCAGCCACAGCTGTAAACACAAATCCAATCTTCCAAATGTCTTCACAGAAACCTAATTGTGATGTGATACACAATATGTGACGAAACATTGCGTCGTGCAAAAGATAGCAGCAGAAGAAGGAACATTTGAGGCAGCAGTGCAGCTTTAGATCAGAGGCTGATGTGCTGCTGATTGGATTTAATTTAGTGCAGCAAAGAAAGACAGTCACAACAATTATTCCTTTAATGGATTAATTTCCATCTTGTGTATATGGTGATAAACAGTACAATAGTACTGCGTATCAGTGTTTAGCCCGGACATGCGAGTTTTTTCTAATTAACTGAACAAACTCATGTGTTCGACTGCGTAAAAATGCAATTGCTTTAACCCATTTAAATCCATGTTTTTTTTTTTTCAAAAGTTTCCATACATGATTAAATCAGTTGAGTCGCTCACAATCATCTTATGTTTCTACTTTCCTCGTTTTGTACTCTTGCTTTGAAGAAAATAGCATTTTAATGACTGGCAACTGTCGCTTGCATAAATATGCCCATGAACAAACAAAAAAATATATTTATCCTTTGAACAAACCTTGTTTTGAGGGTTATTCTAGAGACTTTTCACCATTTAAATAAAATGACCTCTTTCTGGGAGATTTTGTCTTTGCTGAAGGGGCAGGAAGTTGATGACGTCATATGACAGGAAACTTATTTTTTTTTCCTTAAAACCTTTGTTTAAGTTGTCTACTGTCATGTCATTGAAAAAAAAGATCAGATCGTTGAATGGGAGTGCTATACTTAGTTGTATTATTCTCTACATTTCAATTTGGTTCCTCTAAATCACAATGGACAAAAAAAACTGTTCAACTTCAAATTTTTAAATTGAGTGAAAGCACATTTTTCTTGGCCCCACATTGCAGATTTCTTTCTCTTTCTCTCAGACAAACACACACACACACACACACACATGCAAGTGTGCCAATGCCCTGAAGGAACTCTCCAACACCTACACCAAGGAATATGAAACTCGTACGGTCGGTGCAAGAAGGAGTTTACCGAGTAAATAAACATTTTTTTCCTCCCCTTACAGCAAACATTCGACATAACTTTTAACCGTTAAAGCCGTTAATAATGTTAATTCAAAGCCCACGTCTCCGTGTTCGCTGGCTCTGGAGCGCTTGAACAAACCGGGGCCATCATTAACCACGTTAATTACACCGCCGCCTTTTTCCTGCTATGACTAGTCAAGATGTCTGCAGTGAAAAAGGACCACTGCTTAAACATTATACGCACTTACACGTGCTATATAGGGCAAACACTAACGACACTTAATTTTACGGCGCGGAGGGTTATTTTAATAATGATCGATCGGGTTTGTCGTTTGTTTGTGCAACAATTTAATGTGCAATAATCTGCCGTGCAGTTTAACGCTGACTTTTGTAGCAGGTATTTATTCTTTTACGTGAGAAATATATATGCGTATCTGGCAGCGTATTTTATAGTGCACACTTAAATAGATTGTGTATTCTTTTTCTATTAAGGATGTCTTTAAACGCGTTTTCTATTCAACTTTTTTTTTTTAATTCAAATGTTTTATCACTCATTGCAATGCATGTGCTGTGAGTACCTGTGAACATAATAATAATTATTTGGACCACTGCATAAAAAAAGTAAGCAAAATTATAAATAATGCATATTTAACCCATAAGGGCCCACAGTTACACCGGTGTAACAAAAAATTTGGATGCCCCTTAATTATAAGGCTTTTTGTCTGAACTTAACTCATAGAGTCATATACCAAGCATCCTAATATGAAATATCTTCCGGAAAAAAAATATAATAATAAAAGAGAATTTAGAAATGTGTTCTATGCGGCCAACTTGGTCTATGGGATAACCCACATCATTTTCCTTTAAGGATAAATAGGTCTGGGTTCTTACCTTCCAGTGATGAGGAGGAAGAGGGTGAGGATGACGAGGAGGGTGAAGCCGCCCACCGCTGCCGTGACGATGACCAACACTTGGCCCTGATCGGAGGCGATGTCCGATGCTGCAGGTGGTGAAGTTTAGACAAGTATATGACGGACCCATGGAAAAGATGAAGGAGGGACCGAGAAGGACGAGGGAGAAGGACAAAAAACAGAGAAGATTAGAAGGAGGATATGGAAGTATGGAAGATGATAAATACAAGGCAATGATTGTGAATAGCAGGTACAGATGATAAAACAAAATATGATTAGAGATGAAAGAAGGAAATGAGGTGGTGGGCAGGATGAAGAGAGAAATAAGGATTTTAAACATCATCTTCAATATTCCTCTCCATCAATGCACTATACACACATAGGACACCGTGCACACTTCTTTATAGGCAGATATTACAAAGATGTTTGAGCAGCTCTTTGTAATGCAAAAAAAAAAAAAAACCTCCATCAGCTTACTTACTGGAATGATTCATATGCCTGCTGCTGTTTAATTAATATTATTCATTCATGAATATGTGATTTAGTTCATGATCATTTGGTTAAATTGGTCCCCATTTGATATTCATGATTTTCCCCTTTTCTGTGTCTTGTCACAAGGCTAACGAATCCTAGATAATTGAAAGATGATTGCTATTACCAAAACTTATTTCTATAATATTTCACGCTTGGTGAATATGAATTGGAGATCAGGGCGCGTGGTCGCCAGGCCGGCGAGTGAGGCTCTACAGTCAGTTTATACAGTATGTGTGGGTGTGTATGTCAAGCATGTGTGTGTGCTGGGTGTGTGTTTGGCAGGATAAAAGTAATTACAGACCACTCAGAAAAGAGTGAATGTGGCGGCGGCCGGATCACTCAAGACAATTCTCCCAGCCGTCAGCTTCATACACTCTTCATACACCACTTAACTAAGCAGATGTGTTGGGCTGATGCTGCTGTAATGAGGTGTGTGTGTGTGTGTATATGCATGTGTGAAAAGGGGGAAAGAGACAAGAGTGGCAGAGGACAGAATGCAGAAGGGAAGGTGAGGGATCAGGAAATGGATGACACCAATACGAGAGAGAGAGAGAGAGAGAGAGAGAAGGGAGTGACAGACAAATACAAAGACTGATGGAAAAACAAGCGCATGAGACAGTGACTGACAGACAGACTGACGGAGAGGGAGCGAGCGACAGGGGCCAAAACCTGCTTTCTCTTTCAGATAAAAGGCCAGGCAGTACAAAGGCTTGGCCAAGCACCATCTGATCCACAGATAAAGCAAAGCTCTGCAGCTTTGGAAGGGAGACGGCGACTGAAGCCAAATCAGCTCACAACAATACCCGACCCAACATAAAAGGGCAACCGAACCTTTTGTATTTTATGACTAGACTTGCA
Source organism: Eupleurogrammus muticus (assembly GCA_036785175.1). NCBI lineage: Eukaryota > Metazoa > Chordata > Actinopteri > Scombriformes > Trichiuridae > Eupleurogrammus > Eupleurogrammus muticus. The sequence goes on from JAYKQN010000001.1 coordinate 10,678,369, forward strand.
ATAAAGCTACCGCTCAAAACCCATGCACACACAAAAAAACAAAAAAAAACATTGATTAAAATACACCAAACATCAAGGCTGTATTGTCAGACTCCCTTGCTGATTGCATTGAATCTTTTTTTTTTTTAAATGCCTATTGCGACGGATATCCTGACATTTGAGAGATTTGGAGTTCAGGAACACAATCGATATGAAGGGCATACTGCAGGGAGGGCAAGTGGTTTCAATATTATCACAATAGCAGCTGGAGAGGTGGGAAAAAAAAGTCACATCTGGGTGCATTTCAGCATCTTTTGAAGATGATATCAAGGTTTCTAATCTCTGACGATAAAAAGAGGAATGGCAGAATGTCAGACAAATATTAACACAATGAAATTGTGCTATATTAATTCATATTTGTATTCCCTGTACACAAAATTGAATAAATACAATAAAATCCAGCTGTAGTGTTACTAAAGAAAATTTTTTTTTTTTTTTAATTTTGCTTTAATTATAACTTAAAAAACTTTTTGACTTTCTTCTCTTGCAAAATATTATTTATCACTGGCTCATAAATATATATTACTATGACAGAGATTTGTTTTGAACTCAATCGTTAACTTAAACTTGAACTTAAGTGATATGACAAAAACTTTCCTGAGCAGAAACGGGGATTGTTGGCAACTGTCCCTGTTTTTGGGCTCCCATCATTTTGGGTTGTGGCGTCGGTGCAGGCCGCCCGCGAGCGCTGCCCCAGGCCAGCTGAACTCTATCTAACCCTGAACTGCTGCTCGGACCAACATCTTCATCTCTACAAGCCCGTATATATCCTGGCAAAGTTTTTGCACCTAAATGTTGGGGGGAAAAAAAGAATATTTAAAAAAAAAAACTCAATAATGTTGCTGATTCCGGAATTCTGACATGCTGCTTAAAAACTTATTTGCTTTAAACATAAAAGAATAGAATAAGAATAATGAGGTGTCTTTTTTACACCAATAATATGGGATTCACATTGTAAAAAGGGCTATTTATTATTATCATTATTTAAATAAAGTCAATAAAAAAAAGAAGAAATGAGGGGAAATTCCACTTGCAGGTTCAACTAGCAGAAAGGCAGAGTTATGTTTTCAAGTGTTTTCTTGCCTTTCCAACGAGTTTCTAACAGATCTGGAGTGATTTTAGACCCTGATCTGAACATCTGTGGTTGCCGTTGTTTTTACAATCAAAAGGTGGCGAACCACAGGCCTAATCCCATCCCAGACCACAGCGGGGGTGTGAGGCAGTGACATGCTTCTGACAATTTTCATTATGTTGTCATTTTTCTGGATAAAACAGAGCAGAAGTACACACACACACATACACACACACACACACACACACACACACAAACACACACAAAGAACGTGTCACAGATGACGTGAGGTACTTACAGTCCCCTGTAGTTTCGTATTCGTATTTAGGGGAGTAGGAGCTGTATCCAGCCAGCGTTCGGGTGCGTACGCTGAAGACGTACCAGGTGGTTGGATTTAAACCCGAGATGATCACACTGGGAGCCTTGGTGCGTGTTGACGAGTAGCTCAGCTGCTCATGTTCCTGTGGGGGAGTGGGAATGAAAAATCTGCACGAGAAACCAATTTACCCTCAGCAGAACATCAGAACTTCCAACCGAGGCTCCGATTTGACTAAGTTTGATTAAGTTTAGCATATATTATTATATATTATATTATTATATAAATGTATTGTTTTTTGTTATAAAATAGCATTTGTAGTTTTGCTGTTGTTTGATTTTTTTTTTTTTTTACCAGAAGCTTCTTCTTCTTATCTATGTACTTGTTTCTGTATTATGGTGCAAACACAATACAATACAATAAATCACTTCTATGTACATGAAAACATGAAAAACAGTTTCACCCTTTCTCCACCTTCTCATATTGGTGCAAATTGTTCAAAAAAGGATAATATTATCTGTTACCCTGCATTACAGGTAATTACCATGCATGGAGCATATTGACCCTATACTGCAGCACTCCAGACCGGACCTAGATTTAAACTGAAGTCTGTGCCGTACCTTCTCGTAATATTTGATCTCGTAGTCCAGGATGGGCTGTGCCGTCTGTTCCGGCTGCTGCCAGGAGAGAGCGATGCTGTTGGGGGAGGCCCAGTCCTTCTTCAGAGCCCCCACCAGGGATGGACCTGTTAGAAAACACATGATACTCCGACTTCAGCTTCAATGCCTCAAACTCTACATCGAACTCAATAAGAATGTAAGAACCTGAATTTAGCACACAAGTTAACTTTTCTTTTTTTCCACATGATTTTACCATGATCTCTAATTAATCTAGATGGAGAGATGAGGGAAGGAAATAAAAACGATGGCCAAGTTCTGTTGCGCCCTGAAAAAAAAAAGTCACTGAAACGTCAGCGTTGCATAACTGTAAGGGGCGTCCGTGCCAGTGTGTTTTTTTGCTGCCCACAATTATAAATATAGTCTTTGGTGTGGGTGAGAGCATATTTGGCAGTAACCATCCGGGCAGAGACTGTAGGAGTGAGTCCTGGTTCTACCAGAAGTGTGTGTGTTGCCATAAAATCCTATGTGCCCATTGGTGTTTGCCACCTTATGACTCCTGTAGACCCCCCGGCCTCCCATCTAACACGGCCAGCAGTTTGACATTTTTCATTTACACTCGATTGCCCATCGGATTGATTGTCAAGAAACTTGGTACCAGTGTTTACGCCTCTCGAAGAATAAATTGCAATAACTGGAGTGACCCCCCCGGAAGTTTAACGAGTGACATTATCCGGACATCATTTGTATGTGTCTATTACTTTTGCTTTATGACCAGATATGATTCTCCCATCTGCTCGGCTGTAGTTTGCGCTAATTAACAAAATGTCAGCATGCTAGCACTCTAAACTAAGACGGTGAACTTCAGCCCGTTCGCGCTGTCACTGGGAGCATGATAAAACGCTGACATTTAGCTCAAAGCGCCGCTGTATCTAAATAGGGCCTCATAGACGCTGGCTGGCAGCGCTGGAGAGTCTTGTTGATCTAGGGAGGACCAGTTGACCCGAGTCAGTTTGATAAGAGCGTGAGCTGCATACAAACAGCTTTTTTTTTTCCCCCGTGGTGCAGCCAGTATAAAATGAGGCTATATACTGTTGTAAACAGAAAAAAAAAAACAGCGGTTGATAACGCATGTGTGTGCACGTGCACACACGGAACACACACACACACACACACACACACACACACACACACACACACAGCCCTGCAAACTAACACACGTCCGCCTAGTCAGTAATAACTAGCACACAACTGCGTGCACATTCAATTATTGTTTTTGAAAATAGGCTTTAGTCCTATTACTAGGACTTCTCCTGTAAGATCATTTGGTTTGAATTGAAAATAAGACAAGGAGGCAACATCTCCTTTTCTTGGAAAGAAAATACACCGGGTAAATAATTGCGCCGAGCTCCCAAGAGAGGTCAGCACACCTAACTGCCCCGAGAGTCATTATGGTATATCACACCGTCCAATATTTCAGAGGTGACTCATTACCTTGATATGAAAAATATGCCTGTTTTTTCGCCTCTTGTGTATTCAGAGGGAGACAGTGACCACATTTACATGGGCAGCAGCCTATTAATACGATCCTAACCTGATTAAGACAATACTCAGGTTGAGGGCATTCTTTGTTGTCTTAACCAGAATGAGGGCATAGTCGGAGTAAACAATAAGCAAATCAAAACTATTCCAGTCTTACTTGCATTATTGTAGATACATTAAAAACATCTAACCGCATTACGACGACCTACTGGAACTTTTTTTTTTTTTACAGCAGCCGAATTGTCGGACTCCAGCTTGTTAACAAACTGCCGTCATTAAAAAGAAGTCTCACACACACACACGCATGCACGTACGCACGCACGCACGCACGCACACACACAGAGAAATGCATTAAAACCAATTGGTAAACATTTTAAATTAAGAATGAGTTCAGTTAAACATTGTGGCTCCATGTTCACAGCAAAATTTCCATGAAAAACATGCACTTTTGGGTTTGGTTAAAGTATCTGGTTTTCCTCACCATAAAATGTGAATAATGTATAAAACCCGTTACCATAAATACTGTGAGTCATTAGTCAGACTATGTTTTGTGGCATCTGAACAGGAATATAAATGGAATATTCTGTAACCATCTCATGCAAACCAAGTAACACTTTATTTGAAATGTGATCATATTTAGCATAATGTCAACGGGAATGGGATTGTTGCTGTCCATGTTACTGGTTGGTGATATTGAATCTAGCTCTAGTTTGCTTAGTGAAGCCGTTCTCAGGATTCACTTAGACTGAGGCTGGGTATCAGGGGCCGGCAGCCCGCGGTTCAGGGATGGGGGTTCGGGGGTTCGGGGTCAGGGGTGGGATGAAATGAAAGCTGTAGGCTGTAGGGCTTTGAGCTTTTAACCAGATGTTAGAAGACCCACTGCTACTAATCTGATGGCGGGAGCTAAAAGTGACCACCTCTGTTCCCTTCATCCGTCCCTTACCCGCTCCCCTCTTTTCCTCACCACAGGCTTTTTTCATTTCGTTCACTCCGGTGACTTCATTGTTCAAGGTCCTCACACACACACACACACACACACACACACACACACACACACACACACACACACACACACACACACAAACACTATTAACACTTTGTCCTCTGCTCCTTCCTTTCCACCACGTTCTTTAAGAAAATCTCTTCATTTATTGTGACAAAGCGACAGAAGGTTATTATCAGTATTCAGTGGTGTATGAAACTCATTGGAAGCCACACTTAAGCATTAAATCAGTCTCATCATAGACAAATATATTTCTTCTAATGTGGTCACCAGCATCTGATGGTTTGAGTGACCAAAGCTTAACCTTAACAATCTAAAGACTAATAATTGGAACCAGCACATTGGCTTGTGTGCAGTGTTACCACCAAATCTCTTCAGATTTGAAGTAAGTAATGAAGATGCTTAGAGGAAAATACATCTATAATGTTAAGTATATATGTATAAGTTTATTAAGCTAAAAGTTTATAGCAATAAAAAAAATTACAGATAATGTCACAAATTACCGAAGCACTATACTATAACAATGAAATCGAGTAACGAGTCATCTGCATAGAGATTGAATTTTTCGTATATATATATATATAATTGTTAGTGTTATTTTTGGAATTCGTTACATGGTTGTTAGATTAAAAACTAGAAACTGAGCCAAGTTTTTTTTTTTTTAAATAACGGGATGCATATTGTATGAATGTTATGTATTATTATGCTCACTGGTGGTTGTAAAGAAAAATTGAAAACGTGCATTTTTTTCATACTGTAACAGGTTGAGCTTTTACTGTGTTTTTCAAAACCTCCTCAGGACTACTGCCCTCACATGTAATTTTATGCATGGCTTTAAAGAGAGCATACTCTGCACATTTTCAGAACCCATATTAGAGATGGTAGAAAAATAAAAATAAATAAATAATACATACCCAACCAGCATTGCACTCTTTACTATAGTAGCTGAATCCACTGGTGATGGCAACACTGAAAGGGTTCGATGCACTGTATGGAAACTATACACCAACAGTCACTTTTTACATTTAATACATTGCAATGCTTGGCTTCTCCTTAATACACATCACCTTAATAGCCATTTAAAATTGGGCAGGTTGTCGGAAATGTTATCGGAAATAGAACAACATACATAATATCATGCGTGAGTGAAAACAGTTAATGATATTAACATAATCAGCAGGCTCAAAGGGCATGAATGTGTGTGTGTGTGTGTGTGTATGTGCCTGTGTGTGTCCCTCACTCAATTCAGCGGCAGCACGATGTGAATTCCGCTGACATCTTATTAGGAGTCATTATTACACGCAACCTCTCAAATGACAATTTCACTCAGAGTGTGTTCATATCCTCTTCTCAGTTTGCCCTCAGAAAAAAAAAATCATCTCAGGGGGGTTTTATCTGATCTAACTCTTTCCAATGAATCACCACGCCGAAGCTGCGGCGTTGCAGCATCTCCCACGCCGCTTACTCCAGCTGGGCGTAGCGGCAAAGGCGGGTTGGTGCGGTTGGCGGCCGGAGGCCTTAAGCTAAGACGCAGCGGGACGGGGGAGAACCTGCCGTTCGCGCATTGGCCTCAGATAAAGAACAGTAAACACGGCCTAAATGCGGCCTCCCCACTGACGGATTCAAATCGGCCTCCCGCCGAGCTGAGCAAACAAACGAGGGGGATGCGTTTTTCCGGCGCGCCGCAGACAAGACGCACGGGAGCTCATGTGGAAAGAAAAATAATAGCCAGCGGAAACGTGACGGCTTCTCTCCAAACTTCCAAGTTCCAGAAATTCCTTTACCAGATAAATCGCACAAAAAGACACAGCAGCTCTAATAGAGCCTTACAAAATATGGACAATTAGATTCCAACCGCAGCCATTTATTTTGTCAGAGAGATGCTGAGAATAGATCTTTACAGTGATGCAGCAAAAGACAAAGGAATATAGAAAAAAACTATAAGATGAGCTTCTGTTTGGTATTGATGTCTCTTATTTAACCTGATCAGTTCAGCAAATTTCTATGAAGGAGCATTAAAAAGCAACTTTTTAATGAGCTGCAGTACAATGATGTTATTTAGCATTAAAAAAGAAGCAAAGGAAGGGAATGTTGGGTTTTCATCAGCAATAACTTAACATGACTTTGAGAGGATGCAGCTTCAGTGAGCTGACCAATCAGAACATAGGAGAGCGGGCCTTAAAGAGACAGAAGCTGAAGCAGCCTGTTGGAGACAGCGGCTGACCCGAGGGGCTGCACAAGAACGGTGAATCACGCACAGATGTAAAGTGGAGTTCAGAAATATATAATATAGAGAAGGAAATGGACAAAACAGTTCCTCTAAAGACAAGAAGTAGGAGCAAGCATCATTAGTAATGACTGCTGCTCCAGGAATTTAGTGAATGGATTTGATTCATTCAGTGACATTAGCGCCTCTGACAGGTGTCAACATAATGTATTGCACTAACGAGTCTCTTTATGTTGTCAGCAGAATATTTTCCTCATATAAAGCCTGACTGGTCTGGATTGAATAGAATAGAAGTCTTTTCACTTATAAAATAGTAGTAGTAGTAAAGGAGACATATAGGTTTGAATGAGAAACAATTTCAAGGCACAATCCCCAAAAATGACTAAAATTTCTAAACCTATATGTCATTGTACTTTCATTATCCAAAATATTTTTAACGATTTGGGCATTTTTATAAATCCTTATTTTTACTATATAATCCATATCCACTTTGCACAGGCAACAGTGTTTTGATGGTTATAATATAGTTTTTAGTGAGTTTTAAGCCACATTTTTAGGGGACACATTTGTTTAGGAGAGAGACCTCTGAAGATAATTTGTTTCCTTGACGTCAGTACCGCCATCTTTTATTACCTTTTCAGTGGCAGAAAATGGGGCCACTTTTGTGTAACACGTTATTTGCATGCATGATTCTTTGATTCAGGATTATTAATTATCAACATGAAAACATCAGTCCAGGATTATTCATAAAAATTAACTCAAAAGCACCCAGCCCATGGCTTTTATTTGTAGGGGTAACGTCTGCTTCTCTAAACAATGTGTTAGGTGTTGTTGACTTATCTGAAGATAGTGATGTGGATGAAAATGCTTTGAAGATAATTTTCTAGTTCATCTTGTGAATAGTTATTGAGGGATTTATAGGGTATATTAGATAGATCATAAGAAAGCCTAATTAATCTCTTTTGGATATTCTGAAACAACTTGCTCTGTCTTTAATTGATGGGAAAGTTTTGTTTGGTTTCACGCTGCTCTTTATCTTATTCGTTTCACTTGTATGTGATTTCATTTGAAATGTTCAGTTTCAAATTTTAAACATGTCAGGATCTGTTACTGTCTTTTTGTGTTTTTTTTTTCTGTTTCCTTCTGTCTGGTTCCTGTTTTATTTTAAAATAGTTTTTCCCTATGTTAATATGTGGATAATTTCTTTTCCTATACAACTTTTGGTTTGAGTTATACAGTCTTTGTCTGTGTTATCACTTTATTTTTTGGGCCCGCCTGTTATTCTGTTGTCATTTTGGTTTTGTTCATTAAATCCCTTGCATTTGTTCCCACCTGCTTTGTGCTTTCTTTCTCTGCACCAACCTTTACAATGGATCAACCTTTACAATGTAGACTGTGACAGGTTCTTATGGAGTGCTTCACATCCATCTACTTGCATTTTTTTTAAAATGCTACATACACAGCAGTTAATCCTCTTAAAGAAGCTTTTTCCTTTCAGATATAATTGCAATCTAAGAGATCATTTTTTTCCCTCCATATAATTTGTAATCTACAGCTGCACTTTAGTTCTTTTCCCTGAAGGGAAGAGGCATCAAATTATTGATTTCCAGGAGATACATTTTTACCAGTCAAAATAAGAGTTAATCTATTCTAGCACGATCTGAAAAAAAACAATTTATAATAATGGAATTATTCACAAGATCCTTTATCGTGTGCATGTATTTGGAGCGAATACAATCTATTAGAGAATATAAATTATGAACATTTGAAAACAAATTAATTTGGACACCCTGGTTTAAGTCATGTCTGATTAGATTTATTTTAAATAGAATTCAACATAGAGTTAAAAACATTACCTATTGTACCAAATCACAGATACAGAAGATGAACCCATTTGGGTCTGTAACTAATACTTCTAATTTTAAAAGATGTGTTTTATTAATAGAAATCGTTGTTATATATGTTATATATGAAGTTATATATGAAGCAAAGCAGGTGTGATCCACTCAGTTCCCCTGTAATTTTACATGTTCATTGTCTGAAAAAAAATGTTTATTGTGAGAGGGCCACATCGACTTTGTCTCCTTTGAGAAGAGATCATATATTTTTCTGTTTGATTGAGTTCCAGAAGCCTTTAATATTCCATGAAATTATTTTCATATCTGACATAGTCGCTGCCTACTTTTGAATTACTCTCACCAAAATAACCGCAGAAGAAAGAACAAAGCAAGACATGAAGAAATAATGAGGGGCTTGGGTACAAGATTGTTCCCGAGCGCCAACGAGCAGATGACAGTGGCCGCGACTTCTGCACCAATTAGCCTTTTCTTGTTTTAAGCGGGGACTCATCTCGTATTTAAAGGGCTGCTGGAGAAAATAATGAATGAAAAGTCACGGAGAAGCAGCGGGACGCCACAACAGAAGCCCTGACACCAGCTACAGGCTAAAGAAAAAAAAATAGAACGGTGGATGGATTGCTGCGCTATGAAAGAAATGAAGCTCGGCGAAGATCCAGCATCATTTATAACACTGAGAGCTGTCACTTTGGTAAACACATTAAACTTCATTCATAATTTCCTTTGTTTATATTTTCAAAGTTTCCTCGCTGGAAATTCACGATAAATATTGCTTTTTAGGGATTCTAAGCCAAAAAAAAAAAAAATCGACAGGTCACAGACAATTTAATAAACACACTATATGGGCTATATGGGAATAGGTTTTGATGGCTTTCAACAGGAAGACAATATTTATTTTGAGAAACACTTACACAGGTACCAAGAGACTGGAAAAAAGTTGGAAGCTAAATAAACGGCTAGAGACTGTAGAGGATATTTGTTTGATGGAGCAATTAGTCTATAGAATGAATAAGAAAAAAACAGATGGGTTTGTTTTATATAAAAGTAAATAGACATATTCTCTGTATATGAGATAATGCCTACACTTTGTATCAAGTTATATAAACAACAGAATATATATTGTATTGACACAATACAATATTTCAAAAAGTGATTTCAGATACAAGCCCCTAACAGTGATCTAGCAATGTTGAAATCCTCCGCTCTGTCCATGTGCCAATGTTGGCTCTCAAGTACCCAGTTGTTGTAATTAATGCTTCTTTCATTGTCAATACGCGACATGTCATGTTTTCCCAGTGATTAACAAAGCCATCTGGCAGGCTCAGCATCTCCGAATGTTGACATTTTATCTCAAGGCCTTGTTGGTTTCCTTGGCTTTTTTCTCGCCACCCTGCCTCTCTTGATGACGCCATTAACTGTATGTATGAAAAGACCTAATCAGAAGCTGACATTGTGGATCATACTGCATGCCACACGAGTCATTATGTTATTGATCGTATCACTCTTCTTTCAGGACACAGTTGGGACCATATTTATCTATACATCAATGTGCCGTAAAAGCCACAGCTGAGAGTGTTATCAGGATGAGGTTGTGGATCATGGAGACATAATATTACCTGGATAAAGCATCAGGGACCATATTAAAGTTGCTTAGTTGCATTGGGCTAGGACCTGTATGTAGAGCTAAAAAATAAAAAAGTAATTTAATTTTTAAATAATAAGCAGCATACAACATACCATCAGCAGCAGCTGTCTGGAGTGGACCATGGGAACTTTAATTTGACAAGAACACATGATTCACCTTTCAGAAAGAGCATCTGGATGACTAGTTCTCAGGTAGGTCATTCAATCATTTAAAACTGGCCCACTGTCTGTAGGTGGACTGAACCAATTTGCGCCTCCAAGAGGGGGCCCCCAGAATGTCTAATATAGTGCTGTATAACACATTTGACACCATAATAAATTATGACACCAATTAACTTGAGGGCTGAATTCATTCACTCATCAAAAAAAAAAAAATCAGGAAAATCAGCACTTACTACACTTCCCCCCCACTATCAGACTCATTCGCACATGCATGTACACCTTAGACTTAGTGGAAAGCTATAATTCAATCATGCAGTTCTTGTGGATTTTCCAAATGTTATCAAATCTACTGGTTTAAAGGTGATAGGGAAACATTTCAAAAGATATATATTCACTGTTATATACTCCTTGATAGTGGAAGGAAAATGAGCTTTCTAGGCCCAATAGCAATGCCATTGCTGTAATTCCGATGTTTGGCCACTAGTACAATGGCGTTGCCACCTAAATGGGGGGATTTGACAAGTTGGAGAAACGTGTGTCATGACCATTCAGGACTATTTAGAGCAGATTGCAGAAAGAAATGCTCTGGGGGAGGTTTATTTAAATGCATTGATTTAGGGGATTGCTGGGGTCACTGGAAGATTTTAAAGTGCCCTGAAATAAAATGCTCTTCTCTAGATTGGCTTCTTTTTTTCCCCTACAACTAAACAGAGCTGATACACCCAATTAACCAATTATCCTTCTTGATTTAGCAGAAGAATAACCTCTCACTTGATCGTCAACCATTATTGGCCTAACTGGCCTAAAGGCCCTGAATGGTCCTGCCTTTTTTGAACTAGTTCATGTATTGACACAAGCTTTGACGTGTTTAATCACATCACTGCACATTCATGTAACCACATGTATGTAGGTGTTTAGTGTAAATAATTCTGCTTCCACTTGCGTCTTGTCGGCAAGGCAGCTGCATATTGTTTATTTCCAGATGCAGGCGTATGGAACACATTGCAATCTCCGGGGCACTGACAGGATACTTTGAGGGAAACAGGACACACAGCAACCATCATTAATGATTTTTGCATGGGGGGTTATTGGACCTGCAGTGTGAAATCTGCCAGAGGAACTCGCTCGCTTTCCCTGAGATGCAGGAGCATTGGAAAGCCATTAGAAACACCAGTCAATTACAATGCCCGATGGATAGATTTTCCAGTCAAGCGTGGTTAAGCTCAACATAAACTAATGGGGAGTCTTTAAATGAGCTTGACCTGCATATGATTTTAATTAGCTTTCCTGCCCTAAAGGCTTCCATTAACTGTTTAAAAAGAATCAATAGAGCCAGCATTGATGCTGTGCGAGAGCTTAAACGATGTCCTAACACTCCACTGATTCACTGCTGATAGAGAGAGAGAGAGAGAGAGAGAGAGAAAGAAATGCAGATACAACTAAAGTCATATTGATATGTCTGTCTCCTTTATAAACATCTGGTTATGTTCGTCGTGAGGCAAACCTCCTATTTCTGTCTTTCAGGTTGAAACATAACAAAACCAGAACCCACACATGCACCTGTGCACATGGCGCCCTAATATACACATATTCAATTCACCTGAATTGTATTTAATTTAATTCAAATTACTCAAATTCAATAGCATTCAACTCGATTGAAAGCACCGCCTGCCAGCGCCGTGTACGTGGTGTGATTCAGAAACACTTCACGCTCGCTTCGGGGAACTAAAACAATGTATGACTGACTTGAAGTCATCTCCAATGTTACCGCTGGGAACTGGAAATCTCTATGTCTCTGCGTGTGTGTGTGTGTGTGTGTCTTCGTCGTTTTGTGTGCGCTACTCTTTGAAGTGACGTGGGGTCTGCCTCAGGGACTATGATCATTACCCTTCATTAATGCTGGAGGTCATTCCCATTGCATTGTGGGTCACCTGCTCTCTGCAATGAACTCCCAAACATAAAGAGACACCACAGAGAACAGTCACATGAACCGCCAGCCCTCTGTCGAATAAAAGGGAGTTGGAATCCAGCCCAATAAAAAAAACAAGTGCCTGATCTGCTCTTCCAAAGACGGTTTAATTCAAACAGATGCCTGATGAGCAACAGGTAGACACAGAAGAATTGGATCTACTACAGTACTGCAGTACTATACTATGTTCCTGTTAAATTTTCACTATATAGGTAATATTGATTAACTGGTGGCTGCATTTTGACAGCACTTAGAGCCCCCACAATCAATTTAGTTAAGGTATGTTGTGAAAAACAGAATAGTGCAGTAGTGGGTATATATATATATATAGCTGGAGTCAAACAGATCTTTATGTAGCCTGGATGGAGAGTATCATTAGTTGAAACAGGAGTCAAATAATGTGACTTGAAGGACTGAAAAAAACATCTTCTGCAGAAAGTGTCTACATGGGAAGATTGATTCTGTTTTCATGTCTTGTTAATGAGCTCTAGAGCCGTCAGGCATTTACCTTTGAATTGGAGGCAGAGGGAAACAGCTCTGTCCAGAGATTCAAATTAACCTCCCAGCACAATTAAACTCACTGATTATCCTGTAAATCATGTTTAAACCATACACAATGACAGGTGTTACCTGAAGGGGGTTATCTGCTGTGCTTTTTTTTTCCAGTAACCATAACAAGAACTCCTGGAGGGCCAGGGTTTTGCTCTTTGCCTGACCTTTCCCCTGTAACCTGCCTCGGCTTGGTTCTACCTGCCTTCCTATTCCATAAAAAAGTGTATAAAGATTCACAGTGTCATAGGCCTTAGAAAAGGGAAAAAAAAGATAAGCAATGGATAACACCTCAGACTTGGAGGAAAATCAATGGGAGGAGAAAAGCCAAAGACAAACTGCTAAGTGCAAAGTCTCCCAGGCTGACTGAACGTGCAAAGGAAGAGTATAAGATCAGAGACATAGAGGTCAAGGGTGCTTGAATGGACAACAGAGCCTATGTGGCAAGGCTGGCTTGCGAGAGATAAACAAAAAGAATTGGAAGCAAAGAGGGAGAGGGCGGCATTTGCAAGAAGTTCTCAACCAGCCAGAACCTGAGGAAACCTGCAGATCCAGATCAGGAAAGCGCCTGGAATCGATTTGCTACAGGCTAAATGCAGATATGTCCATGATGCTGACTGATCTCTTTTATGGGAACACGCGGTCAAAGTCAAAGCAAGGGCCTCATATTCAAGCTTCCAAAGAAGACTTCAGTAATTGTGACAGCTGGCAAAACATAACACTTTTTTTTTTTTTTTAAACAATGTTAGGCAGGCTGAGTCCGCTTTAAATAGGCTCCCCTGTATGTGATTTGCCAACTGAATGCTTGAGCTGCCAGCTGATGTGGCTCGGTTTCCCAAAACAAGTTGAAATGGAGAACACAGGCATTCATGTTTTTGACTGTCCGCACAGAAAGTGCTCCGCAGTATAATCCATATTCAGTGTAAGTGACTCTGGCACACGGTTTGTTTTTATGATCCTTACTGGCACGATATAGACCCAGACTCAATAAGGAACAAAGTTTAGTTCGAGAAAAGGAACCTCAGTAGGAAGATATAAAGATGCTCTCTAATATTATCTCTGAAATGTTTCGCATACTTTTGTCCCTATACTCACTGCCTCCTGGTGTAAACTGTCAGCAGCAGATTGGACATGATATGAGCAATGCATTCATTATTGTTGTAGTAGTCCCCTTAGGAGCGTATGGGCACCAACTTAATAAATAATTGAACATTTCTACGAGCTGAGCTACATTTGAATAATCATCATATTGAAATCCTTAGCTTCCATATTGGTGACAATCCATTTCCTGTACAGGGCTTCTATCCACTTTTGCTACTTTTTAACTTTTCTAACAACATTTGGAAGACTCCCATTAGGTCTTCAAAGACCTTGCTTGGTACCTGTGCAAGTGTATATACGCTCATGCTAATCCGTTGCACTCTGTACCTACAGCAGCTTTTACATGTCTTCCTTCCAACTCCTACACTACAATCTCCATATAAAGTGCTGCAATTCTCCAGCCAATCGTACACGGCAATCGCTCTCCCCACTGCGCTGATATGGGTTTAGTTTTCCCAGAAGCATATTGTTGCCGCCTGCAGTCTCACGGAGGAAAAATGGATGTGACCCCTATGACACTAAATAGCTGTCAACTGGATTTAAACTGGGACATTTTTTTTGTTCTCCCCGCGTACACCTGCAATCCCCCCTGCTGTGGTAGCTGTCTTTACGATGACAGTGGAGAAAAGCTCCTTAGACTCCTTTGCCCCATCCAGATGGTAGCTACAACAGCCACCCACATCATTTATCATGTGTATCTGCTGAGTACAGGGAGTTAACAGGTAATTAAAATCATCAGTCAAGCAACAAAAGCAGAGATCAGGGAGGCGGAGCCAAAGAAAGAGACCTTTTCTGTGAGTTCTGAGCCATTTCCCATTTGTCTGTGGCTTTTCAGTTGTAGCAACGGAGTGCAAGAGTGAGGGAGTCGGGGAAAGTAACACGAAAAAGGGAAGGAAACAAATCAAAAGTTTGACTTTGGATGGTCTTTGACTTGCAAACAGCCTGTAAGTGTTGTCTCTGAGGAGTTTCGTCTGCTTGCTAGCCTGTCTGACACTCCGAGGTCCCGTCTTTAATAGGGTCCCAGCTTGCTACTGATCCCTCTTGTTCCCACTTAATGGGGATGTGGAGAAGCAATGACGTGTGGGAGAGGCCAGTGAACCCTGCCCTATACTGGCCCACCACAATCAATACTCATTTGGCTTCCACTTCTCTGCGCCCAAAAGTAATTAATGAGAAGAACGGAAGTATCTGGCTGCTGACGGCTGATTTCCCTGTCGGCCTCTGACGTTAACACCCTGACCACTTCTCATGCCGCTACTTAAAAGCTTCATTATGGTTTAAACCAAGCATTCAGTATTGGAAATTGACATAGATATGGACTGACACAGATGTCTATGCGTGCAATGTTGTTGGTTACGGGGATCAAAACCTCAAAGAAGATAAGACACACATTTGTTAATTACATATTTTCCTGCAGAAATCAAATCTGGAAAATATAATATTTAGGGCAAGTTGCCCTGCCATTGGACATGAGGGGGCTTGATTGAGTTTGATTACACAATATTGTAAGGTTGTCACTTTCCATTTGAGATTCAGATGGCTGTTGGAACACAGGGAGAAATGACATATTCAGTCTGTAATAGTTTGTTCAAATTCACAACTCTCAAATGCAACAGGCTGTGTCTTCTGCTGCAGCAGGGCGTGCTCCTCAAATACATTTTTCATTTGACCCATTCAATTACTCGGCTTATTGGTAAAATTGTCCACTGTTGTTGCCTTTGCAAATGCAAAAATGGGAAAAAAAATTGTATATAAACATAAATATATTCCACAACCTAGTTTAGGAGTTTCGGCTGTTTGGGTTGTGTTGAAATTGAATCTAGAATTATCCGTGTTGGGTGGAATATATATATATATATATATATATATATATATATATATATATTTTACCTGAAGTGATTTGATTAAAACATCAGATTTCACAATGATGACGGCAATAATTAGGATGATGGTTTTATGATTATAGGACTCAACATGCTCATTTGCTATCCTGTAATCTTAATTTGGTTTCAGTGGGTTCCTGCAGGAACCATATAGCATTCGCAGTGAATGAGAAAATATTTTTTTGCTTGTTAGACATATATGTATCCAGTACAACAAACAATGATCTATCACAACAAGATAAAAAACCAAAACCTAGTAGCTTTCAAATATCCCCTCCCGGGGAGCCACTGAGGTGGATGTACTGTATAAAATAGTCAACACTCTATAGCACCCAGAGCACAATTACTTTGTGGTAGAAACTGCAGAAGAACGCTATCCTGAAGGTAAAGTAGTCCGCACATCATAAATAATGCTGCCTGAATGGTCATGAAAGATTGCCTGAATATGAGGACAGCTAGTAAAGCATGGACAATGCACAAGGTGACAGTAAATATGTTGAAGCATAATGCCGACCCAACGTCAGTTCATGCTGACAATTTACTTTATTTGCAATTTTCATATAAGGGAGAAAACAGTGATTGTCTTACAGAAGCTGGTTTTACTATTTATTTATATTTAATGATTAAACACATTTGCTGCATAAAAGGGCCAATAGTGCTCCCACTTGCAGATTTTATGATCTAATATGAAATTGTACAAACATATGATTAAGTGTCTGGCATGCGGGTTTTACAAAAGAGGCGCCATAAGCCTTACAAAAAAAAAAAAAAAAACTGTCAAATTATTTGATGTCTCACTGGATATATTTCAATACACTGCAGAAATGGAGTACAAGCTATAAAATCTTAAGCTGAGTGTGTTCAGCGGTTGTTAAATTGTATAAAGGTCTATGGAGATTTAAGTTAGAACAGCTGTCATTATGAATGGTTTGATGGAGTGAGGCTAATGCATTTTCATTTAAAGCGACAAAAGGCATCGGCAACTGATTTATCTAACTTTCCCAAGACAATGGGGTCCATAGTTGGGAGGAAATTCAACCTGAAGATTGAAGAGGGGATCGAGGTGAGGGTTGAGAGAGAGAAAAACTTCAGAGGACATCCATCAGGATTGCAGAACAATGAATCCAATCACTCTGTATTAATGAGCCAATGCTTAAAATAGTCCCCGTTGTGAGGTGAAGTCGGGGGAAATGATCTTTGCAGGGGGGGAGGAAGCTTCCTGATAAAAGTCTGAGCATAAATCATTTCAGAGTAGTAACAGCTTATCTCTTTCCCTTTAAACTTCCCACCTGCTCTAAACAGTGCTGAATAGCAATCCTGGGGAAAAGCCATTTTTAATTGTGACTGGTGAATAGGCGACTCATGTTAGGTCTGGAGGGTTCGGAGGAGCTGGAGTTATACACACAGCAGCGCTGAAGCTCAATGACGGCCTTTAAAACATAAAACAAAAGGGCATCAGGCAGATTTCAGTTGTAACTGAGATGGTAACATGATGTGATACAAGTTTCCAGGCCTCTCCCCGAGCAGCTGACGCTTCAAACAGAGCGCATCAATACAGTACATTATATCTGACAATAAAAAATCTTATTCATTCTGACATATATTTTTATCTTTTAAGCATGGGGGTTGGTTTTTTTTGGATCTTATCCTTACATACCAGTTACTGTGATGATGAGTGATAGATGTTTCATAAATAATATATATATATATATATATAATAATAATAAAAAAAACCTTTTTTATATACACACAACATAAATCTGACATTGTGGTTTTGAGAAAAAATTAATGTAATTGTTGTCAATGTCACTAATTTTTTACTGCTACCATGCTGATGTTGGCGTTTTGTCTTGTATGTGGAGATTGTGGAATTTGGCTTGGCTTTCAGCACCTGCTCACACAGCAGGAATGACTCGCAGGGGTTAAGTCGTGATTCCTATTCTCACACGATACAGGCTGCTCTTTTGCAACCTGACTGCTCAAACACAGTTTTAGCAGAGTGATAGCCTCATGAGGACATATATATATATATATATATATATATATATATATATATATATATATATATATATATATATATATATATATATATGCATGTGCATCACAAAGTGTTTATTAATATGCATTGTCCTTTTCAAATAAAACAACTAATGAGTTATTAGATTAGATTAGATTAGATAGCTCCTTTATTGTCCCACAGTGGGGAAATTCACAGTGCTACAGCAGCAGTTAGAAAAGTTACAACAATTTTTTAAAAATGACAAAAAGGAAAAAATTAAAAAATCAAATTAAAAACAATATACAGATATATACAGATATATAAAGGTATATATAAATATAAATATAAATGTATTGCACTGGTCTTTGTATACAATGTCCATTTTTTTTGTTGGGGGGGGGGGGGGTTACTGAGAGCTGTACTTGTTGTACAGTCTGACAGCTGTAGGAAGGAAGGACTTCCGATATCAGGACTTCTGATATTCAGTTACTTACTGATTTACTTTAATTGTTTTTGTGCCCAACACTGTTCCTTTCAAACTTTTTTGCAGGTGTATTGATTATACATCTACTGTAGGATAACTTTCACGAGTTGTAAAATATATTGTGACTATAACAACCCACTGTGCAGTGTTTTTCTGATCCCCCTTTTTTTAGCAATAATCTAGGCCCAGAACTATCACAGGCTCTTTACATTGTTGTTTATTTTTCTGCTGAGGAGTTCCTGTATGTTGCTGAACAGCATGAACCTCCACCCCCCCATATGTGGTGGATGACATATGAATGGGTCTTTACTTCAACACATGCAGAACCAGCCCATTCACGAAATGTAAACAGATAGTAGATCAGTGCATGCAAGTGTGTGTGTGTGTGTGAGAGTGTGTATGGTGTGGGTATGGGTGTATCCTGCAGCAAATTCCTCAAACAGATGTGCGCTCCATCTATGAGCAAATGACCCTCTTTTGAAATATTTTTGTCGCGGGTGTCACATCCTCTGCTGCCGTGAAAAAAAAAAGAAAGAAAGAAAGAAAGAAGCAAAAATTTAGGGCAATTTCATAATGCACCAAAGCATAAGAGTAAGTAACACATTCAAGCTCCCTTATGCATGTCCCTAAAGTTAGTTTTTAATGGTATGACTTTGTCTCTGGTGCACCCTCTCTCTGATGGTACCCATATTAATCAGGTGGATATTTGTGCGCTCTAACCTGAATACAAATAAAAAAGATACAAGGCCAACAGATCTTCCTACTGGGCCCAGCTGTGCACATTCACCCCCCCCCCCCCCCCCTCACCTCACCTCACCTTCTTCGAGCCCTCATCACCTTTCTTTCCCTTTTTTCCAGAGAGTCTCTCCAGACCAACTCTCACGTCATCCAATCTACAAACCTTGCTGCTATATCATTATCTCTCTCTCTCTCCCTTTCTCTCTCTCTCTCTACCCCCTTCTTTCCCTTTAATGCAGAAAGCAGATATGCCAGTGTTGACAACACTCTGTATTCATGGGACCTATAAAACATGATGATCACCTCTCGACTCCACATCTGTTGTTTTTCCACAGCATAAAGCAGAAGTACACAACTTTTCAACTAAGTAACTATATAGCACGGTGGGGGACGGGGGGTGGCGAGTGAAGTTGGGAGAAAATACTAAGAGAAAAAAGCCAGAGTTTGGTCATTCATTTGGTCCATTGTCTAATCTAATCTTGTGCTGTAAACCAAGCCTTCATTTTTCCGGGAGATTGCGCTGTGAAAGCGAGGCTTATGGGGAACCAATCTAAAGCCTGATGGTGTCATTATTCGATAACCATTACACTGTGCAATTCACGCCTCACGATGATAAGATAAAGCTAAAGTTGCTCCACTTCAGGACGAAACAAGTCGGCGGTTACATTACATGTGTGTGCCTGTGTCTGTGTGTGTGTGCGTATGGGCGGCAGCAGGCCGTGGTTCTGAAGGGCACAAAATGGGCAGGAGGCAACAGATGCCACAGGTCACATGAGGCCCCATGGGAAGCCAGCTAAACAAACCTGCCAAATACACAAATACAGTGAGCAAACACCTGCTTACACCACAGATGCATAAATTCATTGTGCATGCATGCTAGCACACACACGCATGCACATGCACACGCATAAACACGCACGTACGCATATAAACAGACTGCAGCAGTTGCAGTGTCAGTTTCTGTTTTTTGCTCTTAGGACTAACACATTGTGCCATATGAAGTCAACTGGCCCTCATAAGATGCATATGGATTTACATAGTTTATCTATATGAAATAGCTGAATCTTGTGAATCCTATTAGCTTTACTGTAATCGTAAAATATAAATTATGTTTAACACTGATTATATTTATAGCCCGATTCGATCTTAAGTGGGACAGACTAGTAAAATCACTGTAATAACCTACTGTATAAAAAAACTCCCAATCCATCTCCTCTTTTTTATGTATGTAAGTAGATTCTGATCCTTTCACTATTAATAAACCTTACATTTACTAACCAGGTGATGAAAGGCCTGTGAAGTGCAATTTCTACAATATTATGAATCAGTTTTACCATATTCATCCACTGCTGCACTGCATTTCAATTCACATATCAGAGTGGATCTAGCACAACACATTATGTCACATATAAAGTATTTTATGCTTTTTAGTGAGAAGGTTAAGTTATCCCCTGCCTTAAACATGCGTTTACAAATCATAGTGATCAGATTTAATATTCACTGAAAGTTGCTGTGTGTGCTGTGTTGGAGAGGAAAAAGGATGTGAGCATTTTTTATTTAGAAAATCCAACACTCTGCTTCCCCCTTTTTTTCACATTTTGTACAGATGACTGATCTCAGACAATTATAAATCAGGAGGTAGGATGCTCCGAGAACAAGCTTCAGCTAAATATAAGTAAAACTGAAGAGATGATAATAGACTTTTAGAAAAAATAGGAATGAGCCTATGGAGACAAATGGACAAATTCTTGTGAAAAAGGTTCAGAGTTTCTCAAGGTGCATTAAAGGCTCTTCTATAAGTCAGTGGTAGAAAGTGACATTTCCCATCGCTGTCTGGTAGGGGGATACAACAGTACAGGACAGAGCCCAGCTGGAGAGGACAGCGCTTACTGCAGTCAGATTAGATCGCTGCGATCTGTGTCGAGTATCTCTCACGCTCGTATCCAACACAAAGCCCTCAAAATGTCCTCAGACGGTTTTCACTCAGCGAGCTTTCTTTCAACAGAGAGAAGATGGCAGTACATTAGTGCAGACACCAGTAAAACAAACAGGACAATTCAAATACTGAAATGTTAATATAAACTGTCTCCTTTCCATTTGGAGTCCTCACTTTAAATTGTGCACTTCATATTTGCACTTTTAATTGCATTAAATGCATGGCTACAAGCATTAAACGTTAGAGTTAGACCTGCAACAGCATTGCAATCTGCCTCCTCACACACTCGCTCTGAGGGGCTGTCCACATGAATGTGAGTATTTATTTTTTTAAACCGTGTGTTTCCCGCACGGTTTGGCCTTTCATCCACATGTAACCAAAGCTGTGGGCTCCTGAAACTGGAGTTTTTTGTAACCAGAGTCCAGGGTGACCTTTTTTAAAAAGTCAGCTTTCAGTAGTCCTGTGGATCGGAAAACACAGATTTTTCTTCTTCTTTGGGGTTTTAAGGCAGATGGCGTCCAAAAAGTTGCATTGCTGCCTTCTGCAGGACTAGTGCTTTATTGTATTATATCCACTATATAATCCATAATATGTCGTCGTCTTCACCTCCTGCACCATTTCAGCAAAAAGCGAAAACATGTATTACAATTTCTTGTTGACATTGTTTGACTCTACACTCTGCAATGGAAAGCAGTAAGTTGTATCCATGGAGACCTGTGGAGGGCTCTGGCCTTGTGATTGGCTAAAATGTCCTTTCTGTTAGGAGTGCTCTTGCCACATACTGCTTTAGCATGTCAATGACATTGTTTGTTGCAGATTTTGTGGCTTTGTGTCATCAGAGAGACTCACACCATTGGTGTGGACATTTTAACTAAAGTCAAGTTTAGTACACACACACACACACACACACTCTAGAAGGATGGGGGGCAGCTACAGGGGAGGTTACTATTAACTTATACTCCTGTTCCCTTACGAAAATTAACCATGGTTTTACCATGGGAAATACCGTGGTTTTACCATGGTTTTTTGGGTCATGGTTTACCATGGTTTTTTTGTGGTAACCATGGTTATACTATGGTTTTTATGTAGTAACCATGGTTCTACCATGGTTTTTGGAAGTACCATGAACCAACCATAGTAATACTATGGTATCCAAAAACCATGGTAGAACCATGGTTACTACATAAAAACCATAGTATAACCATGGTTACCACAAAAAAACCATGGTTAACCATGGTTACCCAAAAAACCATGGTAAAACCACGGTATTTCCCATGGTAAAGCCATGGTTAATTTTCGTAAGGGTTGTGACATCACAACAGGAGCCATTTCTAAATGGCTTGTGTTGAGCCAGGTTTGAGCAGCACACAGAAAACAAAATGAGTATGTGGCCTTATTTAACAGTTTCTGTGTCAGCATGGACACTAGAAGACTATAACACTAAATGTGTACACACGTCTCGTCATAATAATTTTCGTCAGTCTAATATTGTAGATAAAGTAGATGTAGCTCAGAGAGGATCTGGAACAGCTCAGCAGCGTCAGGAAGTTCCTTAAGGTAGATTTTATGACACCGGTAGCACTAAAATATATATGTACCTCAGTGGGTCTGGGAAATGCAGCGCTGAGTAATAATTATCCCAATCACAGCAAGACATTCACTATTATTGAACTCATATGCTCCACGGTGTGCCGGGAACAGCTGTGATTAAAGTCCTTGGTGTGGGGCAGGGAGCAGCTGATTTAACTGTAATGTGATGTAACAACAACAGCGCAGTATAACTTTTAGTTTATCTCGATGAAGTTTTTTAGGTATTTGACATTCGCCGAGTTCGACCGGGTTGACCCGAAATCGATTAAAACAACAACAAAAAGGCCTTGACAGGAATATACAAAAACTACAGTAGATTGAACATGATTTAGCAGTTTGGGGGCTTATCTCCGTGGCCACATCAACACTTCCACAGCTGCTTCACAATAAAAAGTTTACACTGGTACGCCATTGAGAGCCTTTAATGGACTCATAAAACATGGAGATTCCTATCTATTAAATAAAAGTAAGAACAGGGGTGAAACAAAACTTTGTGAACAACTTTCTCTCTATATTTGGCTTTCATACTATTAGTTCTCTCAAACAACTATAAAACTATATCCCACTCATTACATGCTTTGTGATTAATTATTAAAGGTATTAAAGGTACAGTGTGCAGGAGTGAGAACAATTCTATAAAAGAGAATAAAGGTTGATGTGAGGAATTTTTATTAAAAAAAATATTTAAGTATATCCATAGTGCATGTAGTGGGAAACAGAACAAAAATACTTTGTTGTAGCTGTGCTGTGTGAGTATTATATTGTAAGTATAATATTATTATATTATATGACAGGGGCGTTGTGAGTTGCCAGATCTGGTCTCTATGCTTGGTACAGCAAGACTTCTGGGTAAAAATGGCAGAGTCTGCAAGTCCTGCAGCAGCCTCAAAGCCCTGGTGATTGCTGCGCTATGAATCACAGACGCAGAGAGACCAGAGAAGAGCAAAAACCAGACTCAATATCAGAGAAGCAAATGCCGAACGGACTCATATAAAGGCTTTACATGGCGGAAATGGTGACTTTTCTCATTGATTTTTGAGTGATGTTGTCAAATGTTTTAAATTTTAAATAGAATTTAGTTTGTGGTTCAGAATGATAATAAAAAAAAATAGCATTTACCCTAGATAATTTCACAAAACACTGTGTGTGCAGTTTTTTCATGAAACCTTACTTTCCACCTTAAAACTATGAACCACTTCTTTTTACTCCTCACAAATCCCCTTGGATGCAGCCAAGGCCACAGATAGAACAACATTGTGAATTCACACGGGGGTCATCAGTTCACCTGATCTACATTTGTTTTTCAGACCGGGAGAAAGCCGGCACCCTGAGGCGGGCGGCACAAATCTGTTGCGTGTGCTCGTAAATATAACTCAGGGAATGAAATAGCAAAGAGTTTCTTCTTATGCTCCCGCTCTATCTGATTCTCTCCCGCCCGCTGCTTATCCCTCTCTCTCTCTCTGACGGCTGTCTTTACACACACTCTGTATCTTCCCTCATCTCTTTCTTTCCCTGCATCTGGTTTCTTCTGTTCTGTTCTCTCTGTCTCTCTCCTCGCTGGCGCCCACGGCGGAGGCTGGGTTGTGATCCAATCACACACTGGCTGCAGCAATCACAGTGTGCTGATTGGTTTTATAATCCTCACTCAGGATCTCAGATGGGAGAGGAATCAGCTGGCCCGAGAAGTGCCGTCCTGAAAGCTGTCATACCGCACACGTCATGCACGCAGGCACACACTCCTTTGTACTCACACACGCGCACGCACACTAACATACAAACTCACAGACTTCATTTTGTCTTCCATTCCCACTGCATATATATTAAATCCAGTCTCTAGCGATTCCGCAGATATGTTGAAAGTCAATGTTTTATATGTATCACATGTTTTTTATTATGTATTTCCTGTGGTATGACAACTCCTGAGGTTAGGTTTAAGCACTGAGAAGAAAGAAAACAAAAAAAAATAAACCATACTTGATTATGGTTAAAAAAGATCACGGTTTGATCGACATGAGAGTAAAGCACATCCGATAAAATTCATGGCGTGATATTACAAAATGTCTGGGAGAAAGCGGCGTTGAACAGGTGTCACTCAGCGTCTCCGCTTCTTGGGCAGAAACACACATTTTGGAGAATAGGCTGATATATGGCACTTTATGACTCCACATCATTGCTTTTATTATCCATACAACAATGGTTATTTATCCATTGTGTGATTAATGATTAATCCGATTCATTTCAGGTAAAGCTGCAACAATTATTTGATTAATTGATTACTTGCCAACTATTACATTAATCAACTATAGGTCCTTCTTAAAAAAAATTGCATATTGTGATAAAGTTCATTATTTTCTGTAATGTACTGCTAAACATTAGACTTTCATATATTTTAGATTCATTCCACATTCCAGTTTAAGCCTTTTATTGTTTTAATGTTGATGATTTTGGCAAAAATCAAAGAAAAAACAAAAATCCCTATCTCAAAAAATTAGCATATTTCATCCGACCAATATAAGAAAAGTGTTTTTAATACAAAAAAGTCAACCTTAAAATAATTATGTTCAGTTATGCATTCAATACTTGGTCTGGAATCCTTTTGCAGAAATGACTGCTTCAAACAGCGTCACATGGAGGCATTCAGACTGTGGCACTGCTGAGGTGTTATGGAGGCCCAGGATGCTTCAATAGGCCTTAAGCTTGTC
The DNA here is from genome assembly GCA_036785175.1 of Eupleurogrammus muticus. NCBI lineage: Eukaryota > Metazoa > Chordata > Actinopteri > Scombriformes > Trichiuridae > Eupleurogrammus > Eupleurogrammus muticus. The sequence goes on from JAYKQN010000001.1 coordinate 10,703,798, forward strand.
ACACCGCGGGGAGGTTTGTCTTGTCTTGTCCCTTCCTGTTTTATTTTGAAAGTCTAACTCTCCTCTCGTTTCAGGTCACTTGCCCTTCCTCATGTGTCACCGGTCTGATTGTCTGCCCCGCCCTGATTGTTTCCACCTGGTTCCAATTACCTTGTGTATATATTGTCTGTGTCTCCCCTTGTCTTGTGCCGAAGTGTTTCGTCCCGTGCATTCACCCAAGCCATTGAAGTTCTCTGGTCATAGTCCTTGTTGCCTTGCCTGTCGTGCTGTCCTCTTCGGAGCGATTTTTTGTTGTAGTTTTCATGCCTGTTGTGCTGTCCTCTTCGGAGCGATTTTTTGTTATAGTTTTCATAGCCTTAGTCTAGATAGCTATTTGTAGATTTTCAGCGTTTTCGCAGATAGTTTAGTTTCTCCCTAGTCATATTCATAGCCTAGTCCGTTATAGTATATTGATTTATAGCCATAGGTATTTCTTTGTATTTTTTCATAGCCCTCTTTGCCCCCTGTGGAAGAGGTTGCCTATTTATCAATAAAACCCGCTGTTCCTCTCCGCATCTGAGTCCTCTTTTTGAGTCCCGGCCTGACAGCGGCCTGACAAAGCTCATCCACAGTCTTGGGTCTGGCGTCTCTCAACTTTCTCTTCACAATATCCCACAGATTCTCTATGGGGTTCAGGTCAGGAGAGATGGCAGGCCAATTGAGCACAGTAATACTATGGTCAGTAAAGCATTTACCAGTGGTTTTGGCACTGTGAGCAGGTGCCAGGTCGTGCTGAAAAATGAAATCTTCATCTCCATAACGCTTTTTAGCAGAAGGAAGCAAGAAGTGCTCCAAAATTTCCTGATAGGGAGCTGCATTGACCCTGCCCTTGATAAAAGACAGTGGACCAACAACCAGCTGACATGGCACCCAGACCATCACTGACTCTGGGTACTTGACACTGGACTTTCAGTTGGTGTGTAACGAATCTGAAATAAATGAAAGTTTAATTTGTCTCATTACATTATGAAAAAGAATTATTAATATATCACAATATGCACATTTTTTGAGAAGGACCTGGTACTTTGTTAACCGATTAGTGCCGTTGAGTCATTTTTAAGAAGAAAAGGTCTAAAATTCTCTGGTTCTAGCTCCTCAAATTTGATAACGTTCTGGTTTCTTTAGTCTTCTATAATATTAAATTGACCTTTATGGTTGTAGATTGTGAGTCTGAACAAAAAAAAAGGCATTTGAACCTTCAACTTTTGAAACAGTAATCAACATTTTACACAATTTTAGGAACGATCAAATAATTGATTACTTGTTTCAATTATTGATAGATTAAACAACTATCAAAATAGTCGGTGGTTGCAGTACTACATTTAATCATTTCTGTTATTGTATACATGTACAGGCAAGCATCTATAAACTTGGGAACATGATGCAAGACGGTGTCACCTCACTGGGGCACACAAGGACATGATGAAGTAAAGTACAAGTGAATGAAGTAGTACAACACACACACTCCTCCAAGCTCAAAGTTACGGGTCAATAAGCCGGGTTTCACATCTCATATTTAACCATCGAAGGAAAAAAAAGTTACTCTGCAAGGGGAAATATCACGGCTAAATCTCCAAAAACTCACAGGTAGCAGCAGTGGTTTGAATTAACATCTAGCATGAAAAATCATGAATGGAGAAAATATAATGAATTAATAATAAATATATAAAACAGCAATTTATATGCGTACAAGTCACTAGTGAAAAGAACAAATCCACATCAGTGGCTGTGTGCTTGATACTTATCGTGATTTCTCCCCAGTAATCTTTAATATGTTCTAACGTGTGTTCTTCATCCGCCGTTTTTCCAATCAGAACCACTGCTTACTATGTTGGATGCTTAGGTTCATCGTTCAGTGTTGCATCAGCCTGTAACCTACTGTATTATATGTCCTATTTACTGTGCCCTTGTCCTACATCCACGAAGTTGTACAAGGACAAATAAGACCTCTACCAGATTCTGTCTTCCTGGATGTCTAATAACAATAATTGCGTAGGGATTGGTTGGAAGTGTTCATGGCAATTGCAAAATAATAAACAATAATTGGCTGCTGCACTTTGATCCATAATGGAGGTCATTGGTCTGGAATAGATCCAGCAAATGATTGAGGGTATTATATGAATATTGACCCATGGATAGAGTTTTAGCCTCCTTTGAATATTTCTTCTTTGATCCAACACCTGGAGAGAACCTTGCTGCATGTGTGCACTGTTTTGGTGTTAACCAAGTCAGCGATGGACGGTTTGTGAGCGACACCGATGAATAATTAAATCACCAGGTAACATCCGTCATCCCAACTGACTGGACTGGCGATTGTACGTTTCCTGTGAGTTGGTATCATCATCACAAAGGTTAGAACCGCTTATTCCGTATTATTCAATATTTCAATACTGCAGTTTCAAACTGGCTGTCGTTTTTTGGGGGGTTGGTGGTTCCAGCCACGGATGAAAAACATGCAAATAGTGACAACGCGAAAACATGAAACATTCCGTCGCAGCATAGGTCTGTTTTCAGGGCAGCCATATTGACATGAACTAGTAGGTGAACACGGATATGCCCAGTGCTACTAATTAAGGTTCCATTCAGGGAAACAGAGTCAGGGTGATGCTATTGTGCATGTTGGCTCACTGGAAAGGTTTTTAATTAAAGAACCTTAATTAGTGTCAATGGCCACGCAGCACAAAAAAAGCTCTATTGTCTCTACAGAAGCCCATGGCTTCATCTGTTTTGTTTTGCGTATTTCTGGCTGCATCAAGGATGTGCTATATATATCTTGAACAGCTATGGTAAAATGTCTTTTTCTGTGGGGTTATGTTGACATTTTGAAGCAAATAGCAGGCTAAGTTTATAGTAACAGGAAGGATAAATCTCTTATAGATGTGATGGTTATGCAGTTAACTAAAGTAGAAGTGTCAGCAATGTTTGTATGTTTTACTCATAAATCAATTCTCAGAAGATGACTCAGAGATGTTGCAAAGACATTTGGTCCATTTTTGATAGCCAGGTCTGTCTGAAGGCATGCAGAGATGAGTATAAGCACGGTGGGGTGTTCAGGTGGTTCATCCAGAATGCAACTACAGTAGCTACGATCCTCATTATGGTAAAATGTAGGACAAAAACATGCAAAGACGGTAGAAAAGAAGTGGCCTCATAACTTTGTCCTTTGGAGGAGAGTGGACCTAAGTGGTGAAGTAGTATGCATAACTAATTTAATGGTGCCACCACTGAGCCGACTCCCCACAGTCATCTGGGAAAGTGGAGGGAGCAAGCGCTGAGTTGAAAAATCACACGCTGGCTAATGTACACACAACGTGGTTAAGTGGGCTGCGTATTATTTCTGGTATTTCTGATTGATAGCGTCCGTCCACCTGCACGAGTGACGGGTAAGTGGAAATGACAGCTTAGGTGCAGGAGCTACAAGGATTTGTTCGAAAACAGTTCATTTAGCAGCCCTTTCATGTATAATTACGGTCGAGTTCAAATGTGACTTTGAAATCCCCTGTGAAGAATAGGAAATCAATTTCAGCTCACAAATATTAAAATGACTGACAATAATCTCCAGGAGGTAACGCTGCGGTGCATTTACCATTCTGCTACTTGTGACATTCCTAATAAAGCCGGTGTTATACTTGGCTGTCTGTGGACTAGAAGGGCCCACCTACTGCTCATGTGTAAAAAAGCCCAGCGGGAGGAAGATTCCCGAATATAGTATAAACAGAACTACAAAATAGGGCTATTTGTTTGCTTTATAAAATGGTGTAAAAATGTAGATTACTGTTTCCCAAACCAGAAGATATAACCAGAAATGCATTTTTTTGTACAGACCAACAGTCCACAACCCAAAGATCATCAGTTTACAATTATAGATTTTATTATAAGACTAAAGAAACCAGAAAATAATCAGTTTAAAGAACCAGGGAGACATTTTCTTCTTAAAAAATAAATCAAATCAATTAATTGATTAAACCATTGGTGATTAACAAAATATTAATAATCATTGGCAACCCAATTGATTAATTGACTTGTAGTACAGCTCTACTACCCATGGTGTCTGCAGCTATGTGTGTGTGTGTGTGTGTGTGTGTGTGTGTGTACGCTGGAGTCTATCTACAGCTTCGGCATCACAACCTTTGTGCTGAGGTTACTGATTTAAGTGTTTGTAATTATCATCATATTTTATTGGACAACTTATTTTAACACTTTAATTATCCAAATTCATATAAAGAAGTTTAATAAAACAAACTATTTTGCTGCTTCAACATCTACAAATAACATCCCTGATGGTAAGCTAGATATATTCTTCTAATTTTGTCCTCTCAATATTTAATATAGTCTAGTCAGGTCCAGCCAATGCTATGAAAGATGTGTTTTGGTTACATTTTAAAACAATAGATTCTAATTGATGTCTAACCTAAATTTAGGGAATTTTTAACCAGATTTTAAGCATGTGCCAAATATGAGTTAAAATCCTTATAATTAATTATTGTTTTTTATTAAAAATGTTTAGGAGGAATACCTATTATATTTTATATTATTTAAGCGCTGCTGCCATTTTACTGTTATTTATATTGTGATATACCAGGCTACACTGCTTCCCTTCTTTTTATAAAATAAAAGCATCTGCTATATGAAATTGGAAACTGGAAAGCGTATTCAGTTTGCATTCTTCTTTGCGTAGCGGTATGACTAAGAAAGTTTGTTTGAGAAGGAAAGTTTGCGAAAGACATCATGCCCTATATGTAGCTGTAAATAGAAGCCTGAATCCCATGTCATACACACACACACGCATAGGCATACACACACCTGGTCCCACAGCTTTGCCTTTAGCTCAGTGTGTGTGTTCACTGGGGTGAAACCAAGCCACTGGGAGCATCATTCATTTCAGGCCAGGAGGGAGAGAGAGACCACGCCAGGCCCTCGCGCTCTCTCATTCCGCTGTAACACATACATACATGTACATACACAAACACACACACACACACTGTCCCCCATGAGGTCAGCAGGATAAGGTAGTTTGAGGAAGTTGTGTACCCTTCACTTCCTGTCAATGACAACACGGGCTGGTAGACGCTACGCACTGCTGAACACAAATCTCTCTCTCTCTTTCTCTCTCGATTTTTTATCTATATTTCTCTATCTGACCCCTTCTCATTGTTTCTATTCCTCACTCATATAACTGCCCACTGCTCACCAAGCTTCCCACACCTTCACTTTACTAAGAGACCAAACTTTACCGACATTGGTTGGCTGCGGTTGGGAAATGTACAGCCAACGAAATAACTGGATGCACAGAAACAGAAACCATTTGACTCTGTGAGAGGCTAACGTGGTACTTTTGTTAAATGATATATATTATTTACAGACTCTGCACACCATCTGGGCTCCGAGATTCCCATTGTTTCAGTATGTTAAACACATGGCACACACACACACACACACACAAACCATTTTCTCCAATGATGTGTCAGTCGATTTTCTGCTTATATACCGCAGCAAGTTGGCAATTAAAAGTTATTTAGTCTTTCATCTGTATAACATAACATAGGAGATGCAACTGATTTCCAAATATCTAGTAGGTCCTGGGTAATAAGGCTTTATATGGACGTTATAATTGCAGCCACATAGTAGGTACACACGTGGTACCCATGATACTAATTATTATTGCCATATGGCAACATGCAGACTAGCAGCACCTTCACTCTGTTTGGCCTTGAAATTAAGTATACTTGTGCAGTATGTATTTACCTTGCATCACATGCTCTATTGTGCAATAATATGCATATAACAGTTAATGCTAATTAAAATAGTGAAGGAACAATAAATTCCTACAAAATTTTTTGCCATCATATTATTGGGCTAGAGTAATTCAACAGCGAAACAACATTAAAGTATATGAACACCTAAAAAGCCAATAGAGGATCAGCTCTGTTCTCTTCACCCGTGTTCTATGTGTCTCCATTCTTTCATTTCCCCCTGGACTCAAATCACACAATGGACTGTCATCCTCACTCTGTCCTTTACTCCTTCTGCTGCTCTTTTTCTCAAATGTCAAGTTTTTTTTTCTATCAATCAGCCGCCTCAAAAACACACTTTTCTGTCTCTTGTGTCTTTGTGGACAAAACCCTAAAGCTTTTCCAAGACAGGTGGCTTTGGAAAGTAGATGCACCACAGTCTTGTTTTTTTCCCCGCTGACTGACAGACACGTGACCACACCGGTTATTACCATTAATATAAAAATAAATACATAAAAAAAAAAAAAAATTAAAATAGATCTGTGGTGTAGGCCTAGGCTATAATTGTAAAAAAAAAGTCTATTTAATGTGATGTAGTTCTAATGATTTATGAATAACTCATCAATATATCTGCTCAAATCTGCTGTATTAAACATACAGCTGGACTGTGGTTTGTGTGTGTGTGTGTGTGTGTGTGTATGTGTGAGAGTGTATTTGTGGGCAGGTGTATGCTCGTACATGTACATTTGCAGAACAAAACGTAAATTACCTCTATTAGTTAAGCACAGGATCAGAAGTTCTTTCTTTTTTTTTTCTTTCTGAAGCACCATTATGCAAATGGAATGCCTCTGTCAACACACAAACAGAAGAAGCTGTGTGTGCTGGTGGCATCACTGTCCATCCTGAAGTTTTTCAGACCTCAGCACAAAGTAAAGTAGCATGTGTGTTTGGTACGATCAATATAAAGAGTTGAAAAAGTTTTCTTTTTAGAGTTGCAGCTCATTTAAGGAGAAAATAGATGCAAGATTTGAAAAAAAAAAAAATATATATATATATATATATATATTTCTCAAAACATATCGGGGGTCATTGCTTACCCACCATTACAATCAATTGTTTAACTGCCTTCTGTAACAAGTCACAACTGCTGCTATACTGGCAATAAATACATGCTCAATATTCCGTAAATGAAACAACAGTTGGGCCGTATCTGCGTGTGATGTGATAGATAATTACTGTTGTAATGTTTTCGAACTGTAGCGCTCGATGGAGAAATATACGGCCAAGACGTAGACCGATACAGAAAATGTCTGTATCGGTCTGGAGAAACGACGCTCGCTTGCCAGCAGCCTGACACAGTCACTTATCACACTCCCTCTACACAAGCCGTGCGCGGCTCTGTGCGACAATATTCACATAATCGTTCCGCTAATGTTCTTATCGGACTTATGACGAGTGACCAGGCAGGGGTTGACCGTCTTTTTCAAGGACACTTTGACAGAAAAACCTTCTGGTAACAGGACTGTGTGGTCTGCGGGGATTTACTGCCAGCGAAGCATGTGTGTGTGTGTGAGTTATGTGTGTCAGCCATCTGTGGTACTGTTGTACACACACACGCGCACACTCACACAATGGTAAATAGCCTAATAGATGGGCATTTAATGTCTGCACACACATACAAATACTAAGTGATGTGCTTTCTCCGTGAGGAGATATTCAGACACCCGACCATCAGTGCGCTCTAATGTGTTATCAGTGAGAATCAATAATGCATAAGGTGTCTTAATGAAAATAAACACACGGTCGGGGGGGGGGGGGCCCGTACCCCCGCACAGGTCTACGAGTCTCGTTGCAGTTCACAGAAGTTTCTTCACAAAACCTTCTCTAAACCATCATGATCGAAATGAGTTTCTGTCCTTTTCTTCTACCACAGAATTTTTAACACATGTCAGGGGAGATGCATTAAAACACCTCCGAGCTTCTTTTGCGACCATCCCACACACTGTTCTTCTGTTCTCAGGATTGACTTCTGTTAAATAAACAAGACTAAATTACAATGTAGTTAGAAAACTCCAGCAAAGTGAAAATATATTCTTTAATTAATTCACGTATTTTACAATTTGTGCATTTAAACTGGACTTTAAGGGTGTTCCCGTCCGTAATGGGCCAGCATTGGAGTTTTTTTTTTTATGCTTCTGTTTCTTATGTTTGGACGAGGCAAAGACAAATTTCACGCCCGGTGGAAAATAAAGATATATTAACTTATGCTGTTCTATGTCACTGAAAAATTGCATGACGGCATGCTGTAGGTGTCTTGTCAGTGTAATTCTTTAAGGAACTCATTATTTACCGTGTCTCGGGAGAAAAATCACAGAACACAGGAAGAAAACAAAGAACGCCCACGGTGTGACATCGAAGCCACCCATAAGTCTTTATTACCGATTAACGTAGAAATAATAAAGATTTCAAAGGTATTAAAGTGGTGGTGGTTGACATTTGGTGTGAGCAAATGTCAATTCCACATCTGGATTTAGTACCCTCTTTCCCCTTCCACCCACCTTTGGCATTCACAGTCAAATTTGACGGCTCTTAAGTTAACACAAAAAACATTAATCATGACAAAATTGTATTGAAGAACCTTTTAGGCTATAAACAACAACTTACACCGGAGGTTAAAATGAGTAACTGCAGTGAATATACAAAAAAAAATAAAGTGTTTGTGTTTGAAAGAAAGAGAAAGAGAGACGTGTGCTTGCTCATAGCCAACAATGAACGGGACTAAACATGATGGTATACTAGTACTAGGGTGATGAATATGCAACCGAGCCGAGAAAATTTGTTCCAGAGCTTCTGTGACAGATAATGGTCTAATCAGTCGCCTACTCAGTATGAGAACAAGGTACAAACACAGCCATAAGGTGTATAGGGCTCCGTGAGAGGATGTGATACATTGCCTAGTCTGGAAAGTGTGAATCCATGGGAGGATACGCTGAAAAATGTTGCCAAATTGGGGGAAGTGTGTAAGTGTGTGGGTGGACGTCCATTCTTTTTCTACGGCGCGTGTTACAAATTCGAATAAACCGCTCAACAGTCAATGAAAGTGGTCCTCAGAAGTTCTATGCTGCATGCTGAAATACCCGAGTAGAGGACAAGAAAAGGCCTTTAAGGCAATTAAATGTAAAACAACATTAATGATCGATGGAAGAAGGCTGAGGTTGAATCGCAGAGTTGATGATGTTGTTTTTTTTGGGCCCAGTGGTGCCTCTTAATGATGGATATACAGTATTTTTTGTCAGACCGCGGAGCTCCGAATTGCAAATGCAATTCCCAAATAGTCTGTTTTATAGGTGCCGTAGATCAGCAGACTTTCAGTGTTAATCATCAATGATCCTGCGATCACAAACCATTTAGGTCGCCACTCCGCAGCCGGCGTCAGTTTGATGGAGCTAGTCATTATGTGTCCGCGTGTGTGTGTGTGTGCGTGTCCGTCCGTCTTACTCAGCATTATCACTCCATTACAGGTGCAATGTTTTTTTTTTTTCTCCCCTCCCACATCTCTCCTTCTGTTGTGCGTTTGTTATGCATGTGTGTATCTGCATGTGTGTGTGTGTTGGTGTGAACAGTGCTATTTGCAAAAATTGCGAACGCAGCATTCCGGCCCGCTAATACACAGAGCGGTCTCACCTGACAAGTGCACTCAATCATGCAAATTTTTCACGAATACAGCATTATTCAACCGGCGCGGACAAAACTGTGAGTTTATCTCTATAAGCTTTTGTGAGAGGTGGACCGGGCCACTTCTTATTTAGGTTTCAGGGTTGATTTATATAAAAATTCACGCCCCCGTGCAGTTTGCCATGAACAGGAGAGAAATTATCTATAGCTGTAAACATGTTTATTTGTGTTGTAAAGTTGGGCATTTAAATGCGGGGGTCTGTGGGGGATTGAGTCGCTTTCGGAGCCAGCGCCAACACGGCCGAGACAAGAGTGAATGATGAGGAGGACCTGGCAGCGGTGGCGAGAACAATGCTGCGAGAGATAAATAAAAATGATTTTTAATTACTCCACGGCGGTTATGTGCTAAAGTACATATAAAACCACCACACCTCTGCAGTCAAAAACAGACTCGGGGAGCATATCATTAGTTGATTGTTTTATGTAAATATAAAAATGAGAAATACACAACTGTAACCCCCAGGTCAGTAAGTTTTTTATGACCTGCATGCACACACACACACATGCACACTCCCCAAAGTTTGACACCATCACAGGTTCCCACCAGAAAAAAAAGAAGAAAATCAGAATCTCTGTAGATGAACACACCAACACACACTTTAATGTGCTATAAATGATAGTTTAGAGGTGTTGAATTTGCATACATATGCATTATCAATTTCTCAAAACTGGGAACACACAATCCATCGCTTTGTCAAAACTCTATAAATTGAATAGAATGAAATGCTGCACTCAGAACCATGTACCAAATAGGAAGAAGAAAAAAGTTAAGTTAAGGGTGTCAAAAATAAAAAAAGAGGGATGTCAAAATTAATTTGCATAAACATGTTATTGTGTTAAATTTGACAGCCCTAGTTGGGAATAACAGGTAGTCTACAAATTATGTTTGCAGACCCGATTAATTCTCACTTTGGCGCTGTAGTTATAATTAATTAGGTCTGAGCTCTCTGGAGCCCTCCCCAGTCAACTGCCTTCATTTCTATAATTTATAGCATATTTTTACAGTATATAGAAATACCAAATGTGGGTTTTTTTCCATAAATGCCACAATAATGCATACAAAAAGTGAAGACAAAGAAAGCTGACTGAATTGCTACATAAACCTACATAAACTCCTTCATGCATGACATGAATTATGAAAGATTCAAGTGGCTGTTATGAAAAAAAGGTAGTTATTAGCGAGTCAAGCAATACTTTTTATTCATGGTTCATGGACAGATCAGTTTCTATGCATGAATGTGTCTTGAAGAGAGCTGAAGAAAATGTGAGGCCATGTCCTCTGAGGACTTCAGTATGCAAAACTGAGTGGCAGAAGAGAACATAACGCACACACTGAAAGAACCTGCTGACACAAAAGCACACACACACATACACACACAAGCAGCCACCTCTTCCTCAAAGCAGTCAAAGTAATAGCTAAGCATGATAGTTGATCTGCTTTATAAAAAAAAAGAGTGCAAAACCAAACACACAGTATTTGCTGCAGAGCTTACTCAAAGCGCAGCCATTTGCAGCTCACGCCTGCAGACTCTGTGCTCTGCAGCACGGAACATAGGATTGCAGAACGGAACAGTTCATTTAAACAAGTCTTTTGTTTAAACCTTTAAAAATAGCTATTCTAATAAGTTTGTGCTCATACCAGTTTTAAAGAAGTTCATTTCTATGACAGCTTGCAATCTTTCACATGTTGTGATTCCACCCAGAAATTTTGTACAACCTTTGGTGGTGGTAATAGCTCATTTTGTACCAGTTATATTAATACTTCACGGGCTATGTTCACATCAGTTACAAAAATAGTTTGAGGATTTAACCTCATGCTAAACATCCTGATAAATCCTGTCGAAAGGAGGATTCTAAGGTTCTAAGGTTGTGTCTTGATCCTCTGTCTAGTCAAGTTCATACCTATAGTTGGTGGTTTTTCTCTTCAACTGTCCCAAGATATTTGCTACTGCACGTATGGAAATATTACCAATTAATACAAAAATGACTAATATTTTAAGTAAATCATTGAAGAAAACACTCATACATAAATGCCACACACAATAATGTAAACACCTGGATGCATGTGTTTCGTGACACAATCAAACAAATGATTAAAGTCCACAGGAGTGGCAGAGGCGGAATGTCAATGGTAACCAGCTAATGTCAACAGGATGAATGAGCAACGCGTCTCACACCCGCTTCTTTTGTCCGCTCTCCTATCTCGATGCTCTATTCCGCCAGATCAGAAAACACTTTTTTTTTTTTTTATTGCAACAACACAAACTGGATGTATGTAAAAGCCAAAGCTTTACAATGGATTTCACATTTCCATTCATTTACAGCCACCGCCACACTTACACTGATATGCGAGAAAATATTGACATGATTTTACACAAGTGAGGGAAGCCGACTGTGTTTGAAGCCGATATAAAGTGCCGCCTTATCTTCTCTTGCCTAGGCTCTCTACACTTTTTTTTCCTTTCTGAAAATAGCCTTTTTTTTATTATTCCTTCATTTTAATCCTATCAGTCCCTACATTCTCTTTCATTTGTTTGTGCCCCACTTAAAAAAGGTTGCTGCCATGATTGCAGGCTGGGCTGCAGAAAGTAAGTTTTGCTATATAGATAGATAGAAGCCTATGTCAGTCTTTGTCCCAGTTTAACCGTCATGTTCCATGTTAGTGTGGATCTGTGGCAAGTATTACATGTATTAGGTGGTTCATAATAGTTAGCTTATTTAAAACAGTAGTACTATGCCTTCTGTGGCATGTGGAAAATGTAGGCTGAAGTCGAATGGATGAGCTCACATGCAAAACGTGCATATTTTTTTGTGTCATATTTTTTTTTAAAAACTACTCATCCAAACAACTTCACTTGTGGGCAGAAGTTACTTTTTTCTCTTTTCAGAGGATGATGCCACGCGAAAATAATTTTCCCTGACTCGCCGTGTATCTCTGATCTTGGGCCGTGCTCATCCGGTCTGTGTCATCTGTGCCGTGCAGAACCTGAAGCCTGAACATTTCTCCCTTTATACTTCAGACTTTCAAATTGAATTGTATAAAACTTATATCCTCGTTAATGAGAAGCCTGGGAAGGCATTTCCATGCCATAGCCTGCCTTTGTCGTTTCATTAGAATAGCATTAGTGGGACGCATTTCATACCGTGAGTGGGCGTGAATTCCCTATGATATGATTTTATCGTCTCCAGCTTTAAATATAGACTATATCTTGTTATTTTCCATTTGTGAAAGCAGGGCAGCTGAGTGCAGTGTGTGTGGGTTTTTAACATGTACATCCATGGGTTCTAATAATACCACATAGGAATAATTGGCGGTTCCTTTTTTTTCCATAACAGTAAAAAGAGTAGTTTCCCAAAAAGCAAAGGAGTGAGCCTCAGAAACACAAGTCAAGCCTTTTCTATATGGTTTGTGCTCAGCAACAGTATGAGATAAGGCCAGATGAAAACTGAATAAGTAGGTGGTCTTTGTTCACATTTTGAGTGTTAGCAGGATCAACAGAAACCCAAATATCTACACGCAAGCACTACAAAAGTATTTTACTTCATAATTGGGCCGCTTTAATATAAAGTTTGTTAAAGGTTTTGCTACTTTGATAAAATGTTGGTTAGAGGAGGAGTGAAATGTGAACATCACATTCACTCACACACTGCACCACCCTTCTTAGACAATGGGCGACACATTGTCCCTGTTTTGTGTCTCCTATCTTTCTTTCCTTTTTTTCTGTTTTTGGGAGGAACCCCGATTCTCATTTAGGAAGCCGAGATATGACGCCTGTCCATATGGCACCCCTACACCTCCATCATCCAACCACCGACTCCTTTTTTGGGATTTAAAACCGTCCCCACAAACACTTTGGGATTCACAGGGAGTTTTGTGTGAAAAGTCAAACTTTCGACAACACCTCAGACACTTTTTTTTTTTCCTCCAACGTTATGATGAACTGCCAAAGTCTTTCATGCTGCAAAGTGTTGATAGACTCATTTCCCCTCAGGTAACACTTTCATGGTGTAATGTGAGTCTTTCATCTTGCACTTCACTTCACGGATCATCGTAAGCACTATATTGCGGGCCCAGTATGGAGCAGGGAGTGTGCACACTCTGTGTTTTGCTATGTGGCACCGAGTGAAACCTCAATAAATCAAATGTGTTGTATCCCAATCATAATAGATTCCAAAATACGATTTGTGTTATTTATTGTCAAAACTTACTGCTGAAACACCCCTTGAAAACATATCAGTTTTAAATTCACTAAAAAAAATATCTCATTTGCATACATCACCGACTGGATTATGAATATTGCTGATGATACATGAAGACAAGCGTGTAATGTGTCTTGTAAAAGAGGATTGATTGAAACTTTTCCCTCACAATGCAATTCACTGAACTGCATATTAAGTGGAACATATTCCCAGGCAACAATGACGTAAAAATTAAAGTATAAACCATTACACACGTTTTATGAACGTAGAGGGGAAATGTGTAGAAGTACTTTAGTCAGCAACCCTTTACAGTCAATCTGAATATTATGTCAGTATAATTTACAAACCAATTACAATCATCATCCAATAAAAAAATGAAATGTATTACATTTTATTCTAGGTAATGAATAGGAAATATTGTACAATAATCATATAACCATTCCTAGGGGGGAAAAATGCATCAAAGCCAACAAGAATATTATAAGGAACATTTTTCTTCAAGTATCGTAGTATTAAGCTTCATCAGGATACATAAATCATTTGCCTCCTACTTTTCTGCACTTATCATCATCTGTATTATATTGATGTTATAATGATAAGTGGATGTTGAACAGCATGACATTTAACTGATAGGATTATAGAGGAAACCGGATATCGTGTCTTGGGAAATAAAAGGGGAAAAAAAGCCAAATATTATGAATAAAATGAGATAAGGCGTTTAAACTTGATACATTAATCAATGCCATGTAGCTGTTGCACCACAGTCAATTTTAATGGGATGTAGTGTCAGTACTTATAATGATGAACACAGATTTCAGAACGCTAACATGGCCCTAGATGTAAGAAAAAAAAATGTGAGGGGAAGAAAGATGAGGGAGAGGGAGGGACGGAAAGAAAGAGACAGATAAAGGCACATCACCAGGATAAATACTCTGATAAATCACTGTGGAGGCAGAGAGCTGTCGAATAAATTTATCCCATTCTATTGTTCTCCCCCTGTATCTCCCTCCACAGGAGGCATAAAGAGTGTGAGTGTGTGTGTGTGTGTGTGAGACAGTGATGATGAAGATGACCCTGGCACTCAATAGTTGCATTCATACATACAACCCGACGCTCGCGTGCGCACACAACACCTATGACACGATGGCACGAAATATTCCCCCCAGGCGCACCTTCCGCGCACACACCCGTGGCGCCGGGTAATTGGGGCTCACTGGGGACGATCTCTGGGCTCGGGTGCCAAGGGCGCGCATTCCTTACCGAGCGGCTGATAAATCAAGTGTTAATAAGCCGGCGAGCATGGAGGCTCTATTTACGACCGCTCTCTCCACAAGGCCAGCGCCACCGGCCTGGCGTTGAACGCACACGCGCGCGCGCAAATGCACAGGAAAAAAAGCACACAAACACACACTCAATCTTTATCAGACAAAGCGATACCGCACGATACACGGGCCCATATAAGTGTATGTGAAGGAAGAAGAAAACTTCTTGGGGGGATATAATCAGCATTTTTCAGCAACTGCTTTTAACCCATAAAGAAATAAGGATCTACTGACACACACACACATACACACACACACACACACACACACAGTTGTGCCCTCTCAGGCAGATCTACAGTGGAGGCTGGAGCTCAGTCCAGAAGGTATTGATTCATCCGTGTGAAGTCACCTTCCCCCCCTTGTCCCCGACCCCTCCGACCAGCACCTCGTGTCCCGCCGCTCATTCCGCTCCTGCCAATTTGTACGACTGTTGTTATTATTGGTGTTTTCTCCAGATGCGACTCTTTTTTTTGTTTTTCTTTGGTCTCGGGGCACCGGACACGCTGCTTTATGACGCCGCTTTCCCACGCTACTAATTAAGTGCGGCGCTAATTTGTCATGGTTAGTTAGGAAACGTGGCCCGATGCCGGGAGAGAAGGCCACCTGCCCGGTCGGGGTACAGTGGCTGGGAAGGACACCAGTTACACACTGTTTATTCACCTGCTGCTGCATTGGTGCAGGCCTGGGGCACGGCAGAGGGCCGTGGCAGATCAAGTGGAATTTAAGGTTTTATTAGACTGAACTAGGACAATGCAAATAGTACTAATGCTAATCCTACTATTATTATTACTAGTACTACTACTAATACTACTACTAATAGTAATACCAAAAGCCAAGCCCCATTATAAAAAAAACACATTTTCAGCACTTGGGTGTAAATTAATGCTAGGCAACAATTAAAAATTCTAAATCATTATTTATCACATGAGGTTCTGTGATTAATACAGAAAATCCAAAAATGAATTGAAAACTATTCCATACGCTATTATTTTTGAATAACATATTTATTTAGGAGTTATAATGTTTGTTGTACATCAGCTTTGTTTTAAGTAGCAGGTAAAGCCCCAACTATAACTTTAAAACAGGCATTTTCTAAACATTTTTCTTTTATCAGGGAGCAGCATAATGACCGTGTAAAAGTCCCTTTCTCCGTGTTCATTTAAATGCCAGTTCTCTTTCTGTGAGCGACACAGCAGCAACAGACTTTTACAAAACAATATTAAATATTAAAAACTTTTAAAGTGTTTGCATTAATTGATTAAGGCGTTAATGTGATAACACCCTGTGCCGATATTTAGTCTCTGTGTCCACCCTGTGACCAACCACTCATTTTGTTGCGCTCTAGCCTCTGTAGTGCTGCTAAAACCTGGCTGAACACGGCACATTCAGAAATGGCTCCTGTTGTGATGTCACACCAGGAGTTGAAGTTCCCGCCCCCATCCTGAAGAGTGTTTGTAAGTAAGTGAATGTGTGAGAAGGCAGATTTTGTTGCTGTAACAGGTATAACTAGGTGTGTCTGGACCATAAAAACATGTTAATTTTTATAAATATAATAAATAAAATGGCAAAATAGCACCCCTTTAACTAAAACCAAAATTTAAACAAAACACATGCTTCATGTCATCTTGAGTAAAGCAAACGAAATTAGCCTTTTCTGATATTGTCAGAATTCACCAAGAATGTATTGAAAGTGTCAACACAGCAGCATTAAATCCATAGGCAGGCAGAGAATATTTCAAACAATCTTGACTGATGAGGTGTGACACCACATATCGAAATGTGCGTAAATATGTCAAAGAAAGAGGAAGCAAAAAAAGTGCAAAAATTGTTGAAGCACACTGGAACCACAAACCATAAATTCAGCTCCCCTCACAGAGAAACAAGCACTCTTCCTATCATGTATCATTTTGATTTGTAGTAATTCCAGGTCATGAAAATGTATATATCATTTTGACTCAGAAGGACTAATAGTAATTAATGGCAGTGATCAAAGGCATGTGCAGCTATTACAATATCATTGTATTATAGCTATGCATGGCTCAGTCAATGGAGGTTTGTATCACAGTTTTTACTTTTTCTAACAGAATTAAGGAGTCTGACATATAACATGAAATTGAAGACAGAACTGCAGGCAGGATTGTCATTATTAATATTTCTATATGCCATAACTTGCCCAAGTTGGTTTGCGAAAATGGAGGAAAATGACATGCAGTATTCATCACTAACATGAAGAAAATCTGAGACGTGCCTTCAAATCAGAAACCCAGCCTATTGTTGCCTCGCAGTATATTCTGCTAAATGTACAAGTCCACTTAAATAAATTGTTATCGCAGAGCAGAATATAGGTAATCTCACAACGTTCCAATGACGACAATTCACATGACATATTGCACGCTTGTCCCCATTCATCTGTTCTGGTAAAAGACGCACTCAGGACATATGAGGGATCGTGCTTTCCTCTTTTAGCACTGTAGCTAATTCCTCGTCAGGTCAGCAGGGTGAGCATTTTATAAACTGTGTGGAATTCATTACACCCATTGTTTGACGTTGTTTATATTCAATTGTGCATTTCATTTCTAGGTTTCACATTATTTAGTTTTACTGTGTTTTACATTGGGTTTTATATGAAACACTAGTTTTGTAACTAGGTTTACTAGTGTTGCTGAAGCAATGACTTTACTATTGCAATCTTTCATGCAATCTTGTTATATATTCACAAACAGTAAGTGAATTGGTGTCCTCATTTTTCTCATGATCATGTTACAGGTTGTCCATTGGATAATTTTTATTCGTCATGTTCGGTGGCTGACAGGGGCAAACTTTCAGATCCGATCTGCTCCACATTTTATCTTGAATGATCGTTAATTGATCACGTTAACACTTCTTTGTTTTCACTGGGGTGCAAATGGCACAGGGGACACCACCAGCAGAACGTCATGTTCCCTTGGCCATGGAGATGAACCGTGACTTTGCATCTTTCTTTGCTTTTCCTTAATTTCTGTGACTGCAGGAGTTTTTTTTTGTTTTATGCGCTTTTGGTTTTGGATTATTCTGTGTTTGCAGCATTTTGCCATTTGCGACACATTTGCCCCTGTCAGGCCACCGTAGTTCTGACCTATTCTGCACACGTTTACCTCGGCTCACATGGTGTATTTGTCTTGCATTCATTGCTTTCATGAATCACTTCATTTATCAGTTTTGACGAAGCCTCTGGATTTTTTTCCTTTAAGATTACTTTTTGGCATTTTTGCCTTTTATTACTGGATAAATTAATTTGTGAAGACACAGACAGGAAATTATGGGGAGAGCGCAAGATGGGAATGATGGGAACTCCCTGGCTGGAACTGAAACAGGCACTGTGTTGCAGTTTTTCAAGCATGTGCAATAATTATTCAGCAGCTGGGTTGCTCCAAAGCTCCTGATTAAGCACAGTGTTGGCATATCTGTGTTTTACTATACCTGTTGGTAGGGCGTGCTGGTCATCTGCAGCTCCTCATCAATCATCCCACTCTGGATGCTTCCGCCCGGACTGTTCCTCCCTGCATTTCTAATTGATTGATCTCCTGAAAAAAAATAAGCTCCAACTATCTCCAGATCTTGTCTCTAGGTGGTTTAAGCTCCACTAACAAAGCTTTGCCAATTCATTAAAAAAGCCAATTTCCTGTAAATTCTATCCAATAAAAGTCTCCTGTTATTCAGTCCCTGATATTTTACTATGAATGAACAACGGCAGAAATGTAATAGGTCCCCGTTTTTCCTATGAATGGCCATTCATAAACTTATTCATATCATCATTTGTATTTTTCCTTATATTTAACGTTTAATGTGTTTCTTATTTCTTACAACTGCAATATATGGTGTCATGCAACTTAAACTGTGTCTAGTGTTTCGATCTCAACCCCTAGAGTAAAATCTTGTCTTTCAAACCAAGTCTACATAATAACTGTAGTTATCTAAGTACTTAAACCATAATTTAACAGGGCAATGTACAGGTTACACATTCATAAGGCGGAATCAGGTTATGTTGGTGGTTAGAAATGTAAAATGCATTCTCTTTGATGCGTGGCAGCATTTGGTGCTTTCATCACGTTTTTCTGTGATAATTATAGTCTGCACAACCCAGTAAGTACAATATACCTTCGACCCTCAAGTCATCCGTAGTTTAGTGGGTTTACAAGCAGATAAGCACACTCTCATCATCTTTGATTTAGCGGAGGCGGCATAATATCTTTGTGGAAGCACACTTTCTACATCTGCCCCCAGGTGAGTGAAACAAATGAAAATGATCTAGACACTCGCAGTCAACGCAGAGTCAGTGAGCCGCGCCCCGGCAGCCGGCTTGTCTCGCAGTATTCCATAGGAACACGCCGATCCGAGATAGTTAGTTTTACCCACCGGCTTTTCATCTGCTAAAGATTGTCTGATTAGACTCAAGTTCCTATTCTGGCGTGTCGCAGCGACGGAGAAGCCGATCTGTGTCTGATTGCTTTCACTGACGTACACAATTATCCAGCTGCTTCCTGTGATTAAAGCAACTCTCCTGTTTCTAGGCCATTTCCTCCTCCTCCTCCTCCTCCTCCTCCTCTCCCGCCTCTTTCCGCAGTCACCCACCTGTCCGCCCCCTCTCACTACTTGTTTCTCTGTGCGCATTATGAAACTCAGAGGCTATTACAGCTTCTGAATTGCCACATGCTACCGCAAGTTACTCTCAAATATATATATATAAAAACCACACACACAGAAAAATCTGCAGTGGTGGAAGGTAACAGAGTACATCAAGTTCTATGCTACTTTATACTACATTTCAGAAAGACATATTGTACTTTATACTCCACTACATTTAATATTATCTTTATGATGCAGATATGACATAAAATAATACATTTTTACAGAGTATATTGTTGTTCTTGAATTTTCTTTAAAAAAAAGTTACACACTTTGTGTAGTGTGCTACTGTATATAAATTGTATTAAAGCTGTATTGCACACATCACAATCATTTTTTTTATTATTAATCTAGCCAAATAATCAAAAATTCTCCTCCAACTAGACAAAATACTAAATTTATATTAAAATACATAATGCATGATGGGTACCTACTTATTTGAGTATATATTTCTGATAACACATACTTTTACTTAACTATTTCAATTCAGAACAATTTCTTGTAATTATGTATTTTAAGTTGACAGTATTTCTATTTTTCCTTAAGTAAAGGAGCTGAATACCTTATCCACAACTATGCAACTGTTCATGTCAGCTGCTATTAAATATACATGTGTATATATTACATCTGTCACATGTTTATTTTTGATGCATCGTGACATTAAAATGTTCCTTTTCTCTGATTTCCTCAAAGAATTTTTGCACAAGGAACATCTCCTCTTATGCTACTTTTAAGGGACAGTATTTTGTACAGGATGTATTTTTGAATTCTAGCCCCATTTCCCACGTTCCTGGTATGCATTTGAAGCATAGAGAATACATACCATAATTTCACTGATGCCTTTAATATTGAACTTTGTGGTGATTTTCCTCTGGCTGGGTTTTCAGTATAATACACAGGGAGGAACAGGAAGGGCATCGGGAAGGTCATGGTTCAATCTTACCTTCTGTTAATATGTTGTCCTGCAATTTATACATCACTTTCTAACCAAATACTGAAATCAAAGCGAGATTTGTACTGGAACTATTTTGAAGACCACAGTATGACTCTGACAATCCTCTCCCAATCTTCATTTTCAAGCCTTTCAAAGCAAGTAAGAATGTATTAAATGGGATGTATTACATAGTACAGTGAACTGAAATGGGTACTATGGGTGCACCAACTTCCTGCTACTGTTTGTTCAGTTTCTCCCAAAGTTAAAAAGGTTTTTCTACTAGGATACGAATCTGCCCAGTGCACCTCCATTATGTTGAAAATCTGGAGAATCTGGAATCGCTACAAAGCTCAAAGTGATCAGTGAAATGATTCTTTCCCTCTTTTAGATATATGCCACACATGTGAAGAGGAGCTAAATGTCCGAAATATGGGATTATCCCTTTAATTCTTTGCTACAAAGAGAAAAACAGATTAAACTACGATAACCATTGATTAATCTATGGAGACTTGCCAACTTGCCTCTTGATTATCCTGCGAGATTTTCATTGCCCTCTCCTGGCTTCCACCGAGGGTCACCATTCTCCTCTATCTCTCCTGATTCATGAAAAATTCATGATCACAGCCTGTCACGAGTCTGTCGCCTTTAAAGTTCTAAAGTTTCAACCCACAACAACAATACAGCTCGTCGAAAGCGTCCAGCTACAAGACAAGAGTCTAAACAGAAATTCTGTTAAGAGAAAGACAAGGAAAGACATTTTGAGAAATCTAACATCTACAGTACATGAAGAAGTCCTTTTCTGCGATATACAATCATGCAGTGGACACACACACAGATCAAATGTTGGTTTTGCCCCACAGATGAGATTTATTGGCAGTAAGACAAAACACGGGCAGCCTTCATTTTAACATCCATCCACGTTTCATACCCGCTTATTTCTCAGTGGGGTCACAGGGGTCTGCTGGAGCCAATCCCAGCATGCTTCAGGTGAGAGGCAGGGATACACCCGAGACAGGACACACACACACTATTCACTTAAAATTAACCTCAGCATGTTTTTAGACTGTGACTGGAAGCTGGAGAGAACCCACACAGACACAGGGAGAACATGTAAAGTCCACATAATCCTTTAACATTTTATGTTTTTTTTTTTTTTTAAACAAATCCACAAATGATTCCATTAATTCATCTTTGAACAACTTTGAAATGCACACATCAAGAGTCCTCTCCAATCTGACAAATAAACCGACAAAAGTCATTCAGAGTCGATAATGAAGCTCTAAGTAGATTTCCGACCTGCATCTTGTTTCTAATTGATGCACTTATTAAACATATTTAGTAAAATGCAATAGCTGATGGGCACTTAGCTCGAACGTCGTCGAAAGCGAATTAAAAGTTTTAGTTAGGTATGCACGCACGCACGCACACACACACACACACACATACACACACATACACACACATATTCTCTGCCCACATTTCTTGTCCGTTAATTTACCCTCTTTTTCATCCTGTTCCTTCCATCCTCTCCTCACTCAATCATCTTCTAATGCTCTGCTTCTCATTTTCTTTCACCCTCTTCTTATTCTCTGTCACATCATTTGTCCCTGTCCTGTTCTCCCCCTGCTCCACACACACAACATCTCTCTCACGCTCTCTCTCTCTCTCCTTTTACTGTACATTTCTTTCCTGGGGGTCTATTTCTATCTTTCCCCGACTCGTACTCGCTCCCCGTTGTTTTTACTTTCGCTCCGTTCGCTTAACCTTCCGCGTCTTCATCCAGCTGTCACTTGTCCTCCAGCTGTGTCTGGCGCCTGCCTCCCTCTCCTGACCCGGTCACCCATTTTGGGAGGACACACGTGGGGGGGGGGTTCCCCCGAGCGAGGCCGGCTCTGAAGTGTCTTCTGTTTAGCGGGCATACAGACAGTTGTAGAGACAGCCCATGAAGGATCTATGGCCACTCAAATTTCCTCCTACAGCAAAGACCATCTGACAACAGCCTCGAGCTATAGTAACTTCCACATTGTCGAGGATAAAGGGATTTTTCTTTCTTTTTTTTCTCCAGGTGAAGAAAGACGGTCTTTGTGCAATCTCCCTGACAGATGTGAACCGTCTTTAAAGCTGACAATAAACTATTAAGGCAGCCAGACGAGGGCAGCGTCACGCTCCCGGTGCCGACTTAATGTTCATTTTTTAATTTCCCCCTGAATCTTTTTTTCTTTTCACCAAATGTGAGAGGATTCATCCCAGGCAAAGATAACCCCACTGCTGATAATCCTGCTGCTTTATAATTCTTTACACAATAGTACGTGTATGCGTGTGTTGGAAGACTGATGATAGTGCACATATATAGCACGGGCTTCATTGTGTGTAGCACAAAAATAGTGAAAAGGTCATACCTAGTAATGATCACAGGCTTATATGGTTTATCTACACCAGTGATTTCCAACCTATTGAAATGAAAACTCTCCTTGCCACATGATACAATGTCTACCAGTTAATGCTTTATTTCATTTGAATAACTTTTAGGAGGTTTAGGAGATTAATTCAATTAATTCAATCTGTGTTTTTGTTATTCTATCCTGTCCAATCAGCTAGCTCCTTGGATAGAAAAAAGTCGCAGACGCAGGTCACAGTTTAGGATTTTCTAAGAAAAAAAATTAGCACTGAGCCCTAAGTCTATGACAACACCAGCGAGTGGTGAACCAATGTGCCACCAGATTTCACTTTGTCTTTTTAGAGCTCTAGATTAGTATTCGTTTAAACCTCTTTACATAAAAAAGAAGAGAAATTTGAAGGTGTTCTAATGGATCGGTTTTACTGGTCTGGCCCACACGAAATAAAAATTGACCTAAAGTGAGTTTGACACTCCTGCCTTAGATTAATCCAGTGATCCTTGTGGAAATCCAGCCCCCAGTTGGGCACCAGTGATCTACACCACCCATGCATGTGTACAGGTCTAAAATGTATGCGTGCGTGTTTGCACAGCAGCCCGTCATAGGGACAACAAATCATATACTAACCTCACCGGCACAAAGCATTTAGAAATAAAAAAAAAAGGGCCATCTGCATTTTAATGACCAAGTCTAATTTATCTATGACAGGTGCACACTATTACAGACACTAAATATTCCTCACAACACATAGAAATTCACCTGGCTGTCTCGTTTCTGCTGATGGCGACGCTATGCTAATGGTTTTAGAGTTTTTCAGTGTGCCTTTCCAAAAAAAAAGCCTATTACAGAGGTTTTAGGTGGATGTGTCTGGGGAAGCATATGTGGACAAATATGCGTATGTATGTGTATCACCGACGGTTCTCTTTTTTTTTTCCTTTAAAAGGTTTGCATGGTTATCTGTGAATTTTCCCCGGCCCTTATGCACACCTTTCAAAAAACACTGCGGTTTAAAAAATATGCATACATGCGAAAAATATGCATTCTTCATTAAATCAGCGTGCCTGGCGGACGGACCTGATCTGTCTTCCAATGCCAAGCTGAAGCCAGCATTTCAGTCGGTGCTTAAAATATTATAGAAAACTCTATAAAGTAAATGTTTTGATGTTTTTTTTAAAAAAAAAAAGGTATTCAGCTTATTAAATAGGATAATTCAGATGACCAAAGTTGTTTATAACTACAGGCAATGTACCTGTAACACCTATGCTGTGAATTTATTAAGTAATTAATACTTGGGTATGACTGCTGCAAATCTGTTCGACTGTACGAACTATGGTGGAAATACAGCCGCCGGTGATATACAGCGTTCTGTGTTAGTCCTATAACAATCATTTCCCAGCAGGTGGTGACTAACTGTGCCAAGTAGAGGAGGTCAGACACAGAGGTGGCTAACAGATTTTCCTCTAGCTAAACGAGTGTCGGACCAAATTATGCTTTGTTAAGATTTTGCATATAAGATTAGGCTTATCCCTGTTCTACCACTGTGCCATTACAGCCCACCATCATTAAACTGGAAGCCTGAGGCTCATAATATTTTTAATAAATCGAGATTTATAGCATTTTTTAGCTGGTTTTCAAAGTTTTAACCAAGTTTCCTGTAAACTTTTACAGAATACAAAACAATACCATCTCCTTCAACTTGGTTAATTCAACACCTTGTTTTTTCGAACAGATCTTTGTACCGATCAAGGTGACGTTAGTTCAATATTACTTACAGAGGGTGCTATCTTCTTATGAGGGCCGTCAAAAAAGGAAACTTTTTTGACGTACGGTAAAGTCTAAAGTCTCCCCCATATACATATATAGTGTGTCAGTATTAATTAAACAATGTAAAATAATTGGTCGTAATTTCTCTTTAATCTTATTTTGTCTAAAATATGGGGTAAGATGACTTATCCATCTATAAAAGCAAGGAGTGCTCGCATGTCCTTTATGGAAGAGCGGTAAGAAGAAAGCTATGGCGAAATACAAAATGTCATGTTTGGCATAACAGTAACACTGCATACCACCCTGTACACACCATCCCCACTGTCAAACATGTTGGTGGCAGCGTTGTTTTCTGGAGCTGGTTTTCTTCAGCAGGGACTGGAAAGATGATTAAATTATTAGGAGGATGATGGAGCCAAATGCAGGGCCATTTTGATCCTAAATATAAAGCAAAATCTACAGAATGTTTAACAGAATAGTTCAAAGATAAACAAATCCAGATGTTAGAAAGCCAAGACAAAATCCAGACCTGAATCCAATTGAGAATCTGTGGAAACATCTGAAAACTGCTGTTCACAAACGCTCTCTATTTAACCTTATTGAGTTCAAGCTGTTCTGCTCCAAAATGTCAGTCTCTCGATGTGCAGAACTGAGACATACCCCAAAAGACTTGCAGCTGTCATTGCAACAAAAGGTGGCTCCAAAACATATAAAACTCTCGGGGGCCGAATCATTTCGCATGCCACGCTTCTCAGTTTGGTATTTCTAAAAAAAAAAAAAAAAAAAGCTTAAAATAATCATATAAATTTCATTCCACGCCATGATTGTGTCCTACTTTATATAAAGTTTCAAGGGGGGCAAGTACTTTGACAAGAAACTGTATACTGTATATGGTGGAGGGTTTCATTTTGATTCAGCAAACCTTGTGCACTGTCTTAAACAACTCTCATAAAAACCAGTAAAGATCTTTTGCAAACATGTCTGCCACAGATATTATGCACCATTTACTCCACAAGAAGGTACTTTACAGTGTACAGTAGGTAATCCTAGGAGGTTGTATTCTGCCTGGAAGTAATCTAGTAGAAGTCATATATGCATTTGTTCTCATGAAATAAATAATTGAATAAATAAATAAAGAAAAATCACAAAAATGTATCATGTTAATGGAAAATAGAAAATCAGTCACCACTTGCACTGCTTAAAGTAAGCTGCTGAACTTTGTCACAGAGCCGTTGTACTATGTACTATCTCTATCACTTATGTTGGCAACATGCAAAAACATGAAAAACATGAACAGGCAGAATATGAAAGGATCACATGCTCTGACTCATTTCCAGGCTGGTGGCACTATATGTTCCACACAAAAAATAAGTAAGATCACAGATTTGTTCATTCATTTTTCTTTTTTTTTTTGCCAGTAATAACAGGCCACCTGCCACAAAATGCAGTTGCTCTGTGAAATACTCATAAATACTTAGAAATACAAAACCAGGATCATGCACTGTACGATTATAGCCATTATATTACCAGATATGCAAAAAAATAATAAATAAATAGGAAACAGAATGTGCCTGAAATTACACATAAGTGACAGACCAGACTCCAGTTTCTCTCCATCCGACAGGCCTCATCAGTCTGATTATGACTGGCTGAGGGCAAAGAATCTGCCTCCTCCCTTGACCATTTTAAATAGCAGCAGCTGGGTATATTAGTGATGAAAAGACTCTTGTGTGCAGGGACCTGCCATGGCTGTGTGCTAAACTGGACATCCTAATGGAATAAAAAGGCCGGGTTTAAATCTTGAGTTACCTGTAAAGGATACAGCTGTCCCCAGTGACACAGAATAATGCATTTAATGTGTTGCGGCTGTAGGAGAGAATTTTTTTTTTTCCCGGGCTCCCATAACAACAGACACAGGGTAGGGAGGGAGCATGAGTGAGTGAAGGGAGGAGAAGGAACAAAGAAGGGAAAAAAAAGAATAGGTTTAGAAAAGGGAAACGAGAGAAAGAGAGGGTGGGAGGGATGAAATATCCAACAGGAAAAAAATAAATAAAGGGAACAGTCAAGGGTGCAGAAGAAAGGAAGGAGGGAAAACAACACAGTGTTTGCAAATCACAAATTAAAAGCATAAAGCATAAGCATTCCGCACACCATCCGATGTCCCAGACGACCATAAAAACCTTATTTGTAGGTGGGTGGCAACAAGCTTTGCTCAGCCTTCTGTCATCCTTTACGGAAAGCATTCAGGATGCGGAACTACTACAACACAAAATTTACTGTAGTTTCGTTCTGAATTAACTACAGAACCAGTCTTTGTCCAACAGCAACAAAGGCGATAGTAAAAGGAAAAAAAAAAGTCATGTCTTGAAAGAAGTCACTCACAATTCTTTCAAGTTGTTTAATATGAGCCTATCGAATATTTAGATCAAAATTTATTCAAAATTCATATAAGGATGAGTTGGAAAAAGTATCATAATATACTTAAATTATCAGATTTTCAAGGACAATTGGATCACACATTGAAGAGTTTTGGCTGTTTGGGTTAAATACCATCAGCAGGACAAGTCTTTTTGACTTTTTTAAACATTACTAATACACATGCTCTTGTGTATAAAACCTGGTAAGAATAGAATATGAAATACAGAAGAAATAGCCAGAAATGTGCTGAAGGAACACAAAAGCAAAAAAATACACACAGAGATGGGAAAGCTAATTAATTTTCTAAATTGTTCATAATCAATTAACTTATTTCATTACCATACTAAACCATAATCTCAGGTTTCAGGCTCCTTCTTGAACAGCTGCTCCTGTATCCTTGATGGGGTGTAACACACACACACACACACACACACCTTTGTATTGCAGATTTATGAATATAGAACCATAGAAGATATATCAGTGCATGTTGGAAGTGTGTTGGGATGGTCATGTGAACAATATTGAACCATCCCCTCACTGAAATGAAAATGTTTTTATTCACATTTTATTATTTATTAGATCTATTATAATTGGATCGAGTCTTCCCTATAGCTATCTTTAATCTAGCCTCAAGCAATTAAAATTTAAATAACACCCACTCACCGCCCTGATCGGTGCTGACAGTGATGGCGGCCACCTGCCGCGGGAAGGAGCTCATGCCGGACACGCCGTTGAGCGACTCGATCTCGAACGTGTAGTTGGCGTGCGCCGAGAAGTCCATGACGGTGACGGTGGCGTTGGTCAGGCCCAGCGGCCGCGGCAGGAAGCGCAGGTCGTCCTCGCACAGCTGACATCCGTCGGGCTCTGGGCCGCAGCGCTTGCACTGGACGTTGTACGTGAGGTCGCGGCGGCCGCCGGTGTCGACGGGGGGCGACCACTCCAGCGTCAGGCAGGATTCGTTGAGGTTGAACATCAAGTTGCGGGGGAGCGACGGAGGGCCTGTCGGTAGGAGGTATAATTAATAATTATATATTAATGAAAAACAAAAAAAAAGATCAACATTTTGCTGATGATAACATCATGCTCTTGTACAAATGAAAAGTCAAATTGAATCCTACTACTATAATTGGAATTGTACCTTCCCGTATATGTCCTGTGTTGCATGGCTCAACTTAATCTTTGATCCCTGTTTAGGGATTTGGGATTAGTTTGCTTGCAAAAAAATAAAAAGATGAAAATCAGTATTTCATAGATTGGCATTAGTCACTAGACCATCTGCTGTTGACCAAGTCCAGTTAGTGGTAATGTACCTTTACTTGTTTCTTTTGATTTGTTAATCACCATAATTAAAGTAGTAGTTGGGGAAACATTTCTTAGTATTCAAATCAGAAAGAGCTCTGACAGTCACCCTCATTTTAAGCAAGGAGCCAGGATAAATAACAACGTCAAACGACCATCACTCTCCACTAATTGTGAGGCAGCGAATCTCAAGAAAGCGGCTCCAACTTATGAAACTACTGAGGAATCAGCACTCCGCCTCCTGACTGGGGCATTATTTACATGTAAGGACATAAGGATTGTGATGAATCCTAGATGTGCCCTATATAACCGGTTCAACTCTGACACCACTGTAATTATAGTTGCTAGAAAGCACAAAGATCCGTGTACAGTAATATAAAGTTCCTTGCACAGCAGCTGCTTTTTATATATACACACAGTCAGGTTGATCACAGTCTCTGTGTCAGAGAGGAATGATCTGATCTGATAATCAATCAAACCAAAAAGGAAAAAATCTATGTTGAGCTAAAGAATATTTTAAGCCTTCAGCTGTTTTTTTTATTGCAGCATTTCTCAGAGTAAGCAAGCCACCAGTAATATTATACAAGGGAGACGGAACCTTCTATGCCTCGCTATTATGTGACCAGGACCTGGGGGGAATCATATTTGCTGAGAAAAAAAAGAAGTTGGAAATTGACTCCTGAGACACACACCGTGGCGTGAGTGCATCACTCAAATAGTCAAACCATTGATTAATCCACCGAAAGCAAAAGAGCAGCTGTAATTAATACAGGTGCATTATGCTATAGAATCAATCAGAATTCAAGTGTTCCTGGTGTAGCATGGAACTCCTCATCATGCGTTGGCTCCACGGCGAGGTGTTTTTTTTGTGCTCTCTGGATGCGCGTGTTTGTGTGTGTGTGTGCGTGTGTGTGTCAGGGCAAGTATTGTGCTATAGCAGGCAGCCAGCTGTCAACAGGGTGGAGTTAAAAGACCGGAGGGATTTGAACACTCACGTCCTGCCAAGCTCACTGTCTGCCTAGACAATGGGATGTTTCCCCTTCCCCTTCCCCAACCCTCCATCCCCGACCTCTCTCTCTCTCTCTCTCTCTCGCTTCCCGCCTCGGCTTAAAGAAAAAAAAAAATCACGGCAGACAGGAGAGCTCTCCTGCCCAACCCCTCTTCCACTACTGTCAGCGGATGTCCATTCTCTACCTCTGCCTCGCTCTCTATCTCCTTCTATCGGCCATCATCTCATCATCACCTCCTCTATTCTCTCCGTCCAGGAGAATCCATCCACCTCCCCTCCTGCAGAGCAACCCCGACCGCCATCAATCAGCCCCTATTCTCCTCTAGGGGGAGATCGGTATCAGCGGCCTCCTTCCTTTGTCTCACTGTCTACTCCATCCAGTGTTTACACTTTCTTTCCTCTCCACCTTTATCTCTGCTCCTGTGACATCCTTTCTTGCTCTCTACCTTTGTCTTCGGGGCAGGCCCCTCGGTCTCTGATCTCCATTGCTCTTTTTTACTTCGACGCCGGGCGAATAGTTTATGCCTCGGAGCTCCTGATTACAAAAAAAAAGTTCTGAAAAAAAAACACATTAGAAGGGTTGCAGGTAGAATGTTCCCAGTCTGGGTCTCCAGAGGGAAATGGGTACATTGAATGCTGATGTTGACATTCAACAAATCTGCAGGATTGTTGCGACGTTTCGCTTCCGGAGACGTAGTTGAACTTCCTGCAATGTTCCGTCAGCCCGAGCGAAGTCTTAGCATTATTTGAGCTTTCAGACATGCCCGCCCCCGTCTATCTCTGTGACAGCCAAATGGCTTTTTAATTAAAGGAGAATTAGTCCGGTTAAACTGTAATTTAATGCAAATATGAAGTCGTAATGACAGCCAGTGAATCATCGTCGTTGACGGCGAGGCGGCCGAACAAAAGCCGTGTAATTCATCCAGAGGCTCTCTAATGTACAGTTTCACATCAGATAAGTCTGTGTGACCACTGGAGTAATCCACCAGCTCTACAGAAAAAAAAAGTAATAATCCTTCCATGGTCTCAGGCATATGTAAGAATATCAATCTTTAATGTTAATTCTAAACTAACACAGATTAATCAGCCAAAACATATATGCATATGTAACTCGATTTCCTTAAGATTATTCCTCATCTTTTTTATTACTTTCTTACAGATGATTAGGAACTTGCCGAGATATTACAGTTCAACCATAAATGATGGTGAGGTTCAAAGTTCCCTCATGACCGATGACATTAAAAGAAGGACGACTAAACGTCATGTACATCATCTTTATGTGCTTATGTGTCCGATGAGTAACAGGCGATATTAGTTGGCGTACTCACGTGTGCAAGCCATAGTCGGAGGGTCTTTCTCGGCCCTGAAGAAGCCCTTCTCGCAGCGGCAGATTGCGGCGCCGTCTGCATAGCTGAAGCTGTGCGGAGGGCACTTCGAGCACTTGATGTTTCCGGCGAACGCCTTGTAGAAGCCCGGGTGACACGCTGGGGGCGACAGAAAGACAATATGACAGGATATAAGTGGGACACCAGACCACAACTACAGCTTCAGCGCTGGAGTTAAAAGGTGCCTGCCAATAATCTCCCTGAATTCACAGGTATTCATTAGAATGTTTACCCCTAATCTTGGAACAATAAATCTAGGAATAAGTTGAAATTTACTGAAAACCATTTCGCCAAATGAAATAAATCAGCCACACATGTTTTGCTCTGAGTTTAGCCACAAAGTAATGTTCCAACTGTGGATAAACTGAAAGATTATCTTCTATTTCCATGGGTGTATAAGGCACCTGCCTGAGTAGGATTTATCAAACAAAAGCTCATCATATATCTCATATCGCGCTTATATATATCCTTACAGCTCATTGGCTTTTTATTAAATATAACACTGCATGTTTGGCTGCAGGAAATGAGAACTGCACAGTGCATGTGGGAAGAAAAGAAGCTGCAGTTCATAGACTGGGTTCTAACATTTGGCTGTTGAGGAATTGACGGTGAAGCTTTTGTGGTGTGGTCTGAATGGACTAATGGTTGATGATCCTGATAGAGATTATATTATTTATTAACTGGATGTCAGTGATTATGCAGGGTTCATGCTACCTCCACATGTATGAATAATATGGGAATCTAAGACAACCCTGTGTGCTTTGCACCCTACTGTGCCCAGTATGTGCATCCTCTAACTAGCGAAATGACCTGCACACAACCCAAAAGCCATACTTTGAGCTTGTAATAAGACGATTCATTTGCACTATCTAACTAGGGCCCCATGTCTTACGATTCAAAGAGGTAATTTGCATACAACGTTAGACAAAAGTAGCAGTAACTCCCTGTATGGTTTTCTAACAGAGACAGAGGTTTAAACATATCATGTTTAAACAATACATTTTTTGTTCTAATCTAGCTACTCAATGCATTGATTCCTGAAACCAAACGCATGTAATGAGGAGGTTTTATGCCGGTTCTGTAGTCACAAAAAAAACTAAACATTTCTGTTCTACAATTTAGAAAAAAGAATTTAAAAAATGGCTGAAGTGCTTGCATTGCGAGTGTTCTACCCGTGCGGCAACAAAAGGGGACAAAAGTGTATTATCTCTCCTCTGTAGGAAAGGAAGCTCTGAAGCTCCTGTTACTTAAGGTTTTTTTCATTACTTACTGAAAAAAGCTCCTGTCATCGCTGTCAAGATGTTTACTCAGTAACAGTGAGTTAGGCACGTCACGAAATATAATTAAGCAAAGCCGTTAATTAAAAAAAAAAAAAAAAAAGAAACTTCAAATACAACACATCATGAACAAAATACTTTGAGCGTTTCTCAATTGAAGTGACAAATATATGGGTGGAAACGGCGGTTCGGTGTAAACTCAAAAAAAGAAAAAAAAAGAACGTACTACACTTATTTAAAAAAAAAAACAAAGCCCCTGCATTAGCGAGACGATAGTTGAAACGGGCCTGAACATTAGAGACGGGCCTTTTAATAGCTTTTATCAGTCTCCAAAGCGCTTTCATATCACAGAGACATGTTCAAAACTCTCCTGCCTGGTGAGATTTCCGCTGCCGCTGGTTGTCACCAGGTGCATCGATTTAACAAGGTAATGCAAGCTGAGCCATTTGAAAGGATTCACCTTGAAGAGTGCCTTTTTGTGTGCCTCCGTCGCCGCCTGTGATAAATGGAGCTGTAAGGTAAGACAAGGAATGGCTCGAAACTCCGCACTGGTCCAATAAAATGGGGACAATTAGGGGTGGAGGCAGGGGTCAACGTGCACAAATGACACACACGCTTGCCCAGGCACGCACATTATATGCAGACGACTTGAGCGTGGTCTATTTTTTTTTTTAGCTTATTTTAAAATGGATAAGCTTTGCGTTAAAAAATGATTTTTTAAAAAGTTCAAATTTAATGAGGTTAAATATCAAGTATTTATGACTTCAATCTTTATCATTTAAACACTCACATTGAAACACACACACATACAAGGGCACACACATACGCTCACAGAAGCTATCTGTATCAGTATGATAAGTGGTATCCCCTATGGCGTACCAAGGCTGCCTTCGTTATTAACCTCTGGTACCGGTGTGTCCTTGAGTCAAAATCCGTCAGTCAACCGCCCCCCCACCCCGCTAGACTCTGTTTTAGGCTGTCAACCTAATGATGCCTCCGTCCGACCTTCGCGGAACTGAGGGGACGTGCCTCTTCTAACCTCGCAACGGCGTTGTGCCTCAATCTGTCTGGTCAGGCTCTGCTCCAAGGCCACAGTGGTGCTGTACTATGGCTGACCATGCATCACCCAAGGATGGACACACACACACACACACACACACACACACACACACACACACACACCTCTGGACAGCAGTGACAAACAGCATGATAATTGAACCAGACAGCTTATCATATGAATGGGGTCTAGCTTTTGGACTGGAAAAATGCTAATCCGATACCACTGCTGATCCATCAAGGACAACAGCCTTGTGTACAAACTTGCAAGCATCCATGTGCACTGTATTTACTAGTAACATTGGAGTAAACCTAATAAACCCAGCTTATGAAATCGATCTTTAGACCATACTTAGACCAAAAAAACATGTTGGTATTGAAAGATGATTGCACTTTAGATGACTGATGGGGAGGTGATTATTGGGATTAAGCAATAAAACATAGTAAATAGCAAATTAGGAGTCAAAGGTGCAAGACGTCATGTCTCTATCAAGTCTGTATGCATATCTACAAATTTGATAAGAGCATGCATTAGACAATGTGGTCATGAAGCTTCATAAGCCTTATGTCCAATGGGGAATATTTATCTTAATGTACAGTATGTAGTATGTTTTATATATAGAAGTAGAAATTTATTTTTATCCAATATGGGGACAAGCAGAAAAAAAATGAAAATTCTGATGTTTAAAAACTGTAATTCATTTAAATTAAAAAAAAAAGAAAGGCACAAATATAAGAAAAAAAACAGATAAAATCGGCTTATGAATTGACTGTATTACAGGTTTATTTTTTCATTCTAACCTCCCGCTGCAAAAGTTAATAAACTAAAAAAAACTCTTAGGAGTACAGGCCTCCACCAAACACAGTAAAGTACCCAACATTGTTGTCCTATACTATGCAGGTACAATATATCACCACCAGGTGGCCCCAAATGATGACGCCATTTTGAAAGTCAATGACAGAAAATTCAAAGTGATCCAGAAAGCATGATTTCTTCTGGATCATTAACAAAATGTAATCCTCTCTTCACTGTACCATTCCCAACATTCAGTGAAAATTGGACGAAAATCCTTCCAGAAACATTTCAGTTATCTTGCTAACAAACAGGCGGACAAACACAGGCAAAAGCATAACCTCCTTAGCAGGGGTAATAATAAGTTAGATTTACAGCTGAGATTATGCCGAAACAGTCATGCATGTTGTGAAATGAAACAGAAAGAAAAAAGTAGAAAAAAAAAAGTCCTGTATGAAAAAGCATGAATTATAAATATATGTGTATTATATAAGTCATTATACAGGTTATTAATTCAAGCAATGTAAGTATAATTACAAGATAGTAGAAAATCAATTAAGGAGAATAAACGTTGAAAGATGTCATGAGTGTTATGGTGCCTCCTATTAATAGCTGGAGAGCTGCTGTCTGCAGGTTTAGTGAGGCTGTATTGATATTGAGAGAACACGCTGTTTGCCTGTCAGATGGAGGTAGGATATGACCATCATGCTGTTTGTTGATCCTGACACCACAGCCCATGACAGCATTTAAAGTGAACACACAATATCTGATTTCCACACAGTGAGAGGATTAAGTTCAAGTAAGAAAAATCCGAGTGCGCCACGGAGCGTCTTCTTCTGTGTGGGCGCTGCCAGTTATTTGACTGACAAAATGAGATTCGACTGCGGGGCCTTCGCCATACTGAAGATTTCCAATAATCTACGTTTAGGGGGCAGCCCCACTGTACTCCTCTGAAGCACGTAGAGCTGAGGAGCAGTAGAGCACTTTCCTGACCCCGCCGGCCTTCGGGGCCCTGATCTAATTCTAGGCCTTCAGCCCAAGGTTAATGAGTTCTGGAAGTCATCCAGAACAGAGCCCCGAGCCAGGCCCCGGGACCCAGAGGCGGCAGACTGGATGGTGAGGCCTGCTACTTCGTACTCACTGGACCTGAACCACACAGCAGCAACTGGCTACTGGATACAGGCATGGGGAGCAGACCTGTCTGTCTATATACTGTACGCACTGTATGACCATCTGCTAGATTTCCAACCCTTCTCTGGTGAGCAGAACAGAGTTTTTTTCTTTTTTTCTAAAATCTTATATTTCTGATGGGTTTCTTCAATACAGCTGGAAAAAGTTTATAATTAGCATGTAATTGACTAGAAATGTATTCATCCAAGGAAATACAGACGAATACCCCCCCCCCATAAAACCACAATTTGTTGATTTTTACACTTCAGTTTTGTCAGAATGAAAAAAAGTCTGTTTGTACTGCTCGGAGACAAATGTTACTACATCACCCTAGACTAGCCTTTTCTTTTTTTTTTTTTTTTTGCATATCTCTATATTTAGCTTGTAGCAGGGGTCTTCAACAGGTGGTCCTTGACCCACAGTTGATCCTCAGAGTCACTACAGGAGGGGGTGCCTAATTATTACTTTTTTCCAGCTGAAAATAGCTGACAATAGCTGAATACACATGACATAAATCAAAAATATAATTAGCAAAAATAAATTTGTAAATAAAATATGTATCTGTCTTACTTATCAAGTATTTTAAAGGAATCAAGAGTATTTCCTGAACTGTCTATTACTGCAAGAGTGCATTTTTGATCTGGTGCAGCCCCTTCCTACTGGTATGTGTGTGTGTGTGTGTGTGTGTGCATGTGTGTAGGCTCGTGCGTGCTCATGACTGCAGGTCGGTTGCAGGTGCATAGCCGATTGTAGCGGCGGCGGGTTCCTCTCCAAGGCGGTCAGCGAAGAAGAACAATTCCAAGAGGAGCACAATTCTGCAGCATTTACTTGCAGAACCACATCAACAAATGTTGCAGAATAGTTCAGCTCTTGAAATCAAAAGGCAGCGTGGTGAGGAGGCGATGCAAAGGATGACAGATCATCAGCAGAGATGGCGGCGAGATGCAGCTTAGAGCTTATGGCATATGGATAGACAGAAGACGTGCACTTTTTTTTTTTTCTTTTTTTAGTGTCATTTCACATAATTATTAATCCTTCACTGTGTGCCTTCATTTGAACACTTTAAAACAATACCATTGTAAGCGTTATTGCTTTCCCTGTGCTGACACAGTACATCTTGCCACACATATGCATATTAGCAGAACAGTAGTGCCTGGTCCCCTTTTCTTTCTGCATGCATAATGAAACACCACCAGGATAAAATAATAGGAAAAAAAACTATTCTCCATACTCATGCGACATGATTATTCACATCTGCTTCCAAGCAGAAAACAATGTGACAATATCACTGAGATATAATGACATAATAGAAGCCAGAAACAGCTAGTTGTGTTCATTCTACGGCTGAAACAGCAGCACTTTTCTGTGTTCTAACAACAATTTTGCTTTCAGTTGAATACAATACAGTGTGTCTACTAACCCTATAGATCAAGGGTGTCAAACCTGCAACCCAGGGGCTAAAACCTTCCCACTAGATGGCTACACAAAGTGTGACAGAAAATGGACAATTTCCTTGTTCTTTACAGAGATGTGAAGGCAGTGATTATCTTTCAGGGCTCAGGAGTTAAAACAGTTGTAGTTATGATTCAAAAATGGTTTCTCAAGCAGGAGATGACTTCACCTTTCACTAAATAATCTTCAGTGAGTAAATTCTTTAAATCAAAATGCAACAGTAGACTGACTGAATATGGAAAGACTGACATCATATTGTTGAAATTGCACTCTTCCTCTCTTTCTATACTGTTGTAAGTTGAAGGTTAATTAATCATGTAAATGTTGCATGATTTGCTTGAAAAGGAGAGCAGAAATTTGTAGGTGTTGTCATTCATAGTTTTTATTTTTTTATTTTACCCTATTTGGATCGATTTGTGCTGTCTGTAGCCCATGAACTATACAGAGTATGACTGCACTGCTGTAGATGATAACATGTCACACATCTCATTCAGCATCTCTCAGGAAAGTAGCTGCAGTGGCACTGTACAAAAGGTTTGTAATCAGGGTCTACAATCTGTCTACCCTCAAAATGAAAAGCCCTCCTCTCTTCTCTCTGTCGTGCCGTTGATAATCAGCCCCTGTCCCTCCCTTCCTTAGCTCAATGAGTGCTATCTCTGATTTGCACTTGAGGATTAGCGGGCCTCTCCAACACGTCTCTGCTGAAGTGTCGGGAACGGTGTTGCTTAGTTAGCGACATTCGACTCGCTGGTGTGAGCTTCGGAAAGTTAATGAAAAATAAAGATAAGTGACTGTAGTATTGTTGTATCTTCATCAATAGAATCGGATGATCATTCTCGTTGCCATCAGTGACCGTCTTTATCTTTAAAGCCCATATCAAAAGCACCAATTTGAAGGTAACACTATTTTAATGGGGGCCATTTTAAAAGACAATACTGTTAACAGCGATAACCGCAGATAATTATCACTGCCATTGACAGAATGCAGGCAGGGACCTTAAGTGATTTGAATCACCTACACTTAGAGCGCCACAACATCACCGCTTAATACAACTTCTCCTATAATAGACTTGCATTTGTTAAACTCTCTGCCTTACTGACTGTCTCCTTCCCCTAGGCTCTGTTTTTTGTTATCACGGTGTGTTCCAGACCTACTATTGCTCCACTGTGCACCAGTTTCCTCTCTTGAGGTCTGCAAATCACATGGCCCTGCGTCTCCCTGTGCACCTGTTCCTTAATCCCTCATCAAGCCACACTGTCCCTGGCTTTCTCATTAAGAACTATTCGTACCAGCCACTTTTCCACCGCAACAGT
Organism: Eupleurogrammus muticus; assembly: GCA_036785175.1. Lineage (NCBI taxonomy): Eukaryota > Metazoa > Chordata > Actinopteri > Scombriformes > Trichiuridae > Eupleurogrammus > Eupleurogrammus muticus. The sequence continues at coordinate 10,741,757 of JAYKQN010000001.1, forward strand.
GCAGTGGCTGCCAAATTGTCTATGTCCATTATATTTGAGCCATTACATTTTTTGGGAATAATTCCTTCATTCGTATTTTTTTAGGAATGGTAACAACAATAAACACAATGAAAGTATTCAGAACCGACAACTACATACTACCAATGAATGAAGTATGCATATACATAGTACATTTTTTGCGTACAAGGTGTTATTAAACTGCTTGATTCAATTTGCAAAATGCCAGGTCAGACTTCCATGGTTTGTTGTGACCCTTCCAGTCATTTGCATGGTGGACACAGCAGGTGACGGACACTGTCTGATGCAACAGTCTGGTATTATTTTTTTAAGCTTTTGTTTACATGCTGCATACAACTGTACATGCTATGCGTCTGCTATATCCTTACTTCTAGTAGTAGATGGTTTAGATTGCAGCCAACCCTGGTCCTTTTTCTGTCACTCTATCCATTATCTAGTTCTGTGTTGAGACATGTTTCCTGTCTGTGCCCTGCATCACTGCTTCGAGGTGTGAATTAAAGGTTTCATGTCGACGATATCAAGTTTTGAATTGCTGTTGGATGTGCCATACAAATACTGTCCCATGTTCCATGCTCAATCCACAGAGAAAATGCAGAAGTAGTGGATGTCAAAAATTGAAAATCCGGTATGTTTGCCTGTTACACTGCATTCAAACTGCCAAACTCATTTGTATCTCTAATGGTTAAAACATGTTATTTAACTTGATTGATTAACCTTGATTTTGCTATGGAAAACAAGTCCATTGATATAGCTATTTATAATATTATTATAAGTCAACATATTTGCAAATGAATAGATAGATGGGTTTGATGGGTACACCATATATATTATGGTGTACCTTTTACATGGTGTATATATATATCCATGCATTTTCTATACCCATTTATTCCTCACTAGGGGCACAGGGCAGATTTGGGCGACAGGTAAGTAAAAGGTCACCTGTGTGAGCACACATAGCATTCACTCAGACACTCATATCTGCAGGCAATTTAGGGTTAGGAAGTGGGTGGAAGCTGGGAACACAGAGAAAACCCACAAACACACATGGGGAAGACATACAAACTCCACATAACAAGATCCCAACCCAAGTCCTTCTAGCTGTAAGCAACAACACAACCCAAGTCCCCACCATGCCCCCTGTCTCCGAATCCAAGTTTCACTTATTGTGATTAACCAGCGTGTGTCATCTCAAGTCATTGATACAAAAAAAGACATTACCTATTATATATGTTAAAGGTATACATAACCTATTACTGTGTAGACTATGTAATTGGTATTAAAGTAATTGCATTATGCTGGTTTAAGTCCATTACAAATTAATCTTTCATGCACACCACAGTGAAACATGTTCCACAAGGTTCTGTGCTGGGACCATGAATACTTGCCTTATGCATCCTTTAGGAATTATTAGGAAACACTTAAACACAAAATGTAATTGTTATGCAGATAATAACCAACTACATTATCAATGAAGGCAGATGAAACCAATCACTAAACTTCAAGCATGTTTTAAAGAAATAAAAACCTGGATAACCTGATAAAAATGATTGTGTTTGGCCCTAAACACATCACACATTAACCAACGATATAATGAGATTATATATATCCTTTGGCTTGCACATTTCAAGGCCCTTTTTCACCCATGCAACATTACAATAAAAATGGCATATCCAGTCTCAAAAAGATACAGGAAAAAAAATAGTCCACACATTTGTTACTTCCGGGCTGGATTATTGTAATTCCTTATTATCAGGCTGCCCCAACAAGTCTCTATGGACTCTCCAGCCGATCCAAAAGGTTGCTGCATGTGTACTGACAATATTTAGGAGTAGCTATCACATGTATTCACTTCTTTGCTTTGGCTCCCCAGTAAAATTCAAAATGAAATTCAAAACCCCTCTCCTCACCTACAAAGCACTTTATAGTCAGGCATCATCATATCTTAAAGAGTTCATTGTAGCCTATCACCCAGCTAGAACGCGGTGCTCCCAGAACACAGATGCGTTATTTCCACAGTCATTAAAAGTGGAATGGGAGGGCTGCAACTTGCTACATTTTTCTCTTGTCCAGTTCTCACTCTCTCAATATACACGTCTTCGGTTTTGGTTTAGCACTTAGTTATACTTATGCAATTGAATTCCCTTGGCAATATTAAATTATACTTGACAATTTAGTGTGCCACAGCCAAACATAAATTACTTCTGTTGTTGTGTGACATGGATTGCCTTGTACACATTCTGCAGGTATGTTAATTACAGAGGCACCTGGCAGCACATCGAGAACTAAAACTGTTTTCCCCTCCATCATTTGGTAGCATTCATATGAAAGGCTTATAATGATGGCACCCTGCTTAGTAAAACGCATTGTAATAAGGGATTTTGATATTATTAAGGGAAGCAAAGGTGAGAGGGGAACAAAGAGCGGCAAACTGAAAAAAGACGAGCTAATTAACATCGAGAATAAGTACGAACCGCTTTTCATCTGAGACAGTGCTGGACAGGCTCATTCAGGGGCAGCCATTGCTTATATATCAGTGACATTATCGGAGACAATGATCTTTTTTATGGACTTTTCAGAGGTCAGTCTCAGTGATCCCTCATGGCCATGTTTATAGCGGCATAGAAACAATCTTGGGCCAAATGAAGTAACAGAGTAGTAAACCTTTCAAAAGACATCGGTTAACTCTGAAAGAGCAGAGTTCTTATCTAAATCTTGGTGGAGATAAAAACAGCGGCTGGTGAGAGCCTTTAGGGTTGAATGTAAAACTGTGTTTTTATAGTCTGAGTCAGACCGTTGACATAATTTCCTGACTGGCACCAGGACCATCTATTAGGAAAGATATCTAATAAATGCTTGCAAGACATAAAATGAGGGTGTGTTCACATAGTTGAGCCAAAACTGGAGGCATTTACCTCCTTGGTGCCTCCTTGGTTCATTTGGGTTGGTGTGAGCCGGTATCAGGAAGAAAGGGCTGTCTCAGTCATTTTCTGCTTGCAAATGAACTCTGGAGCAGTTTGCATGCCCCCGAGAATGCAATCAACACAGGAACCAAAACATCCATATCATCTAACCACTTTACTTTAAGCACCATCTGAAATAGAAGTGTGTGTGAGAGTGTTTGGTGATATGCATCCATCCATACCCATCTTCCATGGGGATTCCTTGAGGTAGCTGCATTCTTATTTGATCCATCGAGACATTTTAATAGTTGCAGTCATCATATTTTCTCAAACTGGTACAGTTAAAAAAAAAATGTAATAAAAGAAATTAGCCTTCTTTTCATGGAAAAAAAGTGAGGGCGTTCAAAATGTTGAAGCGGTGGTGGAATTTGCCTCTAACACAATTGAGCTGCAACTAACGGATAATTTGGTAACACTTTGCTTGATGGTTGAGTTTGTAACACAGTCATAGCAGATGTCATATGAAGCATTCATGAGTGTTTCATGAGACATGACTCAGCGTTAAGACCAAACTTTTTAAAAGTCCAACAATTGGAAAGCAGCTTTGCAGTTTTTGTTCCAAATTTCATACCTGATCACATCACATCAAGCAAATATTTTTACTTTCATAAAAATGTATTTAGTTGCAGCTGATAGGGTGACTTTTACCTGTCATTGGTTCCGTTTAGTAAGCAACAGAAATTTAACACACAACTGCTGAGGGTTTTTTCGTCACAGTAATCAGATCAGTAATATGCATGATAAAGGTTCAACAGTAAAATGATGTTAAGTATTGTCGTGATGTGCTTCGCCGCTCAGATCCACGGATTTAAATGCACCAGCCTCCTGTAATTAATAATTGTGACAGCAGATGCTGCTGTTGCTGCTGCTCCATTGTTGTTAACAACTTGCTTTCACCTTAACTCAACTGTTCCTCTATAGACAATATTATGTTAATGTTCCTTCTCTGTCAAAAAACTTGATTCAATAAAATGAAGTGAAGCAATCCTATGAAGCCTCTTACTCCAGTGGATTTTTGCAGCAAACCATTCAACTGTTGCCAGTGTCCACTGGACTAATATGGAACAAATGGGAAGCCTCTATGACACAAAAATACAAGTGGCATTTACAAAAAAACAAAGCTGGTGTGTGTTCTGGATTGAGGAGATAAAAAAACAAGGGGAAAAAATGCAGAGCATATTTCTTATCTCATCCTATTTAAATGAAATTCTTCACCCATACAATAAGTTGTAAACAAAAAGAAAATGTGTCTGTGAATAGATTGTGTGATACTGTGATGAGGCATTTCTTGCATAAAAAGGAAAGAAAAATAAGCCCTGTGTGTTTACATTGTGACACGTCTGTGTCATAGAACATAGCGCTTTCCAAGAAAAGTTTTTTCTTCATCGTACGGCAGTTTATTCACTGCCTCTGAGATGACTTTGTTGCATTTATTCCACTGATATAATTGTTTCTAAGTTTAATTATAAAAATCAGATCACAGACCTGTCTCTTAAATCAGAGAATGCATGTGTTTGTGTTTTTTATGTGTGTATTTGTGTGGGTGAGTGCGGACGCCTAATGATTTTATGGTGAGGTGTTATGAAGATTAGCGCGACTTAGCCCTAAACTTTTCCCACACTCGTTTCTGCATGATTGAAGCCGTTTGTGGTTTTAACACGAGTGTAATTGAAAGCAAATGTTCTCTAGCGGAGGTTGCATTAGCATTAACGCCTCCTTATGAAATACAAACAGTGGCAGCGTCTTCTTAAAAATAGCACGGACAACAAACTAGGCAGAGACGTAATGGAGCCGGAGTGGAACTGAAATGGACCGGCCTCTTTCTCCTCGCTTTCTCCCTCACAGACTTAACTTGAACAGGCTGATTTTCAGCCACAGGTGTAAAGAAAAAATATATTTACAAATGCAAAAACTCTGTATTTTTACTCATCCGCCATGATATTAGTCCATCTGAGACGAGCAGACTCCTGAACAACTCTCCTACACGCACAGGAGAGTAGGAGAAGAGTGCTCTCACAGGTTTACAAAAAAAAAAAAAAAACGAAGGAGGTGGCAGAAGAAATCATGATGACAATCCCAAAAGGGGACCGAGAGGCTTTGAATCACCGTGCTGTATTACACCCTCAGCCGGGGTGTGATACAGCACAAAAGAGATATTTCAATCTGCTGTCTGCGGTTTCTCATCCACGGCTGCTGATTTATACAAATGGCGCTCCGCTAATAGTTACAGACAAGCTGAAACAAAAACTGTCTGTATATAGCCTGTTTATCTCAGTCTGACAAATATCTTAAAATGTGGCAAACGGCTGGCTGAGACGATCCAGCTCCTCCTGCCTCTACCAGGAGGAATGACTGCTTAGAAATAACGTGTTCTTCATTCTTTCTAATCATCACTCAATATCAGTGGTTATGCATATTATTAAGTTACTGGCATGTTAGATTAGTTTCCGGTGAGATATTATAGTCAATTTATTGTTGCTGAAAAGAACATTTCAACAAGGTAGATTTAAAATATCAACCTGCTAAATCATAATCCTGCTCAGAATTTAGCCTCCTACCATTTTAAAGATCAATTGTCAATTGTTCTACCATTGAAATCGCTTTTCTCCTGCATGATTGTGTTTTCCTTTTTTTCAAACCAAAGTTATACCCTTGCTCCCGAGATATAGAATAATAGCCGCATATTAAAAATGCAGAACCCTTATTTAAATAAAATTAATAGGTGAAATGCATAATGGTGATAATAATATGCTTCTGTTGCAATGCAAGTGGGAAAAAAATGTATTTGTGTAAAGATTTCAACCATAGTGAACCAGAAGTGAGAAAATCTCACTCCCTGTGAGTGCGTAGGTGTTGGTAGGTGTTGTATCGTATGTATTTAGGAACCACTTTGTGAAAAACGATGAGTGTGTGCCACTTGCTGAGAACCATCATCTTTAATGCTTGGCAGATAAGTGGCATAAATCAACAGGAAAGATGCAGAAAATATGTTTATATGGTTTCAATGAACAGAGCTGAGGGGCTTTAAAAGACAACGTGCCTTTGAGAAAGGTTGACGTCACATAAACTTTTCATTAAAATTTGGTTCATACGAGTGGGCATTTTTGTTAAGTTGCTTTCCTGTAGAAGTAAGAGCTTAGGTGAGTTTACAATAAACAACGCTATTGCCAACACTTCTATCGGGTGTTTTTTGGAACAGAAATTTACCATCCAGCAGATTGTTAGTAGGAGCTGTATCTTGTAGAAAATGTCGACGTATTTAGCAAAAAATGTTGACAGGAAACTATGTGAACAGTGAAATGTTTGGAGACAGAGTCCTGCATCTTCTACGAACTCCATTCACCTGCCAGCCTCCTCCCTACAACTTCAGAGCAATATATAAATATGGCGCTTCATTCAAAAAACATTACCTATCAATAAAATATATTAGACAGTGTAAAAAAATGTAATGGTTTGTTTGTTTGCGACTTTGTTTTTTTCCCCCCCTGCCAAAGATGGATGTGGAGCGCAGCTTCTATGCCTGTTCTAAACTGGCTGCTGAGAACAGCAAATGTACTGTAAGATGTAACATTGTAACTATGAATCACAGTTAGTCATCAGTCAACGTGCAGCCTTTACCAGCCTGAGAGCGGAACGCGCTTGCAGCTTTTGCTTTATGATCGCACCCCTCCGTGAGCCAGTGTGGCTCTTCGGTCCAGTTGGATTTTGTGACTCCAGGAAAACACGCTCAGCGGAGGACAAGAAGCACTTCAAGTGCACACATCTGGGATGACGGAGTGCGCCTTTATGACACTAGCGGGAAGCATTTGCCAGTAATTAGGGACAAATGAGCACAATTGGATCCTCGAGCTTCTCTTGGTGACGATATGAGAGCAACACACACCCACACACGCACTCCCTGCACGCTGGATGAAATCGGAAACTTGCACATTTTCCGAACTCCGATGACTAAAAGTTGTTCTACCTTATCATAGTTCTGTCAATATCAAAACCAATTTCAGAGAAATGGCATCTGACAGCTGGAACAGATTGTATCTCTTCCTCGCCTTTGAATGCAACATCAATGCACCAATCAATGGACCAGAGCATGAATGAACATGAGGAAGAGCCAGAAAAATGTTCCAGTGTGTTTGAACAACATTTATTTTATTTATGCGACATGCAGAACATATGTAGTGCACGGATAACATAATAGAGATGATTTGTATGTTGCTGCTGTGCCGTGGCAGCAACATTAAAATAAAGGGCTTGGCTCAGTCTCACGTTAACACTAAGCTGTCGCAGTCATAGCGCGGACGTCTCAGTCCGCTACTATATGGCCTAATTAGCTGCTGCTCAAGTGGCCACATTCCCCTATTTACATTCTTTATTGCATATTTATCATGGCGGTGCATAATTAGGCATTCTATCGAGTGTGTTGTTTCTAAAGTTTTCCAATCAGACCTGCGGATAGAATGATTTTTCTCAGTTTCATACAAAAAACAAAGAAGATGCAAAGGTCTGTGAGAAAACAATGTGTGCATAAAAGTGAGTGTGTGTGGGGGTGGAGTGGAGTGAGTGGAGCGAAGAATATGTATGAGTGGGTGGAGACTGCATGTAGGTACGTTTAATATTTGAAGCATCTCTCTCACTCCTTGTAGTTAGGTACAAATAACATGAAGCCAAGTTACACACACACACACACACACACACACTCACGTAGGTGATCAGGATGATTTTATGTTTTTGTGTCAATCACTTTACATAAGGTTCCAACCTTGGATTTGGAATTTCTATTAATGTAGATTTGATATATGATTTTATCTATTAGATGTTAATCACTATTTATGTATTTTTTATTTGTACATTCATATCACTACAGTATATATTCATTATGCATAAAAAACATTGTGGTAGTGTAAACATAAAAAATATACATTTAGCAGATTCATTCTGTAGCAGTATTTTGCAGATGTGCTGGCATTAAATAAAGGCCATTATTAAAAATGTTACAGGTAATCTAAGCAATTACCTTTTCCATCGTTATAGTACGGTTACCAACATTCCATTACTATGCTTCACTAGCCCACCTTTTATATTGGAGTAACACAGTGACAAACTCTCTTACTGTTTGGGAGAAGTAACTTACATATAACTAATTACTTTTTCAAAGTAACATGCCCAACGCCGTTGGCTGATGTGTTTCTTAGCTTTATAGATTTTCTATATAGTGTTCTCTTTATTTTGAACCAAACTGAACCAAATTTGCTGTTGGAAATTAGTAATATATGAAAGGAAATCCTAGAAGACCGGGTTAGTGTGTATGAATTTTTTTCAGAAATGTACAGCCAGATGTACTGATGAGCAACTGTACACACAGGATTGTGTGTGTGTGTGTGTGTGATAGAGACAGTATCTCTGCAATAACAGCTTCTATCTGCCACTCTAAGTGTTTATGAACTTGCCTTCAGCATCAGCTGCTTCCTGGCATGTATTGTAAAACACTTTGTCTATTGTGCAAACAATCACCTGTGCTGATCCTCCAATGGGATACAGGCTCGATTTCACCAGGACAACATGATGCATTCTGCGTAATGTAAATTAAATCTCACATCTAAGCCACTTCTTTAAGAACCCACCAAAAACTGACAAACTTTAGGTTTAGTAGATTAGTGTGTATTAGCTATGTTCAGAGTCAACAGTGACAAAACTGATCATCAACTTTGAGACATTAAGTCAACTTTGGTTTATTTCTACAGCCCCAAAGTGACAAATCACAGATGTGCCTCTGGGAGCTTTGACCATCCGTATGAAGCAATACAACACCCGCTGTCCTCAGACCCTCGAATGAGATGTCTTCCAGTACTTTATTTATTTTTCATTCCTTTCATTTGATATATAGCCAGTTCTGGCGCCACAACTGACACAGACAGAATGGCAGCAGCTGGTCTTGTCTCTCAAACTTCCTGCGGCGGTGTATGGCTGACACAACACTCTCTAAAAGCAAAATACCTATACAGATACTCTGATCTGGCTCCAGGCGATGGCATGTAGCGCTGGCACAGATCATCCCACCACACAATGAAAACATCTTTTACACCAAAGGGTGTGTGTGTGTGTGTGTGTGTGTGTGCGTGTGCAGTGAAATCCTTTTCCATACATGCAATTACAAAAAAATCAAAGTGAAAATGTCAATGCCAGCCAAGCAGGATCCACCTCATGGCATGTTAGATAGTCTCTGTGAATTGTGAATGACTTCGCTCGTTCATTCCTTGTTGCACTGGCAGAATCTTCCACGGCTGTAATAATCCTGCATTTTCAATATACTGCAAAAATAGCCATGCATTTGTAAGACTGGTGCAGTACCAGTAGAAAGTATGTATTCCTATAGAGAAGTAGATAGATCGCATTAAAAGTAATTTTACATGTCACTGCTGTGCTAACCACAGTAAGTGTAGTAAATGGTGAAATGATAAATCTTTTTGTGTTATCATATTGTTCTACAAACTTTGACAACTTAATCCATCCATAAAACAATAGTGCTGGATTTCCTGACCACATCTTGAAATTTAAATGTATTTTATACTTGTAATTTATATTTTTGTTTTTAAGACAGCTGCAGCTAGTGTGTTAGGGGAGGTTCTGCTCCGAAAGTAAAAAAGACTTGCAGTAATTTTTACTTGCGGAACTTGGCACGTTTTGGCATTGGATACAGCCACAGTAGCCTGTGTTATTGAGAAATGTAGTAGCAGCTTAACCAGGAAACTTTTTATATATTATTTATATATTTTTTGTGGCCTAGATGCAAAGGAATGCTTCAGCTGGGAATCACACCTGGGTCTGCTGCTTATGAGGCAATCACACTACCCCCTACCCCCCTACACCACAATAGCAAACCAGCAAGATTTATAGTTTTAACCATAAAGATGTTTTCCAATCAATTTTAGAAAAAAAAGATACAAATATCCACCCCCCAAAAAAATCCAAGAAAACGCTACACACCATCATGCCATATGCAAGCTTTATCTGAAAGTTGAGGTTGATTCAACAGAGATATTTGAGCCACAGATACACAGACTGACAGGCTGACAGACGCTTAATGCTTTATAGATAGATATGTAGATAAAAGGTAGATGAATGAAATAGTTTTTTTTATATCTACCTAACAACTACCATCACTGCTACTACACAAGGTGTTAAACATGCCTCACAAGGGCCATAACTGCCCTCTAAAGGGTTCAATCGGCCCGCTGGATGATTCCACAAAGTTTGATAAAAAAATGGACCAGTTCTTATTTCACACAAATGTAGAGTGAGAGAGCATCTTTCAGGGCTCAATGAATAAACATATTCATAGTTCTGTGTTGTAAATGGTTGGTAAAGCAGGAGGTCCGGCCCTTTTGGGTTCAAATAGTGCTGTATGTGGCCCATGAACGATACTGAGATTGACACCCCTGGTGTATACATTATGGTACCATTTTGGATTGTATTAGAGCTGGACCATATTCACTGGATCACATCCAATGTTTAATAAAACGCTCTCATTTGCAGGCATATAATCCCAATTTACACACACTTCCACACACAGATGAGCAGACAGTATATCCTTTTCACATCCCTCTCTGATCTATAGAGTGTAATAGTGTTTAATAAGGCTGACATTACGCTGGGATAATCCCACTCTCTCATGCACCGACACACAACCAATTCCGTTTCCACTGCCTCAGCTGTTTTCTCTGCGGTCCAATAGCTCATTTCAAGAAAAAAGAAGGCTGGGGCGCAAAATGAGGCCTCAAATATCAATTACCGCTGATGGGAGAGAAAGGGGGGGGGGGGGGGGTGATAAAAAAGCTGATGGATGCTACATTTCCTCAAATCTACTGCTATTCTATTCATTTAAGTTCAATATATAAATTTTAATCATAGAGCAGTAATGGCATGTGATGAGGAAAATTAATACTGATTGGGTTTATATAAGACCTAGGGGCGGGGAGGAAAAGAATACAGAGCCCTACGAAAGGTGTGTGGACAGTTTCTGAGCTCAGTTTCAACTTGGAAAATTTGATCAATTTTTTTTCAAAATATAACAAAGTTTCACAACCCACGTAAGATGTTACATGAAGTAAGACAAAGTTAAATGCATGTCTGTTACATTTCAAACACATAAGAGGAAAGCAAAAGAAAGAAGGGAAAAGGGGGAAACCAGGCATAATCCAGGGGGGAACTTGAGGTCGGCTATTATAGCAGTTTGTTGCTACGCTGGCCTGCAGCTCTGGCTTTTGCAAGAAGCCTTGTATTTCTCACTTCATTTGTAGTTTTACAAGGCAACGAGCTGAGATGAACTCTTCTTTGTCTGAGCAGGTTTGTCCTGCGTTAAAGGATAAAAAACTGGAGCACAGACACACCGGTGCGCGTCCATAAGCCTATTAATCAGAGCAAAGCACTTTGAAAAGGCATAGCACCATGATAATTATATAATTATGGTTACTGCTGATGATTCAGATCTTTAAAATGAGTCAGGAAACGTTCAGGGGAAGAAAAAAAATCACTGCAGATGATATAATACAGCTGTTGTACCTACTCCCCTCTGGTAGGTGCTGCAGAAATCTGTACTCTCACAGTCTCACAATGAACAGTTAACTCAGTGTGAAATAACTCTGAAACACTATAAAAATGATAATCTATGTAATATAGAATTGATATGACAATCAGTGACAAATCATGGATGGCAAGATGAGAGAGTCCAAAAATTTGAATTACAATTTACCATTTAATATTTGTCTCAGCATCCGTAAACACTTCATTTCTTTTCTTTATTTGCATCCTGTACCGTTCATGGAAATGGCTTCACCTGTATTTATTCATGTGTATATTTCTGAAGATTGCCCTGTTGTTATTCTCCACCTACACTGAGAGCTGCTTAACCACATTCAAATTTTCAAAGTAGTATTTTACTACTTTTTTTTTTCCTCCTTACTCGTCATCTTCACTGAAAAGCCCATTGAGGCGAATCTGTGATTGAATTGAAATGATTTTGCTGCATCCGTATATGTTAGAGCTTGAATCAAAATACAAATATTGTGGAAATATCTTAACAAGAGCAAGTGCAACCAAATCTGTGGTACTGATGACAGTTTATGGACATGCATAAAATAAATAAATATGCCAAAAAATGTCCACATAAGTTAACCTCAACGTAACTCAAGATTCAGATGTGAGAATGATTTTTACTGGATTTTGAAGATTGTAAAAAGAATGTGGCTTAAAAGATGACATTCATGACAGTTTCAGAGGGACAAACACAACACAACGCAGGGATATAAGGGATAGGCAGTCATAGCATAGCCCTTAGTCAAAAAAAAATTATAATAATAATAACAATATAGGAATTTATAAAAAAAAAATAATTCCCAAATTGTTGAAACTACCCTTTTTTCACATTTGAATTTAACATATATTACATTTTACAGCTACATATTGTAGCTTTAACTTTAATGTCTAACATTATAATCACAGAAAACTGGAAAGAACAGCATAACAGCATGTCCCCTTTTAAATCTACCAAGCATTTGATTTTGAAGACAGTAGCTGAAACACGCATAAAATAAGGAGCCGTTCTCTGCCCTATGGCCCTATAAGTGAATGGCGAAGAGATAAGGTGTGTATGAATTAATCAAACCCCTGTGCATTATTTCCAATATTCTCTCGATCTCTGCGAAGCTGGGTCAAACTCTGCGCTCTGAGGCTTTTATAAATCACGCCGATGTCCCCAGTTTGCGTAATTAGTTTAGTGTTATTGCATTCGCATGGAACAGAGGGTGTAAAATGTGTTATTGCTTTTTAACCGAACACAGTGGGTAAACTAATGTGCTCAACGTGATCAATAAATCATATCTGAGCACATCAACTCCCTGCCAACTGGAAAATGAAGCAGTGGCTGGTGCTCTGCGTGCATATGAAATAAAGGTGTATAGTGTGTGTGTGTGTGTGAGATTATATTAATTGTGTAACATTGTTCATTTTTACATGTATTCATTTCATACACCTTGTCCAATGTAATGAGTACACTGTTATGTTTGTGTGTACTGTGCATGCACATGAGCGTGCACAAGTGTGTGTGTGTGTGTGTATTTGTGCGCTTTAAAACAAAAAAGGGCTCCTCACCTCCATTTCTTAAATGATACAAAAACTCACACCTAAAATCTTCTCACCGCTTGTCCTGTGCTGCTCTTCTCCCACGCTGTGGGCGGCGAAGGCAGTAAAGTCCACTTTATAAAAGCCTCCCGCGGCTCGCTAATTATGTTGACCGCTGGCTACCAAATTAAAGCTGTCACTGCCGCCGCTGGACACCACGGGTCCCGGCAATCCGGCTTCCAATGGTTAAATGGAGCCACCGCGAGGGTCTGTTCCTATCGCAGAATGTCATACAGAATTGCTGTCATGTGGCGGCTTTGTGAATTCAATTTTTGGTAGATTTTCTTGTTTTCTCTCCAGACCAGAGGATTAACGTCACATTCAACTACATACACGGTGTGTTACAATGGCGCGGATGTGGCTCCGGTGCCTTGTTGTGGTTGTTTAACAGTGTGTGTTCCTTTTTTTCCCCACATAGTAGCACAGTTATACTAAAAATTAAAACAAACAGTTGAAACTGCAGGGGGGGGCAAATGTTGCACATTTCAAGGTTTATAATGATAATCTGTGGCTTTAGTGTCTTGTTCTGGTTGTTTAACAGTATTTCATCAACAAGCTTCCTTGTTTACGCCCTTTTCTCATATCAGCGAGGTTATAAAGTTAAAGTTGCATATTTAGAGCTTTATATGCATAATCTCTGGATTATGCATATAAAGCTGGAACTAACTGAGGAGCTAAAAACTGCAGAAATGATGTGGATCAAGCATAGGGTGGTCTTGCTTGCAAACAGTTTACCATATTTTATTTTTAAGCCTCACACTGTAGGGCAATGCTTTCTATTCAGTTTAGTGTATTTGCCATAATGCATCCCTGATGCCGCTCAAAGGGTGCAATAAAGTTTAATACAGTCACAAAGCTCTGGGGTTAGGTTTTCCCTCCAGCAGACGTACAGTATATCAAAATAAGCATATTTAAAACAATTTAAAAGTTGTCGAATGCGCAGCTTTCCAACAAGTTCACTGAGCTAAAAAAGCTCCCTTGAGCCAGCATCTGTCTCTGCTAAAAACATAAAAAGAGTATGGGGGGAAAAAAAACAAAAAACACGGAATATTCACTTATAAACAAGCGAGAAGTTCTTCGGTAAATCACAGCAGGGTAGCACCTCTAAATAAAATGCAAATATGGGATGACATTTCTCGGTAAAGGGATTTAATTAAGTACATATCTGTGTACTTCCATTGCAATTAAACCTCAGCGGAGTCCTCCAGACATATTAGAAAAACGCCTGGTGTCAGAGCAGAGGATGCTGCAGCTCATTAGCATATCCACAGACACATATATTGTGCGGAGAAGAATAAATATGCTGTACGGCTTAATTTCTGTTTAAGAAGTACTTGTTGTGTTTGTTACCGTGCATGTGTGTGTGTGTGGTGTGTGTACAGAATATGGATGCAAACATATAAAAACTTATGAACACATGTCACATATACTGTACATACTTTAAGTGTATATTACCTATATCCAACAGCCACACAGACTTCTATACTGCAGGGGGGTTGCAAAATTAAAAAAAAAAAAAAAAGAAAAAGTCCCAGGCTATTTTCTCTCCCGTTTCCCAGTTAAAACATTGCTTAATGACAGAGCGGGGGAGAGAGGAAGATTTTAATTAGCAAGCAGAAGAAGCTTCATTAAATCTCTCTGCCAGGCCTCTTTTGTCCTGCCAGGTTCTGCCCTGACACTAAACTCCCAATGCCATTAGGTGGAGCTGCATGGTGTCAAGGAGAAATCAGATAATACCACCCAGCTTGCCACTGCTGGTTATGCTAATTTCCTTGATACCGTATGCAAGGATGTAAATTTTGGAACTGCATATAATGTGTGGGTATACTTTCCTCTTGAGTAGCTGTGCATAAACAATACTTCATAAATAAATACAGATATAATATTAAAAATCTGTTATTATATAAATAAAACCAGTACACGCAAACACATAAGAATGAATTCTGTTAAGATTTATTATATATATTAATTTAGGTATGTTATGTCTTATTTTAAACAGCCATTTTGTACTTTAAATAAAATTAAAGGTTCAACTGTTTTGCCCCCATTTTTCATCCTTTTTCTGTGCAGTATCTTATTTTGTTCGATCAAAGCTCAATTTTAAGGATGCATCAAAATATTGCCATGAACAGATTTCATTCATCTGAAAATCTTGTGTGTCAACAGTACAGATTCTTCTTGGAAAACTTTTTCAAGGTACAGTATTGGTCTTTCTGAGCATCTTGTCGCGGAACTTGACACATTTCTTCTGTGGATTTAACTTGTCTCAGTCGATTCTGTCACGTAATCCCAGGCCGACACGGCAATGCTCAGATCACAGCTCAGTGGGGGCCATATCATCTGTTGTATGACTCCTTTGTCTTTGTGTTGATGAAGATGAGTGCTTCATGACTCAAACGCCTCCCTGAGGCTGCTGCCTGATGAATATGAGTCTAAGCATCTCAAATGCCTTAAACCTTTGCACAGTGCTGCAGACTACTAGCTGTTTGGTTAATAAAATGGTGATCACTGTTTTTCAAAATCGAAAATGTAACCTAAAATGCCTTTTGACTCATGAATGACTCAAAATGATTATCAAAATAGTTGTTGATTAATGTATTAATTGGCAACTGATTCCATTAATCATTGCAGCTCTATAACAGCACGACATAGGGAGGCAATGAGATAAGCAGTTTAATACATTGACTAATTATATTCAGAAGGTCCCGCACATCTTCCTTTTTTTCCAACAGTGGGGATCAGCCCTATATGATCATACATATCAGTCCTGATCCAGTAGTGAATTATAAGTTAACACTGCCTCCAACTGTATTTGTTTCAAATTAAGAGCCTTCATTTCAAAATCATATAAAGTTTCATACACAGTCCAGACATATACCTTTTAGATTTCTATTTAGTTTCACCTCAGTGACTCAGTCCCGTTATAAGAGGCCCTCATGTCAATGGAAATCCTATTTCAGTAGATGAATTTGATTGTTAATTAACCAACAGGATGCAGCTAAAATATGATATGATGGTGTAAATAAAATTGTGACATGGTGGAAAACAGAGACAACCAGAGGCAACGAAGTTTGAGTCCTGAGAATCACTGGACATGCTGACAATTCGTTTTTCCTCGACAAACCGCACTCCACTCCACTAATTGTCAGTGTTCAGTGTCTCAACAGAAAAACTCGTCCAAGGCCTGCCGCGCGTTCTTTGGAGGAAGCAAAGGGATGGGATCATTTAGAGTTTCATCTTTTGAATTGATTTCTAACAACGTGAGCGTGTCAGAAAACAGACGATGTAAGGAAGCCTTTCCTTTAAATACCGACTCAAGCGTGCATTTGCACATCACACGCACCAAAAGGCCTGTGATGTACATCGGGAAGCAAAAAAAAAAAAAAAGCATACGGGGCCTTTACTTGAACTTGAGGATCTGTCGCAAAAAGTTTTGTTTAAATGAATAATTACCGTGTAAGTATAAGTTTTGGGGATGGCCAATTAGTGAGAAACTCCAAAATAGCAAAACAAAAAAACGAGATGAGCGGTCGAAGAAGCATGAGCTGTTTGAGGAATGAGCCGAGTAACAGCCAAATTAAAAAAAAAAAAAAGAAGTAACTCCCATAATGTGCCCATCACTGCTCACATTCTCACACCTACTTACGATCCAAACCACGACTTCTCTCTTTATGCACCGCGATAGATCGCGTAAACAGCCGCGGCGTTTGTCAGAGGATCACAGCCACACGCCACTTTTTCCCCTCCTCATCCTCACATAATCCAGCCTCTTTTCTATTCCTCCGCCAGCCATCACAATATATCACTTTATCCCTCCTTCAAAGCTCCCGAGAGACGAGGGTTACAGAGAAAAGTGAAATGAGAAATTCCCATTGCCACCTAATTGCATGGCCAAATCGATCTCGTAATAGATGCCTTCTCTCTGACATCCAGTCTCACTGACAGCACTATCAGACAGACAAATCAGAACACTGAGCGTGTGTGTGTGTGTGTGTGTGTGTGTGTGCATGTGTGGTGGCGGGGTATCTCTCAGCCTTCAACATGGCAGGCTCTGGACAACCAGACATCTGTGTGATTGCTCAGAAACAAGAGAAGGCAGATTGAAGATCCGCGATCCTCGCTCTGGGCTCCCCGCCGCTTTGTTGGAGATGAGCTCCAATGTGGGCAATCCATTAAAAAACCACCAAATGTAGGGAAAAAAGAAAAAAAAGGATGCAAAAGGTACATATATATGAGATAGAAAATGTGAAAGTGCCCAGTAAAATATGCTTCAGGGGGAGAAAACTTGCGTGCGAATCCAGAATCTGTACAATATCATCTTCTTTTACATCTATACTATGTGTAAGGCTTTTGCTAATGTGTTATATAAGACAATCTAATTCAATTTGATTTTCCTCCCTGGTTACACAAGAAGCACTTCAAATCTAATCAGTATGTGTAAAGTACGAAGCTTCCATCACCCACCCCTCCATCTATAGCCTCACATAAAGACGCCATCGAATTATACACGTAACAACCACGATGACCGAAACCTGAAATGAAGAGTTCATTTGCGCAAGGAGATAACTCCGTTTTTAGAATTCTTCAAAACAAATCTGTTTATTACCTAGGCCGAAGAGGTAATGTGATTGCCGGTGTGTGTGTGTGTGTGTGTGTCTGTTTGGTGATGATCCGGATGAAGTTTTATGTTTGTCACCATGTTGTGGTAGCCTGCATCAATTACACTGACCACATGGTTCTGACTAGAGTAGCTGGTTAACTCGACTGAAGGTGAGTTATCCTTGTTTTATTTTGATGTGTACACCTTATTTAATACAATTAGACAACTGTAGGCGGATTAAGACAAAATAAGTGTTGAAGTGTGTCCCTCCCTATGATCTCTGACTGTGAGCAAAAGTGGCTTTTTAATTTATATTATGTTGTGCAACTTGCGATTTCTATATTGAATACACAGGAATGTCCAACCTTTGTACCTGACATTAGAATTATCAGACTAATTAACTACATAGGAAACGCTATGGAAAGTATAGTATACATTAATATATATATTTTTACTTTATTTTAGATCCTTTAAAAAACTACTACTACTACTTCAATCCTGTTCATAACTGCCAATTATTCAATTCATTAAATATTTTCAACCCATTAAAAGCAAATATTTGTGATCCCATAGTAATTTTTAGTAGAAAAAAGCACCAAAAAACTTGTTTTTCCAGTTTATTATTCACTCTATAGGTGATATCAGTCAACCCAACTTCAGCTTGTTATTTTTTTTTTAAAGCCTGATAGCAGCGGTTATTGCTGTAACTATTCTACCATTGAGACAGTCAAAAACGCTGCATTATCCCTTTGTCCGAAACGTACGTTCCCATTTTTCATTTCCCAACCTTCTCTGTTGTTTGCGGACCACTCGCTCTGAGAGACATAATGTTCATATGAATTGCTTTTGAAATTCACGTATTGGGTCGCCTCTGCTCTGCGTCATTTGCGGTGTGAGGACACATCGTTGTCGTGAGGAGCTGCCCTCCATCACGCGCGGGCGGCTCTGACTAACAAACACCTGTGTTCCAGTCGGTGACCATTTCGTCGTGCACTCGAAGAGCTGGAGGGGTTTTAAAACACACGCGCATGTAAAACTCTTTGCTAAACCGAACAAAGCCATTTTTCTTTCCTTTGGATTCTACAGAGAGGCAACAAACTCCCAAAGAATCAGACGTCCTTCAACGGCAGCCGTTCTGCTGTAAACTGGTTCTCTGATCACAATAAAGTGAGAAATCTGCAAAAACACAATCTGTCAAAAACACTCAAAACCTGCTGAAATATTCACTGATATCCAAATGGTTTGGTTTGCTACAGGATGTCGACTCTTTGTTACAGGAGGACTGGATATTCGGAAAGTTTTCCACCAGCAGCATCAATTGTCATTGCAAGATAAGTCATTGGAATACAATGATTTCCTTTTATTTTATCCTTTTATGTTATGAAACCAAGCAGTTTGAAAATCGGTTGAAAATTGAGTAAGTTGTGGTTGTTTTAATAGTTCCACCAATGTATTGCAATACATCCAACTTAGGCTTAATGCTCTAAAGGCCCATTTATTCTCGACGTAAATACAGATACAGAGGGGGCCTTTCGTCCCTACTACATTTCCCCTCTTCCCTAGAACACAAACTGCAGAAAAGAGGAAACTGTCTGCATAAAATTGTCCAATGTGCCAAGAAGTGTACAAAGTATGTCTCCTCCTGTGTCCTCCTCTTTCTGTGTTTATTCAAGAAAGAGTCCACCTGAACATGTAGAAGTTAAGGAACTCTTGTTAAGCTGGGAAAAAAACGAAAAGAAAGCACGTGAAATTGTAAGCTTTGAAATGCACAATGATGCAGTTGAATAATGGACAAATTCCTTTGTAAGGTTGTAACAACCAGCAGAGAGGAACAGCATTTAAAATGCATAAATGGATGTAAATGGAAAGTGTTCTCTGATGTTTGACTGCAAACAAACATTTCAGTGTTTTAACATCATATGGTGGAAATTAAATTTGGCAACAGAACCCAAGATGAAAATACACAATTCAGAATTGCAGAGCTCTATATATATATATATATATATATATATATAAAAGATGGGGGGAAGATGAAAAAAAATTTCTATGAAAATCAATTAGTAAGCTTGCCCTCCTGTGAAGACCCCAGGGGTCAGAGGTCAACAGCTTCCTGCCACTCAGGCTGCAGAAAAGGTTCATGAGGTACAAACAGCAACTGTCGAGCTTCATCCTGAGCTGCACGGCTAATTGCAAAAAAAAACTGGGATCTCAATCAATCGAATCAATCAATCTTTATTTGTCACATGTGATCAGAGTGTAATCACAGTGAAGCCTGTCAGCTTCAATTTGGGCAACAGGAAGCCCAGAAAAAAGTAATTATTAGTGATAAGAATTAATAATCGTTAATAATGAGATAATTAGGAGCCTAACACCCCTGTAAAAAGGGACCGTGGGTTTTGATTTGACAAGTGGTGTGACGGTTGTGTGAAAAATGTCATGTTTTCAATAATGTAATGACATTTGCACCTTTACCATAAGATAAACCCTTATATATATATATATATATATATATATTCCCACATATTTCTATATGGAGTTTGTGTTTCTATGTAAAACCATAACTGTATCTAAGGGGATATAAAATCAGGTTGAACATTTTTAACCATTTACATTTTTGTCAATTTATTTATTTGTTGCTGGAGTTTCTTTGAAGCAGAAGTTTGTAATGTGATTTTGCTAAAAACGCACAAAATATACATTCGCCATCTGTGTGTGAAATTCCGACCAGGTCCTTAAATTAATTTTAATAGGCGACATTATCACTCAACGGTGTGTTGTGCTTGTTTCTTCCCACTTGCTGATACGCAGTTTTTCCACTTGAAGCCTCCGCAGCTGCTGCTCCGCTCTCGTGTTCCTATATTTCCACCGACTCGTTCCTGGGTTTGAACGGCATATCATAAAGAGGATAAAGAGGCTTAACTTCTAAGCTCTGCGAAAAAAAGATAAGGAACTGTCAGCAGTTATTCATTAGGAAACAGAGAAAATTGAAAATAAGTTTTACAACCGGAGGAGAGGGAAAATTATATACATGGAAAGATTACAGTGATTAATACTCTGGTAATTCCTCTGTTAGTTTACTGTAGTAAACGTAGTTCAAAATAGCTTCACCTTGAACAGCCATTAAATAAAAATGGTGCTTATGTATCAACTAATCAGCGTTAATAATGTACTTTGCTAAATGTTTTCAACATATCAGACAGAGCCTAATTTTTTTTGCAAATTTTGTACTTTTACTTTAGTACTAAATGTAACTGGTTATACTTTAGTGTAAACAAAGATTTATGAAGTATTTTTACATATTGATGGGTCACCATATAAGCTAAAAACCTCGTTGGATGCTGGATTGATGGATTTTGACATTTTATTCATATCAAAGAATTGTGTAGCCTAATAACCATGTTTTCATTACCTGCATGAATATAAATTTAAAATAGAAAAGTTTTGTTTTCTTATCAGGTTTGAATAATAATACACATACATAAATGTTTGATTTATGTGGTTTCTTACTCTAAACTGTTTATTGGAACAATTTGTACTCCAAGCGCACAAAACATTGTTTTTCTTACTGATAAACCGCAGTATGATGACAATAATCTGACTTTGTGATTTGATTATAGAGCATTAATGATAGTGTATGATGTTAAAGCATAAATGCAACAAAATCTTAAGATTTTAGGTGACATTTATTCATTCCACACATTTATTCATTCAGTCGCTCTGAGTTTCCACTAAATGCTTGTGTTATCAACAGTGTAGCTGAGAAGAGAAAAAAAAAAAAAACGAGTCTCAGGGATGTCATGATGTTACAACGTCAACAAATCAAGATGTGATTTAGTGAACACAAAGAATTGAATTATCTCCTGGCCTTATACTTCCCATTCGAGTTTCTCCCTGGAGGAGAGATCAGTATCGGCCCCGGATCAGTGAAAACACACACACACACACACACACACACACACACACACACACACACACACACACACACACACACACACACACACACACACACACACACACACACACACACACACACACACACACACACACACACACACAGCATGAAATGAAATTATTCCTTTCATATCCTCAGACATGAACTGGTCCTCACTCATTTCTGCACCACTGCGACTGAGAAACTGAGACTATTTGTTGCGTGTGTGTGAGTGTGTGTTTGTGTGTGTGTTTCCTGTATTTCTGAGGCTTTGAAAACCCCAGCAGCTGCAGGTATTTTTTTATCCTCTCACAGTGACATTTCTGTTTAACTAGGGTTGATTGAAAGGAGACAAAACAAAAGAAAACAGAAACAGCTAGAGAGACGAGAATATTCATGTTGGCTGGTAAGAGGCCGCTTTATTGATTCTGTGTGACTGCGCGTGTGTGTGTGTGTGTGTGTGTGTGTGTGTATGTGTGTGTATGGAGCGAAGGGAAACAGCAGACAGCAATAGCTGGACTCAGAGGTTTTGGGGGTCTGATGTCCTGGGATCTACTGGTGCCCTGACACCCACATAATGTTAATCACTGCTCATGATCCTGTTGTGCTGCAGGAAAAAAAAAAAAAAACCTCCATTGACAAACTTATTTTAAGCCAAGCGGTCAAGAGTCCTGGAGCCAAATGCATAAATCATGCGTACCATTAGTATATTGGGTAAAGAAAAAATGGGGAGTGCTGCACTGGGTCAGGGTCAATGTTGGCAGTTAAAAAAAAATGGTGATGGGGCAAGAAAATACATAGCAATAAAAGCAGTAACTGTCTACATTGGTAAAAATGTAAAGAGCAGCAGCCCAGAACTGCCACCTCCAACGTTTCTACCCAACTGGACAGTCTCGGCTTTTATTGCCAAATATATTGGGTCTATTCATGAAAAGAAATTGTCAGCCATAAAAAGAAAAAGAAAAACAAATTTGCCGTCTTCACACTTAATAGCATGGCTGTTATGATTTAGCTGAGATTAAAGAGATTCAGCGGAGAGGAGCATTTCAAAGACAGGATCACTCAAGAGATGTATTAATGTGTTTAAGATGCAGCGACTAGCAACAGCTATGTCAACAGCGATAGCCGAGTGAGCACAGTCACTTAAAATTTACAGCGGGATTCATTTGTAGTCATTGAACAGATCAACGCGATGGGCACCGCAGCGAACACTGTGACACCATCACTTTACGGAAGAGTGTAAAAGTTTGGCACTTTCAATATTATAATTTGTTTAAAATTGATATTTTTAGCCATATGTTACAGAAATAATGCATTATGCCTGGCTCTATTAAATATATCATGTTATGAGTTATTCTGTATTATCATATATTTACATACATGCATTAAGCAGGAACTCAAATTATAATTCTTGGTTCTAGTGTGACTATTTCTTTTTTATTTTCTCCATTGTTTTTGCCTACACTATGAAGAATGATTTTTAACTTTTTTTTGGCATGTGTGAAACACGACTTAATATATGATTGTCAGAAAAGGTGACAGCACTAAACAGTTTAATTGTAAACACTTTCATCGTTCTCGTTCACCAGCATAACTTTATTATCTGCTGTCACTCTGAATAAAGACAAGGAGAATGCTTCAGTGATGGAGACACGGGCAGATCAATCGCCCATAAAACAAGCTGTATTGGTGTATAAATCAGGTCTCCAGTCTATGCCTCTGGCTGCTCAATAAGCATACATCAGCTTTAATGTAAGGAGTGGGATGAGCTGCCTACTAGCTGCAGCTGGTGATAGATAATAAGCACACACACACACACACACACACACACACACACACACACACACACACACACACACACACACACACACACACACACACACACACACACACACACACACACACACACACACACACACGGCATACAGAAGATGATAAATATATGAAACTCTCTCTCTCCCCCACACTCACACACATAAAATTGCAAAGTGCTCTTTTGTCTCTAACTGTTGGCCTTTTACTGTGGTATGAAAAGCCACTTTGCATTTATACTCACCACCCGTTTGACTAGTTGCTGAAACCTAATGATGCAGTGTTACCATGACAAAGAGTAATGACAGTTTAAAATTGCTCCACAAAAAGGCAACGATCTACCCGTGAACTGATACCGGCTGCGCTCATATTCGCGGTTGGTCCAGATTTGTACGAAAAATAATGCACTGGTAGGTGTTATTACAGTGTTATTGCACTTTTAAACAATTTTTTACATTGTGGTACAGTGTTGCCAAATGGCAATGAACCCTGTTTTGGTCTGTTCAAAGCCATGCCAACTACTTTTTTTTTTAACCAACTGTCATCAGGTTGTGTACTGTAGAGGGATATACTATGAAATTAAATAAGTGAGGTAAATGAATGCATCCTTTATATAAAGGTGACGACAAATGCATTAGGAATCGTTGGGTTGGATGGATGGTTCGATAACTAGGTAAAAAAAGTAATAGAACTGCATGTGAGGTTATTTTGCATGGACATTTGTGACAGACATTTTAGGGCTAACTCAACATTCTTTACTGTTAGGTCAGGACATTTTTACCACATCGTGTTTTTTTTTTTGTATCAAACTGGTTAAACTCAACCACAGATTTTTGCCTTGTGTTGCAGAGACCTTGCAATGCATTGATGCACAGGCACAATTGGTTGCTGAAAATTCACATTATGCATGAAAAAAACAAACAAACTGAGCAAATGTTGACTGATTGCACATAAATTGAAACATCAAATGTACCAAGAGGGAACCATACAAGTATGAACCTAACGTTTAAGAGTTGCATTACAGCCTG
Organism: Eupleurogrammus muticus; assembly: GCA_036785175.1. Taxonomy (NCBI): domain Eukaryota; kingdom Metazoa; phylum Chordata; class Actinopteri; order Scombriformes; family Trichiuridae; genus Eupleurogrammus; species Eupleurogrammus muticus. The sequence continues at coordinate 10,766,279 of JAYKQN010000001.1, forward strand.
TACTCTACTTCTGTCTGTTTATGCACCGTTGCTTTCTCCTCCACCACCAAACTGCTCAATGATGGAACACACTCCGATTGTTACTTCTCTGCATTGTGGAATATTGCCATCATTCAACACATTTTATATGAAAAGAGAAAAAAAAACACAATAGAAACAATGCAGTGTGGCTGTCAACATTCAGGCCTCATTGACAGATTGTGTGTGTTTTTTTCACCTGCCAGTTGCGACAGGCCAATAATTATTTCCACTTTACCTATAGGAACATGATATTAAAGCCATTTCATGTGCATCAGTGATGCTTTATTCCAGGCATAAAACTATTTTTGTTTTTAGATACTGCTACCACTACTGTGTATAATCAAATGCATTCCAAATGTTGGTAAAAAACAGAGAAAAACATTTTACAATCACAGCTTTTATAATTTCATTTTTTTTTCTTTCCAAAAAAAAAACAAGGAATTATCCACAAGAGAACAACATGAAGCAAAGTTTGAGCTCAACAGGAACTAGGTGCCGACATCCAGTACTTAGAGGCAACAGTTTGAGTGCATAGAAGCAGAACCCCCCACCCCAAACTTTTTATTAATATTTGAATACTATCATTTATTAATTCAGTCTATTCAGTCAAGTGCAGAGGTGTTGGCAGGAGCTGGGTCTTTAGCCTTTTCTAACTTTTTCTTTTAAAGAAATACTATGTGAAACAAATGCAGATAAGAACATTTGCACAAAGGATGGAGTGATTATTTCTTATTGCATTTCAAGTATTTAAATACACTTCTCGTACTGTATGTGTGTATGAAATATGCAATGTTTTGCAAGTTACACTATTCCCCCTGTCTACAATCTGACACTTGAGATATTAAAGACACTAGATTCTCAAAGATTTCTCAAAAACACAATCCCCTAAAGTTTAATCCCTGTAACAATTTTAAGAAACATAATTGTCCACAACATGCATTTTAACTCAACTTAACATTACATCAGCATCTCATTTTAACTTGAACATTTATCTTCTTTAAACCTACTTTTGGAATCATTTTTCTTTTCCAAAAGAAGGAAAATGAATCACAAAAGGGTTGACAGCAGACATACATATAAAATACAGCCTTAAAACGTGATTTTTCGTCCACCTGGAAGTGTAATTCCTCAGACATCAAAGTAGAATACAAGCCGCAAGAGAAGTGAGTCACCGTCATTCCCGGCTCCTCAGCTTTCAATTTCCTCCCCTCTAGTTAATCTCAGCATGAAGAAAACCCAATTGCAACCACCCTATTTTATCCATGCCCCAAAAATACTCCTTCCTATGGCTTAAGCCCACGTTTTAGCCTGATGAATGAAGTTGTCAGCATTAATTCAAGCAGATTCCATCCGGTGAATTTTGGGTCGGGGGGGGGGGTTCATTGTCTGCCTGTACTTGCGGGGGGGGGGTCAGCCAAAGTTCAGACCTCAATCCACCCGGAGGGAAACGTTTCGCACCAGGGCCTTCTCTAGAACTGGCCCAGTTCTACTATCGCTGTTTACCGCATTCAATGGCTGGATTAAGCCTATCCACAGGACACTTGTGTGTGTGTGTGTGTGTGTGTGTGTGTGTGTGTGTGTGTGTGTGTGTGTGTGTGTGTGTGTGTGTGTGTGTGTGTGTGTGTGTGTGTGTGTGTGTGTGTGTGCAAGAAATGGAAAGAGAGATCCTGTGCTTGCGCGTTTGTGCGTGTATGCAATTCCACCAGCGTGACTAACAAGCTTGGCTGTTGCAGTCCGGCAGATTGAGAGACACCTACTGCTAGTTGAAGCCTTTCATACCCTGGGGTCATCGACTAACTTTTTTGCACTGGCGCTGCTCACATATGACGAGATAGAAGGATAAGGTGAGGAGGAGTATCAAAGTCAAGTAAAGTCAGTTTTCTTTATCTATGGCCTAATATTGCAAATGTTGTATTCATGTACTCATAGGACGACCAGATCTCAACAAACCAAATGTTAGGTAAGAGTATGCTCATATGGGACAATGTGGAACACATTACAATACTGAGGTGGTATAGGATTTTGACATCATGTCCATCCAACTTAAAAAAAAATTGAAAAAACTATCTAAAATTCCTATGCTTTGCCCTCCGTGACACCCCGTATTTAACCCGAGGTTTGCAACTTAATGTCAGGGCATTTTCCTGCAAAAACTAACAGTTGCCATGTTTGATCACATTTCTTTTATATTTTAAACCATATAAGTTTCTGTTTTTTTTCCATTTTTTTTGTATCTAAACTTAACCAGACCTTAATGGCAGCGATGTCACATCATAAAACATTCTCAACTAGCACTTTAATGCGCATGCCGCTTTTACTTCTTAATTATGTGGCAGTAAATAAAGACCTGCTTTGCATTGTTGGTTGCTATCGATCCACATGTGAGTTTGATTGGCATCAGATGCAAGCTGTTTGATGACAGCCTCCCCTGCTTTCTTCACAGCCATTGGTAAGAGGAAAGAATTTAGAAAAGTGTGTGTCCTGCAGTGGTTTGACTTTTAAGAGCTATAGCCAATTAAAATGCAGGACATTGTCTCAGTATGTGGGATGCGGGACAAGGGATAAAACTGCTGCACAGTCCTGCATAAAGCCATGCATCCTCAACCATTAAGAAGTTGAAAGTACTGTCTTTTAAAGATTGAAATAAATAAACAGAATGGTGTATGATTTGTTCGCCTCTCTCTGTGACTAACAACATTGATAATGTACAGCACCTAAAATATTCTCAAAATAGGAACACTGTTTTTGGTCATTCTTCAGTTCAGTTAAGTCATATTCAGGTGCACTACAATAATGCTATTACAGCATTATATTTCAGTGTTTTAAAATTGATGATTTTGACAAAAAAGTAAAGAAAAACCAAAAATCCCTATCTCAAAAAGTTAGCATATTTTCATCCGACCAATAAAAGAAAAGTGTTTTTAATACAAAAAAGTCAACCTTAAAATAATTATGTTCAGTTATGCATTCAATACTTCTTCTTCTTTCTCTTCACAATATGCCACAGATTCTCTATGGGGTTCAGGTCAGGAGAGATGGCAGGCCAATTGAGCACAGTGGTGGTTTACTGACCATAGTAATACTATGGTCAGTAAAGCATTTACCAGTGGTTTTGGCACTGTGAGCAGGTGCCAGGTTTTGCTGAAAAATATTCATCTCCATAAAGCTTTTCAGCAGAAGGAGGCATGAGGTGCTCCAAAATGTCCTGATAGGGAGCTGCATTGACCCTGCCCTTGATAAAACAGCTGACATGGCACCCCAGACCATCACTGACTCTGGGTACTTGACACTGGACTTCAGGCATTTTGGCATTTCCTTCTCCCCAGTCTTCCTCCAGACTCTGGCACCTTAATTTCTGAATGACATGCAAACTTTGCCTTAATCAGAAAGTAGTACTTTGGACCACTGAGCAACAGTCCAGTGCTGCTCCTCTGTAGCCCAGGTCAGGCACTTCTGCTGCTGTTTCTGGTTCAAAAGTGGCTTCACCTGGGGAATGCGGCACCTGTAGCCCATTTCCTGCACGCCTTTGCATGGTGGCTCTGGATGCTTCTACTCCAGACTCAGTCCACTGCTTCTGGAACCTTCTCCACAATCGTCCTCAGGGACCGGTCACCTCTTCTCATTGTGCAGCATTTTCTGCCACACTTTTTCCTTCCACTTCATGAGCTGTTTGCCAAAATTATCAGTATCAAAACAATTAAAGACCTGCAACATTTCAGTTGTGTGTAATGAATCTAAAAAATATTAAAGTTTCATTTTTATCATTACATTATGGAAAAGAATGAACTTCATCACAATATGCATTTTTTTTTTTAGAAGGACCTGTACACGCAGTATAAGCAGCAAAACGCTGTATCTGTCATGACATAAGAGGAAACAGAACTTTTGATATCCGGACAAAATTAAGTTTTGACTTTTGCTTAAATTAGAAAAGTCATGGAGTTTTGATAGAGTTCAGAACACCTGCACAACTGAACTATTTCTCTCAATTCGGAAACAATATATCCTATTTTAGTGTAGAATCTAGACAAGTGCAAATCCTTGCAACGTGTTGAAAGAATATTTTTGCACGTGACAGATGTTTTTCATTTGATATGAGACACGAATATATGTCTACACCAGGCCACTCCCACTGCCAAAAATAAAACATAAAATAAATTGCAATTAACACTTGTAGTTTTGATAATAGGTGGCCTGAGCAGGTGGAAAGACAAGTAGAGGTTCATGCCAGTTTGAATTCCAAATAGAACTGTACAGTCTGCTCTGTAAAAAACAAAACCTCCTCTGTGCCACACTATCCTCTCTGGCACAAATAAGGTTCGTTCAGAGCCAGAAAAAAAATATTCAGCGCCTGTTCCTTTCTATGCAATTGCAAAGAAATGAACAGGAGCCCAAACAATTTCTGTGGCATTGCTGCACCAGGTACGCTCCAGCACGTAAAAGGAGTTAAGGGAATATTTTTTTTTTTCTTTTTAGCCTGAATATGACAATTATTTCTAATCTTTTAAAGGCAAACTGGTAGATTCATTTCTGCCAGCTATTTGTAAAACTGCAACAGCGGTGGCAAAGATGCTGCATGTGAGCTCTGTAGGATTTAAAAAAATATATATATCAGCAGGAGTTTCTTCAAAGCTAGAAATTGTGAAGTTGCAACGATGCAATAAAGTTGGTACATTAAACATTTCATCAGTGATGCTGGGATTAATGCATGAATAGGTTGGCACCATGATTGGTAAGAATAAATGACATCTGTAAACAGTTATGGAGCGAGCTTGTCTGTAAGATGAGTAATTGTGTTTGATGAGGTCGTGCTTGTGCGCAGAGTTCATCAGTATGTACGGGGGAATCTGGATAGCTATCGTGATAGCTTAATTAGAACAACTTCCAAAACCCTATCTCCACCCCTCTCACTAATGAGGGCTGCTTATAAATCATTCCTTTTTACATGGAAGAGGATTAAGTCACAAGAGTATTAAGTCTTTTAGTTTGTGTCTGCAGGGTAAACAAACTCCCACTGACAAAAAAGCAGTCATCATTGATGTTGAACCCCCCATAACCCCTGTTTTCTTTAAAAACCCGGGTAGAGGGCTGTCTCCCGCTCTTAAAATTTGCTTTTTATATGACAAGTCTTCTCTTCACTCCGGGTCTGTGATGTGCTATCTGGGCCATGTCGTGCTATTCCATACCCTTTAATGACTAATTCAGTCTCTTGGCTTACATACTAAAATAGAACACACACACACACACACACACACACAGACAAATAAGGGGAAAAACAATGGGAAATCAATTGAAATGTTGCAATGTCTGACAGGAGTGTGCTTGAGGAGACCAAAAAGAGAAAAAAAAAGGAGAAGGAAAAACATCAGATGGTGTCACATGCTTTTGTTTTCTGAGTGAGAGGCTATGCGGTGCCGAGACAGGCAGCAGCTGTATCTATGTATGCAGGGTGCTGGTACGTTGGGGAATGTATTTTTTCCCCACTGTCTTTGATCACTTCCCGGCTTTGAAGTAACTCTCAGCGATGGGGGTGGGGGTGGGGGAGCCGAGCAGAAGTCACCGCGAGTTCACATCGCAACTAGGACTCTCAAAAAAATGCAATTTGCATAATTTATTCTTTAACAGTTAAAATGCAAAGAGATGAGGAGATCTCTTGGTGCCCAACAAACCAACCCCTCCTTGACAAGCCCAATTTAACACTCTCCCTCTCCGCATTTGTTCTCAATTACAGTTTAAGAGCGGCAACTTGAAAGTCCCCGGCACTCATCAAGTTACTGATTTAAAGGGAGACGGTGGAAGGTATGAAACGGCAGCCGAGAAATGCAACTGATATACAATGCAAATGTGCAGCAAACATAAAAGACGACATTCATGTTCGTGCAGCTTACATGAAGTTCCACTCACCTCAACATGATTTTCTTCTCTCCAGCTCTACAAATACATCACATTTCAGACATTTAGACAAGCCTTATTAAAGATATTTTGTTTATCCGTGTGCACCTCGGTATCCTGCTGTTTGATGTTGTGTGTTCTTTTATTCATATTTTACTGGAGTTGTGCTTGGTAATGACTCAAAGTAGACAAACGTGTATTTTCCCACAATTTGTCAGGACCAAGTATTTATTTTAGCATAAAATCCTAACACTTAAATGAAGCCAAACTGTGTTTCTTAAATTAATTCCAGGCCCAATGTAAAATATAGAAACACCAAATATTAAACAAAGTTAAACCATCTGTTTATATCGATGTGTCTATCTATGTTCATCACATTATACTGTATTTCACTGTGAAAAGCTGAGAAGGTGTCCTCACAATGGGCTGTCAAATGCATTTCCTTACAAGGATGGATAAACCTGATTTCACAGACACACAGTCTTTCCATCAATATGATCCAGACTGAAGGACATTGCAATGTGTATAACGCACAGTAAATCCAGTCAGATTGACTGACACAGTGTCACTTGAATAGATTATTCTAAGTACATTAAGAGGAAAAAGGCATGTTTTTCTTCCCGCATAGAACAAAAATTTGATGCAGCTTTCAGCAGTTGGCATTTAAATGCTAAATTGTGTAACGCAAAAATGTAATTGCATTACCCAAACTGATACAGGAAAGTGTGAGACTGTAGTTGTATTTGTTTCTCTTCTGTACATGCTCTGCTTTCTCTGAAACATCACCAGTGGTTTAGAGCTTGTAATCTGCGATGCAGTGTTCCCACCAGTTTTCTGCTCATCCGAGTGGTAACAGCAATTAAATACGTCTCCCTTACGCTCGGGTCGGGTGGAGGGGGAACTGAGGTAGCAGCGGTCAGTGGAAAGATGGAGCGGTTTCGCGAATGAGATTACCAATTTATGAAGAACCCGCCACCCTCCGCTCACTGATACCCAATCTTCACCCACCATGGCCAGCTCCAGATGGCGCCCATTCCTCACTATGCCAAGCTGACCGAGGCCATTGATCCCTACTGCATGGTCAGCACCTATCAGTGGGACAAAGGAGCTGCATGTGCCGAGGACACAGTCAAGGGCTGAAGGATTCCATACCGGTCGATCATACAAATGCAATTATTGGTCAAGGTCTTAATTTGAATTTAAGTTTATCTACTTCAAACGTTAGGTCTTGTGCAAATCAGGTTTGGCCAAAAAATATTCTAGTCTTCTTATTCTTTTAATTTATGTTGTATGAATGCAAACAAACAAATAAAGTAATGAGGATGCAACATATTAGATTTTCTGTTCAATTGATAAAAGACTCAAGCTTTCCATGCCACTGAACGCTCACAATGAGAACGTCTGCCTCAGAAAGTTGGCTAATCCATGTACAATAATTTAATTATTCCGGGTTTCAAGTTGACCCACGTTGGTCTGGGTGATTTTTCAGTGTGACAAAGATAAGGATCCCTGGGACACAGCAACTGCCCGAGGTTTTGGGTGCAATTTCCCACACTAATAATGAACTGTGCATACTGCATCCATTATCAGCCTCAAGATAGATGCGCGTGTGTGTGACATGACAGAAACCACATACTAATGGAATTACATTGGGACCGGTTTAATTTCACTTGGACCTGTAGCTACATTGTGACTTTGTCAAGAATGGTTATTCACACATCAACTACTGCCAGTGCTCCCTCTGCTCCATACTCCTGTGTTGTCATATTCATCAATTTTATGATTTCTCATGTGACATAAATGTTTTGATTTATAATAATATCTAATGAATGTTTTTTGATTTTTTTTTCTGTTTAATTTTCAGTGGTTATTTACTGCACATGTTGACAGTAAGTTGTGACACAGAACAGAGTGGTGGGCTGGCAGCAGCAATTTAGACCGGGAATTATTCAAGCCTTTGGCAGGGGAACTCCACGCCTTTCAGTGGTATACTGTGAGGCAACTCAGGGGAAATATACATTAGCATACCGTCAGCGTTCAAAGAGTTTTCAATTACATTCTTTGTGATAGCTGCAAAAGCAAATACTAATGCGACGACAGTGGTGACGACAAACACAAAAAATGTATAGTATGAATTAAAAAAAGTGTAAAACATTCTTTTTTTTTACCAATTATAAAACCCGGCTACAAATCTTCTCATATCTGATGACACATGATCTTGTTTCATGTTAAACGTTAGAGAATGATGATACTGGATGGGGAGGCGGGTATAAAAAAAACAATCGAGAGAAAAGATGGATGAAGAGAAAGTACTGATCCTGCTTTTGATACACCTCAGCTTTGCCCTTAAGAAACCCTTCTACGGTGGGCGTGCGAGTGTTGGTCTGTCTGCGTTGACGTAGAATGATGTGGGGTTAAATTTATGTGACGTTTCAGGATCCATTACCAGCATCCTCTCTCTCTCTCTCTCTCTAGACACTCCCAATTAAACCTGAAGGGCCATGCTTGTTAAACTAGAACCATCCTTTTCTGAAATGTCACAGTGTCTCCCTGCAGTGTGGCCTGTCTGTAAACAGCTCTGTTGATCATGCCAGCCCCCAAACCCCCCGCTGTGTCTCCTTGTGTGTGTTTGTTAGAGTGTGTGTTCCGAGGCCAAAATGTTGTCTCTTGAATTAACGCTTGTGAATGCTTGGGTGCATTTTTGGGGCCTTTGTGTGTGTGTGTGTTGAGTTTGTTGCAGAAAACCATAATGCCAGGTGGTTTAGAGTGTGTGTTCAGAGAGCAAAAATAGTGTTTCTTCCATTAGGACTCACTTGTCAATGCTTGAGTACATTTTGGGGCCTTTGTTTTTGTGTTGAGTTTGTTGCTGGACATGGTGCCAGGTGGTTTGGCATTTGGTCCAGTCTGTTGTATCTTCGCCTCTGTGTTTCTGTGTGTGTGTGTGTGTGTGTGTGTGTGTTGCATGCAATTCATTAAAGGAGCCTCTGCCTGTGCATCTCCTCTCTCTTGTGTGTGTGTCTGTGACATCTCATTTGGCGGCCTGACAGGTTGAAGGATATGTGCTATAATTGTTGTCTGACTGTCTTCATGCTGTAATTGAAAATGTCTTGTAAGTGAAGCCTTCTTTAGGATGTTTTTACCAGCATGCCAATTAACATTAGTCTTCTTACCTGCCCAATTACTTGTGTCTAGTTGACATTAGACACCACATCCAATGCCGTGCAGGTGCTATGGGGAGTGCTGATAACACAAACACTGAAGAAATTAAACAGAATAATAATTGAAGAATGTGTAAGTAAACTCACACAATGTATCATAGTCTTTCATAGTTTATCCTCACAACATCTACCTGAATTTACAGTAATACTCTTTTTATAAGATTGTAATTAACGTGTCAACATGTTTAACTCCATAAAAATGCAGCATTCTATTGAAATAAAATGTTACAAAATCAGATTTTTACATTTCAAGTATTTAATCTGACCATATGAAAGATTTGCTAAATTTTTCTGTCCCATTATCAAGAGCACAATTTCATAAGGTCATTATCTTGAGATAGAAAACAATTTTTTTGTACCTTATATTAACTTATTAAACTTGTGATCCCATCTATTCCTAATATTAAATATATATATTATATGTAAATATATAAGAATAACTTGTAATCTTTAAAGGTAGATACACGTTGTGATCATTGACATACTGTCATACCCAAATTATATATTATATTACATCAGAGCTGCCACCTAATAGGTGACCAAACAGGAAGAGTCTTATTTAGTTTTCAATTGTTCTGTTCATCAAAGTATAAAACAAACTGCACTCAGTAGTTGTGTCTCATTAAAATAAGGTAAAATCTTAATCAATGGCTGAACTGACTTGAAACACTAGCGCTTTAATTTGAAAAGACAGTTTGGGATTATTTCGAGATAAAGAAAGAACTCAAGAAGTCAGGCTAACATTTTCTACTTGCAAACTAGCATAAGCCCCTAAAGCTTTTTTTTATTATTATTATTTTCCCATTAAAACACGGTATGGTTAGAAATGAAATATTTTATACCTAAAGTTACATCAATCAACAAGTTGAGACATTACATTGTGATTTAATAATATTGGTAAATAACATTAGAAAAAAAAAGCAATTAGTCTAGATACATATATTAAAATATAATAACTGTCAACAAAATGCTTGAACTAATGACTATTAGGACTCCGCCGACGAGGAAAATCATTAGTCAGGGGCAGCACAACACACCCCACATAACCGAACTTTTACAATTTTCATTATTCATAGCACTGCAGAGAGCTTTTACACAACAAACACACGACCTGCTGTAAAACACTGGCTGGTAACAGCATCAGCGAGACCGTCTTACACTAAGAGAGATGAAAGGATGGGGATATATATATATATATATATATATATATATATATATATATATATATAGAGAGAGAGAGAGAGAGAGAGAGAGAGAGAGAGAGAGAGAGAGAGAGATGTATACAAGTCTGTCAATCATTTAGGTAGAGCAAGACACCCTATTGCATTAACACCGAGGATTACACATATTGATGTGTGCATGTGTCTGTGAGTGTGTGCCTTTGCACTCATATGCAGACCTATATTTAGATGGAGATATATAAATCAGAACACTACTAGCCAGGTGAGGGAAAGAGATCATATCTCTTAATGGAATTTACTATATTATTATAATTTATTCAACAAAACATCTAATTGTATCCAACTAATTCCTGACATAATATACTGTTCAATATATGATGTACCTTAATGCAGAGAGAAAGTAAGTAATGGAGATAAATTGTGAAAAAAGCCCCTCTTTCTCTGCCTGCCTCTGTTGTCTCTCTTTAGAGGGAACGTGCAAAACCCAATACAAAATCTTTACAAAGCTACATTAACCACAGTCAGTGTTAACACATTACAGTGTTATGCAACAAGGAGCCCAACGATGCAACATGATGAAATCTGTGATTAAAAAAAAAAAAAAAAGAGCTGCGCAGTGGGCACGAATACTTCTAAAGAAATTACACTCCAAGATCCAAGTCCTGATATATATTACATGGGCTCAAATCTGACATTTACAACACATATAATATAATATAACCTCCAGGAATACAATGTTATAAGTTATTCATAACTTTTGGCTAAATTTCATTCTACTCCTTCTCAACATTCTAAATGAAATCAACGTTGATGTAAGAAAAGCAGCAGTGACAAGAATAATGAGAATAAGAATAATATTTGGCATACAAAAGGTCAGCGGCCACTGTTAGCCATTATACTTCCCATGGTGCTCTGAAATTTTCCAGCTGATTTAAGCTTGGACATTGCCAACAGTCATGTATGTTTGTATGTGTATGTTATTCTAACTTAGACATGTAACATTGCCCCTAATAAACTCAGCATCACTATACATTGAGAACAGCGGCCATAATGAGACCAACAGAATAAGAAGATGATCTTATTTCATGGTTTATGCATCAGCAGGGAACTAAAGACCTAAATAATTACACATACCTCTGAAAAAGGTTCGTAATTTTAAGCAAATGCTTTGTGGCCACCTGCAGGTTCATATAGAGCAAACAAAACACAAAACATCTTTTTTTCCATAGGGATTCATTGCTTAACTGGGTACCTTTCAAGTTTTGACAATAGCCATCATGTGATCACAAGCTGAGGTTCAATAGTTTAGTCCCATAACCACATTCACGCTCATTGAATAAAGCCTCAATGGAATCTGGAATTCTTTGGAAATTTGTTCAGGCTCCATTCAAATAAGAAATGAAACAGAGAGAGAGAGACAGTACGCAATAATCTCAGAGTGAAAAAAAAAACTTAAATTAGATTTTTTTTTTTTTTATAATTTAACCAAATGTTCAAATAGAGAAGTGTCTGGCCTAATTCTATGTGTGGAGGAGCATGCCGGTAGAAATGTGGGTTATTGGGGTTATTGTTATCCGCAAAATTTGATTAACTTCAGCCTTACTGCAGCGTATTGACACTCCAAACTTCATTCAGGCGATGGATAGGGGATTAGTCTACTATTGTGACAAAAATCACTGGGTTTGAATCAGAGAAACAGATTATTTGGCTTGAACTGGAGAGCGTGTTCCCTTTTCCTACCTCAGCAGAGGTACACAATATTCAGACTTGAGGCTGCTCATCTTTTCACAGGGATAAATGAGGGTTTATAATACAGAAGTGTGTTTGCACATCACAACTTTGTAGGTTGTCTAGTGTCAGGGGTTATCTAAGGAAAATAATTTAAACACTGAACTGATCTGTGTTGCTATTTTGTGAAATGTGATCTTAAGAACTTTGGCTCGCACCTGTGCTGCTCATTACACAGAAAACTCTTAAATTTAAAGAGCAAAAAAGTGCTATGAGTGGAATAAATAATTAAATATTTTGTCTATTTCTTGTTTGGGCGACTAATGAGCTGCATAAATAATACATAAGCAACCAGAGATGAGGTGCAAAAAGGTCAGTGCTGTGCTTTTAAACTCATCAACTGTGGTATTTTTTTTTTTTTTACTGTAATCACAGATGATTTAAACCTGTAATTTCTATCCATCCTAGCCAAGCAGCCACAGCATTTAAAGGACCAGTTAGTTATAAACTGGGGATTGAAGCATTAACCTAGCCAGCCACCTCAGTCTTTCTCCCTCAATGCCTGAGGCACTCCGGAGGTACACCTAGTGTGTGGCTTTTAATAACGGAGCTTGTTTGACTGTTGGAACAATGAACACGCGCTACATTTCAGGGCTGACATTGCAGTAAAATGCCATCACATTGCCCAAAGGGCCAAACTTAACCCAAGTGTGAAATGTGGCCCTCGGAGAGCGAGGGGTTGACGGATAGCGGGGAGGAATGGGGATATGCAAATTAGGGAAGTCTCTGCCGTACATTGGGACAATAGCGAAGCTGATTGCTGGTGATTTTGTGGTTACATATTGTTGTGAGTGATAAAGAAAGAAATTAATGCCTCACGCAGTTCTGATAAGATACATACTGGACCACTAATTGCTATTTGTTTGGCATGGTATAAAGATGTGAATTTTACAATTAAAAAAAAATAATAAAAATAAATGGGTATTCTATTATGTCGATGCACTGCATTATGCTATCATCTGTATGAGAAAAAAAATAACCTGAAAACATATCTCAAAAGCACACTTTAGTCATCTGTTCTATCCCAAGTCCTCAAGAACAAGTGTATCTACATTACAAAGCTTTTTCTTTTACACTACAACAGCTGCAGTTTCACCTTTGGCCTGTTGATTGAGATGCAGCTGGGATTGTATGGGCCTTTTTTCCTAGCTTTACTAAGAGTTTTCAAGTGAGGGATTTATTGATTCCGCTTTCGGATTTTGTAATGCTTTTTCCTCAAATAGTTTCTGCCGACCCTTTGCCTAACCTGTCCTGAGTCATGAAGGCAGGTGCTATAGTATAGTTGTTATAGTAGAGGAAAATGTATGGGTGAGAAATGGGAGCACATTAAATAAAGCCCTTGAGGGCAAGAGTGGATGAACCAGGTTCAAGAGTAACCACTTTATGAAGTAAAGTGAATGTGGCCTAAAGGAGGCAGGGATCATTTCTTTGGTCAATGTTACACCAAGATTTCATTTGACAGGGTGAGATTTTGACAGGGTGGTTGCACAAAAAATTTCAGCCAACAGAAGCTGCCTGTGTGCAAGTAGAACGGCCGAACAACAATATATCTGAGTGGAAGCGTACAATTTGGTCAGAAGTGGAGCAAATCCATCGTAAGCAGAAGCTTTTTGGGTGCTAGGGCAAGGTTTGAGGAAAAGCATTACAAAATTTGAATGTGAAATTAATAAATCACGCTCTGAGATTGAAAGACCACACATTCTGGGGAAGACAGGGGAAAAAAAAAACATGCAGGTGCAGTTGGGGAGAATTTACAGAGCAATATTATAAGATGAATCAACTGTACAAGGACACTTGGTTCTAGATGGTAGGGATAAAGCAGGGTAGTGTTCTCTTGTCTCTCTAGTGTCTTTTTTCCAAAAGAGTAGAGCTCCAGTTGGTGTTGGATAGAAACAAATAATATAGCTAACTGATAATGTAGTGTATCATTCAGTTTGTGTCAATATCTCCATATAATATAATCTTGCAAATTTTGGCTTAGTCAGGATACATAGTCTTTATCTAAACCAGAGGTCAAATGCCATCAGCTGGATACAAGAAAATATTGGGTTAGTGTCCAGTTGGTAGGTAGATTAAAGCTTTTTGAAGTGCCAATGACTTTCTTTATGTTAAAACATATGATACATGATACGGTTTTTCAAGTAGAAAATACAAAAGGTGCATCAGCATGACTCCAGCATTTAATCGATGAATGGAAGTGTGTGATTGAATTGTACATCTAACACTTTTTCTGCTGGATGCTGTAGATTTGATCTGCCTTAGTTCATGAACATGTGTACTTGGTGATCTCACATCAGGCCTTCTTGATGTTTGATAGGAAAGTTATGCCGGTCCTTCATGAAGGAGTGTTTTTTGTTCTGCTATAGCAATTCCAGTGAGTGGTGCTGCCAGCAATAACTCAAAGCTCATATCAGAGAGCCAGGGATCAAACTGCTACCATGCCAGCCAAAGTAATCTGTCACACGAAGTAGCCCCTGGGACTGCAGGTAAAGGGCCACCGATAGGCACAAACATACACATACCTACACGGATGCTTGATTGCATATGACACACTCCTTATCGATGTGTTCATGAATTATCTACAAGCACAACGGCTGTGTGAGATACCACCTCATTAGCTTGATGTGTTCTTGATGTATTTAATATCTAGACGTGACTCTAAACTCTAAATTTGGAGAACTCACCACCACATGAGCCATCGATCTCCTCATAGCCGACGCTGCAGACGCATCTTCCCAGTGGGACCAACCAGTCGCCGTCAGCCCCGCAGAACAGTTTGGGTGTGTCCCGTTCTTCAGCATGGTCGATACACGCCCCCCTGACCTCCACCAGTGAGGATGAGTCCACGCGGGGCACAGTGTCCGGAAACGAGGCCAGGTTTCTCAGCGTGAATGGACATTTCTTATAATAAACCCTCACCGACACCAAGGCGATGCAGGCGCCGATGTCCTGGAACGCCAGGTAGAAGCCCTTCTTGGTCATGGGCCCCACTTCGCGCACCTCCGTGTTGAGCTTGAGGATGCGATCTCCGAGGTCCATCTGGGTGAAGCTCTCGTCAGCGGCAATGGTGTCAATCTTGGTGTACTGCGTGGGTTTGAATTTGACACCATGCGCCTCGTCAATCTCGTGGTAGAAGAGGTTGAAGGTCTCCTTGCAAGTGCCGGACACCCAGGGGATGGAGTTGCAGTCACGCAGGGTGAAGCGGAGCTCCACGTAGATCTTTTGGGCCGCCTGTCGAGAGATCCAGTTGGAGCGAAGCCAGTTGTTCTGGTTGGGCTCCATCACGTTGCAGACCTGGAAGGTATGAATGGGCCGGTTGTGCTCGTCCATCTCTGTGATGGCATCCCACTAAACAGGAAAGGGGATAGGGGTTAGAAGAATAGAGAAAAGAAGAAGAAAGAAAAGAAAAACATTAATTAAAATAAAAACAAAAATCTAAATCCTGCTAGTGGCACCAGTATGCAATGTTGTTTAATATTATGGTGATGTACTGAGAACCTGTCATTTTAAAACAATAATTAGATCAGAACATTTCATGGCTACTTCCCGATAGACTTCATTGGAACAAACTACCAGGGGTAGGATACTGCACAACATAAGTGGTAATTATTGCCTGATAGTGGCACCAGGGGAAGAACCAAGCATCACTAAGACAGGATTCATCCTCTGGGGACTAAATATTCACACAAGCTCCTACAAATATAGATTTTTATTTTTTTTTCATATACTTCACATAGATCAAACTGTCAAGCTGAACATTCCTTGCCAACCATGAATATTTGAATCGAATGATGAGAATCAGATAGTTTTGTCCAAGCAATGACAGTTTTTGAGATAGTGTATCTCTCTCTTTCTCTGGGCCAAACAGACTGATTATTCTTGGCTTCATCACAGGCAGGAGGAGAAAATCATTAACAACAAAAGGTAGAGCATTTTTTTTCTTCTTTTTCTTTCTCCTGCTCCTTCAGGTCTTTCTGGGTACAGTAGGTTTTCTCTATGAATGATGTCTGGCCCAAGCTGCCCAGTCATCAGCTCTGCAATTCCCAGGTCACGTGATCAGGGAGTATGGCAGTTTTGCAGGGTCATGAGGTAGCCTGTCCTCACGTTCAGTTAATAGAGGTTTTTAGCCTCCTGGTCCTGCACCACTCCGGTTTTATTAACGTGGGGACTGGCTACATTAGCGACCCCAAAACCAGCCAACATCGACCTCCAAGAATCAAATTGCCTGCCTGGGAGAAAGGGCTCTCAAATCACTTCGCTTACAATGCAGCATTGTACCCTCCAAAGGCTACGGAGTTTGCTTTTATGTGTGTATGTGTTCGAGTGTGTGTGTGTGTGTGTGTGTGTGTGTGTGTGCCCTTCATCTTTAGACTGATATGCAGAAAACCAGGCTCATACTGTACACTACTGTATATAACTGGGGTTTGTTATTTCACACAAATATTATGCTACTAATGTTATTTGAGAAACACTGAATAATCACTTTTGGTTGTGGTTATATGGACTTGTAAGGTATGAACGCAAGGTAAAGGCAACATTTGCATTAATCTAACTTTTAGATTCTACAGTACAACCACACACATGCATTTCATAGTCCCATTCTTAGGTCTGGGGTATTCCTATTTTAATTATTTAGTGAACTTTTTTCATAGGCATAAAATAGTCCGGAGAGTTGTGATAGTGCTGCTGGGTGATTTACCAATACTTTGTGCTCGATAGTCTCGCTCTGTATTTAATAAGCTGTTTTGCACCTGGCTAAATATTACCTCTTGATGAGTGTAGTAATCAAAGCGTGATGTTTGCTTTCACATACTCATTATCCTTTTTAATAACATGTTCTAATTCAATCATCCAAAGATGGCAGGCTTTAATCTGCTCTTCTCTCAAGGTATAATTGTAGCTCTACAGTCATGCAAATTGATTTTGATTAGATGTGATATTGCCCATCACATGTGTGGCTAGGCACAATCAGTTCTTGTGGGCAAAGTAGTGCAGTAAATTCTAATCATCCACATATGGTCATTGTTTGAGATCATGAATTGTAGTCAAATCTTGCTCTTCAGTTGATTTATTAGGATATGATGTTTAAGGTAAAATAAGGCCACTGTACTAGAATCAGATGCATCCAGTCTTTCTCATGAGTAGAGGAGAATTGTATAGTATATCTAACCTATGCCAATCTTTTTTTATATATATATATCCAATGTTGTATGACATTTAATTATTACAGGCAGTTCCTTTGCAGGTGTGCTAGACTGTACAGTAGGAGCCTTATCTATTAAAAAAATTAAAAGTTATTTTTATAAAATGATTATGATATGGGCCGCCCCCCACAGTCTGAATGTAATGTATCTCACATAGTTGTGGGTAAGTAGGGGTGAATTAATAATAGAAAACTGATTATTTCTAAAAATGAAATATACCCACAGAAAGAAAACAACAAACACTTGGAAAATGACAAATTAGAAAAGTTGAAAGAATTTTTCTGCAAATTGTGAATAATTCATAATTTCTTGATCTGAAGTGTTTTCAGTCCATGTCCACTATTTGTAATTCAATACAGATTCACAACCAGATTCACTGTCATGAAAGTGAAGGCTTATTTTAAGTGTCTCACTTCATTATAGTCTGTTGAAAGCGGCTCAGCTCTTCACTCAGTGACTTAAATTGGTTTTATGGTCTTTATCTGCTTTGACAAGCTCACATTTGTGGTATGAGTGTGAGCCTTGTATTTCATGTTCTGTGCATTTGTATTTTTTCTATGACTTTGAATGCTGTTTTCACTGTGTTCTGTTAGCATGCTGGTTTATTGATTTGATCTGCAGACTGACTGCAGATGCAAATAGGCTTGAAAGATAAAATCTGGCATGGTGCATCAAAATGTGACATTTGTGTTTGAACCCTTTTAAATAATGGGAAATGAAACAGGAAACAAACAAAAAAAATAAAAATAAATTTAGCATCGACTGTGTGTTGCAAATGCATTTAACTGGATTACTAATATAGAGCTCAATTCTGTTCATAAGGAGAACTGCACTTATTCAAGTTTACACACATGCATGCACACACACACACACACACACACATGCAGATAAAGAGCAAGGACAGACATCGCCCTAAGCCACTCTGTCCAGAATTTTTTTTTTAATAGAACATTAGGGCTGTTTCTGTTCCAAGGGAATTTAGGATATTATCTAACATTGTGGTATAAAACCGAGACATACATCCTATTAGCCTGCATTCTTCTATTACAAAGTACTGTGTAAGAGATATTAGGCAGAGAGAGAGAATAAAGAAACAGGAGAAACAAAGAGGAGATGAAGAACATAATGTGTTCAAAGGAAGTGTGGATGTCTGCTGGAGACAGCATTTCCATTATGAGATACAAGATAATTACTTAAGTTAGAAGGCACTGCAATTGGCTCAAATCTATCTGTAGATAAACTGTAGCCACTCATGGGGAGATGGAGGCAGAGATAGTAGTGCAATTTGTACAAAGAAGGAAAACAATCCACTGTGAGAGGAAAGCATTGCCATTTGAATCCACAAGTAAACACCGCTCACAACTAATCTAAAGGCTTCCAAGGACTTTCGTGTTTTGTCAGTTAGCAGATAATGTCAAGCAGGCGGGGGTGGCTGCGGCTTAGGGGGTAAAGCAGGTTGTCGTCAGTGAATCGGAAATTTGGCGCTCCTTCAGTCCGCATGTTGACGTGTCCTTGGGCAAGGTACTGAGCCGGGAATAATTTTTTCCTAACTAGATATCCTGTCTTTTCAGATTCCAGTCCTCCAAAGAGATATTGTCCTTCAGTGTTTTCACTGTCACGCTGTAGGGGGCACTGTGACTGCTTATCCGCAGACATTTGTTCAGTTGGTGATTTGTAAACCAGAAAACGACAATTTTTTTCAAAGTAAAAAGTCAAGCCTCGCCTGGCAACCTCACTCACTTGCACTGCAGCCTTAACATGCATAATTGACAAATGGTTCGAAAATGCGTCCGATTGATCGCAGCCTGAGACCAAAGCCGGTATTGCTCTCATGTGAACAAGAGCCAGACATTTTACTGGCCACAATCCCAGAGGTGAGATCGTTTTCATTGAAACTGTAAAACCTGGAGACCTGTTGTGAACTTTATGTTTAACTTGACATTTTCATCTCCACATATTTTCAATTGAAAATTTAGTGATCCTAAACTTTTCCAGCACTTAGTTTATCTTGAGGTTGCTTAAAAAAAAAAAATACCTCAATTTAAATGTCAAATATCTGTTTGTGTGAATGAGTGTGTTGTGATCCACTATAAATGACATATAATTATATAAGTATTTTACTGACAGGAATCAGTGGACAGTTTAGGCAGTGGTGTTAAAAAACTGATATTTTAGACAGGAAAACAGAAAAGCTGCAAGTCATTTTGTAACTTGGAAGAATGTGTCATGCAGGTAGTGTGGCTACTTCACATATTGCTTGGAAGGGTAAATGGTCACTGGAGATAAAATAGCAGCTGTTATACCATGAAACAGTGCAGTGTATAAACTATTCATTGATGCTAAAGGTCTAAATAAAATAATGTTTTAACCTTATAAATTAGTGTCTCTAATTAGGGGTAAGGAATTTCAAATGTCTGTGGGCCACAGGCAGCATTTGGCAGTCTTGTATCAATGGTGGCAAAGAAGAACAGTGAAATCATAGGCGTTGATTTGTATGCCGGGTGAATCTGAATAAATATTTACATCTACATCTCTATTTTGGGATTGTGAGACAATAGAAAGGGCCCTGAAACTCCCCTACTTTACCTACTGGTGTAGTTACAGACACAAATTCACACATGTCAGATGAGTTGGAGGAAGGCGTGTTTTTCCATGATATTTTGAGACCTCACTCCATTATGAAGTGATAATAACAAGACTCCAAAAGAAAAAACAAAACAAAAACAAAAATAATAACACATACAGCTGGCTCTATCTCAATCATTTTAATCATCACGTCTACACATATTTTTGTTTGTCTTGTCTTTTTTTTGACCCCACTGCAGCATACAGTTGGTTGATGGGATGGAGCAGCAGCAGTGGACTAAGTCCAGGACCAATTTGCTCAGCTTCATCAGGGGGGGGTTTACAGCAGGAGCCCCCGCAGTAGTCGGGAAGTGCAGCAACCGTCTCAAACCCCACCACCGAGCTCAGGATGGAGTTGTCTGACAACAGATATTCTGGAGAGGCCTGACTTCTAGCCATTTGGGGCATCCAGTGGCGATCACTCCGGCGAGCTTCCCTTACTGGAGAGGTCTCAGGGTCATGAGACATTTGACATATTTTGAAGCCGCATTAAAGCAACACTCACTTTGTTTTTCACTTCGGTCAGGTAAAACATGTTTGATAGTAAATCATGCACTTTTGGGGTTTTATTTGAAGTTCTAATAGTCTTGAAATGATGTATTTGTGGTACATTTCTCCTATTTTTTCTGATTGGCTGACTGTTTTCAGTTGACTGTTTATTGGCCCTTGTAGAGGCAGAGGCAGTGGTATTTTCCCCCAGACAGGGGGGCGATACTCGACTTGTTGATACAGCCGTTATATATGACCAATCACTAGCTGCATAGGTTTACAATCCCAATTCCCTCTCAAGATGCATTCCCTAATAACAGTGCCCCGCCTAGCCCTGATGTAGGCAAAGAGAGTGAGTCACCTCATCCTGCCTTTCTATTAGAGAACAGGAGCACAGCAACTTTACAGCCAAATCCCTCAATCACCTGAGGTCAAACCTAAAGTCTAACAAAGTCCTTTCAGTCGAGGATTATTTCCCACGAGGGCTTCTTCCCCCCACCTCACAGAAAGGAGGCAGAGAAAGCCGACTCTGGCTGCTGAAAACTTTCTCTGAGTGCGTTTTGTACTCAGCATGTACCACCAGGTAGACCCCAGCAAGCTGCTGATGCACAACAGCGTTTTTTTTCCCACCTTCTCACTGGCTGCATTGTGCCATCACATGAGTGGGACTGGAGGGGAGCCTCCGCTGGGCATCTGGATGTGCACCCAAAGAGCCTCGTCCTCATCCATCATTCGGTTTTAAACCATCTCGGCAGCAGATGACACGTTGTCAGATATGGCACTTTTACGTGCACCTCTAATCCCATCATTGTGGGTTAGTGGGCTGCATGGCGGAGCATTATGGTATGTGTTTAACATCCCGCCCTTATGTATTTGCAAGTGCTTGCGTGGAAGGAGTGTGTTCTTCCACAATGGAATACATCAACTGCTGGATGTCATCAATGGGCATTGACCGACTCAATAGCAACAGCTTAGAGGGCAAAAAAAAAAAAAAAAATGTTAATCAGATATTTTAACTCTAGATTCTATGAAGTCCAAAATACTGGCTTTTTAGAAGCAGAACACAGATGCTGAATATATAGCGTAGATGTGAACCTTAGAGAGCCTGCATCATATTGTACAGAAAGACAGGATATCTACACGTGTGCAGGGATAACGCCAATAGCATCAGCTGTTCTGTTTCTGACAAAGATTAATCAAGGCATTTACAGTAATACATGCTGTGTTGCCTCCAAGAAGCATTAAGTGATTTCCTCCCCATCATCAGAGGCTCTTCCTACTTCCTTCTTTTGTGTATGATGGATCTGATTTGATCATTCACTCTACAGGGTTATTAGAACTGAAGTATCCTTTCCCCCCCATATCTTTCCAAAAACACCTTTTTCCCCCTTTCCTCTGTCTTATGTCGCTTCATTCCCCCCCCCCAACTCTTTCTTTTGTCTCTATTCCCACGTCTCCCTCCGCCTGTTCCGTTTGTCTCGTTCTGTCTATCTGATGCTTTCTTTAGGCTACTCTTTCTGTCTTCCCCACTTCATAGTGAAGTGTGTGGGTGTGTGAGCGTGCGTGCTACTGTCACTGGGATTGAACGATTTTTATTTAATCCCAGAGCTTCCTTCTGTGATTGATGAAAAACCTCCAACACACACACACACACACACACACACACACACACGCACACGCACTATTAGGGAGATGGATGGAGAGTCTTCGCTATCAAGGGAACTTAATGTCAGGTCTGTGACATTCTGAGAGTTATGAGAACAAACAATGAGAAGAAAGTAAAAGCTAAAACAAGTACTGAGTAGGAAAAAGTGAGGAATGGCAAAGAAAATAAGGTGTGAAGGCAAAGTAGGAGTGTTTTCCCACAGTTTTAAGAATATGAATATTAATGTTATAGTATGTATTATGACTGTACAAGTGATTAAGTGTTTGTGTGTGTGTGTGTGTGTGTGTGTGTGCGCGCACACGTGTCAGACATTGTCTATAGAGGGCTCATTAGGGATAAGTGGGGGCTTTACTTGGAGGATTTTTGTCAATATCTGGCAACCTACGCTAAACTGAATCATTGTGTTTAACTGAGTGCCAACAAGCCAATCAATACTTTGATTAAAGAATCATGGAAAATGATTTTCACTGTGTACATTAGGAGCCCCAGTTCAATTAGGGTTTGTCGATGAGGAAATTTGGCAGGAGGGGGACACTGGACAAAACCTACAGAACAAAACTGAGTGTGTCAGAAAGTCTTTATTATTGAAAGTAGCAAAATGAAGGGACCATTTTCAATACGACAAGCCAGTAGTACAAATATTCATTATACATTTCGTAACCAATAAAGCTGATCTTTCATTTAAATCCCAACAGTGCAGTCTGGTTTTCTTTCTTTTCAATGTCTCATTCAGACACCAGTTTGTCAGGTTGGTGCATAATATTTGAAAAATAGTACCTTTTTATACATTATCTTTCACCTGCCAGCTCAGCACAATTATTAAGGTCACGCTGCACACATACTGTAAATACTCATATATGCACTGTGTATATAATCTGAACAAGGCATTTTTGGCTTGGCTGGGATGGTGCAGACAGGAGATGAGTGTGCAATAAGGTGACTTTAATTAAAAGAACATAGCAAGCTATTTCACTACAGGCAAAAAATTGACCCGTCTATGCAACAGAGGATAATTCTCTGAATGGTATTCAAGAAACAATTGAACTCAAATAGAGACAAGGTGGCTATGCCCTTAATTTATTAATTAGCTGATATTCATCTTTCTGACCAGGGTGCATGTGTTTCTTTACAACATTCAGAACAATACAGTGTATTTAATTCAAATGGGTAGTAGATTAAGAACTCAATATTTTATATATCATACCAATAATTCATGCATTGCCTTGTATATGTCTTGTGACATGTAAAGACTTTTCAGCAATCAATCACCAAAGCCATTCCTCTGGGACATCATGAATAAAATACATACCTCCTGCAGTCCTCACATTATAATATTTTACAACAAAATGTCAGCAATCAGCTGACCAGTGGTGGAAAGTAACCAGTACATTTACTTAAGTACTGTACTTAAGTACAAATTAAAGGCAAATATTGCATATTGCATTCATTTGACAGTTTCAGATACTTTAGACAATAATATGTTTTTTTAAATACAAAAATTGGTAAAGACTAAGTAAGTAGTTCCCAAGCTCCTTTCAAAGGCCTAAACTGTTAACATGGTTTCAGTTCAATCATTAATCCAATTTTCACCAAAATTCAAAGCAAAAGTGAAGCCAGATTTGTCTATCAGAGATGTATTTGTTCTTCTGTCCTTTTCCCAATAATCATCTCACAATCCCTTGTGTTTATCTAGAGTCCCTTTGGAGGGGCCTGACCCATAGGTTGGAAGCCATTAGTGCCACAGCAGCTAGCAATGGTGCATTTACACCGATGAACCTGAATTACCAATCATACCCCCTCATAAATAATAGTTTATAAGATGGACAAAAATGAATGCCACTGGCTATGACCAAAACAATTGATGTACTTTCTATAGCAATAATATAACAATAGTATCTGTATTTAATACATGCTGCATATTATTTGATTCTTAAGTTGGAAGCCTGTTGATAAAGTTCTTCTTAGACATCTGGTTGTTTGTCAGCATTCTTTAGTAAGATGAAACCCACATTAGTCTTTTACACACACATACGTGCACACAGTAGCCCACTGTCCATCACCAGCACACCCCTAAATCAATAAGAGCGAGTGAACAGCGGTGAGCAAATGAAATCCAAAGACCCTGTGCTCTTTTCATTCCTGCATCCATCACAGTGAATGGGTAGCCAGCAGGGTGGAGCCAGAGCACCCATCTGTCATCCCGCTGGTGCTCTCACAAAGTGACACCTGGTTGGTCATGGCCTCAGTCATCCTACAAAGACGATGGAGGGCAGCAAAGATAGAGTTCAGCCTGTACGACTTTTTGGTGTCAAACTGATATTTGAGGCCGATATTCAGCGTCTGCGTATTTTGACCATTTTCACATCCAACTGCGCTCAAGTGGCAGATAATAGGTTCGGTGCAGAAATGCTTCAGAATTAATGGCCACCAGTGCAAGACTAATAGAATTATGGTGTGTGCTTTCAGTCCCCTCCGGGAGCATTGGATTGCAGATTTTATTGACAGGTCAGTAAAGTCCTCCCACTAACCTGAAATGATTTATTTGGTTGGACTTTGACCATATATTCATTTAACCATATCCAACACCTGTAGTCATTGGGAAAAAAACCCTTGGGAGAGATGTGTGCAGCATTTACACATTTACCATTGTGTCTGAGCAAGTATTTATGCATGAGGAAGAGATAAAAGAAGCAGCAGCAAACAGAGAAAACTCTGTTCATGCTGTGCTTAGATATAAGAGACGACAGAACAATGCAATCAAAGAGCTCAGAGCTTAGCTTAAGTTATTACATGTATAGCCCTCTGTGATATTAGGATTGTACATACTTTTTTTGAGATAAAGAATGTTTTGTTGAGACTTTGGGGTAACGGAACAACAACAGTTCCATGGTTCTAAATTTATGAGGACTTCCAGCGTTAGTGTGCTCAGTTTCTAATCTACTACTTGAGACCAGGAGAGACTGCTGGGTGATAACTTCTCCACTAGCCGCAGTGCAATGATCAAGGCCATCCATCACAATTTTATTGATTTCTACATAACAGAAGTGAGCTATTCAAAATTAATTGGCCTTGTAAATTCACAGATATGATTTCTTTAAAAAGACAGTGGTGTGACTGATGAATGCCTTTAATATAATGAAAAAAAACACAAGCAATAAAGTAAATGGGGTCAACTTTTATGCAAATAATTCTAGGAGACAAGAAGCAGCATGGTCACACAACGTGTTTTTCCCTGTCATCACCTCATGCCTACGTTGTATTTTATATTAAATTTAATACTGGCTGTTATTATAATGCATTTATGCCATTTAGTGTGGTATGATGTCCATTACAGCCAGGGCCTCTGGAGGGGATGCCAATCCATCAAACGTCTGTGGGATCCATAGATCGCTCTTCCAGCAGGTGCATTATGTGAATAAAGGCTTGCATTAATATGTAAAGTTCTACCTTTAGACTTTAATTGGATGCAAATAAGCACATTTATATTTTGATGAGCCACCCTGAAAGAAAAGGAGGCATTAATTCACACAGTGTGTCAGAAACATCCACCCTGCTGAAGTGATAATTACTGAAAACTTGGTCACCTATGTACTAAAAATATGCAATTATTTTTTGAAATTGGTGCCCTGCTAGAAGAACAACTGAGAAACAAGCTGCAGACTCCCCACAGTGCTAGTAAGGACCATACTAGAACAGCCATAACACATTGCCTGTGTCTTTGCATGCATTGTGATACTAAGCCTTATTTTCTTTTACAAAACATTTTTCCTCATGAATTCTGGATACATCATAGCGGTGTGCAAGGTTAATAAAACAAATGTGACTGTAGTTAGAAACATTGTGTGAGTATAAACTTAATCAATGAACACAACACATGCATATATATATATATATATATATATATATATATATATATATATATATATATATATATATATATATATATATATATATAGAGAGAGAGAGAGAGAGAGAGAGAGAGAGAGAGAAGTAGCTTTTTCTTGTCATTTATTGTCATTTTTAATGCAATGAAATATGATTTGGATTTCCTTTGTATTCATGAAATAGAGGAAGGGGGCCCAAACAAGATTCTGCATAGGGCCCCAAAAAAGCTAGAAATGAAGCTGCTGGAATTTTCCTTCAACAAATCAAGCTATCATTACATGGTTGGGTGCTAAGGCACAAACCCTCATACTGAGCAGTGTATCTGATAAAGTGTCCCCATAAGGAGTCACAACTTTAATTGACAGGTGACTTGCCACTATAGGGGCCTGCAGAATAGTGTCTATAAGGGTGAAGCTCCTGCCCAGCTCCATACTTGTCCAAATGTATTAATAGGAGAGAGCGGGAGAGATACAGTACTTCTGGTTGAAACAATAACATTTGGTGCCAACGGGTGTCATCATGGAAGCTACATCTATTATTTATGCAGATTATGGATGGTATCATTGGTGCCCTGCATCTTCTGGTTTCATATGATATCAGAAGATGCAGAGAAGACTTCACTTTAACTTTAAAACTGATATTGGTGCATATTTTACTTGGGTGATACTTGTAAAAACATACCAAACAACTTATTTTACCCACATAACTAATCATCTCAATCCCATCATCCTTTTACATTGCGCCAAGTATTTCATGGTTACTTAGACAGTAAACAAGTTTAAGTGACAGCAACAAGTAATTTGCGGAACTAGTAATGGACTCCGTAGCATCCCAAGCAAAACCAATTACAGAACAACCGGTGCTCTCTGGGAACACTTTACAGGCAGCCCAACTGTTTCATCTAAAGTCATTTGCAAATTGTGCCATATGTGATGTGTGAGATGTGAAACACCTATCAACATCTGTAAGCAGAGCCATATGCATTTCAAATATATTAGATTAGAAAATACAAAATTATAGAGATTCATTATGGCTTTCAATATGAACCTCTTACAGTCTTCTACCTGAATACAGAGCCATATTTCCATTGGTTGAACAGATACAGATAACATGTCTGTACACAGTTAGATTCTGCAAAAAAATACACAGTCGCACATTTCTAGTTGGTCATATGTGACCTGTTTATAGTGCATTGTTTCAATGGAAAATTCTGCATACTTACATAACCTTAGTAGGGAGATACTACCTTCAAGAAGCACAATGTTTAAATTGAACATTTCAGTCTAAACACTAATCTTTTTATAACCCTAACCAATTGTTTTTATGTGTATGAACTTCTTTAATCCCAGTGCTATCACCTTTTAAACCATAATTCGAAATAGTGATTTGATTTTGGAAAGCACAGATGTACGAGAAGACGCTCTGGACTATGGGTCGATCCGGAGTGCTTGGTCTAATTGACCTATGTGGTTGTTTAATTATATGGATGTGTTGGCCGCTTCACAGCATCACTTTTCGAGGTCTCTTCTACAACTCCCTGGGATCTCCAATTGGCTGTTAAATCTAATCAATACAAACCAAAGCCTCTCTACATTCATGCTATCGTGTGCAGTATTTTGTGTTGAATTTTATTTTAATATGTTCCACGCCTCAGTGATACTTTACTTCTTTCAAGTAATTTAGAGCACATATGGTTATCCCTTTGTAAACAACAGAAAACGTGTTTTGAGCAAAAGTGAGCTAATTATATGCTAACAGAATGATAGTGTTCGAACATTTAGGTGACGGTGCTATGCATGTAATGTCTCTTCTAATTACAAGTCTCATTTCAAAGTAAATGTCTTGGACTAAATTCTACCCCCAGGGTAGCTGAAACACAGAATTTATGAGATCCCAACCTATAGTAAATGCATGCTATCTTTAGAACTGGCAAAAAAATATCACTTGTCAGCCATTTAAAAAAAAACCCCAAAAAAACACGCCAGTTAAAACCATATCTATCCGCAGGATCAACACTGGTTAAGGGCACAAACCTTGTCTCCTTTCACCTTCTTCCCTTTTTATCTTACTTGCCTAAACAGTGATATGTCACTTCCCTTCACACACGCTAACTTGACTTCTCATCTCGGCTGATACAGACCAGAGACCTTTTCCTTTTCCCCCCACCGGCTCGGAGAAACTATGCGTGGGAAAACTGTGGGGGTGGGGGAGCTTGTCATTTTACATATCTATTTTTGCCAGAGAGGCAGGCAGTCTGGAATGTCAATGTGTGTTCAGCAGCCTCTGACTGATGCGAGATCACAGTGACGGCTGCACACAGAGGTACAATGAACACACACGCACGCACACACATTTTTTTTTTTCCAGTAGGTGAGGCAGCAGGGTGCAACCATTGACAGGTTAGATAAGACTGGGTCATCCAGGTAGTGGAAAGCATGTTATACACACATACACACACACACATAGACACAAATACAGTATGCACAGAACATTAAATTCAATGTCGACCCATCCTTGTATTATATTCTAAACACAACTGGAACTATATATCTCTCAAGAGAGGGTTCTTTGGAAACACTGCACATGTTACGGTGCTTAATTTTATTGGTCGTTAATACAACAGAGGTTTCTCTTAGGCTTTATATTCTGACCTAATCAGCAGACCTTAAAAAAAAAAAAAAAGAAAAAAACATAATGACTCTTTCTCTGATCAGCACTACAAGCTGACGACTCAGAAGCAGGGCCCTAACTGGCTTCAAACACTCAGAGACAAAGTCAACTCTGGCATTTCATCCTATAGAAAAGGTCACCGCTATATCATTCTCTCTCATCTCTTTCTCTCAGTCCAAACTCAACTATATGGAAACCTGCTTCATTGGTCTGACAAACAACAAATCTATCTGCAACAATATTGCATTGATTGAGGTACAGTAATTTGCTGCCATCAAATACAGTTGAGGACAAATGAACGGTCGATAAAAATGTGATCTCATGGTAAAGAGAATGCACAGCTTAACAGCAATTTACAGTAAATTTGTTCTTGTTTTTAAATTTAAATGCAACATTTAATCAATACACAAAATATACAGTGCTGCTCTTCTTGTTCAGTGAGTCAATGAAACACCTCGATAAAATGTCTTTATTTAAAAAGAAAAATAAATAAATAAAGCCTGCCAATCAACAGAATGTTGTTGCAGGTCCAATTTGTTTCCAACTAAAGTTCAAATCGGAGCGCACCTGAAGGCAGCAACACCAGAAGGCGGCCAGCAATGATAAAACGCAGGTGATAAAATAACATGGTAAATATCACTCTGATTGCATGTTTCATTTAGGTAATTATACTGTCCTCCCTCTGCAGACGTGGAGGATGAAAACGCAAACGCGTCCACGGCGCATCGCCTCACCCCTGTTTTCACAGTCTGCTGCTCCCTGTTAAGAGGAGGCTGTCAGAGAGACAGAGAGAGTGGTAATGAAAATGAAGACAAGAGAGAACGATATCAAGGAGACGGAAGATGAAAAGCAGGGGAGTCAGAGAGAGAGAGGACAAGAATCAGAAGTGTGTGTGTGTGCGTGCTTGTTTTTGCAGCGCCCATGTTTGCTTGTGGGAAATTTCCCCTCTCATAGGAATGAATAAGATGAGGAAAATAGTCAGAGGGAAAAGGAAAAAAAGGCTACTTTAGGTTCAGGTAGGTGGCACATAGCTGAAGCTCTGTGATATCTACAGACAGCCAGTGATACATGGAATTGAAGTTCCAGGCAAAAGTAACAACTCAAAATAGCAAGGAAAAAAACAACAACAGAAGAATATGAAGCCGGCGACTGCATCATTTGTCAAAACAAAGTTCCAAAATAACAGGAACTTTTCTTTTTTTTTTTTCCTCCCTGACATTCATTTGTATTGCCTATAGACAGACAGATACATTTACATACAGAGATGGTAACAGGAAAAAAAAAGATCAATCTTATACATTCTCCTGACAAGTGACCTTTTGCGCTCGTGGGAAAAATGACTGTCCTCTTCAGAGAGAAAAAAAATAAATAAATAAAAAAATCTAGACCGCTGGTCGCTTCAGTAACCAACTTAAAAACAACCTAGAATTTGCATTCAGCAGCAAAACATGCGGCCGTGTGACATTTTGGGCAGAGACAGGGAGAACATGCAACCTCTGCTTAGAAACCGGCAGATTCGAACTCACGACCTTCCTACTTGACTAAGTTGTGTACGGTTAAGAAAGAAATTGATGTTTCCCCTTTCTTCTGAAGAGGATGCATAGACAATGGGCCGCATTAGTTTTAAAAGGTAGGAAATGCATTCAGCGTGTTTGCCAGAGTCTCTAAAGTTTGCGCGATGCCGTCTCTCGCCGGTGTCTGCCTCCGAGTCTGCCCGTCTTTCTGGTAAAAACAGGGGAGAGGTCTTTCCTCAGAAGAGCCATCCGACTCCGGTCCACAGCGCTTAAACAAAGCCTGACTGGAAATGGGCGCAGACAATATGGGATTGTCTGGCCCGGTGGATCAATTAGGCCTGTGAGAGAGCAGCGCGGAGGCAGACGGAGAAAGCGTGCGGTGGGCAGCGGCTTTCAGCGTCCTCAAAATTCGTATGAAATGATAAGTGCATTTTAGAGGGCTCGCCAGACAAATCATTCATCTCCAGTGAAATCCTATCCCGCTAATAGGCTCCATTTCTGACCCTGAACGCCCCAACCCCACCTTCCCATGTAGAATCCCAGCTCCAGACTGAAGTTTGACCCGAGAGCCGGGGAGAGAGAACTGAGCGCCCCCCCTCTCTCTGTGTCTCCTGTTCATCTTTCTCTGCTTGTAGAAGAGACAGAGGAGATAAAAGACAGACCTTCAGGGGATGAATCTTCGCCATGTGACCCCCGTCTCTCTTCTGTCACACCTTTTCATTAAAAAAAAGGAAAAGGATAAAAACGAGGAACACGCCAAGGGTGAGGGCTGCTTTTCAGGATGTCAGATGGAGGGTTTATTTCTATTTTCATCAATATTCTCTTGTTTTTTTAGTATTACTCAAACTATGACATTTACGAATGTGAAAAAACAATACAAACGACAAAAAAAGGAACATACTTAGGGAATGGTAACTTTGGGTTAATTCGCATGCCTTATCAACTTCCAAACTATTGCAGTACAACATTATACAAGAGAGTACAAGTAGAGATGTCAAAGTTACAGTAATGTGATCATTTGTTTGAATGCCACAATTAGTTTGGGCTCTGTTATGAGGACCTTCTGAACAAGAACAATTGGCAAAAAAAACAAATAAAAAAAAAAAATCCAGAATGGCAAGTTGAGCTTCAAAGCTTTTTGTCAGATGGGTAGAAATGCCAAAACGGGGCAGGCGTACTTGACAATTGCCTGGAGCGAGAAGGGAAATTATGACAGGGCTGACATTGGACCTCAGTGACAAAACGACTGAACTGCTTCAGACACTGTGGATGCATCAGGAAACTCCCGCTAAGAGTCCCTATGAGCGGTTACTGGCTCATGGCCGTTAACGGACTCTAATGCACAACCTGAAACCTCCATAGACACTAAAGTGACACATTTGGAATCCCCCTTACAGGGCCCTGTCGCCGGCTTTCTGCTGGTACTTAACACGCAGCCAAAATTAAGTGAGCATACCCTTCAGGGCCACACAAAAAGAATAATAATAATAATAATAAAAAAACAAGAAGATGAAGAAATAAGAAAACGGGAAAGTGGCAATTTCAAACAAGAGGGAGATATTCTATCTCTTCTTGATTTTTTTTGGTATGACCTAATGTCACTTTAAACTAAAATACACTAAGGCTGGCTGTTTATTACTTTATTACTTAAAGACCAAATTGTGTATATTGTGCTATTTCTAATTTTTATTTCCTTCCTGGAGCTGCTTTGATGAAATTTCCTGTGTTTTTGTCACACAACCAAGCACTAATGTAATAGCTATAGTAATAAACTGTTATTTAAAATGAATGATTTGCGGATTGAATGACCTTGGTGTGTTTGGGCTGGAAGGGCCCTCATGGTGACTTCTGCCTAAAGCCTCCAAGGTGAGTAGAAACACCCCTGCAGAGATCAAGGCTATACTCTCAATGTGAATCGAGTTACAGCTGCAGTAGATCTAGTCTTCGTCCAGTCTAGCTTTACCACTTCAATCCTGCATTGCAGCGAAACCAGTTTGATAAAGTACGATTTCCATCATCAAAAACCTACAAGCAGTTTGAAAACCAGTTAACATGGCGGGAGAGGCCCCAGCCTGAAATAATCAGCATCATATCCAACATCTACATTTATGAAACGCCACCACCATATCGAAAGATACACAACCCCCATTGTGAAGAGTGAAGGTAATTTTACTTTCTTCAACGACTTTTGCACGGTTTTCTGCTAACTTTATTTATTGTTTGTTTTAATTTGTATTATGCTGTTTTTTTTTTTTATCCCAGAGCACAAGGGGAAGTTTTTATGAGCCTTTATTTTTTCCCCATGTGAGGTTGGACACAATTACATTGCGTGATTTACGGAAGCGAGGGATCCGGGGAATGATCTTTAATCAGCACTGAAGTAATGGAGAATTTAGCTGGCCAATGTGCCTATGTTGCCTGTCGAGCTCGCCATGAGGCATGACTTGAGCGCATATATATATATATATATATATATATATATATATATGGCGACACGGTGGGGCAGTGGGTAGCACTGTTGCCTCACAGCAAGAAGGTTGCAGGTTCAAGACCGCCTTGGGGCCTGGGTCTGGGACCTTTCTGTGTGGAGTTTGCATGTTCTCCCCGTGTCTGCGTGGGTTTTCACCGGGTACTCCGGCTTCCTCCCACAATACAAAACATGCTCAGGTTAATTGGCAACTCTAAATTGCCCATAGGTGTGTGAATGGTGTGTGAATGGTGTGTGTGCCCCACGATTGGCTGGCGACCATCTGGGGTGTATCCCTGCCTCTCGCCATAAAATGCGCTGGGATAGGCTCCAGCAGACCCCTGCGACCCTGAAAAAGGAATAAGCGGGATAGAAAATGGATGGATATATATATATATAGAGAGAGAGAGAGAGAGAGAGAGAGAGAGAGAGAGAGAGAGAGAGAGATGGTCAGACACATCTTAGTTTCCCATCAAAAAGGGTCAGTCATTAAAAATCTTCCCTTTAAATGACAGTTTGGTGACCATCACCTAATAATTTATCACACAGGCCAAATACTGGTTATATATTTACCAGTGATGTGTTTTTGCTGATTGATAGTCTATAAGTGCTTATTTTTTTTATCTTTTGAGGTTTTGGAGACAAATGATATTAGATGCAGGGACTTTGCGATTGTTGAGGGTTTAGTAAATTGATACCAAGGGTGAAAAGGAGGAGGGAGAGAGAGAGGGAGGGAGAAAAATGTTCCCCTGCAGTGCTGTGATCAATCTTTAAAGCATTTTGCTACATCATGCAGCAAGCATTCCTATCTATCCACAAGGCTGGATTTGGATGTAGAGAGTTTAGGAGTAAGTGGTGACTAATTTTTCCAGTTTGAATGGAGGATTGCCGTTTGCGCCTTTTGTCAGATTTCACGAATGACACATATTCTCAGTGTCTCCCCTGATTCACAAGATTGGTGCAGACACGCACCATAAATATGGATGCAAATAATTTGCACCCATTGGAAACCATTTGACTTTTTGAATATGTATGGAAACCACTTCAATTTTCAGCATGACAGGATACATGACCTTCACCAGCTGCAACGGCGTACCGCTGGTGCATAAGCAGCTGTAAAGGGTGTAATCCATGTGTAACAGAGATGGATGGTGGTCATCTTTATTTTATGAACTCCTGCTGAGATGCAACAATGTGCCATGAAAGCTGGGACTGATTGGCGGGGAAGATGGTGGGTGGTAGAAGAGCGCAGGGGAGAGATGGAGAGAGAGAGAGAGAGAGAGAAATTTCATGCACAGTTTATGAGGATCTAATCTTTAAGAGGCCAAATTTTATACTGTTTGGGAAATTATCTCATCCTGTCATCAAAAACAAGTGGAGCACTGAAAAGGTGGTTTATAAAAATCAATAAATTCATTCAGAAAAATGAAGTAGACAGTAATAAGGGCTTATTTGTGAAAATCACAGATACAAATGGCCCAAACTGTTTCAGTGTCACAATTTCTCACCATAAAAACACATTAACCGCCATTATGCGTGTTATTTTTTTCCTTTTATTCATCCTATGACTGATTTTTTTCATTTATCACCGTTTATCATCATTTCATTTGTTTATTGAATATGACTTGAATTTACTGGTTCGTTCTGTCCCATCCCTCAGACACAACATTTGGGGCCTCCACACTCTCCTGCAGGCACTCGCACTGATGACACAAGAGCCATCAATTAGCGCCTGAGACGGTTCAGTGCTCAGCACTTGACATTTGGACAGGGACCAAGTCACAGTTTTTTAAAGCTACATTCTGTATTCTAAATCCAATACTACAATTAAAAGAATAAAAAATGTACATTGGGTAGTTTTTCTGGAAATGGTTGTAAATACTAACATACCCTGTTTAAAATTTAAGTGTGTTGTAATTTTCATTTTATGTGCATTCACTTTTATGGCCTCCAAAATTCCTTACAGTGCAGAATAAATTAAACGGTTGATTAATGGGAAAGAAAGCAATGAGAAGATATTTGCAAAGAAGTTTTTTTTTTATTTCTTAGACCTGCTACTGACGATGCATCTCCCACTTCAGCTTGTCACTACATTGACTTTGCTGATCAGACGCAGTATGAAATGTCAAGTGAGCTGTCATAAATCTCCGTTTGGGACATTTGCTCTTTCATTTGGAGGTGTCAGGTCGGATAGTCTTCAATAGCTTTTTAAAAAGTTCACTGTCAGGTCCATGTCCAAACAACACAACAGGTGGACATCCATTTTGTTCTGTTTTGACATCAAAATACAATAAAACTATATGTACTGCAGACCGGGACACATTTCCTGGAGTTACATCCTAGTGTGTGTCGGTGTGTTTGTGCATCTACTGGTGGTTTTCTATCTAACCACAGAGAGGGTGACAAATGGATGTGTCAGAGCTTGATGGAGCACAGCGATTGCTCTGCTAGGCACAAAGCTATTACAAGACTATATAGACAGCTCCAAAGAAAACCCCGTTTCAATCAACCACACATAATCTGAGAGACAAAGGAAGATGCTCAACTGTTGAGAGAAAATCTGTTAGGAAGGTTGAATTGGTATTTGTGCACGACGCGCTGTCAATCCGAGACACCTTCAAACGATATCCGGGTGGAGTTATGGTTTCCAAGGGAATGGTTCTTGAAGTCAGGAAAGGAGGTTCCTTAACTTCACGTTTAATAAGGAGCTGATTTAAACGCTTCATCCAGACATGGATGCATTATGCATCTAAATCAAGGTTCTCCTCTCCAACCCTGGTCCTCTAGAGCAACTATGCGTGCAGGATTTTTTTCCAACCCACTAATGAAGTTCTTTAGCCCGAATAGTTGATTAGTAGAATCAGAGTTGAAAGGATGATCACAAAACCAAATTATAGAGAACCATCAAGTGGGTTATATATTTATTTTGGGAAACTTTTAATTTAAATTTAAGGAACTAGTGGACAATCGGACTGCACTGATACCAAGGAAAATTGTGAGAATATTTACGAAAAGGGAACGTAGGAAAAACTATGATGGAGAACAAGGCCACTATTAAGAGTTCATATAGATCTACAAAAGGCGT
Source organism: Eupleurogrammus muticus (assembly GCA_036785175.1). Classification (NCBI taxonomy): domain Eukaryota; kingdom Metazoa; phylum Chordata; class Actinopteri; order Scombriformes; family Trichiuridae; genus Eupleurogrammus; species Eupleurogrammus muticus. The sequence continues at coordinate 10,801,984 of JAYKQN010000001.1, forward strand.
GAATAGTCTTTATCAACTGAAGATATGTCAAATGATCCATAGATTTAATCAATTTTGAATGATTTATTAAAAAAGCAGGATGATTAAAAATGGATGATTTTGTGATATTTTACTTTCCAAATTTTATCTGGGGTATTTGTTTTTCTTATCTTATCTTTCTTATCTTTCTTCAGAATTGTACTGATACTCTTTTCTATGAGTGACATATACCACACAAGCCATTATTAGCTGAAAACTATAATGGTGAAGTTGCATTTGGTATATTTTGGGGGCTTGGGTTCAATTGCAGGACAAGTACAATCTTGAGCTTTGGAATCTAATGACATGTGTCAGTGTGATAATGCATGTTTCCCCCCTGAAACAGACAGGACTAATCAGCCTACTAGAGATAAAGCACCATGACCTTGGGCTGGTTTCTTCTAACTGGGCCACCTCACTATTCTTTTGGGTTGTGTGTGTGCGCGTGTATGCGTGTGTGCGTTCATGAGAATGTGTGCAATCATGTAGTTTTGTGCATATCAGTGAGAGAGAGAAAGAGGTGTAAGTAAGTAAGGAACTGGTGGTGTGTGAGGAAAAAGAAACCTACAAGTCCCTTTTCTGTCTGATGGACTGTTCTGTCCAGAACAATTCATTCAATTTTACTTATTTTTTGTGTTCTACAAAAAAGGAAACATACTGCTATAAATAAAACGTAGGTTCAGGTCTATGTGTGTGTACTCAAATGAAATATGATTTACAGTCAAGTAAAAAATGTTAAAAGTTAATGTAGATCTGTCTGTTTTAGCTCCTGTCTCTGTACCTCTGTACCACACCATTCTGAATCTGGAAGAAGCCCTTTGGAAGCTCAGAGGCCATGTACAAAATTTTGACTAAAATGGAAACTTATCTGGTTCCAAAAGTGTTAGTGAACAGTACAAACAGAAACAGCTTTACTGGTCAAAGTTTGTGCATCTCAAACTTGAGAATTTGAGTCTGGTCTAATAGCTTGTTGATGGGTATCAATACAGAAATAATGAAAGCAAAGAATGAGAATGAAACCAAAACTACAAGTCAAAAAGTAGGAAACTAACTAGAATGAAGGTGCAAAGACTATGCAATAATGCAAAGGGTTTTTGTCTATGTATGAATGTCCATTAAAAACATACTACAGACACGAGTCACTGTTTGTAGACATGTGTGGAAGATGTGTGACAGAACGCTGAAACCCTGATTTTGACTTGCAGGGAGCATTTTAACATATGTGTTCACCTCAGGTTTTTACAACTTTGACCATGATCAACATATAAATCCAACATCATGACATTATCTGTAACATGAAATCCTGGGGGGGAAACATAAAGCACCAGTTTCTAACGGAGCTTAAGGGAACCACTGAAACCTGCAGTAAACACATGAGCCATTCTCTTCTGTCTCTGAACGTATATGACCGTCCATGACTATCTGTCACACTGGCTGTCCTAGTGTTTGAATATATAACTTCTGATTATCTGCCTGTCTGTGCCACTGCATGATCGACTGCCTGAAAACAGCTATAATTGCTTGTGTATCTGTGGAACTGCTTGTCTAACTACCTATAAAAAATAAATGGTTTCCCAGCTTTAACCTTCTTATTTGCCCCTCTCACTCTCCTTTTGTTAGAGTCTCTCTCTCTTTCTTTCCTGCTATCGTCTTTCCCCTTTTGGGTTTTAGGAGTTTAAGAGTTTTCTGCCTGCATTTGTCGGCTCATCTTAAACAAACAAACTTTCCATTTTTACCCCCCCTCTTCCAACGTGTTGATGTCGATATGCAGCTGAGGTAAAATGAAGTGGAGGGGAGGAGTGAGGGGAGTTAAAAGGGTGGAGAAGGAGAAGGGAGGGCAAAATAGGAGAGTCAGGGAGGAAAGAATAAGACAGGAAGAATAATAGAAAGAGTTGAAAAGGTAGACAGGCAAATAATTAATATGAGAGCGAAGAAGCTTTTTCTATCTGTTATTGGTCCTGTAGTCTCAGTAAAGGCCAATGGCACATCTGTAATCTACAAAACACACAACAACATAATTAATATTGCTACAACCTGAGAATGAAAAGAACCTTACATCTAAAAAAAAGTGATTAAATGTGTCTGACACACTGAACAAATATGTGTAGCCTACTTCTTGTGCACATCTATTTTTCACACTTGCTCCAAATACTAGAGTTTGACACTTGATCTCGATTTTCAAACAAATCTAGGTTTTTGGGGATTTTTTTGTTATAGAATTCCATTTATTCTAAGTAAAAACGAGTGTAGAAGTTCACATTTTTTTTGCCTACGTCAGTCATGTTAATTAGTTGCAGCAAAAATAACCAAATGACACTTGACAGTTAGCTGCAGAAGATGAGAAACTTCCCACTTTTTGCATTGTCTTTGCCAGTAAAAAGACCAAAGAGGATACATAGGGATACAGGAGATGTGTCCCCCTCAATATTTAGAACATGGAAAAAAAAAAAAAAACTACCATTACTCATTAAGTAATGGTAGTTTTTTTTACTCCCATTATAAATAGGAATTATGATCTCACACAATCACTGAATCTTTTGTGGCAAACATAAGTCCCCATGAAACACGAACGAGCTAATAAATTCCAGGAGTTTATGACTTAATTAAAATTAATTAATTGATCACTGATGTGAACAGGTGTCACGCGTTTCAAGAGGTCACTTTCCCAGAACAAAAGGACACAAAAGAGAAAAGAGTAAATCCTGCGTGTCGATTCCGCAGAGATAATCCTGACTGAGAAAGTTGATCCATGGGAGCTGCTGAGAGGAAGGAAGTGTTTGAATGCGTGGAAGCCTGACTGGACTGAATGTGTTCGGTTGTCACCTGGTGCCTGTGTGTTTTATTTTACATAAATAAACACATTTCCACTATAAATGTTGCAAAACTATTTCACCAGAATGCAAAGAATGAAGTGTTTTATGCTCACAATGCCCTGGGCAATGCCCACATCCCATATATAACCCTTTAAAAAAATATCTGTTTCATTTCAAGTACACGTAAACAGGTTTTGGGTATATATGATCATTTTTTAAGTCTGAAATTCCAAAGTTTAGCCGAGGGTCACATGACACAAATGTTAGACACAAATCAGAGGCAAGAGAGAAAAGTGGTACACATTTGGTTTGGCCAACTCAAACTGGTGAGGCCTAATATTAGCACTGTTCAATATCAGAAACCACTTTTGCACAGAAGGATGAAGAACTGGGGATTTTTAACCCTATTCTTATAGCGTAGGTACATCAGGAAATGAACTTAAGTCTCATTTCTCATTAAAAGGGGTCCTATTGTTACAAAGAAGACTTTTCAGACTAGTGTGTGAATAGCTACTCTCCGTTACTCCTGATAAAGCACAAAGTGTGAAATTAAACCACTCATTTGACGAGTAGAAGTGTGTGACCTTTTATGGGAAACACAAAACCGTCCGGATGTCACAACAGGAGTGGAAGTCAACAGGAACCCGTCCGGGGGTCCAAGTACCTGCCCCCTCCTCCTTCCCGAGTGCTTTTTTATCCGATTTCCCATTCTCCGACTGACCCCAGCTCCCTGAGGGGCGGGGCATGTCAGGGAGGTCTCAGCCAATCACAACCAAGTAGGTGGTGTCAGAAAGGGGGGGGGGGGGGGGGGGGCAGACTATTGCTGCTACAGGTCTAACTAGGTAATATGAGACCACAAATCATGAATATTTAAATATTAAAAATAGAAATAGCACCCCTTTAATAAAAGTAAAAGTGGCTACTCATGTAATTTTTATTGAGTTAATTATTAACTTTGCAGCTTTTCACTCCTCAATCCGAATCATGTTTTTTGAGCTCCCCTCCCCTCCCTCCCTTTTTTCCTTTCTTCATTCCATTTGCATCTACCTGAGTACCGCCCTCCGTTTCTCCGACTCAGCGTTGCGGTATTCCTCGCACGGCGCGGGCTAGCCCAAAAAGCTGTCAGGATATGTTCTGCTGTCAGCGAGACGCCGGGCGGGAGCGCATTAGATATCGGCCTTGGTGTGTCCCTGACAAGAAACAAGCCAATTAAGGAATCCCCCGGCACTGCTTAAGCCCGGTTATGGCAGAGGTCCCCGAGACGAACACCGGTGTGCTAAATCATCATACCTTTTTTTTTTTTTTTTTTTTTTATACGAGACCCTCCTCGGGGAGAAATGGAGTGATTCTGGATTCTTCCCCCCTACCCTCCTCTTTTTTTTCTAGCAGTGCTGCTGGCCATCACTCAGCAGCACGCCTCAGAGAAGTTTATCTGAGCTATAAAGGACACTGACATACTGATTTTCGTCTCTCCCCGTCTCTCTGTTGTTCAGGCTCACTCTCAAGGCTAATAGTATTAGGCGGGGAGGAAGTGCTTTGAGATAAGCCTCAGGTCGCATAGTTGCAATCAATTACTGTGGTTAAACATTGCAATAAAAAGATTAAGGATTAGTATTGGGGAAAAGCAAAGAGGTTTGAGAGGCTTTTGCGGGACGCCTTTGTGAGTATAAGCACTCGTGTCTGAGCACAATGGGCTAGATCGACTGAGATCTCAAATAAAGACAACCAGATCACATGCGCATTCTATCAGATTGTGTGATTGATACATGTTTGGCGGGCAATTTACTAAAAGTAAGTGCGTAAATGCCAAGTGCAAACGTGGTGGAGATTTCGATAAGTTGTGCACGTTGTAATAGTTTCCACAGCAACAGTTTTTGGCATGCAATAGCCTACATTTTTGCTAACTTAAATCACAATATGAACACACATCGCTGCAATTCTGCAGATAAAGAAAGATGAAGGAGTTGTTTCCATTGATTAGGTACTATAATAATGATAGATAATAGTAAAAAGTATAGTAAAGTAAAAAGTATAGTAAAGTAAATATTCCATTCATTAAAGACATTCATATCACGGCATTTCAGTATAATAGAATCAGCAATAATTATGTGTTTCACCTCATGCAGGGTCGCAGTTTAGTAATTAATGTTACACAACAGCATCTGTACTGTGATGCGTTTCAAGGATAAAACATGAGACTTATTTTAAAAAAAAAAAAGAGGTTATAAAAGATGCTGGGCTATCTGCTGCTGACCTGATGTCGGCTGAATATGAAGCTATAACCGACCGGTGTGATGTGTCTAGAAGTGCGTCCTCTTACAGTGCAGCAGTCTGAACTGTTTAAGTGATTTCATTAAGGTGAACACAGTGCACCGCCATTTGTAATGCTGGCTCTGCAGACTCGCCCACGTATCAGTCCTGCTGCCTTCAGATGCTGCTGAAGACGCCTCACCTAGCATGAAGCAGCTGTGGGCAGCAGATACTGTCAGAATCATCCAGATTCATTCATTCACAGATGAATTATCAGACTGATTTACACCGAACATTCTCCTTCCGTGCCAATTTTTGGTTGGAGAGCGTTTAAATTGAGATGAGCCTTTCTCCCACTTGTGAATTTCAAGTGGGGATATGTGAGTGGGAATATTAACGGAATAGAATAAAGAATACAAAATATTCTCACGCCGTGCCGATACGCCTCTGGGGTCGTTTGCACCTTCCCTTAAAACATTAAATTCAGACGCGTTCTCCATCGAAAAAAAGCTGCGTCCAGGGCTCGGTGGATCGCTGTGTGTGCCACATTATCTATTTTATCTAGTAACATTTTGTCATCCCAGTGTTTTGCACAATAGTGTGCAAACACCTCATGCTGCATTTTTATTGAGGCAAAAGTGCAGATTTGAAAGAAGCAATCCTCAGTATGCACTTTTAGTACATTTAACGCATGCTAAGAGTTTTGCATGTTTTTACACATGCATCAAGTCAATCAGGCCCTTTGCATGCGAGTTTATATATATATATATATATATATATATACACAATCATTCCTCCACATCTTTCTGCCTTCATCTTTGTCTCTGTTTTCTTATTTATCTCTGTCATTTCAACGCGCTCCCTCCCTGCCACTCCCCTCCAAACACAAAGCCCAAATCTGACAGCAATCCTCTGAACGCGTCTCCCTGAGCCGACAAAGTAATTTGTTCTGAGGAGTTCACGTCAATCAGCGGCGGTCCCAGATTTACTCTTATTGTATTGGGTGAATGAAAGAAGATCACTGGGTATTATCGCGGCGCGCTATCGCACAATAATACGGTGGGAGGCTGGCATGGCGAAAAAAGGGAAAGCAGATATTTAACACCCGGGATTGAATGGAATAAGCACAGGCTCTTTAAAGGCTGACAGTCATACCGTCGGTTTGGAGCAAAGTGAAACAACAAATCGGGATCTTTAATTCCAGACGTTTTAGGATAAGGCTTCCGTTTTGTAGCCTAATTTATCCTGGAAGTTGAGACATTTGGTTAAGTTGAAATACAATACCTTTATGATGTTTGTTTTGTGGATTAGAAACAGATATCACAAATGAACAAGTTCCGTACCCTTCTTTTCACCAGAACTGAAACTTTTTGTAGCTGAGCTCTATTCTTCGAGCATCGTTCTGATTTGCATCGGTTGCCTCGGAACAGAAACAACTCGCCCTGATCCGTTAAAGAGAATGTATTGAATCTCGCGCAGCTTTTGATACAGTTGACCACCACGTATCGATCCAGAGACCTGAAAGCTCTCATGTGAGCGTGGATCGTGATGTCTTTACATTGGCTTGCCATCAGTTTTCAGGATACAGCGCCAGATGCCTGGTTCAGGCACCTGGTCAAATAAAAGAGCTCCTGCAGCCATGTAATATCAGAAGGAATCTGAGCTTCTTGGATCATGGTGCGTTGTTTTTTTTTTCTTTGTACCGGGCTCAAGACAAAGGGAGACTGATGTAGCTGTAGATCCTATGGAACGCACTTCTTCTGAACTTAATACTTTTAGACATCTTTAAAAAGTAGCTCAAGATCCATTTGTTAAGACTTGTTTTTGATGATTTGTGCTTTTTTTGGGTCAATTTGTCTTGTCAATTCCTGATTTTGCCTCCTTGCATTTTAAGTCGTTTGTGTGAAAAGGCGCTCTGTAATTAAACTTTTTTTTGTGGCACCAACCCTTTCCCACCATGTCATCTTACACTACAGTAATCAGTTTATATATTTACAGAAGGTACATTTTGTGTTTGCATGGCAACTATATACATTTAAAGGCAGTATATGCACGTTTGCCTAAAAAAAACAAAAAAAAACTTAAGGCAATATAATATAAACAGACATACTATGAACTTTAATCAATGTTTTGAAGAAATAAGAAAGTAAAATTAAGTCAAAAATCCTGTCAGACAAATAAATTGCAATATTTCAAAGTCATGTTGTGGTGTAGGGAATAAATACTTTGTCTCAATAAAAGGCAGCAGATAAATAAAGAACTGATGGTTGTGGCAGACCTGCATATTTTTGATAGGAAGCTTGTTCCAAAGCTAAGGAGCTTAAAAACCAAATGTTTCTCCTGCATTTTTAGTTTTGACTGCTAATAGAAAACAGACCTGCCCCAGAAGACCTGAGAGGTCGGAATGGTTCATAAGAGATGAATAAAAATAAAATATTAGTAATACAAATTATCCTAACCTCTTAGGACGTACCCCCTTATTCAGTCTTATTTGTAAAAATCAGTTTGCACAGTTCCCACACGTCACATACCGCATGTCAATGGAAAGCCCTGGCTATTGGTCGATCAGATTTGTATGGTCTCATCGTGGTGAATTTCCATTGGGTCGCGCCGGCGTCAAACTAAACCAAATTAAAGGTGGTCAGGCTTTCTCAGTTTGTCCTCACTGACTTTCAAACTGGCTCATTCATGGTGTCAGTCAACGCAGCAACAACTTTGGGATCATAACTTTTGCGTTATTCGCGCATAGAAACAAACAACTGAAGTGTTAACATAAATTCCCCTCCCCTCAACAGCCGCTGCCCTGTGCCGCTCACAATACAGTGCAATTTAAGTCTAATACACTAATTACCCACTAGAAGTGTGTGACATTTATATATATGCAAAGACCCTTGTTTTCTGTCATGGACATGCTGAAATGCTGTAACAAACAACTTTTCTTCATTTTTTTTTCTCTTTTAAATATTATCTGCACCCTTTGACCTCTTTACAAACTCACATGCACACACTAAGAGAAACACATTGCTTCGAGCGGAGACTTGCGACGCACCGAGGTAGCTCAGCCTAATATCTGACAGAGCAGTGTTCCAGCAGCAGTAAACCGATGTGCCGTCGTCATGCTCCCCGCTTACATAACGTGTTTATACGCCCCTGGTAGATCTGACTTATTGGCTGCTCAGGGATCTCTGACAATAGACACAAAAATAGGATTATTACCTTCCTTTTTTTTTAATGACAGACAACGATCATTCTTTGTCACCTGACCTGCTTGTGCTGTGTGTTCATCAGTGAAAACAAAAAAGAGGGCAACATCTGTCATTCTTAATCCCTTAAAGCTGTTTCATGTAATTTAATAAATAAGATGCCCCCCTATGTTCTCCCCTCTCTCCACCCCACCACCACCAACCGCTGGGAAATGACTCATGCATATTTCAGCAGTGTGTCTGCCCATTCTGAGCGGAGCTTATTGTGGCTGCATGCAGACGTCAAATCAAGCCTCCACCCCGACACCCCCCCCCCAATCCTCCACCCCTCTTTTCCTCACTGTCTCCCTCTAATTCGCCCCTCTCCCGCTCCTTCATCACTATTCAGCATCTCAGAAAAACGGACAGCGAGACGGAGAATAAAGATGCGAAAACAACATTCCGACATCTTTTCCACCGAGGTCTCGGCCTAGTGTTGGCATTCTCAAAAGCACACAATTATTAACTTCTACCAGAAGGGTTTGCTGCACTGGAAACCTTGAAAAGACATAGTATGACTCAATTGCTGCTCAATATGCACAAATTTAATGAGTGAAAGCTTTTGAGGGGGAAATGTGTTCAGAAGGTCATCCACTCTTCACTGGTTTTCACTCACAGTTCACATGTAAAGTCCTATAGGGTCCGAGGCCTGTGCATGTGCAGTTCTCTGCACCAATCTTAGTCTCCATTTAGCTTCCTGACTCTGAGGATATTACCGTGTTCAGTAAAGTCATTAAGAAACAGCAAACTCCTCCTTGAATTATTTCCCCTGGCGGGCAAATTCAAAAAGAAAAAGTCTATAATTTCCAAGCAGGGAAGGTATAAAATAATCAAAAGGGCACCTTGCACTGAAGAGTGGGCATGACCAAGATGGATGAGCGTGTTTACAGTGCATAAATATGTATATTTTCACAGCATTCCGGTGTGCTGGAGACGCCTCGCACGTGGACCCATAGGGAAACACGTTCGGAGTGATGAGTGAGACCGAGCGCGATTAATTATTTGATTGAAGCATCCCAGTAAATTTCCACCTAGATTAAAACTATTCCCAGGCACATACAGTAAGTGTGCCCGCTGAAGCTGAAGATTACTTATATGTCTCAGCATAATTGAAGTGTCGGTCAAATGCAAAGATTTACCAAGGGGTCCGCAGGTGTGCCTCAAATCCTTTGAATTGCGTTCAAATGTTTCCTCCTGCACATGTGTCCTTAAACAGACAGATCATAGTAGACAGCGTAAGTGAAGGTGTTTGGATGTTAAACCCAATTTTAAGGATTTTCTTCAATGAACTCGAAACATAAAATCAAAGACTCAGGCGTCAGTCCACTGTTTTATCTGCCTGGGCTCTTTCTCTGCAAATTTGCCAAGCATCTGGAACATAGCATTGCATTTACGTTTTTGGAGCAATTACCTGACTGGATCGCCTCCATGTTTACGAACTACAGCACCTATTGCTGCTCCAACAAGAGGGAAAACTACATCCTGTAAAATTGTGTTGAAAATAACAACATGCTTTAATTTAACTAAAACTTTTTACTATGTTAAAGCTCAAGTGTAAAATCCTTTAACTTACACAGTTCTCTGCAGAAAAATCTGCGTTTTTTATCTCCAAAACTTTATTCAGGAAATGTACATTTACAAAGGGCAGAAAAAAGGTTTTCTCAGCAGGTTTCCCTGTGTGGTGTCTAAAATTGACTCTGCTAACATGACGTGTTGCTGCCAGTGGATCTTTGGCATACGTGAAAGTTGAATCAAAATGTCTCTTAAATAGGAGGAGGCCACAGTCTATGTGCCAGCGTGAGCCAACAGGAACTTGATACTGCAGTTATGCTCTTTTTTTTGGGGGGGAAAGCCATTATTGGACCAAAAAAAAAATCCAAAAAGATTCACAACCTTTCACTTACACTTTAAGGCTTAGGCCCTTCCAGCGAGGACGTATGGAGGGATGCAAGGAAACCATGCGAGGAGAAGAGAGGAAATGAGGAAATGTGTTTTTCAGAGAAAATGAGACGTCCTTACCGCTGAAGCGTCGTGTGCGGCGACGTCTCTGCAACTTTACGCAGAGCTTGCGTGTGAACACATTTTCATTGTCCCAACGCTAACACAGACTGAGTTATCACAGTGAGAGCAGCAGTGTTTTCTCTCTCTGCAGCCTGTTACCCAACAAACACTCGCACATGAATAAAAACCTGCATTGCGTGTTCATACTGTGTCTCAGAGGCAAAGGAGCCATTTCTACCAGCAGAACACATTTAAATAATGTGTTCATTATTTATTAACCTAGAATAGGATTATGTTTCTTTTGAACACTGGAAATTACTTATTTGGCTAAAGGTGTCCTGCCAGATCATGCACAAATAAGTCATTCTAATAAATGGAGTTGTTTATGGTTCTTATATCAGTCAGGTCAACAATTAGCACACATTGTTAAATAGATGACGGAATCGGGAAACCGATAAAACGTGAAACTAGAGATTGCTATGCTCGAGCTGTTATACGACTGCGGTGATGTTTCCATGTATCGGACCAGACCCGATCATCTGATCAATAGCCACTTTCCAAAAAGACGGTGTGTCGGGGCCGGTGAAGAGACGGCTTCAGAGGCTGCGATCACACGGCCTCCCTCACACGGCCCCGCTCACACGGCCCCGCCCATGGCTCCTCAGACGCTCTTTAGGACAGAATTGAGAGCTTTGGGACGGCTGTCACGACGCGGGGCCGGGACGATGGAGTGAGGCTGGAGGAGTAATCAAATGAGGGAATTGAGATGCACCTTACGTGTGTTGATTAAAATGACTAACTTACAAAGTGCCGCGAGGAACAGAAAGGAAAAAGGAGATGCAAACTTTTTAATGTCTCGACTGTGCTCTTAATAAAAAATATAATGCAACTTTTCCCCTTATAAACAGGTAACCTTCAGACATACACTGTTTCTATACTGCTCTGCTAAAATGTAAATTTGGGATCAATAAAGTCTAATCTGATCTTACTTTGTTCAGCGTCAGGTGAAGTCCTCCCCTCCCTTACAAACCATTTACAAGTCATAACTTCATATTTTACCCTTTGAGCCTTGAAAGATTCTCACTGACTTTGCATTTCTGTGAAAAAGCAGAAAAAACATTTTGTCGCATTTTGTCCTCAGTCATCCAGTGGGCCAGATCAGACCTTTTAGTGGGCCAGTTCTAGCCCCTGGGCCACATGTTTGACACCTGTGTTTTATCACGTGATGATTAAGATCATTTCTGCATATGTACTGTCTGTTGCTTTACTTTCACCTTCAAATTTGCCCCCACCTTTTTATGTAAAGAAATACATTATGAATGTTTACATGATTTACAAACCATTTACAAACTCAAATTCAAACTTATTTCTCCCATAGCATATTCTCCTCTCATGATATTTTTATTATATGGAAGATGATTACTGCCAAGAAAATAATGAACTTAATTTTTCTAATACTGGGGAATTAGGTACATTTTTTCTACCCCTACTGTAGAACATTATTGCACAACTTTGAGTTACTGCAAAAAATAAATAAAGAAATAAAGAAATAAATAAGGGTGCATAATACTTTTGTTGTTTCCTTTTATATCAATTTTCGGTTCAATCCACTTCAGTCCTTGATCAACTTCATTGTATTATTTCATGCGGCTGGAGCTCTTATCCAAAATATTTGACAGCGAGTAAATATGTCGAGGGATCCGGAGTCAAGGGCACTTTAACGTCGCTGCTGTTGAGATTATGTAGACGGGCCGCCGCGGCCCGTGCTGTACTTCTCACAGCCCGCCACGGCGTACTTGTGGTTAACCCCCGTCGTCCACACGCCCACTTCCCTTCCTCTCGTTACAAGAGTTGTTTACCCGCCTTTGATATAAAATAAATAAATAAATAAAAATCCCTCATCCATAAATACACACCTCAAATTTCCAATTCGCCTCCAATTTTGTATCATACGACCCGTCTATCCTGGCCAAACTCATCATCAGGCGATCACGCTGTGCAACTGGGCAGGACTGGGTAACAGCTGTTTGCATCTGGGGCTAGGACCGGCCGTGATAGGCTGACGCGGCGCTCGCCGCAGCTGTATCGGCCTGATACCGCGCTGTGTCTAATACGGCGGGCGGGAGGGGGGGGGATTGGCTTCCTCTTGCTCGGCTCCCAGGTTAGTGGAAAAAAGGGGATTTAAACTATTTTACCTCCCCAAATCTTTAACAGCTTCCCTCAGGCCCCTTCACTTTGATGCCTTAAATATTAATGGTAAGTCGGAGGGTAGCGGATGAGTGAGGAAGGGAGAGTCCTGACAGCTTAATCATGGAGACAGCACCCCCCCACCAACCACCTCTCTCCTTTCTCGACGCTGTGGGTGGCTGTCGCCAGGACTGACGTGATGTAATCACCTCTGTAACCCCCCCATACGCCCACTGTGGGTCTTGCTGGGAGAGATACAGATCCAGCGTGGACCTTAGGGATCCTCCTGCAGAGGATCATTTAAAGAGAACCCCCCCTCCCCGCGCAGAGTAAGTGTGAAGAAGTCCCACAGATAAGGAAAAGTGGGAGCCACCGGGGAAGGGGGCGTGTCCCTGTACGCTGCCCACAGAAAGTACTGCAAACAGCCCATAAACAGCGGGGGGAACCACTATCTCACGCTTTATAATCTCCACTGTTCAATATTATTGTTGGTTATTCAGAGATGTGTTATCTGGAGACCACAACTCCATTATCTTGGTATTTTTTTTTTCTTCTAACCGGCACAACGCTTTCTCATAATCTTTAATATCGAGAGACTGTACTTTTAAGATAACATTTCATCCTGCGATGTTCAACGCCGTCCCTGCTAATGTGCTTTCTGCGGCTTTGCTTTCATTTTGCTTGCTTACAACATGCATAACACAAGAAAACAGGTTCGCTGCAAATCTTCTGCTGTAAATGTATGCATGTCATCGGAAATGTTTGTGTATATATGCATATACACATATGCATATACTGTGCCTTTTGTTTTGCAATTCTACTAATTATAAAATAAAATAAAGGTTCAAGGACAAATCTTATTTGTAAAACACCTAAATCAAAATTACAGCAAACCTCTTTCTCAGGTGAATATTTTTGAGCATGTTGGTGTATAGAGCGGAAAAAGCATTTTTTTCTTTTTTTATAAACACTATTTGTAGACTGATAGATTGCAGTCAGATTGCTGTCAACAGTCCATCCCCTGCCTCAGACATACACATCCACAGCTTTCAGTTTCACTTGCGACAATATGCCATGAAAATATCCTTCATTACTCGGACTATAAATCAAAACCCCGTAGGGTTTTAACATATGGAAATTATAGCATTGGTATTTTTGTCCTCAGAGTTTATTATGCAGTGATATTAATCTTGCTACAGCATAGTTGGCTTTCCTTTGATTGTATTTCTATCCTTTCAAATTTAGGATTGATATCAGAGTGTTGGTACTACACTTCCCATCATGCTTTGTGTAATACAAAAGCAAAGTGTAACATTACCCATAAGTTAGGAACATTTAGCTCTAAGTAAGCTTTAAAGCCATGCATTTGTTTAAACATCATTTAAAAAGTAAAAGAAAAACAACAAAGAATGTCATGAAAGACCCAAGAACATGTGAGAAATATAAAAAATAGCAACCACAAGTAGAGACGTCATGGAGTAGAACTTTTTGACTTGACATTTTGAGAGATGCTCCATAAAAAAAAAAAAGGTTAAAAGCCACAAAAAGTATTTTCCTGTTTGCCTGGTCCCTGTTCCACAGGCGATCTGTCAGTGGATGATGGGATAATGGTGAACTGAACACACACACACACACACACGGACGAGGGTTTAACACGTTTCCTGGCGTCCGTGGACAGCTGCTGTCTCCTTCCTACCGTCGGCCTCCTCCTCATCTGGAGCCGTGTTTAGCTCAGTATGGAGAGAGAGCCAAAAACAAAAGGGGTGGAGGCATTCCAACTCTGCCTTTGTTGCTCGCCGTGTGTGGAACACAAAGACGTTTCCAATCAATCCTTCAGGTGTTCTGACAGCAGGAACAGTTTCTTTTCTTCCCTTCTCTCTCTCTTTTGATGCAATACAGTTTGCTTCTGAGTTAGACTTTCTTGTCAGCACATCTATATTTCATCGCGCCAACGCCGTCAATTCGGAGCTCGCCGCTTTTTTTTTTTTTTCCTCCCCCCAAAAGTTCAGATTTTCAGTCAGACAAAACGCTGCTGCGGAGCTGGCGGCACTCACTGCCAGAACAAAAAGCGAGTGGAGTACATGCAGCCGCGGGTTGAGATCTAACTGGAGGTGGAACGGAGGCGTCGCACACTCTATAACTTATTTAACTTGTGCTCTCCTGAAGATGAAGAAGTGTAGCGATGGCAGACGAAACAACAAAATATATATGCGTTTCTGCATTTGACTTAAAACATTTAGGATTCATATGCAGAAAAAGCAGTCAAAGCATTAAAATGTCACAGTTACAGATGCTTAGTAAGCTGGGGCTGGATCTATTGCTGCTACTGGCTCTTCTTTCCTGTGGCTGTGAAATATTTATGTGGCTGCGTAGTGGCATAAACGAGACAGAGATTGACAGCGGAAGATTGAACACCATAGGGCTAATTATCTGTCTCCGTGTTACATTATTATTCCCCATGTGGAGAAAAACACACACAAAAAAAAAAGAAAAGATGGGAAAACAAAAACAATGAAAATTCCCTGCTACCTGTGACCTGCGAACCATCAATGCGATCAATCTTGTTGACGCGGCAGTGGATGTGCATATTAAAAAACAACACACACACACACACACACACACACACTGGACAGTAGGAGCGATAATTGGGAGGCGGAGGTCCAGTCCTTACCCCGTTTATGGGATACGTCTTCCAGCCGAGCTCCCCGAGCACCGACGTGGTGTCCAGCAGCACAACTGAAACGAGAAGAGACGGAGCGGAGGGAAATCAAGTCATTAGTGGCGAGTCACGTTTTGGTCAATATCACCTCTGAGAGTAAATATCAGCGTCATAGATCATTGGGAGCTAATCTGCCAATATATTATTGACCTGCACTTCTTTACCTTTTCAAAAAAAAAAAAAAAGTATTGTGTGTGTGTGTGTAACAAACTTGCATGTTATGAACTATTATATTTTAATACATAAGTTACTTGTTCAGCAGGCCACTACTACACTGCACTATGGTTAATGTGGAGTAAAGTGAAGGTTAAGCAGGAGATTTTAGTAAAGTGAAGTACTTTCCTGTAAAGTGGAGTGAAGGTTAAGCAGGAGATTTTATATTTTAAACAATCCATCACTACAACCAACTCAAATTAAGTCAAAGTTGATGGACATCACTTCAATTTAACCCAATCACAGCAAGCGATTCCAATAACTGTTTCAAGGTAGATTTACAGCTATAATGTAGTGGTTGACCCCATCAGTGTTTTCCTTGACAACCAAAAAATACCAGAAGTACATTGGTATTCAAAAATAATAATAAAATAAACATTTCACAAAACACATGCAAATGTGAAAGTAAGTAATACACCTTGCTAACGTGGAACAG
Source organism: Eupleurogrammus muticus (assembly GCA_036785175.1). Lineage (NCBI taxonomy): Eukaryota > Metazoa > Chordata > Actinopteri > Scombriformes > Trichiuridae > Eupleurogrammus > Eupleurogrammus muticus. The sequence goes on from JAYKQN010000001.1 coordinate 10,817,863, forward strand.
TCTATTCCCACCAGTGGGTGACAGACATGCAGATGAGCTGTATTCATGAAGAACCAAAAGAGCTGGTCTCCTTTTTAAAACATGAAGGATCTAATAACGCATGCAAAATAGCACAATGTTTCAAACAGACATGGAGAATCTAATGAATAAGTCCCTAATTGTAACATAATGAACTAACAAATAGTTCATGGTTCCATTGTTCCACCATTAAAATCATGCCCATTAGCATTTTTTTTAACAAACCATCCAACCAAGTCAAACAAAAACTGGCCTAATCTTTTTCTCTCAAGTGTTTGTTACATTGACAAAACATTAGTTTTTTCAGATGAATATTCATGCGTATGCAGTATTGTATTGCAGTCAGATTTCTGTCACCCGTCCATCCCCTGCCTCTAACATCCACAGCTTTACCTCAGTCTCACTCACAATATGCCAAGAAAATATAGTTCATTACTCAGAATAGGGTTTAACGTATGGAAATTACAGCATTGGTATTGTATTTTTTCCCCCTGAGTATAATATACAGTGATATTAATCTTGCTACAGCATAATTATATCATTGTCAGCTGACTAACCTTCGAGCTAGAGTTAAAAACCAGCCCAGGAAAGTAAGGCCATCCTTGACAATATTTAGTCTTGTTCTCAAGGACGGTAGATTTAATAATTCAGTAGGAAAGTGACACTGCCGATTTACAGTTAAAAAGGAGCATATATTTCTGAATTTACCTTCAGCATAACTCCACTAAATTGTTTTTAACGTACACTTTCTGGACAGCGCCGTTCCATCCAGTCACCTTGACGTGTGCTGAATTCACAATGTACGGGGCAATACGGTTACGTCCTAATTATGTCGGCGTGAACTGCATAGAAGAAAACAATTGGTGTTCTGTTTTAGTATTCAGCGAGTGTGATAGTTCACAGAGAAGAAAAAGAATCAAAATCACTTGATTCAAGTGGCTTGTTAAAAACTCAAAGTTCACTCCCAAGTAGAGCTGAACAATTAGTCAATTTTATTGAAATTACAATATGATCTACTGCAATTTACACTGAAATAGGTAAAAATGCCATTTTCAATCGACCTTGAAATGTTATACTGATGCCCTGGCTGTCAGGTTACAAATGCAGAGTAGTCTGCAACTAATGCCTATTTTATTATTTTTTTCCCCAAATAATCTATCACAAAGCTGAAGACACAGCCTAAAATACCCATTTTTGTCCAGACCAACAGTCCACGACCTAAAGATCAGTTTACTATTATAGAAAATTGCAAATATTAAACATTATAGAACCCGGAACCAGAGAATTTGAACATCTCCTTCTTAAAATTGGAAGTTTCTCATTGCACCTCTAATGCAGAGATCAGGCAATAAAAGCAAATAATTATTCACCTTATTCAGCTGAACCGAAAACTTACAGCATGCAGGGCTGACAGGACACACGCATAGGAGACACACACACACTCAACACAAGGCTTAAATCTACATTAGTCAGAACTAATTACTGACTAGAGACAGGTGAGCAATGAGACGCAGGTGAAACACGTCAGACGTTGAAGGAAGTAAAAGGAGACAAAATACATACAGGGAGGAACAGATTTCAAAATAAAACGGGAACTAGACACAAGAGGGAAACCACGAGGTTTAACACACTTGATTCTAACAATTAATAATAACAATCTTTCTATCTGGTTCTATAGACATCACAACACATCACAATTTTAACAAAAGATATTGATTATTCATGTAAAAAATACCATTCCCTGGAATTATATATGTATAAAAATGATAGCAGTCAAAATAATGCTCATTTCTATTTTTTTTTATATCAGTCAGCTTGACTAATGTTGAGTCAAAGTCACATGATCTTTAAGTGTCTTCAAACTTGTCCTTGAGCAGCCATTGACTTCCGTGTTGAAAATGACAGACTGACATGAATCTGACATGTGTCACACCGACACCGATTTCTGACAAGTGACAAAGTATTTTCCTGCTTGAATAATGACATTTCAAGTGTAAGTCAGTCATGTATGCCCATTTAGAGCTCTCTAAACGGTCCTTCGGGGGCTCATTATGCCATCACAAATCTCTATTAGTGGTAATATTTCCTGAATAAATCTCCATTAACATCCTCGTGGCTCTGGGATAGTTATTACAACTGACTGTACATCAAATGAGGTAGTTTCAATGCTGTAATAATATTGTAAATTACAACATCAAGGCTGGTGGGGGGGGGGGAGAAAAGTGATATTTACATCTCTGTGAATGTAATCTGACAAGCTCAAGGCAAGCAGAAAGAGGGGGAAAAAAAAGGGACATTTTTAATCTGTCACTTTCCCAGTTATGAGCCAGTACACTTGTGATGTCAGGCTGACGGAGATTACCAAGCATCTGCTCACTAATGTGTTCACTGTGTGTGTGTGTGTGTGTGTGTGTGTGTTTGCTTTCTGCGCTTTCCGTGTTCCTCCTTATCATCCAGCCACGATTTTTAAATACAAATGTTTGATTTCGTTTGCATGACTTGACTTTGTTCTTCTGCTCGTGCTCTAACTTCTTTTTTATCTTCATTTTTTTATGTTGTTTTCAAACTGTCTCGAAGTCAACTTTAACTAACCTTTGTTTTAACAATGTTGTATTATTTATTATTATTTCTCATCGCTGCAATATCCTTAAAAAAACGACTGCAAGGTGAAAGCGATGAGCTCCCGTGGTCATGTGGGACCTCCTTGTGCTTCCTGAAACCCTTGATTTCAAGGTAACATTATGGCAATGTTACCTGTAAAAAGCCCAGATAGTGCACATGACTGACAGCTGGGGGTGGTGAACGATTCCCTGAGCAAAGACAACACGGAGAAAGAGACCAGCAGGAAACGTGAAGATTAAAAAATGTCCTTATTTTTATCACTTTACTCGTTTTCTAGCTGTAACGCTTGAAAATACGTGAAAATTGGACAGTGTCATTATCCATTGATTAGTGTTTTTGTTCTCATCATATTATGCTATATGGAGTATTCAGAGTTGACCTTTGAAACAACATTCAGACAACCGAAGACACAAAAATGCGATAAACTTTAATAACCCCCGTCATATGACATGATATAATAACTAAATCATTTTCATCATTTGTTGAGCAACCTATGCATCGCAGTGCAAACTGAAGCGTTGATTTCAATCTTCCAGCTCAATTCTTCACTCCAGAGATGTGTTTATTCCCTGCTGTTACTGCAGATGTTTGCTCTTTACAAAATGACTATTTTTCATATTCATCTGCTGAAGGTGTTAAATTTCATCTATATTTTCTGGATTCTGGATAGCTCATCACGACAGGAGAGATGTTCATGAGTAAATTTAATTTCTACAGGTTATATATATATATATATATATATATGTATGTGTACATTAAACTGTCAATCATTTTCTTTTCATAAGAAAGGCAGAACATGTAAAGTGTTTAATGTGTCATTGTTGTGTTATATCAGTCTGAGATGAAGTGGAGAAAATGAACATCGATCTTAATGAAAATGTAGCTGGAATTCCATCGATTGAGCCAAAGGAGGCGTCACGTTGATCCTTTTATGCTTCCCGTCATGTCCTCTCTGTTTCACTAGCCGGGTTCAATATTGCCTCCATGTTGGCTTTTTATTGGACCAGGACCATTGTGTCTGTGTGTCTTTTCTCTACCCTACCGGTGCCGGGTCTGTGCCATGTGTCAGTGCCGGTGCCAGGCCGCAGGACTCGCTGGCAAGGCCGATGGTTTTAATGGACACCATTAGGCTACAGTGGCCAGGTAAGCAGCACGCTCCCTGAAGGATGGCCTAATTGCTAAGAGCTGGCTGGATCGCTCAAGCACCGCGGCGAAGCAGTTTCCCCACTTCAATTTGCCATAAATAAAGACAGGCTGGTGTACATTAGGAGGCCGTGCAGAAAAAGGCTCCAGCTGAGAAAATTGCACTCTGCACAATCTTTTGTTTCACACTTCATAAGGGCCAAAAGTAATATCTGATGAGGACGTCTCATAACGGCGAAAGTAGATATCGTCGCCAGCAGATAAAAACCTTGCAACTAAAAAAACACAAACACAAGAAAAAACATTTTTTTTACTAGATGGAAAAGCTGTCTATTTTTGAAAGAAAAGCACTATCTTTTCAATGAAGATAACATTAAGCTAATCAGAAATACATATGTGTATAGAGGCCCATTTCAAGCAACCATCACTCCAGTGTTCTAACGGCACATTGTGTAAATAAAAAAACACTAAATTGTGTGGGTGACCCTGAAGGGTGGAGTTGCAAACTTTTTAGTTTTCTAAAAATGTGAGATAAATAGCACTTTCATACTTTTCCATGTGTTGTTTCCACTACTCTGCCTCTCGCTTGGTAGAACGAGAGCCTCCTTTAAACTCAACGGGGCTTTGTTTGACCTCTGTGAGGGCTGAGGTTGTGTCCCACAGCACCGTGAGTGTGAGTGACAGTCGAACCGTGCAATCGCATCCCCCCTTTCAAAGGGGCGGGCTTTTGTCACAGCCAGCCTGACATCAGCATGCCGTGAACTTTGGACAATGAGAAGGACGGTCAGAGGAGGACGTGGCACTGCACTGAAGCGTGCATGTTTGTCTATGGGAATTGCATAGCTGATTTTTTTTTTATTAGGATACTTGATTTACTGAATAATTATGGTGTTTTCCTTTTTGACTGTGAGGCCTCCGGGAGTGTGTGTGCGTGTGTGTGTGTGTGTGTGTCTCACAGGGGAAGGTTGTAAACCCAGCATTCGCTACTGGTGTCATTCTATATATCACAGCCAGTGTGACGCCACAGAGGTTGTATTTAATTTGTGCAAAACAACAATAGATCCTGGAAATGAGACATCTCTGGCGTGCTCACACAGCGTTATAGTCATGGGGCCACTTGAGTCTGGCTCCAGAAGTGAGTCAATCCCGTATTAAAATGCCCAACTTTACAGCGGAAATAAACATGTTTACAGCCTGGTACGAAAAAAAAAAAAAAAAAAAGAAACAAGATAATTTTCCTGCATGACGACTGCAGGAGAGGGAGAGACATTTCTGATGGTGGCAGCATAAGCTGGAGTCTGTTACTTATACAGTCTATAGTTATAATGCTTGTCTACACACACACACACACACACACACTAACACAGTCAGTGAGTCATTTTCTATACCTACTTATTCCTCATGAGGGTCACAGGGGTCTGCTGCAGCCAATCCCAGCACATTACAGGGCACTTATACAAGTTTGGCTTAAATGGCTTAAAAATTGTCACAGAGCTGTTGTTTTATCATTAGGAATGATACGAAAATTATTAATTGATGATAAACAACAAACCGTGGGATGCGAGTTTAAAAAGAGTAGACGATAACAAGTTTGAGTAAATAACACAACAAAAAAATAAAATAAAATAAAAAAAGTGGGCCAAGAGTGGATTTCTGAGCAACATTAACTTTATATTGTTTAATCTGTCACTATTACCTAGTGATCTCTTGTGTATATTAACTATTTATTCATTTATTCATCAACAAACTTTATTAACATACACAAATATTGCAACATGTAGTTACAAGGTTTCCAGGCAAGAACAGTGGTGCACTTGTGTGCATGTGTAATGGACTTCCATATATTTGTATTCTAGTTTGGGTATATACTCAACAGCATAAACTAAAACTGCCTGGATGTAAATCTCTCTCTCCTTCCCTCGTTCTCTCCATACGTAGAATTATCCTTCAGGAAGACACCCACAGACTCTGCCTGGAGCAGAGGGTCCTGTGGGACTTCCACTGGTTCGATATAAATAGAACATGAGCTGGCCAACTCATAAATACACGGCGCTCCAGTAGAATTATGACATCTTTTGTCTGGCCTACAGCCCTAGAAGGCTACACAAACACCCCAGAATATCTGCAGCCTTAACATCCCAACCGGAGGCAGTCTCCTCCAGCGTTGCTTCTTGTAAACCTGCATTAGGGCCAGTGTGAGGGAGTGTGTTTGGACGACGGTTGATGGCGGCGGTCGGCTGGTTGCATCGGTCTCAATCAGGCTAGCACGTCAGCCAACGAAGAAGAAAAGGCTTCTGAAAGGTTTCTTTTTGGTTATGGTGCTAATGAGTTTACATAGGAATGAATGGTCCTGAATTAACTACCTCCTCTTGGAGGTAGTTTGTAGTTTTCTGGTGGCATCTAGTGGCAGGGTTGCAGCTTGCAGCCAAGTGAGTTTCCCCAAGAGTTTTTTTGGAGAACTGGCGAAAAATGCGAATAAATTTCCCTCGAGTCATTGTTTCACAACAATTCTTATTTTTGCTTAACTAAATAATGAATAAATCGCACTTGTGATGATATTGCATTTCTGCTACTGTAGCTTTAAAACACGTGTCATTGCAACATTGTGCTATAAAAAGGTTCTTGTTTGGATAGACGTGCTGTTGCGAAGGGCATAAAATAAAATTTTGAGCCGAGTAGCTGTAACTCTGATGAAAGATTGACTCATTTTTTCATGCAAAAGAACTATGTTTTCCCCCTAAGCTCCTTGTGGTTAAAAAGGCAAAGCAAGTCTGATTTCCAAACATTAACAAAATGATTTTTTAATTTGCACCCTCCCTGCATATGCATTCTGGGAAAAGAAAGAAAAAAAGTCTTTAAGTTAAAAGACAAAACAACAGCATTCGTGAAAAATTGATTGCCTTCAGCATTTGGGTGATGAAGGGATGATATGCTGCTAAATGGAAAAACTATCCATGGCGGAGGCAACCTGACAGGCATGACCGAGTTTGCAACACATCTGCCGTGATCAAAAATTCAACGATGTAATAGGCGGCGGCAAAGCAAATCTTCAAAAGCGGCTGATTGGATCTGATACAGATTGTAAATGTTTTTTTTTCTTTTTAAATGAGAGATTAGTTAAGGGAATTCATTGCAATGAGTGTGTGATTCGGTGCTGGAGGAGTAGTCACATGGGTCAGGTTCTGTTGAGTAGGAGCATGTTACAGTGCCGACCTCACTCATTAATGCTGCAATAGGTGTTTTCCATCAGTTATCAAACGCAAAATTGAATTCAATGAAATAAAAAAAAAAATGTATCTACATATTTGATGTCATGTGCCGTGCGTCAGTAGGCACAGAGCACAGCTCATACCACACTTATGCAGAGAGATGGCCACAGTTAGACCAATCACTAACTATTATAATGGCTAATTAATGCATTTGAGTCATTTCTTTAAGAAGAAAACCCACACGTTCTCTGTTTGCAAATGATCTGGTTGTCAAAATCTGAACATTTTCTGGTTCCTTTAGTCTTCTATAATGGTAGACTGATGGTCTTTGGGTTGTGGACAGTTGGTCTGGATAAAAATGTTCAATGGGTGATTTTAAAAACACTAACTGGGACTGAGAGACCCCTATGTATAGTTGCTTAGACCATTGTTTGGGCTATTTATAGACCAATGTCACTATGGAGAAGCAGACTAGGGGGACAGGGGAGAAGGTAACAGTGGCCTCACACAGCAGAGCCGACAGAAGAAAAGGAGGTGGCACAACCTCCTTCCCATAAGAGGGTAGCTAGAAGATCTCCTTGGAAGGACTTCTGGAGAACCAGTTGTAGCGGAAAAGTCTGATCCATTGCATCAACTCAGAAACGGCTGACACCGTAACAGTAGAACACCGCGAAGCCTCATTTCTCTCAAAATCCGTCCACTCAAATGGTGGAAGAAAAATGCTAAGATGTGCCCACTGCTTTCCCCTTTAGCAAAATGCTGCTTTTCCGTCCCTAGTGAAATGGTCCCCTCAACGCGCATGTTGGAGATTGTGAATGTGCAGAGATCTTGGCTTGTGGGTGACGATGTTGACATTTCTTAGTTTTTCTTCTGAAGCCTTATTTCGTGCTTTTTTTTTATTGGTATGTGGACTTTATTTTCATTAAGACCATACGTATCTTAATTTTCTCTTTGTTTTATAAACAGAATCCAATTTTCTTCTGTAAGATAAATGGAAAAAGAAATATTAAAATATGCATTGCATAGTGTCGCGGTGCCTTAGAGTTAATATACCTCAACTCGGGAGCACAAAAGGAAAAACATTTAAAGTTTAAATGTGCTTTGCATTATCTGGGCCTTGAAGAAAAAAAACAATATGTATTTAAATATATATACGATATTGCCATAGATATTTAAATGTGATAAATATTTATCTGTGATAAATGACTTATACAGATCAGATCAAATCAAATCATGGGAGCAGTGTTTTATGAGGGAAGCTTTTCTAAGATGTATAAATAAGGGTAAATAGGATCCAAGGTTTTGGTAACTTTGAAAGAAAGTAAAGTATTCCCCCAATGACTGTTTTTTTCAAGGAATGCCACGTATTTTTATACCTATGTATTTCCTATGATCACATTGCTTTTACAACCGCAGTAAATACGAGCTTGTTTGCCCTTTCTGTTTTATTTGAAAGCTAAATTTTATCACAATGTGTTTTATGTAGCACTAACATTTTTTTCGGTGTAATGTTTTGACCTCCTATGTGCATTTTTTTTTTCTTTTTTATGTTTGGGAGAATTTAAGGACAGATCTGAGGAACATAAAACTGCTATTCACAAAAAAAAAAAAAAAAAAAACTATCTGGCTGCTCACTATGACCACACAGAATCCTCCCTAAAAGCAGTAGTATTAGAAGTTTCACCTGACCATATAAAAAAGGGGTGACAGACAAAGAAAACTTCTCCAATGAGAAAGAGTTTGGATTGTCACACTAAATTCCATTAAATCTCCAGGACTAAATCATGTCTCTGAAAAGAGTCTTTTTGCTGTTACTTTAATACACTCTAACTTTGTTATTCACAGTCTTGAAACTATGATATCATGTAGAGCAGACATCCCTTGTCCAATGAATTAGCATTGTTCTACGTCAAGGTGGTCAAACATGTGGCCCAGGGGCCAGAACCGGTCCGCTAACGGGTATGTTTTTTTTTTACTGGTCCGGCCCACTTGAGATCAAATTGCACTGGATGTGGCCCATGAAGTAAATGAAGTTTGACACCCCAGCCCTCTAGCACTGTTGGCTTATGTGCTTGTATAGTGCCCTCTATTGTCTACGTACAAAGCCATGTGTCCCAGCTGGAATGGCTCTCATAGCTGCTATATAATTATCACAATTAACAGTTTGTTAAGCCCAGATACAGATTTAAGTTGATATGTATTTGTATTATTTTTGATGCCTCATAGTCTGTTTTATTACTATTCAGCAAAACCTCCTGTATTTTTTTAAACACAGTCATGTTTGTATGAAAAATGGAGTCTAGTGACTGTAGTCATTTTCTGTTTGTTTTTTTCTTTTGCTTTTACCCATTTCCGGCAGTGAGTGTTAATTTCCACCCGAGACTTCATAAGGTATTAGGTATAGCATAGTACCCAGGGATTTGCAGCGTTTTCGGAAAGCACAAACAAATGATGTCCGTCTGATTACTTCCTAGTCCCAGATAAGAAAATGCTGTGTGTGCGTATTTCTAGAGCAGTGGCATAGTCCTAGAAAAAAATAATTAAATAAAACAATAATAATAATAATAATTGGCTTACCACAGGGTCATGTGCCCTCCAGAACAACATATGCAAGCATTTTGTGATCTGACACAACCTATAGGAGTAATTGGCTGGGTGCCATCAATCGTCTGTGCTTACCAAAGCCATTGGAGAAATAAATAGATGGAATGATTTGGCAATGCTATGTAGATAGAGTTTAGGGAAACACTGTGGGTCCAACTGTGAATAAAAAGGTTATGATCAACCGTTGCCATAGTTAAGCGGAGAAGATGATCATGGTCCTGGATAAAAGAAACTCAGCAGTTTTGTTGACCACCCAACAGACTGTGCTCCTATATAATACCGATACTTGATTTCCCTCTTTGCTGCAGTCATAACAACTGCAAACTTCCCGTCATTTGAATCTAATATTGTTTCGTTGCCTTTTTTTCCTCGGGTTTTGGGTATACGCAATTTGTTATTAAGTGGCGAAAATAAACCGCCATCGCTGTAATTGAATATAAAAGATACACTGCATAAACGAAATTGCACATTTCATATGACCATTTATGACTTTGATAGAAGTTATTTCCTCAGGAGCAAAGTAGGTTTATGAGGTATCATTAAAGCTCAGATCTGAAAGATTTTTTACTAAATTAACTCCAGCATAAAGTAATCTCTATTTCCCTAACTAATTCCTGTGGCGCCATGTGCACCGTTTAAAGGTAATATAGTAGACATTGATATAGCTTTCACCTCGATAAAACTACATAGACTTAACATAGCTGTATGTGTGTATGGGAACATGAAAATGACTCTTTTTATGGAGTTTAAAATGAGCCTGAAAGCAAGCATGATTAAAAAATTAGTCACACACACACACGAACACACACACACACACATAGACACACAAACACACTGCTCTTATCCCGTGTAATAAGTATTCATGCACACAAACGCACACAGTTTGCAAGTCAAAGGTGCAGCGTTAACATTTTTTGTGGCCGCTCTGGATTGGCTGATTGATTGATTTTCCTTGACAGCCCGGGGCTGGTGAATATCTCCTCCATCTACAGCAGTGATAGTGATCTTGGCATTCTGCGGATGGTACTGGTGAGAGTGAAAAGCTTTAATCAGCCACCCACACAAATCAATGCACATGGTTGGCTTCGGGGCTGTCAGCTGATTAAAATATTTAATCTCGATTAATCACGTGACTGTCAATAGTTAATCTAGAGTTAATCGCACATTTTTCCCCTTTTCTTATCTGTTCAAATATTTACTGTGGAAGGGACATTTTTCAACTTAATACTCTTTATCCTCACAGGAGTGGATAAGATATGCTGCATTAAGTTTTTAAAAAATATGCTCAAATCTCCACTTGGCAAACTCAAGCTCAATGGGCGCACTGACCCCTTAAATTTTCCATTATTTAGTAGTGAGTAAATATCTCTGCCCTGGATCCTTCACTTCAAAAAGCAAATCAAAGAATGCAGCCTAATTGTGTCCAACATCACATGGGGGATAATAAAGGCTCACAAAGATCAGACATCATACAGGTTGTGTATTTTCAAGATATCGGTGGCTCTCAACATCGATTCAAGTGCAACAGTTGGAATAACTAATACAATGTTACCTGGCCTGCTAACCGCCGCCACACAATTAGTTGTTGCATGAAGGTTGTTCTGACTTTCCCTCACAAACAATCAAGTCCAACTTGCAGCAAGAAAGAAGATGGTATTTAAAGTTCCCGTATCGTGATAACTTTCCGAGACAAAACACTGAGGAATTTGACTGGACCATTACCACGCCATGGTAGCATGTGCAAATGGCAAGGATCCGCAAAACGGGGCTAGCATTATTTTTCATTCTGTTTCGCAGGATTACTTTTGATGTTGTTCCTTTTGTGTCCTGCAATCTGTAAGAGCAGTTCCCTTCCAACAGTTGCCTTTCCATGTGTTTCTGGATGACTCCAACATCCAGCAGTTTATCAGTATGTTGCATTCAACCGACAAAGCAGCATTCACATCGCACGGGATGCTTTCATTTCACTCGTCCATTTTCCATGAATGGATCGCCTCTAACTTTTCATGCCTGAACCTTTCTCTCCAGATAAACAATCTGAACAATGTCAGAAGTGGGGAACATCGTATTCCTGTTGCCTAGGTGCTGTATAAGCAATCTTCTGCTTTGGAAAGGCCTACAAGTGTTCACGAAATTAGGTTAGTGAATGAGGTTTTCTGTGAATATTACTGCTGGTGGCTTTACAGAGAGGGAAATTACTAAAATAAATAAAAATCTCCAATTTTTGTATTTTTTTTATTTTTACATGCGGCTTTCATAAATGCTCCATGGTTGATGCAGTGTTTCTTGCATAGAAATATTAGCTCATGTGCCATTAAAGGTAGAGTGGAGGAGGAAAATGATAATTTGAATATGCAGAATTTGGAAAAAAGTCCAAATGCTTTTCTTCAAATTCTGAAGCCATGCCCCCAGAGTTCAGTAATGGCAGTTTGAGTTTGATAGACGTAAATCACTATACAATGATGTTCAATGTGTTTTTAGCGCTGCCCATCCCACAGGTTGCTACTTATTTTTTTCTGTATGTGTTGGGGAATTGAATTAATTCATTGCAATCTGGATGAGAAGAGGATTTGAAGCAATATGAAAAAAGAAATGCTCCAAACAGGACAAACAATTTCTGCAAGATCACTCGAAGTGATGAATTGTATAAATGTAAATGTTAGACTGAAGTAAATAGGACTGAATATCTAACATTGGTAGCATAATTCCAGAGAGATCTTGAGAGATCATTTAAGAAATCAGATATTCCTGTTTCATTGATTTAACCAATCCGATAAAAAAAATTAATTAATTAATAGCTACAGCAAGGGATGCTTAATACGCTGCCAATGCCTCCTAAGGTAACACTTTCTAAATAAAGCAGCCAGCCAGATGAGACAGTACAGGAGGAAAGTAAGGGTCAGTCTGAGACTTAAACCAGATAAGGATGAGCAATTATCATAGACCGTATAAATAATGGATGTAGTCAGCTGGGCGGGAGCTGCACGCAGCGGCAGACAGCTAGTGGCTGGGCACCTGTCACTCAAAGTGGGCACTCCCTTATTGCATGACTTCAATAAGGGAAGCTGACTTCCTTCTGAAGCAACATGGAAGTTGAAAAAATACTTATTTCTTCTGCTTTTACTTATTTCTTTTATCTTTTTTTGTTTCTAAGTGGTTTTGACCCACCCCAAAAAAAAAACAGCTGGCTCACAAACTCGCCCTAATGTGGTTTTGACTTGATAACGTCCGTCATCAGAGGCCAGAGACACACACCGAGATTCCGTAAAAAAAAGGAAATGGCCAATCTCAGTGGAGGAGAGTTATAGGAAAATGTATCCTGGAAGACACAGAGTTCAATGTAAATGTATTCACCCGTCTATTCTGGGAGAACCGTCATCCAAGGCCCGGTTGTCTGAGCAGACATCGCGCATGAGGCCCCAGAAGGGTGTTTCCAATGCATCTATGAGTGCAGCGAGCAATAAGTGTCCACATCACGCCAGTTAAGCGCCACTCGTTCTAATGTGCAAGAGGACGGGAGTTCTACTATGGTAAAAAGTGCAGGTTAAAAAAAAAAAAGGCTAGAACAGGGATGAGATAAGAAATCACTGCTGTTATGTGATTCTTTCTGCTAACTCTATCTCCCTTTATTTGCAGAGGATATGATTCACTGGGACCATGTGGACCTAGACCGACTAGTGGCGGAAATCCAACTGACATCGCTATGACAAAACAGTTGGGGCATCACATGGCATTGATAATATCATTTATATATATATATTATTTTTGCCACTTCTGTTTGCAGATTTATTGGTTATATATCAAGTTAAGATACACTGGGTTTGAAGAGGTGCTGTGATAGAATGTGCAGTCGGCTGTGCGAGAGATAGAAATTCTGGGGGATGCGGACACTCTGACAGAGGCCGTACTTTAGGTCATAGCAGAAAAGAAAAAAAAAAAAAACTACCCTTGGACACTTTTTTTTTTCTTCTTTTTTCAAATGACGCTGCTTCTGTGGGGATCAGCACGTTCCTGTTCTGTTTGTTGTTCTGAAGGCGCCGTCAGTGGTGAATGGTACCAAGGGTCAGGAAAGAGCTGCGGAACACGTCCACCGTGCCGCCCGACGGCTGAGCCTCGCTGTCTCGGATCGTGTTAAGGAAAAAGAAAAGGCATAATGTCCCCAGACCTTGGTCCATTTGGGACAACGTTTACAAAGCATCAAGTATCAAAAAAAGGCACCTTTAAAGCGATACGCTACTTGCTGCTAAAGCTGCAGCTGCGATTTTCAACAAATCTCATCTTTAATCTTGTTTTTTTAAAAATTGCATCTATGCTAAATTCAAAAGGATTCTTGTATATTAATGTTTTAAGGAAGGCAACCAGACCAGGTGGGGGAGTAGCAGAGAGGCAACAGATGTGCTGCAAAAAAAAAAGAAAAAAAAAATCGTGCCAGCTGACCTTGCTGATCTGTCTATGCCGGCCAGACATGAGCAGCGACCGGGGAACCGGACAGATTTTCAACAACTTCTTCCTGCCAACGTCGTGCCTATAATGCAGGTTGTGCACAAACAGCTGAACAGTCGATTTTGGGTTTGTCACAGAAGAGATTTGTATTTGCACATTGCAGGTGGAAAGGGGAGATGAATGAAGATATAAAAAAAAAAAAAACATCTGGATGAGCTCTACATCAGTCTTAAGAGTGTTTATGATAACGAATGATGATGATAATTGAAATAAATAAATAATTGAAACAATTAAAAAATGGTGTTAAAATATTTTTAAAGACACATTTTAAAATTCACATCTCATTGCAATGACCGCTGTTGTTTTCCAGACCCCTTTGTGTAGTTTTTAATTGGTTTTGTGTAATATATGTTGTTTGTTTCTAATGTCCTGAAACTTTTCCAGTAAGGTGGACGATAAAGTTATTGACCTGAAGTAAATTGAATTGATGATGATTGAAAAGTGAAAATTTGTCCTTTTCTTTTTTTTCTGGACCAACAGTCTAGTTTACTGTTATAAAAGACCACATTAGAAGCTGGAACCAGAGAATTGTGCATTTTCTTGTGCAGTTAAGTTAAGAGACATGGATAAACTGGCTTTGATTTGTTAACTGAAAACATTTGGGACAATATGACATTAGATGTAGCAAATTTATTTATAGGCGAATACCCCACTGAGGAAAAAAGATGTCTGATGGAATACAAGCTCTGCAGGGAGGATGTGGATTGACCACCCCGAGGTACATTTGACTGGAAGGATCTGTTGTTTTTTTTGCCATTTTAAAGCTAGGAGAGTTTAATGTGCACAAAAAGATCACACAATCTTCAAAATGCTGCGCACATTCTCCAACCTTTACTAGCTTTGTCTCCCAAAATGAATCCAAGGAAAAAACCTTCAAAGCAGCTCCGTGTTATGGTTTTAAGGCTTTGTCCTTAGCCCACATGCACTAATACGCCGTGCGGCTGCAACAATATTTCTTCGGGAAGGGGCGAGTGGAAACAAACAATACCACTTCAAGTGAGACTGACACCTGCGTCCTGGCCCCTGCACAATTTCGAGTCTTATAACACTCAGTCCCCAGTCAGAATTGTCCCAGAAACAAGCATGTGAAGCCGCTGAATCCTAATTAGCCAGGGTGATAAGGAAAATCTATGCAGGGAAGAATTAGCATTAACAGGTAAAGTCTGAAACACACCTGTTCCTCAGTTGCCTGAGTTATTACCACATTTCCACACTTCTTTGTGTTAAAGACGGTCGCCCGCAACTGTGCTGCCGAGGTCCCGGGAGTCAATATGAAGGAGTAAAGTACACTAGTAAGCAGACATCAGTTCAATCATTCAATCCGTGGCAGAGAAAAACACATTGAGGCTGGTATGTAGCAGCTGTCTCGGAGAACAGGGAGCAGCATCGCTCTTATTGAACTGAGAGAACAATAAAATATAACCTGGGGGGGCAGATCTCGCTGTGTCCCCGCGCAATCAATAAGACTATTTTAAACCTCACTGATGCTGCAGCTGCGTGCGCTCGTGTGTGTGTGTGTGTGTGTGTGTTTGTGAAGCCACCAGCGATGTGGATCGTGTGATCACACTCTAGTGAAATCCCAGACACACACACACACACACACACACAAAAATCATGTTAAAAGACAGCACACTAATGCAAAATCAGCACATGGGGAAGTGTTGTTTTGTGCACACACACACACACACACACACACACACAGACACACAGACACTTGATACACACAACCTGAAGTCTTATTCTCACTGAATAAATTACTCTTTGGCAGCGTTGGCAGCTCAGAACGTGGCAGGAGTTTTATTACTGAAACACATTCAGTTTGAAACTGACTAACCTCCCTGCCTACAATCCCATTCATACACACATTCCTACTGTCAATTAATAAATGTCTGTGTGTGTGTGTGTTTAATGTATGTGAACATGTAATTAAAGCAGCGTCGTGTGTCACCTGAGCAGTTGATTTCCATAAAAAAAGTAATTAACATGTTATTATCATACTCAGTGTTGGCTGAGAGCTGAAGCAACTTTGCCAGAAAAAATAATAATAATACAAACAGAAATTCTTACTTATTTGAAAGGGGGTGATTTTTCACACCAGGAATAAACGTATTGATAGACATGTCATGTAGGGTTTTTATTAACACATAAAAAAGCGAACAATGCTGTAGATGGAGGCACAAAAGTGGCGCCTCTAACTTCCAAACGCGTGGATGTTACACTGTCTCAATGGTGTTTTAGGTGAAGGTTTGCATCGGTGCGTGGATGTGCGCCACTTTCTTGCAGTAAGAGAAGTGTAGTATGATTTATAAATATTGAAAAAAAGTGTGCGTGTGTGCGGGCTCGCAAGATGAGACTAATAATGTGTATTTGCAGGTGTAAACAATGTCCCAGAGGTGATTGCTGCTTTCTTTTTTTGCGCCGTTTCGTCTCACCTTGGTTGCAGAGGCTGGAGCGTGCGAGCACAATCCCAAGAAAGAGTGAAACGAGGCTAAATCTGTTCCCAAAACTCATGTCTGCTGCAACATCCATCGCCGACTTTCAACGTGGTGGAGAGTAAAAAAACAAAAAGACAAAAAAGGGGGAAAAAGCGCGTCAAAAATAGACGGATTTTCCAGAAAAAACAAACAGAAAGCGGCGATCCACTGCTTCTGTTGCTTTACAGGTCCGGGTTGGAAAGATCCAACAAGAACCAGACGAGATCCATCCCGCGGCAGCTGCGGGGAGGCTGAAGGGTTATGGGCAATTTGGATGGTATTAAATATCGATTTTTCTTTTTTTTTGCAGGCGAAGATAAAAAAAGAAAAAAAGAAAAAAACACACACACCAATCTCCTACAAACTTTAAAGATTTCCAACGCACTTGAGCCCTGCGCTAAATTTCGTAGCCGCGCCGACGCGTTTCTCGCCTCGAACCTCGTGCGTCTCCGCCGCGCGCGGAGTCGTGACGGACTTTAGCGGATCCTGTCGTTGGCACGGCGACGCGCCGCGGACTGCCGACGCGTGCCCCCCCTCCCCAGGTCCGTTCCCCGGCCCCGGACACCGCCGCAGCAGCAACAGCAGCAACAGCGATGGGCGATGAGGATGATGATGATGGAGGAGGAGGAGGAGGGGTGGGAGGAAGGAGGAGGAGGAGGAGGAAGAGGCGGCGATAGGGACGCGGCGGAGGAGACGGACGAAGCGGAGGCTGACCGCGCGCATCTGTGCGGGATGCTCGGCACTAGAGGGGGTTAGCTGACAAGGCAATGGCGCGCGCGTGTGTATGAGTGTGTGTGTGTGTGTGTGTGTGTGTGTGTGTGTGTGAGTGTAGATTTCGAGGGAGATGCAGCCGATACGTCCCTCTCACTATTTAGAACAAGCACCCCCCCCTTTAAATAAATAAATCCATAAAAAGTGGAGTGAATATTGCCTGTTAGTGTTTTGACTCAACATGGAGAATGTTTAAAAAAATATATGAAATAAAACATTATTTTTATTTTTATAAAGTTGATCTACAGGGGAGTACAGAGGAGCTTCCTTGCCATTTATTAGCCTATTGTATTTTTAATTGTCACGTGGTGCCCTGTGCCTTTTATATGGCATGTGTCTTCCCAAGGTTCCAAATCAATCCTCACCCCTGCACTGCACAGTAAAATTGATAGTGTTAATGTAACAATCAGAGACGTAATTCTACCACTACTAGTGTTACAAAAATAAAAGTAAAAAAAAAATAGTATGTGTGTATTGTGTGTGTGTGTGTGTGTGTGTGTGCCGTTCTTAATTATAAGGATCTCAGAATAGTCAAATACACGTGAGACCTCGATATTGATATGTTACCTTGAATTTAGAGTTTGTTAAAAAAAAATAGGCTAACTTTCTAGCACAGGGTTTGGTGGATTTAATAAGTGGACATGTAGCCTACTTGTTGGTAATCCCTTTGGATCAATTAAACTTTTTTTTTTTTATAAGTGAATAGCTGCATTTACTGTAGCTTTGTTATTAAAGTGTGACCCCCTGATGCTTGTGTGGATATTGAAATGTTTCACAGAGAGAATAAATACCACATGGACCTGTAACTTCTGATTCATCCTTTAAGGAAATTCACAGAGGACACCATTTTTGATTCTTAACTTCCCTAGAGAGAGAGATTTTATGTGTCTAAACAGGATGTTTGAGTTTGACTCTTATTGTGCAGATTGATGTAGGTCTGAAGACACCAGAAGCCTGTTTTCACTGCTGAATGTAGAAAGCTTCTCTTTGCTTCTTGATGGGAGCCTACAAACATGATTTGCGACATATGACATTTGTGACAGCATTCAACTTCCTCAGGTGTGGAACAGACACTAAGAATTGACTTTACAGCCAAATAGGAGTTGCCTGCAGCTGTTAAAGTTCTGAAATAATAATAAGAAAAGTAATGCTTGCATATCTATAGATTCTGTAATGTCTGAAGAAGGAAAAGAAGGTGATTTTAAAGAATCTCTATTTTATATACATCTTGAAAAATGTTTGAATGTGAACTTCAAGCAACAATGTTGACATCTGGTGACCTTTTGAAAAAAGTGCTCATCATGGCAAAAAGTGATGTTGTATAAGGAATACGCAGAAACACAAGAATATCCTTTTTTTTTTTCCATGTTCAGACCGTCTATGAAACAAAATGTGTGCAGCTTGATCTCCATTCGCTTCCAGTGCAGGCGTTTTCCTGCCAAGTCGCCCAATGTCAGCCAAGATTAGGGGAAGGTCCTCCTCTCATCTTCATGGACGTCTCATTGAGTGAGTAAGCAAAACCCTCCCCGGCCCGCCCACGGGTTAAACAAAAGCAAACGCCGGCTGCCGTGGTGAGACCCCCGGTCCATCAGGACACAGACGTCGCCTGCGGCGGCTACCGACGCCTCGGAGAGGACGGAGGGCTCGTACATTGGCAACGGAGGCTGCCCGGGTCTACTGTCACTGGAGGGAGGCTGCGCACTCCACAGAAATGGATCTTGCAATTAGGTGTACAGCAGCTATGAAAAGACAGATAAACGTTGTGTCTCTCAGACGATGGGGGAGGGGTTATAAAAGAAGTTTTAGGCCGTTGTTTTGTATACCGTAGATTTATTTTTGATGGGGATGCGGAGTTGAATATTAACACATTACTACTACTTTATGCCTTTATACCTTAAGTGCGATCCATAACGCTACTTTATGACTTTACACAGACTTCTTTACAGTAAGACCGGTTAGATGTCAGCAAATCTTTCATTTCCTGTGTGAAATGTTTTATTTCTTCGCTATATTCTTTGTATGGTTAGGAAATAATGATCAACCTATTTGTCAAGTGCTACCACAGCCTTTTTATGAACATTACTGGCTTTGTACAGTACTTGACTGCTACTGTTCCTGTTACTAATAATACCAATAAGAATAACAGGACACACATAACATTGCAGGGACTTAAATCGTCTCACCTCCGTCTAGAGACTCGCAATGAAGATCAAATAGGCTAACCTGTTGAGAGAGGTCCTCTACCACCACCCCCTGCAATGATTTGGTTTCCCTTGCTGTAATGGTTTCCAATGAGGGGTGACTTTAGTGTATAGGGCCTAACTGTGAGCTATGGTCCCCCCCCCGCCGTCCACAGAGAACAAGCTCCGTCCATCTGTACTCATCACAAGCGAAAGGGCTGGAACGAGACCACATCAGCACAACTGACAGAGACAATGAGACTTTATAACACTAATGTGTTCACTAATGTCCAGTTCACAATGAAGTGCCGGCTCATAGAGAACTGCCCCACACGTGGACGGAATCCAAACTGTTAAAAAGTACTTAGGGCGAAAGGTAAACTCCATACCGGAAACCCAAAATACACTGTCAATGGGGATTAGTGCAAAGTGGATTCATAGTATGTACGTATTTAAGTGGGTGGAAGTGGTCAAATGTATATGACATGATTTCACTTTAGCGACATCTTAGTTTGTGTTATTTCTTTTTTTTGTTTGTTTTATTGTGGTGTGTGTGTGTGTCTTATTTTCACAGTTGTTTTCTCACTTGCTCTGGTGCATTTCTCACTATCACTATTACCATTTGTGCAACATTTAATGCATTGCACACTGCCAAACCTAGTAGATGATCTGTGTCACTTGGTAAAAATGGATAGCTCATTCCTCAAAAGCAAGTATTCAAAGTAAATGCCACAGATAACTGCAAAGATGAGTTCAAGAATCAACAACACATGCTGGCGAAACTGTGGTGATATGATAACCATCTCCACATATATATTTTTTGGGGGGGGCGGTCTTCTACCTAGCCATTAAGAAGATGCTTTACATTGATATTTATCAAGATCCACTTTCTGCACCATGTAGTTGGGCTGCAACCCAATGGTGAACTTTTTAAGTGAAGGGCTGCCATTTATTTATTGCAAATGATGTTAACTGACCCATCCCCATATAACCAGTGAAGGATTTGAGGAATTTATATAATAGAGCAGATAAATTATTCTCAGGTTAGAAAAACAATGTTAAGTGGTGGAGCCTGATAATTAAACCCAATAATTATATTTCTTAACTATTGAACTATTAGTTATATTAAACTATAACTATTATATATGTCTCGGTTTTCTTGTTATTCATCTAATGATTTGGCAGTTGTGCGTCAAGCGTAGAACTTATGCCAACTGTGGTGGTCATTCTGGTGTACAAAGATGTAATGCATACGTTTTTTGCAGTGACAAGAAGTATTCGTGCCAAAGAAAGTGTCAGTGTCATCAAAATGAAATGTCCTAACACTATTGTTTATGAAAAAGATAATCATGGCATCATGTGTATGTTTCAAATTTTTACTGCATTATGCTCTTTGCAACTCAAATTTATCCATAACAAAAAAAAAAAAAAATAAAAAAAAAAAAATATATATATAATATATATATATATATATATATATATATATATATATATATACACAGCCTTATTTAGAACAAACTTGCCCTCCCTTTATATAGAGCTGTGCACTACTGTGAACAACATTACAGTTAATGATGGAACTGTACATACAACATACACAGTGCTGTAAATCTAAAAATGCTTGTTATAGAGTCGAGAGTGAAAGGACGGGGCAGACCAGGCAGCAGAGTGCACTGAGTGCAGAACGCCTCGAATCAAAAGGGGGCGGACATTAACACCAGCTCAGTAAATAATTCAAACTCTGTCTACTTGTGTGACTGTGAAAGCACCGCGCATGTAAACACAAGTTTATGAAACACGTCATTAAAGAAATGAGCGTGGAAAAGCGGGAGAGGCCTCTTGGGTGGTGACCTGTGCTCCTAAAGCGGGCAAACGGGCTACATCAGGGATAAGAGAATTCCAACGAGCCGTTCATCAACATGGTGTAAAAATAAAATCAGACTATTAAATAGGCTGCAATAATGACAGGCTTAGTTATAGGGGTGACGGGGGGGACGTTTTGTCCTTGCACTTTTCAGGTGTCTGTAATGTGTTTTTAATGTGTGTCCCTAAGTGTGGCTGGATAAAAATTGTGAAGAATTCCCAGTGACGTTTGTTCTCCCTCTGCCTTTCTATTTATTCTGCTTCGAGTGGGCACTCTGGGTTTGTGCCTGCAGCCTGTGAGTCCATGAGGGGCGTTCTGGGGATTCTGTGTTAAAAAAAAAAAAAAATGAAAGCAACAGGGTTTCTGCGATTTTGATCTGAAAATAACCAGATGAGAGGAGGAAATGCACTTCTGACCATAAAATAAATAAATACATCAATAAATAATTAACCAGTAGGCTTGACTGAAATTCATTCTGGCGCCACAGGGGTTAGTCCTTACTTAATGTGAAAAGTAGCAACACCCATCGGTCACTAGTCGTTGAATATCTGCTGATGTGGACGTCACTTTAATCTGCAAGCTACGTTCAAGATTAGTATGTGTCAAAAGAAAAAAAGACACAAATGTATGTCTGATAAGGTGGTGTGTCAAAGTGGTGAGTTGAGATAACATTTTTATTAATAATCAATTTATAAATATAGCTTTTAATTATGTTGTGGCCCGTCATTTTGTTGGCTACAGTTAATATGGCCCAATTTTAAAGTCTATCATTGCAGGAAAGAATCTGTCTAGCCCAATTCATTCATTAAAAAAAATAACATTAAAAACTAGGTAATCACGTACCACACCCATGTCCATATGTAAAAACGTTTGCAAACTCATGGCACCCACGAATAAAGTGTAAAACTGTCTATCTACCAATAGTGCACTTTGATGATTGCATCTTTCATAAATAATATGCAAAATAACAGGACTCATCTACTTATTACTGTCGCCTTAATGAATATGCAAGATGGGGCATTTACCTGCTATTGTGCAAAATACTGGGAGGAGAAAATGTAAATATAGGTTGAAACATTCAATCAGTCTGCATTGATCTATAGTTGAATGTGGGAGATTCTGCTCTCTGCAGTTGCTTTACACTGTATAAAATGCTTCATCTGCGTCATCTGTAGGCACAGCACAGTGTTTTTAGCACATGTTGTTCTACACATATCTCACACGTTAGTTATATGTTAATATTTAGCTTTTTTTATGCGGTTCACAGCTTCTTTTACCATTTCCTTTATAACAAAAGCAGTGCTTTTTATCCTTGAAATACATTTCAATGCAAATGCTGTCATATGAAATTAGTTATTAAACTATGCAACCATGTACGAGGTGAGATCCATTATAATTCTTTCTACAACAGCGTAGGTATATATATAATTGTATAAGCAGCTTTCACAAATCAATTTGTTTTGTTTTAGTTCTGTTGTTATTAACCTCTGAACCATCCGCACATTTCCTGAAGAAAAAAGCTCATTTTTCAGAAACATAATCACTCGAATACGATAACTATTTCCTGTGCAGACTCGCCATTAAAACAACTCAATTAAACACTACTGTCTTCTCTATGTTTGCACCTGTTGTCAATGACAACAACCATCAAAAAACGCCCTTACACACCGTACGCACACACACAGTCACAGTCTTTTAAAATTCATGCAAATCATTCATTCAATTCAGTCATGTTTTAATGGAGTTATATATGTCATGAAGTGTGGTGGGGGCCTATGTTGCATCTCATCCCATTCTTTTTCTTTGTTCAAAACAATAGTTATATTGTATGACTATCCCATTTAAACCCACCAGCAACTATATTTGCCAAAGTCTATGACTATTAATAAAAAAAGCTCATATTTCTTTCTTTTAAAATTTTGTCGTATGACGTCATCGTCTCTTCCTTCTGAGAACAGGATGAAGACAAACCCTCATTTTATTTTGATTATTAGGATTTTCAGCCCTGACATGTATATATCTACTTTTCAAGTCTCTAGAAAAACTAAAAAAATAATAATTATTTTTGGATACATAGTTTTTGTTTATGTGCATATTCGTGCAAGCGACAACTATAGTTGCTATTTTCTCCAAAGAAGAGTGCAAAATAGAAAAAAAAGTAGATAAACAACATGATTGTCAGTTTTTCAAATGATATATTATTATTTGTATGAAAACTTGGGCTCAAGATCTGGTTAGGTTAAGTTTAAGAAAAGATCATGGCTTAGGTTAAAAAAACAAACAAACACTTGAAATGTGATGAGGGATAAAGTTAAACTTCCTTAAAGACAGGCCCATGTCATGGCAACAGTAAACACCAACTCACGGTTGGAAACATGACACTTGTTGT
This sequence comes from Eupleurogrammus muticus, assembly GCA_036785175.1. Classification (NCBI taxonomy): domain Eukaryota; kingdom Metazoa; phylum Chordata; class Actinopteri; order Scombriformes; family Trichiuridae; genus Eupleurogrammus; species Eupleurogrammus muticus. The sequence continues at coordinate 10,841,640 of JAYKQN010000001.1, forward strand.
TTCCAGCAGCAAAATCTACTTAGTTCACTGAGTTCGGAGCAGGTCAACCTGCTACTACACTACACTACACCTCACGCCTCTTTATAGGTGCTGTCTGCACGACGTCATTGGCTGTGAGGTTCTGTCTGCACGACGTCATTGGCTGTTAGGTGCTGTCTGCACGACGTCATTGGCTGTTAGGTGCTGTCTGCACGACGTCATTGGTTGTTAGGTGCTTTCTGCACGACGTCATTGGCTGTTAGGTGCTGTCTGCACGACGTCATTGGCTGTTAGGTGCTGTCTGCACGACGTCATTGGTTGTTAGGTGCTTTCTGCACGACGTCATTGGCTGTTGGGTGCTGTCTGCACGACGTCATTGGCTGTTGGGTGCTGTCTGTCCACCTGACCACCTTTGGTGTTGCATTTCTTAGGAGGACAGGCTCCATTTTTCTATTCTTGATTATTGCAGTGACCCTGAGAGGTTATCTATATAAAGCCTCTTTTTTTTTTTTACCCAAGGCAGAGATGGCATTATGAATATTTTCAAATAGCATAACACAAGAGAGTGACAGAGGGGAATGAAAAAAAACAATTGAACAAAAACAAACCGTGATTACAGTGCTTCAAAATTGCCCGCAGCAATCCACAGTCTGCCGTGTCTTCCGATTTTTTTTTTTTTTACCCAAAATCAAACTCAGCTTTTGATTTACATAATGTGTTTGTACGGAGCTCTTTGGCCTGTAAACACAGGCCTCTGAGGTTGGAGCACAGAGGAGAACATTAGCCTTCTCGCTAATACACAAGGGCGCCTGCAGTGGTTCGCACAGACCGTCAGAGACTGGAGCAAAAAAAAAAAACTGAAAGGAAAGAGACACCTTTTTCACACGCAGAGTTAAAGCAGGGGTCATTTTTTCACTACCTTCTGTGGATGATTTTAAAAGCATCCAGGCAAACAAGTTGAACAATGGCTCCATCGCCTTTAGGGAACAAATGAACAAAGTTCACTCTTTCTCTCTCCCCTTTTAAAACATGAATTTAGAAGCTACTCACAGTTCTATTACTTTTTTTTTTTTTAGATGACTTTAGTTATTTAGTTATCACTGTGGCAGGCACATTTATTTTTATAACATATTTTAGGGATGTTAAAGTTAAATTTCTTAATGCATGTCACTAATGCAGAGACACATGATGAAAAAAAAATGTTTGGTTTGTTTTGGCCATAGTTTTGGCGCATTTTGAAAGTTGAATTCAGGTCTGAGGTTATTATTGAGACTGTTTCTCATTGTTACAATAAAAAAAAAAGAAAACCATGTATTTGTCCGAGCACATGTTCAGAGCACCGGATCTGGAAGAAATATCCCTTTATGGTACATTTAGAACCAATGAAATGAAGCTAATATTATGCATTAAATGTGAATATAAACAGCCAATGGACCGATACCAAAACTGACATGTAGTGTAAGCCCTAAAAACTTGACACTATATAATTTAACTCTCTTTAAAATCAAGATTTTTGTAAAGACAAGTGCTACAAATGGGCTGTTAAATAAGGAACCAACATGAACATAAAATGCACATTTTGAAAAACCTGATGAAAACTTCTTAAAACTAGACATTTTTTGATTTCGCCCTCATAACTTCTTGATCTTTGTTCTCAAATTACCCCAGATTGTTGCATTCAAATTTACAGTCATCATAATTTTTCGGTCAATTTAAGGTCTTCCAGAAAAGAAGAAACAGAAATTATGCCACTAATTGTGCACCACCATGATAGTAGAGCTGAATGTTGGATCATCAGTTTCAGAAAAGTTGCTGATCTGATGTCAGAAAGTTGCAGGGAAAAGTGTAGGTGCTTTTACAAAAGCTATCAGACCATCCAAGAAGCAGTTCTAACGGGGTTCATAAACACCTTTAAACAAACGTACTTACTTACTGGCACTTCTTTCCCCACAAAAAACAACTATTTAAAGACACATTTCGAATGGGAGTCGAGCAAAAATTACGCTAACGTTAACGTTAACTGTGCAAGTTAAAAATGGCCCAGAACACAAACGGCCAATACAGATAAGAAAAGAAAAACGCTGAAATTTCTGCTGTTGCCTGTGCAGCAAAATGTGTCAGACACTACAATGTGCACGTTTCACTTTCTCTCCCTCATACCACGACATGGAAGAATCGAAAGGAAGTTTGTTTCCATGCATAACAGCGTGCATGTGTCTAAAACTGATACAGTTACAAACACCGACACACTGCCTTCAGAGGTTGGGACTGCAGCAACTAAAGCTGGAGGCTTTCCAAGACAATTTCATCTCCAGCTTCATCCAGTGTGTAAAACGGCCCTGCAGCTCAGACAGACTGCACCTTTATGTTTCTGTGTTTTATAATTTCATGCACGCTTGTATCATCCACTTCCTGTGAGATGCTTAAAAAGTAAAAAAAAAGTATATATAATAAGCATCTTTCACACAGCATGGCTGTGATTTATGCCTTGATGACTAATTGCGGTTTCATACTAATTTTCTTCCAGCTCTGCGTATGCACATCTGCATGAGGATATTGCACTTTGGGGGGGAAAAAGGAGAAAAAAAACTTTGAGGACCTTACAATGTTGTTTCCATTTGAAATTTCTTATAATTCATACATTTTTTTTTACTTAATTAATTTAGTTGATTTTTAATTCCAAAAGCATTCTGGAACTCACTCTGAGTGACAAAAGCTTAATGCGAACTGGAAGTTGGCATGATCGGCGACAGAATTCCAAAACGCAGCTCAATTATTGTTTAAACCCTGATCCGTGTCTTATATGCAAACATATAACGGGCCACAGTTGCAATTTGACTTTGGTTTCCGTCCATGTTGGTACATCTGGTCGGCGCGCACAGAAGTGTGAGAGCACAAACTGTCAAATCAGACGATCCAATTTTTTTTTTTTTCACCCCCTCCAAAACGACTTCTGTTTTTGTTACCGCACATGGGCGTGTGCACACACACTCGTGCGGGCAGTCGTGCACACTTGCCCACCTCCCTGGCTGCCTAATGGAGCGTAGGCTCTAATCTGGATGGCCGTGGAGCTCAGGAGGATGAGCAGAGCAAATAGAGAGAGCAGCTCATCAGGCCAGAGAGCCAGTATGTCGGTAACCCCAGCTGTTAAAGAGATATTCTGTTGTCCAGAGAGGAAACAGACAGGCTGATAGCAGGCAGCTGATCACAAACCTAGAGTTTTTTTCCTAAGCTCCATAAAATCCCATCAGCTATTCAAGAGGTTTTTTTGTTTCATCAACAATGCTGCTCCCTAGATAATGGAGTAATCATTGAATCAAATAGCTAATCAACCATTAGAGCCACTGCTAAGGACCTTTATTAGCAGAATCAGGTGTGTTACCGCTTGTTTGGAACAAAAAGCCTGCCCCCGCGGCGGCTCTGCAGGGACCAGGGTTGCCCAACCCGGAAATAGCCCGTTATTATTATAACAGGCAAATGCCAACTCGAGTTAAATATGAAGTGGTTCCATTCAGTCATTATTGAATCATCAATAATCACGGTTAATTATTGATACAAAATATTTTATAGCAAATTATGCTCTAGCTATAACGCTATATTCACATATTAAAAATAGCTCTTAGCAATTATGGGCCCTCATATACTGTATTTAATAAAATAAAAAAATCCATCAATATCAAATCAGTATAATCAGTTTATATATATTGTATCAATAGTTAACCATGATTATTGATGGTTTTTTAATTGTCAACTTTTAATAATGACTGTTTGTGTGGGGTCAATTTATTCAATTCTATAATTGACTGTGTATTAAATAATAATATTAGAAATACATATCTAGTATTTTCTATGTGTATTTTCTTAATCAAATTCTTAGACTTTCATTGAAGCCTTTAAAAAAAAGCAATATAGAGCATAGCACTTTTCTTAATGTTATCACACACACACACACATATGTATATATATATATATATATATATATATATATATATATATATACACACACACACACACACTGTATATGAATGATTTCCAACTGGAAGTGATATTAGTAATAAGCGTGAAGGGCAGTAAACATCATCATCACCTGGAGCGTTTCTGCTACTTTTCAGACAGGTTCTGTAATTACAGTCAGCGCTGATGCAAGGTGGCATTCACCAACTTGACAGTTCCTGAACACCCCCCCCTCCTCCGCCACCACCACACATCCCCAACCCCAAAAATCTCCATTAGTAATTGACAAATGGATGGATTAATGGTGTATAAAATGACCGATCCATCATAGGGGCTAAATGGGGTGAGAGCGGCGCGTTCCGTCAGACAGACCTTTTTAGAGATTGGTGCTCATGACCTCTGTGTAACTGGATACGGCAGGAAAACAGCTATCTTATCTTAAAAAAAAAAGTGGCTATGAGTCTCTGTTGTTATGAATAGTGAGTTAATTGAATTAGTACTGAAAGCAATACTGAGCATGGCATTTACTGAACTGACATTTTCATCATGATGACTTACTGTAAGTCTGTGAGGAGCGTGGGGGCGGGAACTGGAGTGGATGCTAATCTTCTTCCCAGGCATTCCTCCAGACTGGATGACACAACCTGTGTTTACTCTTATTTTCATGTCTCAATTCCTATTTTTTATCTAATTATTTACCATGTTGCAATCTCCCAGATCCTGTTCTACATATCCCCTGCCTTGTGTGGCACCAACATTTGGTTTTGGCTACTTGACCTATAAACCATAGTCACCAAGAGGGGACCAGCATGGAGCCCAGGGTCCAGAACTGGCCCACAAAAGGGTCCAGTTTTATCCACTGGGTGATTATACAAAGAGTGACAAAAAATTGGACCCATTTCTATGTCAGTAGGCATCTTTGAGGGCTCAAGGGGTAAAACATTTACAGTTAAATGTGTAAATGTTTCGTAAGGCAGGAGAACTACACCTGCTGCTTAAAAAAAGAAATATTGCCTCTCCTCTCATCCCGCCTTCTCCCGCTTATCTGAGGTCGGGTCGCGGGGTCAGCACCCAGACGTCTCTCTGACCGGCCGCATCCTCCAGCTCATCCAGGGGAACCCAGGGTGTCTAAATATTGTTCAGCGAGTACATGTTTTGTATTGAAATGCAACAGTAGACTGACTAAATATGGATTATGTTGTTGAGCTTTCACTTCTTTATGTCGTGTATATTTTCACAATGTATTTCTTTATGGAAAAAGGAGGGAAGAAATCACTATTTATATGTTTATTTGTACTGTCCCGGCCCACTTGAGATCAAATTGCGCTAGATTTGTACTGACTTACTATGCATCCTCATATATTATTTATTTATTTATTTTATTTATTCACGTTCTTATAGCTCACCCATTCATTTATTAATATACTCATGTATGTAATAACAAAGTCGACAATGTATGAATATACAACTGAGGTATGTGAAAATCTATTTTGAATAAAAATAGAAAGAAATTTTAAAAATTTAAGTGGCAACATCAAACAGTGAACAAAGTGTGCAGACATTTTCTACTTCTTCTTCGACGTTTTTGTTTTATTTTTACATTAACTATTCCTCTGAACCAAACTTTACTACCACACTAACAGAGCTGAAACTGTCAGTCTGGCAGCTGCTCATATCCACTATAAAATAAAATAAAGACAAAAATAAAAAAGACAAAAAAACTAAACAATAAAAGAAAAGAAAAGAAAAGAAAGTACATATCGCAGCAGAATAGATCAGAATAAATCGGCACGCGGATGCCAAACGCATTAAGGTAACATGGTTCGAATCTTTTTGCCGACTGCAGAGGCCAGTGACGGGTTGGCCAGTAATGGGCCGTAAAAGGTATCAATTCATCAATAAAAGATAAGAAGGAAAACGCAAGCCACTCAAAAATGTGGGTTTCAAAACATAGGGGAGACAAGGCTTTGTACATCTTAAACTGCCGAGATGCTTGACACCTGGAAGGAATATTTACTAAGCCAGAGGTGCAAACTTTGGCTTCACAATTTCTTTTCTCTTTTTTCTTTTACTTTTTAAATACGGCACCAAATGGTGTTACAGCTAGAAAAGAGAAGTGCCTTCTCCTTGTGAACTTGGGAAAAATGTATTGAAAACACTTGTAAAAGTACAAATATAAGAAAAAAAACAAATATTAGGCAAAGTATAGCACTAAATACACTGATGTCAGCTCTAAAAAAGGAAAGAGGGAAAAGCTTTTCAACTCCTGACAATATTGTTTTGTAAATTGCTAAAAAAGTGTCCTACTTAAAGCTCTAAATATAACTTGGTATAAGTTATACTACTGTATACTATACTACAATAATGACGCGTCTGCCTCAATCATATGGTCCAAAACTCAAAGTAGTGAGTCCTCAAGGAAAAGCAGGCAGAACGGACCTGAGGGAAATGTGTGACAGTTGCAGACGCTGCCTTGTGTTGTGTTGCTGAAAAGAACTGAGTGTTCAAGTCACTCAGAAAAACATCTGTCTCTCTCTCTGTTTTTCCTCTGCTATTGTCTCTCTGTTCTATGTGTGTGTGTGTGTGTGTGTGTGTGTGTGCTGTGCACGTGCTAAACTGGCGCCGTAAATTTTACACCTGCTTTTCCCAGACGTTTAATTTCAGATGCAGCCCCCCCCCCCGCTGCAGTGGTCAGTCTGCAGTGATAAATCAAGTCTGGCTGCTATTTGTATGAATTTCCATTCCCTCCTCTCCCATTTTTTTTTGTGCCTCTAAACAGGAACACCTCAAATACATATTGCATGAGCCCAAACATGCCATTTTCAGCGGTTGCTGCTTTTGTGGCTATTTTAACAGCATAAAAAAAATAGCAAACCTGTGGTGCTTTTTGTATATAAAGTGAAAGACAAATCGACTGAAACCTCTCATATAACCTTTCATATTACACCATGACAGTAAGGATTAAACAAGACCTGTTTCTGTCTGTTTTTTTTTTTTTTGATTGTATTCTTGATCTTTAAACGTTCCTATTTCTTTAAACCGTGTGAATGAGTTTGCAAATTAAAAAGCCCATTTAAAACATTATTTAATTCCAAGTTTTATGTATTGTTATTTTTTTTTATTTGTCTTTACAGGAAGCACTTGGAAACTTTTTTTTTTTTTTTGCTTAAAATCTTTGTCTACTACATCCACTACAGTTGTCTACTAACATTAAAACATGCACGAGTAACATTTACATTTTTACTTTGTGTAGAAAATGACATAACCTTCATGTACTGGATTGGTAATTAGTGCTGTATAAATGACATATTGCAGGTTATTTAAGGCTTTTAGTAGGAATAAATACAGCACCTTTATCATGCTGGTTTCACAAAGCAAGACACAGAAACAGCGGTGGCCCGTTGTGTTGCCCTGTGCCTGTTGGAAGAAATCAACAGGACGAGGGGGGACGCTATAAATACCTCTGCCTCAGCCGCGTGAAAAGTAATTCGATTGGATTCTGGGGAAACTCCTCGTCCCTTTAAGATTCCTGTCCATTTCCATAAGCCTTTTCTTTTTTTTTTGCTAAATTCCAATAACCCAGGGGATTAGAGGGACCGATTCAACTCAATTAAATCAATGGCATCGGGTAGATAAACAATGACTGGGCAGAATCTTCAGTCAGGTGCAAGTTTGCGTGATCGCCAAGCGTGCGGATTGCATGTATGTGTGTGTCTGCATGGGTGTGTGTGTGTGTGTGTGAAGTCAAAGGCCGCACTAATAGTTAAGTGCTGCTGGCTCCTGCAGCCTGATGAATAATGTAATAACAACGCGTCTGGGCCGCCGTCTGCTTCTGCCCTCATCACCGGGCGGCAGATACCATAACAACCGCCGACAAAGGTAGCCATCACATAATCACAGGCAGGGCGGGATAATCATAGCAATCAAGATGATAACCGCATATTTCTTAGCATGGATCTGAAAATGCCGACAAAATTAAAATTAAAATTACAATGACCGCACGGGTTCAGGTACGAACCATCGAAGTGTAATATGCCACTTTCGGAAACAATTCCGAGTCATTACATAGAAAAAAATAAGTTTCTTTCTTGGCGTAATTCATTGTGGTTAGAGTGTTGGTTGGTTTAGGTGCGAACAAAAAAGCGTTTTGTCTTCATGGAAACTTATATAACCGTCCCCCAGCCTTCACCTTATAATGACTTATATCTGAACTGCATCCCCTCCCCGCCCTGGGTCATAATTACAACCGCTGCTAGATGGCTTCTATCCACTGAAACATAACTATATGTCCCCCCCTTTTTTCTTTCTTTTTGGCAACTGAATTTATGACCGATAGTGTTTTTTTTTTCTTCTTTTAGTTTATTTGAGGATAGGGTTATTTTGGAGGATAGATGGAAGCAGTCAAACATGAAGAGCTGTCTCATTAGGCTAATGCATCACATGTGAGGAAAACAAAGTACTTGTAGGTAACTTCACTGAGAGGGAAGATCAACATAAAAATCTTTTAAGCCACTTAAATACATCTCCCACCGGGGGGACCGCTAATTGCAAGCAGTTGCAGAATTTGTGGCGGACCTTTGAGTCAAAGTGATTTTGATGAGAGGATGTTACTCTTGGTCTTGTTAAATCTTTTAAGAAGTTTCATCCTCAAAGAGAAGAAAAAAAAAAGTATCTATAATCTGTTTCCTTGAAAACAGGCGCATGAAAAGAGGGACAGAAATATAATAATTTACGTAGCAGCGAGGAAACCTTTTTTTCGCCTTTTTGATGAGCATGGAAGTTGACCGAGTGTTTGCTGCAAAAATGCTAATACAGGTGAGACGATAAAAGACAGTGACATCCACAAAAGTCTTTGAAAAAGTAAGAAACCTGTACTCCATGGCTACGTTTTATTCAAAATAGAATTTCCACTTCAAACAAAGATAGCTGGAGAGACATTAGATCGGCATCATTTTGCAGAAGATGATATATTATCATGCCAGGTTTGCAATAGTTTCAGGCGATCGCGCATACGTTGGCTTATACACGTTTTCAAAGTACAAAGTTGAGGCCAGATGATTAAAATTAAAGATACTGATGCCATATATTGTATGATGACAAAGAAGTTGTGATATACCAATGTTTAACTCAAAGTATGATAAGCTAGTATGACTCGAGGTATTTAGCATTTTTGGTCAGTTTAATACAAATGAAAAACTATTGAAAAACTTTCTCTGGTGTAATACGAAAACTGTCATTATATAGAAAATATCCCATCATGACTGATAGAATACATTTTATTTTATTTTTTTATTAGTTAACCCTCCCAAACATTATTTACAGCAATGTGCATTTAAAAATGTATCTTATCTAATACATAATATAGGAGGTTCAGTCTTGAGTAGTTCAATAAACTAATCTAACTAATTTATCTGACACGTTTGTATTTATACCTTATAACTGAGACATTTGAAGAAGAACATGATGGTCTAGAAAATGTTAAAGGAAAGAAAAGAAACACTGCCCAAGAATCACAATTAAATTGTGATAAGTAGCTGTCAAAAGTATTAACATTCATTACTTGGGTAAAAGTATAGATACTAGTTTATAAATAATGTGCTTCTGTAATGTAGGAGCTGAAGTATCAACTCAAGCAAAACTGTAAAATTGCTAATTTTGAAAGTACTTAATGTATACAAGTAAAAGTAAAGCCAGAGGGAAAAATGACATAAACAGCAAAAGATTATTGCATGTCACAGGGTGTGCAACATGAACAATATTTCATAAATGATCATATTGTTATATTTAAAATGTTATTTTTTTGTTTTTAATACAATGCAAATAATACAAATTAAAGAACATTGTACATACTCAGTTAATGCTACTGAGTATTAACGTGTTTCATGGAGCAGAAGATACGACGGCTAATTGCTCATAAGTACCTTTATTACGCAACAAGTCAAATGGGTGTTTTAATGGTGTCTATTTTTACTTCTTAACCAACCCAATCAAATTCACGCTGTCTGGAAGTTACTGGATATGTTTTTGTTTTTGTGCATTTTTGGACAAAGGCAAGCCAAAATGAAGTAGGGCAGGCTACTTCTAGGCTATTAATAATAAGCAAGAACAAAAAGGACAGATAATCGCATGAAAAGAAGTAAAAGGTTCTTCTGAAAATAAAATAATTACGCCTGTAATGTCGAGATACCACAAATTTCTGCTAAAGTATTTATACTCTAATACTTAAACTAATAATATTAAAGTATTTGCACTTCATTACTGGTATTCAGGAGTAAATCCACTCATGCTACTATCGGCATCAACAACATAATAAAATGAGAAGAATATGAGACAGAGTTCGAAATATCGGTGCAAAGTAAAAAAAAAAAACAGAAGTCTTCAGTAGCCCAGTTCAAGCACTGGTGGTAACGCGTGTTCCGTTTTTTTCGTTCCTATTGTTCTTACCCAAATCCAACTCTAGCAATTATCATCATCCACATGCACAAACTTCAGGATAATTGGAGTAAATGATATGAGCCTGGATGGGAACCGGCGGCGAGGCTGCAGGAAGCGGGCTCGATGTGTCTCCGTTTTTTTTCTCTGGCGTGACTCCAGCGAGTCTATCTCTCCCTCCGTTGCGGGAAAAAGGGTTACAGTATTTTCACAAAGCTGGAAGAATTCTCACATGGGAGGATCAACACCACGTATTTAATCTGTCTGCGAGAGTCATTAGCCCTTTTGTCAGTTTCACAGCTTCTATCTGTTTCCGTGTCCTCTCCCTTCTTCTCGACAGAAGAGTGAATAATTAGCCCGAGCTATTTTCTTCGTGTTAGCATGGTGACATGGTAATTGCAGCCTTTCAGAAGGGACGGGTCGGGTGGGGGGGATGTGTACGGAGACGAGCGTAGCTACTCGCGGTGCTACTGGCTTATTTAAGACCTCTTCACTCAGCCTGAAGTCGGGCTCTCTGTCAGCAGCTGTCACACCATGATCATTCTCAGACAGCTGCGAGTGTGCACACGCCGGCACGAGAAAATTAAAAAAAAAACGCACACGTACAGATGCACACTCGGCCGAATAATGGCCCCCCAATCAGTTGGATTCTTTCATTTCTAAGCGATGTTTTATGTTGGGTTTTTTTTTTTGGTCTGAACAACACACGCCGAAGATACAACAACATCAGCTGCGTCAGGCCCTTCCTATTTCGAACCCAAGTTTTGGAATAGATTACAGATAGCGCGCACGCGGTGCCAGGGACAGTTGCTGAGCCTGCGGCATCTTCCTATAATTAGCAGCACAATAGATAACCACAGTCTGGTCTCTTCATTTCTCCACGCCCTGCAGCTGTAGTGACGGAGCTGTTACCACTCCAATTACACCGGCGATAACACGCAGCAGCCTTTTTTTTCCCCACCGTACCACCGCAACACATTCCCTCGCTCCGCTGTTTTGTACTTTACCAGGATTTTGACATCAATTTTCCCAATGATCAATACGTTATAAATGTTTGTATTCCATCACGGCCTGGGCCCGCGCGTGGAGTTTAGCGGTGAGGTTAATTGCTATTTAACAATCAATTTGGAGCCAAAGTGGCTTTTATCCACTCAAGGATATGCAAAAAGTCTAAAGGCAATCACATTGTGCGGGTCCCATTCCGCTGGAAACACTCGACGTTCAATCAGACACAGTTGCTCGGTCCAATCCCTCCCAGTCATCAGGAGGAGCGGCGCTCTCAGGCAATTTGTTCCAGAGCAGCGGGCTTTCTCCCTGGTACCGCGGTTTGCGATGAAACAGTGAGTGCGGCTTCTTTACGGGGAGAACAAAAAAAAAAAAAAAAAGAGGCAAATATGCAAACTTGACCTTTTCCTCCTGACAAAATTGATTAATAGGAGATATGCATGGATATTTTTTTCTCCAGAGCAGCCAGGAAGAATCATAGATTTGTGATGGCCGGCATTTTGTGTAGGAAGACCTGTCGTACTTCATAATTCATGAAATGCATAGTATATGTCCCATACGTGAGTGGTTGTTAGATTCAATTTTATTTATTTTTTTTCTCCCTGAATTACAGTATAACTCAGAAAGTCATATGACAATGAACACGAGAGAACAAAATGGCGCAAAAATGTTTAAGCAATAATTAAACACTGAATATCCACTTATGTAACACTTACAACATTCACCGTCTATGAATGGTGAATACAGTTATTGAATTCAAGTTCATAGTCACTTTACTGATATTATTAGTAGTAATTCATTTGTAAATTATATATAAACAACAGCTAGCTGCTTTTTTGAAAAATGCAATTAATGTCTATATTATTTATACTGGCTTAATAAATGATTCATAAAACTAACATTAAACATTCATTAAATGACCATTGTGAAGTTGCAACACACATTTACATTAGTTTATTATACAGGAAATTAATTTAAGTTTAACAAACTACTTATTACACATTTGTAGATGATAGTTGTTATATAGTGTTATCTATTATTATTTTTATTATTGGTGGCTGTAATTTAGGTTAATTCCTATGTTCTGAATTGTAGATGTATTTTATAATTCATGTTGATAAGCAGATATTTGAGAGAAACAAATACCTTATCTGAAAGTCTATACAAATGATTCAAAGTCAGGGTTCAATGTCACCCTGGCCAGCCCAGGTTTATCAAAACGCTCCATCTGCAGGTTTCCTGGGTTTGTTGAATAGCTCCAAATCTGCTGAGCCACATACGGAGGCTTGGGTGGAAACTGTTTCTTCACCGATGGACTTAAACCGTGTGATCCCTGAAACAATTCCAGTCGTATCCACAAACCTCCCTAAGAACTATATCCAGAATGGTAATTTAAAAAAAAAAAAAAACAACAAAAAAAAACAGATTTCCAGTCTGGTGACCTCCACTGCTGAACTTGGTCTGCAAATTAGTTGGCGCGGCTTCAAATAAGTGACATTGTACATTTATTCATGACCTGAAATAAACTTTTATACTTAAACTGCAAAGGATTACTTTTCTTTTTTTTTTTGACAAACTGAGCTCATTTTAACAATTCAAGCTGTAGACTGAGCCGCATTTATATGGCTTCTAAATGTGCTATACAAAGTGTTTTGGGTATTGTATTTTTTATAAGAACCATTTTGAATAAGAACTACTTGCTGCACTATCAGATAGAACCATCATTTGACTAAAGCTGGGCATTATACAACATATGCGGATGGAGTGCTCATTTAAAAAAAACAAAAAGACAAAGATTAAATCACTTAAAGTTCAGTTAAGCTTTCTCGCTTCTGAAGAAATGACCTCAGTCAGAAAACTTTTACTGTTTTCCACAGTCTTCTTTTGTAAGTTCGCTTTTCATTAGACAACAATGATCATAAAAGACAACTCCAGTTGCATTATAGCATACACAACAATGCAAAGGACTTGTTTCTTATTATGGGAGCATGAAAGACAAATCCTGCATGAGCCTCGGCCTGCATGAACGTATGTTGTGTTACAAACATATTAGATGTTGCCACTAAAGCGTAGAGGTGTGGAAAGCAATTAGTCTGGTCATGAAAGAGGGAAGTCCTTGTGTTCAACCCAGACTGCCTTCCAGTGAATGTGTGTGTGTGTGTGTGTGTGTGTGTGTCACGCTTTCAACACGCTCTCACCGCTGTCATTCTGCGCACATTGGTGGGCGCCGACCAATCATATCATTTCAAGCTGCGGTCACACATAAACAGGTCTGTGTTCAGGATGCCAGGATTCTGTCTGTTAACGCCAGGAGCCAATAACCTGTCTCTCTCTCTCGCACTGTGCGTGTGTGTGTGCGTGTGTGTGTTTAAAGGCCAAATCGACAATGTTGGACTCGGCTGACAATCATCTAGTGCACTGGACCAAAGGCAGGTGTAGAGAATGACCTTGAGTGTCCTCCTAAGCAGCAGACTCACCCAGTGTCTGGGAGAAGAAAAAAACACTGGCAGAGGAGCAACTCCTCATTGCTGCACAACACAGTGAATAATAAACAACCTTGTCTCATAAAAATTACATTCGTATTGAACCAATTTGCAAGAGAAAGTATGTTTTGAAGGAACAGATTAGGTTTTTGCTGTGACATAATCAGCAAATATTAATGAATGTACCTGGCAGTTTCCCCCCCCCAAAAAAAATGTTGAAACTGAATATATCATTAAAATGTTGACTGAGCATTAAAATGTTGAAGAGCATTGTTCATTTAGTTAGTTTTTGTTTTCTTTCTGGCAATGGCAGAAACTCAGTTAGGGAAACATTTACAAAAACAATGTCCGCAGTAACTTTTTTTACTTTATTTTTAACCTTATTACTGTTAAACGTTAATTCAGTGCTTCCGTCACAAAAAAAATTAAGAAAAACTTGCCTCTGAATATATCTCTGAGCATATAATTGGCAAAGCAATCTTGAAAAAATCATGCGTGTGTGTCTACATGGGTCCTGAAACTATAATTTTTGTGTCATTAAGTTTTTGTTTGACTGTCTTATTCTTTTTTTTGTACCACCATCATTTTTTGATTCCTTTGTATGTCCAGCACATATGTGACATTAAAGCTGACTTTGAAATAATTATTCTGTTATAATTAATTGTATAGTCTGATATGATGGAACATGGACACCAAAAGTTCCTGTATGTTCATATACCTTGCTCCTTTCGTTGGACCAACAGTCTTTTAGAATATTTAATTCACAGCAGCAAGTGTACTGGTAACACTGCAGGATGGACAACATATTAATACATTAATACATACCCAACTTCTCCTAACAGAAAGGGTTTGATCACATCTATTTGATCGAAACAACACAGTTCCTATTTTGACTGCTGTTGTGCCATCTTGCTGATGTAAGATCACAGAAAAGATGTCACATTTTTATGGTGCGTAAAAATCATCACAGGGAAACAACACAAACATTGTTAACTCATCCTTAACGCCGGCTGTGTTTGTGTGTGGTAGCGTGACTGATTCTTCCATTAGAAGCCCCTAATGATCATTTTTACGCTCATAATACCAGAACTGTCTGGGGCGCCACTGTTACAGTCAAATACTTGAAATAGTCTCTCTCTCTCTCCTGTTCTCGTTCTCGCTGCCATGTGTATTCATGTACACAAGGCTTTTGAGCTGACCATTTCAACAAACACTACACATCCAGTGCAGCTTAGTTGTAATTACCGTTGTCTTAAACGGTTTAGGCTAAATTACTGCTCCGGTACTTTATCAAAGCCGCAGCAACGCCAGGAGAAAGTTCCCGATAATCGCAGTACGTCGCAGCATTCCAGGAGCGGGGCATGGGAAGCAATAAATGGACTAGAAGTAGAGAAGGGCTTTTATGGTGTTGGTTGACAGCTAAAGAGATAGGGGAAGTTTATGGGACGTAGATTTACATTACATTAAAACCTGAATATCAACCTGTCAGTGTGGTCCACCTCTAAGATGACGGATGTGATGCTGCTTGCATGGTAACCTATTCCCTGCACCGACTGTCCACAATTTGACATTCATAGTGCTTTTTTACTTTCCGAACAGGTATATGTGAAACATAGTACCCTTTCAACTAGCTTTGTTACATCTAAACAAAGCTATATATATATATATATATATAGCTTTATATATATATGATTCAGAACCATTTTGATTCTTTTTAAGGTCTTAGGATATGCATAATCATGCTGTAAAAGTAAAAAAAAAATGAACAAATTACCAAAAAATAAAACTTTATCTACATATATTCATTTCTATGTGGCATGGACAGAAGGCTGTGGGAGTGGCTAAGTGGAAAGTGGTTTTTATGATTTAAAATAATTGAAATATGTACATTAATAAACAATATATATTATAAAACCAGTGTTATAATGTAAAGCATATATAACTGTAGAATTGAAGAAAACACAAAATATGTTTGCACTCAATGTGACTCAAGTCTTTCTTGAGTGGAGTGGATTCTGTTTTTATGTATGAATGAACCCAAATAGAGTCTAAGTGGGTTTTAGGAAGTAATTTCTTTTCATGAAGAGTGTGTAAATGAGGCCCATTGACACTAGTGACTCTTCCTAGAATAGAAGGTACAAATGGGATTTGGTGTGAGACACTGCAATATCTTTGACATGAAAATATAATGTATAACACATGAGCACATAATGTGTATCTTGTGTGTTTTATAAAGATTTTTTTTTTTCTTTTCAGGATAAAATTGTTCTCTGTTTCCTCGCACCGAGAGTTAAAGACAGAGCGAGGGAAGAGGACAGCCTGCTCCTCCTCCTCCTCCTCCGGCTTCCGTGACTATCACAAGGATTCAGAGCTGACTCTAATTCAACAGGACTGTCATAGCTCATGAAAAAATCATGTCGTATAATCAAATCGGAGTAAAAACCCTGCGCGGGGCCTCACGGGAGTCTCCATGCGCCCTGAATATTTCATGTAATGGAGGCTCTCGCCACCATGGAAACTCTCAACAGTTCAGGATTGCGTGCAAATATTGACTGTACTGCGCGGGGCCGAGGGCCGGGAGAGGCCGGCTACGCCACCGAGCCTGAGTGAGTTTTATAAATAATGGTAATCACATGTGACACCGCTCACAGCGGGGAGGCTCGTGGCCACTCATATCCTCATATTGGATTGATGTTACTGAGTGCAGCGGCGGAGTTAAAAACTAGGGTGGGAGACGCGGCCGAGAGAGGAAGTGGCAGTGGATGAGCGTTAGGGTTGGGTGGGTGCACGGCGGGGGGGCCGGAGTGCCCTGATGCATATGAATTGACAAATGTCTGTTTTGGCTGTTGAGAATAGAGCTCAATTGTAGGTCTGGAGAAACATCAAAACACAATTCAGGGCTGACATCCAGCAGGCGGAGGCGAGGAGGGGAGGAGGCTGACAGCGTAGCCAGGCGGCGGGCGCTGCGCGGCGGGCGCTGCGCGGCGGGCGCTGCGCGGCGGGCGCTGCGCGGCGGGCAGGCTGCAGGCTGAGCAGGGCCTTCTCCCGGTGCGCGGCACAGGGAGAGACTGTGGCCGTCAGAAGGAAAATGGAGGCAAACTAAAGTTAAGGAACCCAAAGTAGCTGTATTTTATTTTTTATGTTCCATTATTATCTTTTTAATTGTCTATATGAGTACTTCTGGGACAAGGTCAATTCAAATTTCAAGTCTATTCCACCAGGTCCAGGAGTCTTGATTCATTTGAAAAAAACAAAAACCTCAGATAATGTATTAGGGTTGGGTGAGATATATTGTATATACATACAAAATTGATTGGAAAACAATGATTATTTTTAATTATCTATTTTTGACGAGGCAAAAAATATTTTTTTTTGTCATCAATTTCATGAATTTTTTATTTTGTGTTTTTTTGTGCAAAACTTGAGTGAAACGATCATTATTATATAGAACTATTTTTTTTTTTTATTCTATTGATGATATGAATAGTGATTTTGTTTATTGCCCAGGCATATAACATTCTATAATTTAACATGTGGTATCCTTGTCTGTGCAACACCTATCTGTTTCTGTCTAATATTAACTATTTTTTTGTTGGTTTTTTGTCAAAATTTTTCTCAAGATAGGTTGAAATTTTGAAGTTCTACATTCTATTTCATGAGTTTTTACTTATTTTGAAAACAAGAGAAAAAAAATAAAAATAATATCAACAAAATCTGACCAATTCATGTGTGCTGTAGTACAGAGGGCATGATAATGGACCTTTTTTATGAAACTGGGCACAAACACAAACACAAGCACAATTTTGTGATGCAATCATATAGAGACGACAAACTACTATAAGTCATGTTTGTGGCTTTGGAGGAAGCTATAGATATCGCCTGGCATTTGCAATAACAAGTTGCACAAGCACTGGCAGGAAAATATTGCTGGGATATTATTGTAATGTTACAGTTTAGGACTAACATAAAAAATAAGACCAGGAACCACACTTATCAAGCAGGCCATAACATTGGAACAATACTGCATATTGAACTTCACAAAGAGGAAGCTAAACGTTTTATCGAATATTTAAAATGACTTCCAGCTGCAAGCAGCATTTCCCTTCCATTTGTTTAATCCAATGTTGTACAAAAGTCTTCAAAACCGAAATGTGTAAAACCGGGACCAACTTCAAATTTCAGTGTGTATATAAGACATAATTGAAACAAAGTTGAAATAGTAATATATAATAACTTGGGATGAAGTGCAAGAGTTCAAAGGCCAAAACTGTGAAAAAAAAAATCATATTCTTAAAACATTCATTTCTACTTCTTTTTCAAATGACATATTAGCCTGCAGCTTATTAGCCCTCATACATTACTAATGTGCCGTAAGTAAGAAGGAATCGTGACAAGAAAAAAAATATACTCCGAGCGAGCTAATTTATCACACATGAAGTCTTGCCCGGAGTGGACTCATTTTAAATAATGAGATTTTGATCAAAGAAATTTACTGTACTGTGTGTTATATTAATAGCGCAAAGGCAAGAGATGGCATGATGTTTTTTTTTCAGATTTTCCACTGTGTGAAATGCACGCGTTCGGAATGCGGGACAAACGCTCTCGCCGGGAGTAGAGAGCGGGTAATCGCTGCGCCGCGGATGATGCAAGAGATAACTCGCCAAAGTGCAGAGGCCCCCCTAGACAGACAGTGCGAAAAAAAAAAAAAAAAAAAAAAAAGCAAAACTGGTGCTGGTAATGGTTGGGAGTGGTGCCGTTTGCATGTATTATCTGCACCTCTCAGACGTGGTAATTGAGGCTCAGCGCCGTTATGAGTCTGGGTGAGAGGAAAATAAATGTATCTCCTCACTGCTAATGCTGAAATCCGATCCTGTCTGCACATATTTACTGTGAGCCTCGTGCTGTCTGTGCCCGTAAGCCTCTGCATTACGACCTGATTCATCAATCGCCTGTTTATCTCGTCAATGAGAGAGAGAGAGAGGGAGGGAGCAAGAGAGAGAGAAAGAAAGAGAGAGAGAAAGAAAGAAAGACAGAGAGAGAGAAAAGTCGTGCAGTAAATTCACGTTATTAGATGAAGTGTGAGGAGGCCATGGGGGGAGAAGAGACAGACAGCGTGGCTTCGAGGCAGCGGCAGCCTTTCAGACAGCTTGCGTCGTCTGCTGGGGCAGATCATTAGCGGCATCACTCCGAGATGATGTTTTACGGTTTGGCGAGAGTTGATTTACTCTGATCAATGAGGGACCTGACTCTGGTGAGTAGAAACACAGTAAATTTTAACAACAGTGATGTTATTACCCTCATGGTTCGTGGGCTGTGAGGCCAACAAAGAGTTTACGACAAGCTGCTTCACATTAGACCTTGGCACAGATGGCGACCACGCCACCCCGGGTGGATATATCATGCACCTTTTTTTCCCCCCACTCATCAGAAAGTCTACACATGCACTTTTTATTTTCTCCACCGATCTCATGGAATATGCAAAAAGCATAGGAGTTATCACTTTTGAGGTTTCTCTGTGTTTTTGTGTTTGAAGGATTAAAAATATATATGTTTAACGCATCATATTTATTTTTCAAAGTTTACACGTATATAATCATCAGGAAAATCCATTTTCATTTCTCTATTCTACTCTGAAAAAATAGCATTTTATTGAAAATCATTATGATAAAAAATAAATATATAATAATGATAATAACCTCTGACTTTTTCTCAGGAGGAAATGGCAGGACGTTGGTAACATCATGACAGGAAGCACTTGGAAACTTTTTTTCTAAATTGTCTACTATCATGTCATTGGAAGAAAAAAAAAACATACTAGTACAATTATTATTTATTATTATTTTTTTTTTATTTGAATAGAAAACGGCAGTCATAGACTTTGAGAAAACCATTTATTAGTCAAGTTTGACCCTAACACCAGAAAAACCTACAGATTCGCATTTAATGCTTCCTTTTATTTTAAATTATATATATACAGGGCTACCGGAGGATGTGAGAAGTAACAGATGAGTCTCCATTTTGGAGATGGTCTTTTTTAAGTTTCACAGGTGCCAAAAATCACCATCGCGATCGTGCACCAGCACAGGCCTCCAGAGACAACTTTATAACCAGAGAAACGCGGCACAGGGAAGTGGAGAGTGACATGGCCCAAATATAAAGTAGGTCTGCCAATATCACCAGCTGACTAGCTGGCTATCTAACAGCGAACAGCCACGCTTCAGTCTTGTATAGCTCCTTCAGCTTCCCCGTCCCCACTGTTCTGTACCTTTGAGGTATCCTTGAATCAGCCCTGAGTAGCTGGAAGTCCCAGAAGGGGCCTCAGCAGATCGACCGTAAATGTCTTTTTCAATTGAATTGAATTGAATTGAAGTGTCCTTGTACATCCAAGAGAGGCATTTTACCTATCCAGGCACAGTAAAACACAATATTACTATATACCCACAACAATACGGGAGGGGAGAGACCTACGACATAGCACAGATTTTAACACAGAATGTTGTTGCTGCTGTGGACTGTTAATATGCCAATATATTATAATTGTTTTTTTCTAATGATAAAGTGTGCTGCAAAATTATCATAGGTACAGGCCAGTTGAGAGTATTATCTAATTATATATCAAAATACACTTTTTACATAATTCACCATTGGCTCCAATGTGCAATTTTTTTATTGAACAAATATAAATGTAATAAAATTAGTCATTATATAAATTTTGGATGTTTTTTTTATTATTCCAATATTGAATCTGACATGGGCGACACGGTGGTGCGGTGGGTAGCACTGTTGCCTCACAGCAAGAAGGTCGCAGGTTCAAGACCGCCTTGGGCCTGGGTCTGGGGCCTTTCTGTGTGGAGTTTGCATGTTCTCCCCGTGTCTGCGTGGGTTTTCCCCGGGTACTCCGGTTTCCTCCCACAATACAAAAAACATGCTCAGGTTAATTGGTAAACTCTAAATTGCCCATAGGTGTGAGTGTGAGAGTGAATGGTGTGTGAATGGTGTGTGTGCCCCACGATTGGCTGGCGACCATCTGGGGTGTATCCCTGCCTCTCGCCTTAACGCGCTGGGATAGGCTCCAGCAGACCCCTGCGACCCCGAAAGGGAATAAGCGGGATAGACAATGGATGGATGGATGGATGAATCTGACATAATTTACCTGCATCTCTTTCAATAGAGATAGAAAGAAAGAAAAGAACAAATAACAATAATAATAGTAATATTTCTGGTAAGTTCCCAATAAGCAGTGTTACATTTGAGACTACACTACACGCAGTACTCGCTGTACTACATGGAAGTGTACTTATAGAACTTAACTTGGTTTTAAGGCGCAGCACCAGTGTTTAAAAATGAAATGGGGAAAAAAAGCCTGCTACTTTGTACCGGCGGCAGTTGCACAGCATGCTGGGAATTCTCTCTCTCTCTCTCTCTCTCTCTCTCTCTCACGCTTTTAATGTTCCTACAGCTGTATTCAGATATTCAGACAGGACATTAAATTTACAGAAAAAGCTCCACGCGTGCACCGGAGAGGGCGAGCGAGCTAGACAGAGAGAGAGAGAGAGAGAGAGAGAGAGAGAGAGAGAGAGAGAGAGAGAGAGAGAGAGAGAGAGAGAGAGAGAGAGAGAGAGAGAGAGAGAGAGAGAGAGAGAGAGAGAGAGAGAGGGGTGAGTCAACACTGTTCTGACAGGCGGAATCGCTCATGGATTTGAAATCCTATTGTGCTGTTGATACGAGGATTAATGACCATTGTGAGCATGAGGGCCACTTAACCACCACTCCTTAAAGTTAATCCACTTATATGTGTTTGCACCGGTTTTATCACTTAATGTCATTGAATCCATTTATCTAAAAGCAAGTTATGTTGCTTGTTTTATTTTAACATCCGAATATGTGGACAAGAAGGATGGCTCATGTCCTTCTTTACAAGTGTATATGGAAGGGATCTTTTAATAGGCCAACAGACATGGCTCCAATGTACTGTATATACTACATATATATAATTGATCAATTTCTGATCCGACCTAGCTATACTACCTGAATACTCATTTCTACATAACCAATTAAAGGGTTTTGCAGACATGCTTGTGACTCAGACATTTCCTGGTAGGAGCCAATATAACCAAATCTATAGTTAGACAACATGGACAACCGCCTGGCATTTAAAATCAGTCCCAAGAGGAAGTCTCTCTCTCTCTTTCTTTCTCTCTTTCTCTTCAAAGTGCAGAGTAGCGCTTCAGTGCCATCACTTGCCTTCCCCTGATGTCACGTTTGACCTCTTTCTGTTGCCTCTCCTAAAAGAAGGCAAGCACGCGATCCTGTGCTGCAGGGAAAATGCAGCCTATTATATATATATATATATAGATAGATATATATATATATATGTAATAGTCATGTATAATTATTATAGTGAAAAGAAAATAATATTTACTAGCTAAAGTCATATTTGTAAGTAATTATCTCATATTTACAATGCGTGTGTTTTTGCACAATTTAAAATGAACCGTTTGTAACGAGCCTGTATATTGCTGCACAAGCAGTCTGCCTCCCCCCCCCCCCCCCCCTTCTCTTTTTCCCGTATTTATTGACTCGCGTTTAATTCACCTGTTTACTATTGCACAGTCCTCAGGTGTATAAGAAATGAGCTCTGGGAGATACGCTGTTTAGACAACGGAAGCACACAAACAGCTTTGCCGACACCGATTCCGTGTGTAATTACTTTTAGAGGTTGCACAAATAACAGATGGAAAGGTGACCTTTTCACAATATTTATTTATGCTTGAAATTTAATCTGTCCCTGTCTGGCCTTTTGTGGAAGAGAATGGGGGGAAAAATACTCAAATATCAAAACGAGGCAGTGTTTAACAATGCAATGAGACAGGGTTCTAATGAACGGTGAGTTGTTCTTTAATGCATTTATGACAGTTTCCGTTTCACATGTACAATACAAATCCTGAAAATATTGGAATTCAAATATTGATATTAGATTCCAAAAGTGTGGCCTTGGAGTATCTTCAAGGCTCATTTTACAGTTAACTGACCTTATGAGGGCACTTTGCAGCTCAGCGGCACATTGATGCCTTCCTGGCTTGGGGGACCTGCTCGACAAGACCCTGACCACACTGGAACGAAGCCAACGCGGCGCGCCGCGTGTCATCACTCATGACATTGAAACGCGCCGATTTGTCACACTGAAAGTCTCTCAAATTTCCCCGGCATTGTTTCTCTCCCGCCGCGCGCGAGGGCCTAATTCAAACATACTCATCAGCTTATCTCTTCTCCGCCTCCCACTCCTGTCTCCTCCCATCTCCTCAAGAGCTAACTCAAAGCTAATTTGCAATTCTCGACGGCCGAGGATTTGATGTCTCATCTCGGTGCTAGGTAACAGAATTATGTGAGTAATGGGAGAAGGAGGACAGGCAAAAGAGAAAAAAAAGAGACAGAGAGAGGCAGAAAAAGAGACATTTTGATGTGAGGAATAGGATGCTTTATCTTCCATGTGGGAATTAGAATCTATCACAACTCTCACAGTGGGGTTTGACTTGCTGATATATGAGGAGGATAGAGTTGTGTTTTGGCAATCACCTCTTGCTTAGAGTTTTTCATATTTAAATATATAAAATATAAATAATCAAATGAAAAAAAATATTTTTTTTCTGCTGCTTTGTGCCATAATTTGTTTTATTTTCACTATAATAATAACACATACACACACATATATATATATATATATATATATATATATATATATATATATATATATACACATATATACACACACACACACACACAGATATATATATATATATATATACACACCTTCCAGCTAAGGGAAACAATGCACACACTAGACTGTAAAGCTTTTTTTGAAGCATAAAAGTGTAACTGATTGTTCCTTTGAAACTTTGCTGTTACTGTTAATTTTTTTTTCTCTTTTCTGTTACTTTGATTTTCTAGAGGTTGATAGCCATACAAGTTGAGAATAAGGATGATATAGGATATACTATGTGGAATTTCAAAATAAAACAAACAAATCTCATGTGAATGAGAAGTAAGTTAATTAGCATCTGTAAATATTGTTTTTTGCAAAATAAAACAAGTAATTGAAGACCAGAAAATTTTGGTCCTTTGGAGTTTCTTGAAAGTGAAGAGCTTTGCAGATAGTAGGGGCAGGCGGTATTAGGGATGTACACATGTTGGAGGAAGATTGTAAGGTAGTTATTCTGAGCAGCCTATTCAGTGCATTTGTACTTCTATAAGAAAGTCAAGTTGTGTTTATTTGTATAGCCCAAAATCAGGAATCAAACCCTCCAACATGTGAAAGGCTCCTTCAGCGGCTGCACTGCAGCATGTTCTCTGAATGAGGGAAACCACAGGGCAGGACTCTGGGAACACACCCGATTTATAAAGTACATCAGGTGGTGGTGAGTATTACAGATGCTCATGAGGCCCTGGTAGTCTAAACCTATAGCAGCATAGCAATGTTGTAGGTTGTTGTTGTTCTTAAACATAGGATTGAATCAGTGAGATGATTCCACAGGAGAGGAGCCTTTAATTTCAGAAATTCTGGGAGCCTCTAATAGGCATTTTGAGGAGCACAGTGTTCCTGATGGGTGATACAGAACTCTAAGATCCTTAAGGTATAATGGAGCCTGACTGAGCCGGATTTTGAATTAAATGTAGGATTTCACAGTAAGCCATAAGAGAGGCTAATGCAGGTGAGATATGATGCCTTCTTCTAATGCCTGCTAATATATATGCAACAGCATTATGTTGCAAAATAGTGTTTCGCACTAGGCCTCTAATACAGTTTTCATATGTGTGAACAGAAAAGGATCGTCCAATGTGGGTTCCTAGGTAAAGTCCAGTGCATAGGACTGCTGTCTGAGCACATGAGGTTTGATTACTTCGCCCTCAGTTCAACTCCAACTGACAAGAAAGTGTCTTTTAAAGTAATAAGATGCACTGAAGAGGCAAATATCAAGTGGGATGCGTGAGCAGAATATTAGGTTTAATAAATGCATCGTCAACACCTAGAGAGACGCAGTGATTTACCACTTTAGGCCCTTAACACTTTGAACAAGCTAGACTTTTGGATTTAAATTCGTAGGTATGACACAGATACAGATATGTAACATTAAGGCCATTGATCCTAGTAACTAATAGTAGCAAAAAATGAAAATGTTTCGTAGTTGTGTTCTGTATCTTTATCTTACTTTGCTCAGTGTAATTGCTTATTCCATTAGTCCCTTGAGTATTAAACATGACCTTCCGATTAAAAGAAAAAAAGAAAAAGTGCTGTAACATGGTGATTCCTGAATTTCCTGCAATGAAAAAAAAAACGGTTATATACTTAACGTGAAGCACTAGGACGTGTTTTGTATCAGGAGTTAATGCAGCGCTGACATTGTGTAATGAGAGGAAACAGTAAACAATAAGGCTGAAATCAATCAGAGAAAATTTACACTTGATTAGTTCCTTAATCCCTCGCGTGTGAAGGCAATTTGAATGGCAGACTCCACCACTGGCGTTCACAACATCTATAGAGCTAGTTAGTAGAAGTAGAACACATGCTAACCATGATGAAAGAAGCTCCTCTGATTCACAGTGTGACAAACTGCCTGCTGTGTCAGGTTTTTTTTTTTTTTTTTACAATTTATACGCATTTACTTTACTTTGAAGTGCAAAACACATTTTATGATGTGAAATGAAAACCAAACCACCATTTAAACAGTGAGAGCATCAGAATAAATTATTTTATGTCAATTCGTCATGAAAAGTAATTAAAGCTACGAGTTAACCATAGTACAGAAATTATGTCCCTCAGATATGGGATATATGGTATTTTTTTGTCAACAATAATGAAATTAGTTTTAGAAGCAAATCACAAGTTTGATTATAATCGTTAGTTATAATATGTAATACAATGAATGCATTTCAAACTCAAACTTACTTTCTTTCTTTCTCTTTCTGATGTGTTTATTTAAAGTTTATTCAAAGTTTAACTGTGCAGTGATTGTTTATTAGGGGCTGCCTTTCCCATAATGGTGCTACCTCCTATTCATCCATCGATTACATTTATTAGTTTAAAGCATTTTTAAGATAACCTACCAATATAGAAAACAATGACTGACTGATTGTGTGTGTGTGTGTGTGTGTGTGTGTGTGTCATTCATTTCTAATTGGGTTATGTTAGAGGAGGGGAGAAAGCAGCCCAGTGCAATTATTAAATTGATTTATTAAAATTTGATGAAACCCCAAAACATTCCAAATCAAATCTTTTCTCATATCACATTTATCTACAAATGAGCCATTGTGACATCAGCCTGATTTGATTTGAACTCTCTCTCTCTCTCTTTCTCTCTCTCTGTCATCCACTCAATGATAACCATGCCTATTTGCAACCTTCAACAGTAAACTACATGCGCCGTGATGTATGCACACACACGCAGAATCACATAAATATGCCACACCAAGCCAATAAACATTCACAGTATATAACACATATCAATATTAGACTTTGTCAGTCAGCTTAGTGGTAATTTTACAGCCCGACAAACAGACGATTAAAAGATGACAAGGAAGTTTACCGTATGGACAACGGTGTAACTTTAGTTTGAGTGGTACACACAATGCAACGGGGAGTTTGAACCCCATTTCCTGCATTCCTACACAATTAGGGTTAGGGTTAGCTCACAAACCAGTCACTAACTATTTATACAGTACAACTACATAAAAGTAAACTACCAGCGATAGAATCAGTTTTTTATCCAATGTTGGTGGAAACTTTCTCTATTTTTATCATAATAACAGATTAGGCAGCATGTTTTAAAAAAAAATCCCATAAAACGCTGCGTAGAGCTTTGCGGCAGAATTCCAGCACTGCATAAATTACCGAGACGAGGTAGTGAGGCTGGTTGGCAGGTTCACCAATTAGCAAGTCGCAAGCCTCCATGTCTGCCTGCCAACACCCGCAGAGCCTATTAACACCCATCCTTGCACTTCCAGATTCTTCCACCCCAAAATCCAGACACAGAGTGACCTATTTAGATCCCAAAATGTAATTGTTTCAACCAGGCACAAGAGTCAGTTTATCTGTACGATGGCGATGACGCCTGAAATTGCGTCAGAGGGCCTAGGTCCTAGGTGTGAACCGGCACAATGAAAGCGCAGGGATATCGTGAGGGGAAGATAACGCCATGTAAGACCAACAGGTGGAGTCTGAGGAGCATGACATCTTACTCTGCTATTTACGGCAAAGCAATCAGTAAGATGCACTTGTCAGATTACGCTATTATTGGGTGTGTGATTGAAATGTCTGAATAAAACTAAATTATATCCACGGATTTGCTTTGAGAAGTGTATCTCCTCATATGTGCCAGCAAATGCAACATTTACGTTTTGGTGCAGCAAATTTTAATTTGACAGATCCTAGAGGGACGGTTGGGAAAATTGATGTGTCCTATTGATATGCAAATGGTTGAATTAAACATACCTACTGCAACTGTTAGGCTATTTAGGATTGATAATCATGAGCAGGAGATTATTCTTATGCCAAATCAAGAAAACAAATTGGTTAAGTGGGTGTTTCAGTCATTTAAAAAAAAAAAATCACAAAATAATAATAAAAAAGCTGCTGAAATGGGTGCCAGGATGTGAACAGATGTCAGGATTCTGGAAATAATAATTTTAAACTGTCTGTGTAATATTATTAAGTACTATTGTAGATTAATTTAGTTTCTGGGTATAAAATTGCTGCCATGTGTACACAGGGTGCAGCGAGATGTCACCTAAATCAACTCAACAATACCTCAAAGGACACTGGAAAACATAAGCATTGCATCTTAAACCATAAATGTAGTAGTTTATTTGCCAACAGAATTGTGAACAGCAAAATAACCATGGGTAAACCTAAACTCAAACTATCACTGTCTGTCACTAAATCTAAATAAACCCAACTAAATGTTCTCCCCTGGTGATGTTACAGCCGGATGGGAGGTAAAGAGGCCCCATTCCTCCAAAGAACTAACAAATGTATCCGTTGAGCATGGATAGAACGGGGAAATAAAGAGACTTACCATTGTTCCAGGGGAAAGAAACATAACTAAAGAGAGAAAGTGGAAAAAAAATGAATGCCCAAAAGCAACTGCATAACTAAATGGACTTAAATAATACAGCAGTGTCAGGGGCACTGGCCTCCCTATATAGCTGCAGTCAATCAGTGTGATCAGCAGTCAGCTCAGCAGAAGCCCTGCCTCCTCCATCACCTCAGGAAAAAAAAAAAAAAAAAAAAAAAAAAAAAAAAAAAGGTGAGGGGCATAATGCTGACTTTATGATCCAAATGATTTTTTTTTTATTGAAGCAGTATATGGTTGTTTTGCATTACACATGCAACTTTAAGGAGAAGATAAGCAGGGAATTAAGAGACTAAATGTCCAGTTAACGAATGACGTCCTGGGTCGAGCGCCTCTCAGCTGCCTGGTTGCAAGAACTAGCGTGTAAGAGAGACGACTCTCCCAAATAGCATCACGCTGGCTCACGCCATCGACCATGCATCTGCATCGTGTAACTCTAATACGTTGAGTTTATGAGGAAAATGTTATCACAACCAGCATCAATAATGACCAGAACCATATGGTAGTTTGTAGGTTAAAGCTGCGAATTACGATTTATTTTTTTAGTTCTATGTCTAAAAAAAAACAAAAAAAGAAGCCCAAGATGATGGCTTGTAAATATTTGCACTGAGAGGAGTAAAAAGTCTCCTCAGTAAGTTCACATCTGAGTATCTCTTGGTATTTTTGGCCACCTGTTTTTTTTTTTTGACCATCACCTTTAAAACTGCCGCTTCATTTAAAAGCTAGCACAGAGTTAATACCGGTCTTACCATGCGTGCGAGTAGACACAAACGAAGCCGGTGCAGGCGTGCACCGTGGCATGTATAAGCATGTGCTGTGCACCTGTATAGCCCCCCTACTGAGCAGGCATCTGTCAACATAACAGCCTTCAGGTAGTAACTGTAAAAGTCCCCCCCTCGCCCGCTGTGTGAAATGGAGGCAATGCCACTCACACACACTCCTCACACAGACAGGTTGTATTTATGTTGTGGGTTACCACCAGCGGCTATGCAGGGGGTCTCACAAGTCTCTAATTAGATGAAGGGTGGGCTTCCTCAAACGGACGTCAACATACTCAGTGAGATTTCTTGACTCTTTGCGCCATATTTGGACTAGATCATGAATGAGATGAACCTGAACAAGTATAGTGTATGTTCTATGTATAGAATAAAAAACGAGCTGTTATGGCTTCTAGTGCATCTTGCTGTAACTCACATGACGCTAAGTTGAAATCCCCCCCCCCCCATGCATCATACATATCTTTGGTCAAAGCATGAATACTAGCAGATATAGTATTTAAAATGTTTCCACTTCGATTGATAATTAGGCAAGTACAAATTGCCTGACTAATTTACATAAATTACTCATTGCACAAAAAAAAGTTAGGTTACCAACCACTTGTAATTATTCAACTCCATCTGCCCATCTATTTAAAAAAAAAAACATTTCATCAGTTTATGACATTAACACCTCAAACTTATGTATTTATTAATGTATATATTCATTCTTCATATTTACCTGCTGTTTTTTTAGCAAATCTTTACAGTTATCTCTGTTTTTTTTTCTCATAATACAAGTCACACCATTAAACTTCAATTCACTTTCTGTTGCAACACAATACAAATAAATATAAAAAAATAATGTAATTTTTAACCATAAACAATGCAAAGACATTCCAGTTGGGAGCTGGAATGTGCAGGGAACAGGGAAATATGCATGATATGCCATCTTTTTAAAGAGAAAAGCCATTGTGGGTCAAAGACTCAGGGTTGGAAGAGTCCACAGTAGAGAGGTGATTATACGTAATTATGGCAAAGTTAATAACATAAATCATACATACAATGCAGAGTTTTCTATGGAGGGAAATTGCTACTGGTACCAGCATACGTCCTTCAGCCATTTGTCAATATTGATTTAGTAGCCACATGATTTGCACTACCTAAAGTGAACTAATACCATTCTGGTGATCCCTAAAGGAGGAGCGGGGTGGAGAAATGAGGAAAAAGAAGTCAGCCTGCAGCAAGATGTATGGCTCTGCGGGCACAATGCTAGAGGGGAAACAGACTTCAGCTTTATCCTGCAAGTAATTGCATCATCAATTATATCTGCTAAACGCTTTTTAAGTCACCTGCTGATGTGGCCACAATTAACCTCACTGCGCTTGACCAAGGTGAACACTACATCACGCGACATATGTTGCACATGTCATCAAAAGCATATGCGCCCCGAAGTAATGCTGATAAACATGTTTTACCGCCATGTACACAAAAAGCGGTCACACATTTTTGCCCCGCGTAAATGTGCCTAACTGCAGAATCAATTAAAAGTTATGTTCCTTTGATTGCCGCAGTGTTTGATGAAATGCGGTTCGGTCCACTTTAGAAAATAGTTTGTAGAGGTAGTAATGTGGCAAATGGAATGCAGCCGACTGCGGCGAGTTAATATGTCCTCTCTGTCTCTCTCTCTCTGTCTCTCTCCTCCCCTGCTGTAACCCTCTGTCTCTGCATCTCTGACTGGGAAATCAATACTGTCTCCAGCCCAGCATGAGTCAATATCTGTCACAGTGCGTTTTTTCTTTTTTTTTTTCTCCTCAAAGCATTCATACGTGTTGTATAACCGTGACCGTGTGAGTGCATTCCGAAGCAAACTGAGGCCAATCAAACATTATGACTCATTGTCCCCCACACAAATAGAGTCTGATGTGCAGGACTTTATCTCCAAAGGTTTTCATTTATTAGCTGCAATTCGGTTTCATTGAACTTTGGCAACGGCCAGCGCATAAAAAGGAACTCGCTGCCTGGTGTCGCTAGGGATTTGCAACGATCCGTTAATAAATTAGTTGCTAGGTATTACATTAATCCCCAACTATTTTGGTAATCGATTCGAGTGAGAAGAAGGAAATGTTCAAGTTGTAATGTTCCAGCTTCTCATATCATATCTTTTATAATGAGCGATGATCTAAAGAACTCTTGACAGAGTAAATGCACAATTAAAACATTTATTAACAAAATAGTATAAAAGTATAAACTACAAAACAAAAAAAAGCTGATATACTCGAATTAAATCCCTGTAAAGTGTTGCTCTAGAATAAAAATAAAAAAATGATTAAAAAAAAACATGGTTGCATCTTCAGCTTTGGAAAATGGCGAAATTCTATACTATTTTGTGCACCAACTCACAAACTGTTTTATCATTTCAATAATAGATTGATTGATTTTAGAAGGGGGCCTATTTATAATATTTTCCCATTATTATATTAAAACTATTACCTACTACCAGGCTGCTCAGGCTACACCTGAATCTCCACACCTGCTGTTTGAACTTCACTGTAATTGCTTAATAAAATCAGGAACACTGTGGAGAAACCTCACCCTGATTAGCATGAGGTGAGGTAATGTCATATTTAAAGAAAGTAATATTTTATAAGATCAGTGTTTTGCCATCAGTTGTCTGACTTAAGTAGTGATGCACTTATTGTTGTTTTTACCTGGATATTTCATCCAGTGCAGCCGAGGGAAAGTCTTCTTGTGTATTGTTCTTCCCATATTTTGTACTGGAGGAATGTTTGTGTGTGTGTGTGTGTGTGTGTGTGTGTGTGTGTGTGTGTGTGTGTGTGTGTGTGTGAAGGTGCCTGGGGCAGTGTCCTCTTTTACCTTCTCACCCTTGCTCTCAAGGCGCTGCTTGGTCACGCTACAAGCAATCTCTAGCACACACAACATGCTATTAGGCTCTTGGACCAAAATAAGTCTCCCAGGGGCCTCGTGGCTAATACCTTATCCACGGAATCCAGCCTATATCTGGCCAGATTGGTTTTGACTGTATGAGATTTTAGTCTCTAACACATCCACTTAGGTAAATAAATCCGCTGAGATAACGAGATAATAAACTACCTGAAAAAATATATACATTAGTACTTGAAGCTATGGGTATATAATGAAGCTTAATTGTGCAAATGCATGGTCTTTTTTTTTTTTTGGAATGGTAAAGTGGATGTGACCTTTGCTAAGCAGAAACCAAAAAGGAGAGATCGATGGCAGCCCACTGAGTGACGTGTGTGCCAGTGCCTCATGCTTTTCAAATAATGAGTGACAAGCATGCAACAGAGCGTGAGATGACTTATGTATTACACAATATTATGACTTTGCCGACATAATATTATTCCACTTGCATGTAAATGCACCGGATTCGAGTACAGACAGGGGAGGAGGGGCAACACAGCAACTATAGCACACATCAAGACATGGTAAACACTGTGTTAATTTATGTTCTTGACATCATCTATGTGATGCGTTTTCAGCTCAGTGTGTGAGCACCGATTTGACAGCACGTGTGTGTGTGGGAGTGTGGGTGTCATGCTCCTAACAATCAAACTGCTTTTACGCAACCTGTTCGGAGCGAGAATGTTGATCGTGAGCTTCTGTGTAGTTGACCTTGATTTGTTGTACCTCCTGTCATTGGTTTATGTTAAATGATGTTGTTGTTGGTTATTTTTGCTCATCAGATCCAGGGCCCTACAGCTTTACTGCTTGCGTACCTACATAAGCATGATTTGTCATGTCACATCCGGTTTGGAGCCTCGTCCGTTACGCAACCTTACACAAGGGTCATGCAGTTAAGTGGAAAACTTGAAATCTCCCTTTGAGGTGAAGCAGGGGACTTTGTTGTGTCGTGAAACTTTTTCAGGAAACACATTTACATATATGTGGTTTCACAGTGAGGGAGTAAGAGTAGATTTTATTTATGAATTTTTAACATGGGAAATGAACTTTATTTAAAAAAAAGAAAAAAAAAGAATCTGAATCAGATAACACAAAATTACACAATGTATTTATATATGTCTTGAAGTATGATTGGGGACAAGCTTTAAAACACAAAATGTACAGTAGGGGGAAAAAGTATTTAGTCTGATGCCACTTGTGCAAGTTCTCCCACTTAAAACATGACAGAGGCCTAATTTTATCATAGGTGGACTTATACAATTATGAGAGAAAGAATGGGGGGTGGGGGGAATCCAGGAAATCACATTGTATGATTTTTAATAAATTCATTGGAAAGTCCCTCTGTGAAGTAAGTATTTGGTCCCCTACAAACACAGACCTGACCTTCTTTAAGAGGCTCATCTGTCCTCTACTACTAATTTCCTGTATTAATGGTGCCTGTTTGAACTTGTTATCAGTATAAAAGACACCTGTCCACAACCTCAAACACTCACATTCCAAACTCCACCTTGGACAAAACTGAAAGAGATGTCAACACTAAAAAACGTAATTGTAGACCTGCACCAGGCTAGGAAGACTGAATCTGCAACAGGTCAACAGCTTGGTTGGTTCCCAAAGTAGCAAGGGTGCCACCAGTAACACACTACTCCTCCAGAAACTCAAATCTAGTACACGTCCATGCCTGGCTATGGTTGTTAGAGAGAATGTGGATGATCCGGAAGAGGAGTGGGGAACTGTCATATGGCCAGTAGATACAGAAATAGACATTTTTAGAAAAAACTCAATTTTGGAAGGATGAAGATGTTGCATTCAAAGAAGACCATACCTACTGTCATGCTTTGGGACATTTTTTTCTGCAAAGAGACCACTGAACCATGTAAAAGGGAAGAATAAATGGGGCATTTATTTTGAAATTTTGAGTGAAAATCTCTTTCCATCAGCAAGAGCATTAAAGATGAAATGCGGCTGGGTCTTTCAGGATGACAATCATATCAAACACCCACTGTAAAAGCATTTGAACCAATCAAATCCCAGATTGTGTGTTGTGATACAGTATTAGTTATAAATAGATATTTAATTATAAATGGTTCCTGTGTACTTAGCCAGTGAGTGTGTGTTTGTAGGTGTGTATGTTTGCATGTGTGGGTATGCATGAGTGTATGTGTGCATGTGAGAGAGTGTCACAGGGAGCTTTTAACATGTAAAGCACTTTGTGCCAGTCCGTGCATGAAAAGTGCTTTAAAAATAAAGAATAATTGATTGATTATACAACCTGTAAATGCAAAAATGTAGACCATAACACTATGAAGACCATCTCAAATGCAGCTGACCACTATTATTTCAGGACACAGACATTGCAATGCATTCTCTCCAATTCTGTGTCTTTTCCTTGAATTCAAGTCAAACAAGTTACTCATAGTAAATGTACGTTGTAGTATACTTGATATTAAAGTGAATTTTTCACGTTTCATAATTAAGGCTCTTGCGGTTAAATACAGAAAATCAATTAGGCAATATGCAGACGAATCAATGTCACAATGATGCATTTGTATCAGAGAGGGAGAGAGACAGAAAGGTGGAGCCTGGTCTCTTTCAACCCAAAATCAATGTTACTCCACTTCCAAGTAAATTGAAACTGTTTTTCCATTGAGTCTCCGCCATTTTAATTTTCACCTGAAGGGGTCAGCGCGAGGACACTTTAGTGATGATGAAAGACAATTTCCCATTTTCACAGCTTGGTCACGCTTTGACACATCATTATCCCATTGACTTAATACATGGTTTCTCCTCTACCACCCCCCCACCTCCCTCATCCATCTCTCACCGTCTCTGATTCCTCACCGCTCCCCATCATCCTCCTGCCTGTACATCCTGGTATGCTTTCCCCTCATTTACCCCCTCTACTGAACCTCCCTCCATGTTCCTCTTTGCTTTCCACATCTTAATCCTCTCTCGCTCCGTCACTATGTCCATGCCTCTTCTAAAATTTGTTCCAATTTCCCCCCCCCTCCCCGCCGTAGATCATCAGACCTAAAATGCTTTCTATCCATTTCGACATTGATGGTGGATTCTTTTATGTCATCCTCCTCTTTTGAAATTCTCCATGTGCACCTTCTCTTTCTGTCGATTTTTTTTTTCAAACCATCTCCTCACACTTTTCTGTGAAGACGTCAAAATTGTAATCCTGTGTTCAATGAAGAAAAATCCCTTTGATTTTTTTGAACAAATAAATAACTCAACATGCATTTCGCTGTGTTTCCACTTCAAAGTTGTAATTGCACACAGATATACGAGTGTTGCTCCAGAGGCTCTCTGCTACTTACTAAAGTGATAGACACTGTTGTGGGCGGGTACAGGTCCACCTGCACTTCACCCAGGGTACAGAAGCGTACATCTCTTTATCAGACTGTGGACAGGAAACATTGCTGTCAAGTAAGAGGAGCTATTCACTGTTGACTCATAACGACATCGGGGCCTTTCTTCAAATTCCTGAGTACTGCACCCAGTGAGTGCACCATGGAGCTGTTTCAGCACCACGGACAGCTCCGTGCCATCAGCACCTACAGAAACATCAGGCCTTCAGGATCAGCCTGATGGGGATCATGGTGCTCTACTCTATCTAATTACAGTGACATTAATGAGTTTATTTAAGACATATTTCCTCTTAAGGCTATAAGGCACAGACAAATTATAGTGTTATTTATGTTTTTTTTGCAATAATGTTCCCTCCTCACATTGAGGATAACTGCAAATAATATGCATTTGGATTACTTGCGCTGAAATATGTGCTGAAATATGACATTAGGAGCTACAAAAACTGAAAATGCATCCACAGAAAGTGTGAAGAAGATACAACAAGTCTGCATGTGAAGAGGAAAGTGGAGTCTGGAAACAGGTTTTGACCATTTTTTTTTTAAATCAAAACATAGAGGTCCTTTAGTTTGAGTTTGTGGTGTTAAGGTAGGTTTGCTGATTCTAGTTATTTGGAAATATGATCTCTTTTTTTGTGTTTTGTCTGGAAAAAATTCCCAAATGTTTGTATTCCTGAGGGTTCATATTCTTGACAGACATTGCAATTAAAAGCCCTTCACTTGCACTTCCTACAGCTGTCAGACTGTACAACAAGTACAGCTCGCAGTAACCCCCCCCCAACAACAACAGAAAAAATGGACAGTGCAAATACATTCTTAATTCATATTTATATATACCTGTCTATACCAGTGCAATATTTTTTATTCATATTTATATATACCTGTATATATCTGTATATATTGTTTTTTAATTTTTTTTTTTTTTTAATTTAATTTTTTAATTTTTCTTTTCCTTTTTAAATTTTTAAAAAAACATTTTTGTAACTTTTCTAACTGCTGCTGTAGCACCGTAAATTTCCCCACTGTGGGACAATAAAGGAGCTATCTTATCTTATCTTATCTTATCTTAAACTTTATCCAAGCCAAGTCTAACCATTTATTTGATAATATATCATTATATATTTGAATATGTATTGAAGCAACTTAAATGGAATGTGTTCTCTTTAATTATATTACACCTAAAAATCTTTTATCATCAATGTTTAAATCTTCCATTAGAGTCCTGTAAACATAGCTGTAAACATTTTGTAATGGTAAATGCAAATTTAGTCATCTTTAATCTTGAATGGATGATGACAAAGACCACTGACCATTGATAGACTTTTTTTATAGCAGCCTTCTGGTCTTCAAACTGCTCAAAGCAGTTAACATCACTGTATTCACCCATTCGCACAAATATATGGAACAGAACTTCTGCTTCTAATAAAAGCTGCCCAGAATAATGACTAAGATACCATTACTAAGACTAAACCAAAATCAGGAAGATGATATTGGAAAAATATTCCTAAGGCCTGACACAGTGAAATTCTTTTGTGTGCACTGGGCCATTTACCGCGCTAATTTTCATTTAGCAGGCTAATTAGCATGGCTGCAGATTTACTTGGTCGTGGATCCACTCATTTACTTACTTATTTACCCTCCCGAGCGAAATCACTGGTCGTGGCGATTCTGTCGCAAATAATTGATTACGGGCTCAAAAAAAAAAGCCACCGGGCCCTTTGGAAGCAGCAGCTGCACATTTGTTGCTCCCCGTCTCGTCAAGTGGGTCTTTTTTTTTTCTTACATTCCCTCCTAATTTCTGCCTTGTGTTTTACTTATCGACTAAATGTTTTGCATGAACCCTGCGTCCTCCGCCAGCACGGTCGCTGCGGCCAGCTCAGCACTCGGTATCGTCTAACTGTCCTTTATGTCCCCCCCATCCGTATCTTTTTTAATGAGAGGGAGTGAAGTGTGGGGGTCGTGGAGCGGGGGAGTGACTCTGTGGAAGCTCTCTGTTCTCCGGGGATAATTAAATCAAGCTTTAAAAAATAAATATACCATAAAACAATATTGAGCTCCACTGGTTTTAATTGATGCCCGTCCTGAATGCTTGATGAGGCTGTTAATTTTGACTGATGGCTCACTACCGCCACATAATCGCTGACAGCACCCCCCCCGGAGATTGAAAGCCTTCGTACGGCACTCCTGCTCCATACACAGCGACTCCAGTTCTAGGGTGGAAAACTAAAAGGTGAGTTTTGCAGCGGCTGAAATATCAATAGTCGTTGTTCGCTAAACGCACGCATCCATAAGACGAAAATCAGCCAACCTGTATGTGTCACCCCGCGTCTCCAGAGATCGTTTAACTAATTCCAACACAGCGGAGGGGCCTGCAGGTGTGCCAGACTCAGGCGGGCCGCGCCAAGTCTCACATGTGTTTCAAGTGTTAGCCAATACCAACAACCCCCCCCATCCTCATTCACCTTCATCTTTAACCACCGCCACACAAGAGCATCGTGACGGGGCTGCGTGCCAAGCGGCGGTGGGGGGGGCGGGAGGAAGTGGGCCCCGCTGGTCGACAAAGACATTACTTACATAGATGTTTTTTTATTGGAAAACAATGATAGTCCAACGTGTGGTGCTTTCACACAGCAGCGATTAATTGATTTATCAATAAACTCCCCTACGTTGGTATTTTTCTGACAGGCATGGGAGGGAAAAAAAAAAAAAAAAAAAAAAAAAAAAAAAAAAACACCATCTGGCTGGTAAGTGGTTTTTGCAGGCGATACCAATACATGACATTTCCAAAGCCATTGATATCTAAGGGCTGTATCCGGATAACCATGAATTTAAAGATGACACTATCGGAATATCCGAAAAATATCAAGCGGAGAATATTGGAAGTGTTTAGAATTTTATTGCTCCGTGGGTGTGCCGCGTGCACAGAAAAGGGTTTCAGACATGCTTTTCATGCGTCTGTCTCGCCAGCGTCAGACAGAACAGATTTTGCTCCCATTTTAATCAATAAAGCAGTCTAGACTTTTTTTTTGTTCATGCTTCAAGTATATTTGTAATAATGTTCTTTTTCATTGTGCGCATTGGCCTCTGAGTGTGTATTATTACTGGTAATCTTCTGAAGAGACACTTTCTCAATATGACTTTATGCGCTGCATCTCGTTTGTACCAGCTTGTCAGTATAACTTTAGTTCTCATGTCGTACACTATTGAAGTGTTGGCATAGCATGGCATGATGGAACTTTTCATAATGCTTCAAAATTATGCATTTAAATATAGTACATATAATGCTGTGTATTCGAAAGAAGAAGTGAAAACCATTACCTTCTCATCCAATAAATTTTTTTTTTTTTTTTATTTTATTTTAAGGAGTAGATGTGGGCAGATGTGCTTTGCTAATAGAGGATCTTTCTACCTGTTAGAGATTGAAAAGGCTTTTTGAGAGATAGAGAGTTAGTGCCGAAAGAACTGAGAACTTGCCAAAAAACATGCACGCTCACTGTTCCTCCATCTTTGTTTTCCCAGATTGTCTCACTTTCCTTTCATCAACTCCTATTATCTCGTCCTCTAGACAATCTCCATCCCTAACTATTTCTCGGTCATTTTCTATTCCTAGTGAATCTCTATGTATATATCTATTTCTCTTCTTTTGTCTGCCTACACCATGCTGATTATTCTCTGCTCTCTTACTTTTCTTTTTTAAACACATTCTTTATAAGACTATGCATTTCAGTTTAGCATATATCATCATATATCAACTTGTCCCACCCACTGAAACTATTTGCATCAGAGAGTCAACAGAAATTGTGAGCTTACATGTTCATGATGGTTTTTTAACCAGTTTTATCCCTTTTAGTCTTCTGCCTTAATGCAATATTTTAATAACAGCTGCAAAATCAATTGGTCAGCAAGTTAAATTTCATTTGTTCTGGTTTCATCGCCACCTGAGGCTTCTCCTGTGACAAATGCTCATTATGTTTCAGAATATGAAAGAAGGTGGACGAGTTACTGACTCCTATGACTATGGGGGGAAAAAAAAAAAAAAAAAAAAAACCTCTCACATGTGAACTATACGTGACTTCCCTCAGCTCTGGAGGATAAAGAGCTGTAGTGCTCAGATTAGTGTTCATCTTTACTAATTATCCACCTGTAATTAATGTGAAGAAAAAGCAATCAAAACGGCTACACTTGTCTAATTATATACAAGTCAAAATGTCTGGAGTAGGCTGTGAGAAAAAAAAAAAAAAAAGAAAAAAGGTGAGCAATGAAAGTCTCACGGTTGGACTCCGGTACTGACAACCTGTTTAATTAGATTAAATAGGAAGTTGTTAATTAATTAGCGTATCATGGTTGACTGGCATTGGATTATTCATGGCCAGAGTTTCTGCTTAGAAGACCTGTGGTATAAAAACCTCTCAGGAGCACCGTGACTCTTGCAAGGACATTTGTTTTTGGGTTTTTTTGTGCCGTATTACAAGTAAAACACAATTGGAAGTTTTAATTTGAGCTTTTACAAATGCAAATCCAATCCTTACATGTGCAACTTATTTTCAAATGTGGAATTAAAACATTGTTTAACTTCTGCTTGACTACCTCAACTAGCATTTCCTTAACTAACTAACATCTAAACACTCTTGCTTCAAGTAAACTTTTCTTCTGTACCAGTTATTTAAGGCAATTTCAGTCATATTTGTCCAAAAAGTTGTAGTGTTAGCTGCTGGTTTCGCATGCAGCCAATGTCCTGAATTGGCCCCTGATTGTGGGAAAAAAAAAAAAAATACAATGGCTGGGGCCCTTTTATCTGTTGAAAATAAGTTGAATATGTTCCCTGGAAGTGCCAGCGGTTGTCATAATGATTCCACCTGTCAGCGCTGGCCATGAGATGATGGCTCTGTAAAGCGACTCCGCCGTAAAAGACGCGGGAACAAAATCCACCGGCCCCCGTTTCGTGCCAAAAAGGAAAATCATTCAGCCCAAAGCCCGAGGCCTATTATTTATTTATTTATAGAGCGCACTTCGTACACAGGAGCGATTCAGCAGTGCCTAACACAAAGAAAAAGAAAAGAAAAAAAAAAAAAAAACGCCACGAGCAGTCTGCGCTAGCTAGATAAAATGGGTATCCTCCAGTTATAGTCATTTTAGTTAGAAAATTCTTACTTTATTTCGCTATCTCGCTGCTCCAGCTCAGCGTGGAAACGCTGTCATTGTAATTAAAATGAGGAATTAGAACTTCAGATTTTGGGCCCTGCCCTATATTTATAGTGTAGTTGCGCTAGGAAGGAGATCATACCACCGCCATTATGACCGTGAGGAAAAAATGTCCCTTAGATTGGTGTAATTTACCATCATACA
Source organism: Eupleurogrammus muticus (assembly GCA_036785175.1). NCBI lineage: Eukaryota > Metazoa > Chordata > Actinopteri > Scombriformes > Trichiuridae > Eupleurogrammus > Eupleurogrammus muticus. Next base: position 10,882,034 of record JAYKQN010000001.1, read on the forward strand.
TACATAATGTGTATAATTTTCCAAGATAGGGGGATAGTAACGAACAGGTGTCTCTTCAAACCTAATTTTAAACCTCCAAAGTGCTCACTGCATTACGTCAACACCTTTGTTCCTAATGTTAGTCATCGCCGTCCCATGCTGAGGTGTTTCTGTCCTGCCCAGCAGGTTACAAAGAGATCCTCAAAATAACCACTCACTTCTGTTTTTTTTTCTCTCTCAACGCGGGCAATAAATAGCCCTGCTTTGTTCATCATTCTACGGTCCGGAGGGAACCTTAAACCTGGGACCTGGTTCCCGATCGGCGCTTCTGTTGGCATATTCAGGCGTCCTGAGAGCTGTCGCCTGGGGCCCGCTGATAGAGCGACTCCTGTGCTGTAAAAGGAGCTGATTGGAATCAACTGGAAATCAACTCCGTCCACCTCTCTGTTCACTCTTCAGCGGGGCAGACTCCAGATGGTGCTGCCATTTATGTCTCTTTTTATTTTGCTTTACTGGCCCATTGACAACTGGCGCTGTGCAGAAAGATGGGGAAGAGAAGGGAAAGGGATGGGGGGGGGGCATAGCACCTCTTCTTTATGAGGATAGGAAAGGGGAAGAGAAAAAAAATGCAGTTTTGATATAAGAAGTAGTATGTTGTGTGTCCTTTTGACATTTGGATTGCATTTTCTTGTTTCTGTTTCTTTTCCCACTTTATTTTATCCATTAGCCTTAGCCTATTACCCCCCCCCCCCCCCCCCCCACACACACACACACACACACAATTACATGCTCCTTTTTTAATAGAAGTGACATTATTGCGAACAAGAAAACTTGTTTGTAAAAATATAAATAATGGTTTAAAGACCTCAGATTTAAACCTTTACTATATACTTATTCTCAAACATTAAAATATCTACATTTACATGCATCCCTTACATGTATCATAAGGGGGTATCAAAACTTTTTGTACACATGCAAAGATTGTAATTTTTTGTTCCATTATTTGATCTGTTTTATCTGAAAAATACACTTTGTACCAGTGTTAAGAAAGTTGCAATGTAAATTAATTTATTTGAAAGATGGTTGATAGAAAAAAAAAGACATCACATAAGCAATGAAGTGCATGGTTCAACTGCATGAACTGACCTTTGTTGCATGTCCTGGCCCCGCTCTATCTATAAACTACATCCACATTATCAATTGTTAAATAAAAAGGCAACAATCCAGACAAATATGTTGTTTTTTCTTTAAATAATAAATGGAGGTTCTGAGTCATTAAGGTTAGGTTTATGGATTTAAATAATTGGATTAAATTGCAATTGGATTTATTTTTCACCATATTTAAAGTTTTAAATCATCATAAACAAATATCTGCATAGCGTAAGGATTACGCGTCTCTTAACACACGCAGACGTTCAGTGGTCCCTCCACCTCCGTCTGTAACTGTGGCTGAGCGAGTCACAGTCCACCACCGCTGTGCTATGTCTGCGTCCCCCCTGCCCTCCTCCCTCCCTCGTTCGCTCCCTCCCTCCTTCCCTTCCGCACGCCCCCCCACATGTTGTCAGTGTGTTTGGTGTGTGTTTGTTTGGCGTTGTTTTGATCGCCGGTGCTTGTGTGTTTGGGCTGTGCTGGCTGGGCGGCGAGCGTGCCCGGTGCAGAGCTGATGGCGTGCCAAGTGCTCCCTCCGGGCCGACTGTGCCTTCCACTCTGCTCAGCCACCGTGAACGCCGAGCCGACAGACTGCTGCAGGGGGAACACCACTTTCTTTCTCCCCCCCTCTCTCTCTCTCACATACACACAGGAAGGCCACATCATCTCTCTCCCACATCAGCTTTTTTTTTTCCTCCCCTCCATCTCCGGCCACTTTTTCCGTTTTCTCCTCTCTACCTTATTTCGACCACCATTTCCTCTCTTCCCGTTTCTGAGCATTTATTTATTTTTTTTTTTACTAAAAACAAGTTAAAAGATAGACTTGATTTTCCTTTTGTCTTGTAGATATTGAAACTGGACATTGACATAGGGAAGTGTTAGAAAGCAATGTCTAATTTTAGGGGACAGCAGTTTCCCACCTTTTATTCCATTACGGCAGGTCTTCCTGCAAATAATGCAAGTGATTACAGAAAATGGATCTCTCCCATCATCCATTGGGTGCCCATGTGTCTATTTTTGTGGCGGCCTTTGAGTGGTGAGCAATTGCTCCTGTCTCCCCTCAAGCCACATCACGCTTTTGCTAGAGTCCTGCATTGCTCTTATTTAGCTCATGGCAGCATAGCTGTTTGGAGACATTTAGTCCACTGGGCTGAGCTGGAAACCCCTGACCGGACACTGAATTGCAGTACCTACTGTTCATTAACATTTAGCTCTAATTACCAGGCTCATTAAAGCATCGAATTAGCAGCAAAATTCTTTAAGCCTCCTCTCCGTCTTTAATCGTTAAGCAAATGGAGCGACGCAAGTTTGAAGTGATTACTATTGAGATGGAAGTTCCATGCCCCATGAAATGTCACTCAGCTGCCCTAAAAAAAAAAAAAAAAAAAAAAAAAAAAAGGAGGGTGGAGAAGCACTGGGAGCAATTTACTTCCACTTGGTGGGAAAGCTGCTTCATGTGTACATAGAGAGGTCATCCCCAGCTTCAAATATCACGCGGCTATTGTGTGAAATAGCCTCTCCAAAAATTAAAAATAAAAATGTAAACACAACACACACACACACACACACACTCACACACTGACATACCTAGCTAATGCAAACTTCTTAATATTGTTAAAATATAATATAGTGTCTACTTGAAAGATCTGGAAACTGAATATACTAATATGTTATATTTTAAGTTTCCTACTTTATTTTAAATTAGAAATAATATGCAAATTACATTTGTATAGAGAGTGCACTTTACTCTTTTCTACGTTGTTTTTTTGACTCCTCCGTGAAAGTGTCCGACCTGAGCCACGGTAGAGCTAGATGTCACTTCCCATTTCTGTATTGTCAATTAATATGCATGCGCTGCAACCATTCTGGCTGCAGAGGCACACATGAATGATGAGTACAGTAAATGTCCCATGTCTCTCTCTCTCTCTCTCTCTAACTCCTTCAGCCGACCCAAGTGTGCCACACTGTTGGCCGCTTATTTTTTATTTGTGTGATATCATACCATGCACTTTTATAGCATCTATTTATAGAAGTTATACGTTTTGATGCCCATAATATGATATGCAATTTAACTCAATGTATGTTGGCAGTTTTACTTTTGCCTGTGCCTCGCTGAAGCTTCAAAAAACACAGAGCAGTATTACTTACTAAAAAAAAAAGTTTGAGTTACTAGGTTCTTGTCCAAAAAGTAGGCAAAGTAGTTACTGAATTACAAGTTATAAATGGACTTTAGAAAGTTATTAGAAGTAACTTTTTAAATGCTCAAAGTTGTCAAACAATTTGGACCCCACCTCCACGCTCTTTACCAGAAATTAAAATGCAGGTTATTATTCATTTATTTTTTAAGAAGCTAATAATAGTAAAAATAATAACTAAACACTGTCCACTATTTTTTTTTTAATCTATAGTAGTTTGATGTTTTAAATGTTATTCTGGAGATTTTATGGATGACTCCTTATTTCCAGTTGCAATAGAAAAAGTTTTTGTTTGCCTTCTTCATTTGTTAATGGCAAAAGAAAAAAAAATGTACATTCATTATATGCAGATGAGCTTTGCTGTATTTTATCTCTCCTTTTGTTAGTTGTGTCACGTTATAATAATGAAACACAGCTTCAATAATAGTAATGCACCACATTTTTTGGCAGTATCAATAACTGCATCACAGATGCTACGTTTTTCCATCCAGGTTGCTCCTTTTTTCCCTGTGTGTTTCATGCACAGAAACTTTTTTTTTCTCTTTAATATAAGCCCTAGTCAAGACTTAAAAAACTTGAAAATTTGATTTTCATTTAAGAATTGCAATTTTATTTTTTTATTTATTATAGTTTTTTTTTTTTTTTACAAATTATAATACCACAATAGCAACTTATTCAAAGTTTTTTTTTTAAGTGCAATCTATGTAATTGTGTATTTTTAATAATTAACTTGTTCCCCTGTCTGTAAACATTTTAGTATTTTCTCTTGGTGTGGGTTAAGGCTTTTCTTTGCCAGTTTCTTTTATTGTCTGATGTACGGCTTAGAGGACTCTGTGGGATTTAACTGGTTGCTGCTTGGTTCTTAAAAATTTCATTGCACCTGTCTGAGCCATAATAGGCCTTCCCACGGCCCAGTCGCACTAAGTTTATATATTAATGCGTAAAGTGTTCAATGGAGCATACACACGCACACACACACATGCACACACATATACACACAACTGCCTGGTATTCCGGAGGTCAAGATTAAACGGCTCTTTTATTGGTTGATCCTCCCAGGTCACAACCTTGACTCAGTAATGTCAAATTGATCGTTTGATTGATTGGTTGGTTGATACTTCTGAGGGAACGTATGGCGTGAATTATCCACAGATAAACACACATTCACACACCCTCGTGCACACGTACAGCGCGTACCTCCAAGTCCCAACATACTAAAAGTGGCCTTTACAACTTAGAAGTGGTGCAGATCAGAGCAGCAACGCTATAAAAATGTGATAGTATCTTATACTCAGAACACCAGTCAGTATCTGGTGTGACGACACATTCCCTTAACATAGGGTTGATTAGGTTGTCAATTGTGGCCTGTGGAATGCTGATCAACTCCTTTATGAACAATATTTGTGAGACAATTTCATGTAAAATGGGAGAAAAAACAGAAGTGCCGCCTTTATATTTGCTGTATAGGGTATATATGCTTGATTTGAATTTATTTGCCACAACAGGAAACTCTTTCTGGGCCAAACCAGTCAGCAGTTGTAGAATGTTATATTACAGCTGGTTGAGTGTTGTTTTCTCCATCATGACACTTTCTGCTGTGGCTGGCACCAGCCAAGACAGAAAGTGTCAAAACCAGAAGCGTTGGATGCAGGATTGATCGTTTCACTCAGTTTCAACATATAAAAATGGGAACACTCAATAAAGACTGTATTGTAATGATTTTCTATTTTCTATATACATATCCTGTGTGTGCCTTAATTAGTTTGGAAGTGGAATTGACCTGCTTCATGAATAAAAATCCTCACGCACATTCCAAAAAAAAAAAAAAAAGTTTTATATTGAACAAAATTGGAAGTGACAACAGAGTGAAAACTGTTTATAGATGATTCTAAGTGTGCTGAAAAAAATAAGTTGGGAAGTTCTCCGGTGCAGGCAGGGCACGGGTTAGATTTCCTGGGTGTTTTCCCTGAAAAGCAGCAGGCAACGGAGTTAATGTGGTGTATCGCTATCCGAACGACCCGCTCCCATTACAAGCCACTCATCTCCAACAAACTCTCCCATGACTCGCGCTACCTTCGCGAGTCCATCGCTATCCGTCTCTCTAGTGCTCACCTCTCTCCATTTCATGGCTGTTTTCTCCCTCTATTTGCTTGACAAGACAATGGATAATAACCCTGCAATAGCACAGAGACCGGCAAATGAGAGTAATCAAGCTGTCTTGTCCTGGTGGCGTTCAGGTTCACTCATCAAACCCTAATTATCACCCTGGAAACCAATGTTCCGCTTTAATTGTTCTGATGAATGAAATATTACAGAGAGGAGTCGGGCTGCAGCCGAGCGGAATAACAGCTTTTAGCCATAAAACACAGCAGAGCAGGAGGAGGAGGAGGAGGAGGAGTGAAGGTGACTCAAGAGAGAACGAGAGAGAGAGAGGGAGAGAGTGTGAGAGAGCCGGCAAAAGTAATGGATAAATAGAGTTCAGCATGAAAGATGTGAGAAAAAGAGGGAAATCGGGAGAGAGAGAGAGAGAGAAAGACAAATCTGGGAGATGACAGCAACCATGTAGAAGAAGGCAAACAAATGACTCGGGGTGAGAACATTTAATTGCGTTTAAAGAAGCAACAAAAGGAACCGTTTATCGAGATAGATCACACTGTACTCCCAGCCGAACTGTTGTTGAGTCATATATATATATATATATATATATATATATATATATATATATATATATATATATATATGACTCATGTTAGTCAGTAATATATATCCAAAACACCTTACTTACGTCAGTTTAACATTTCAATTTTATCTCTCACTCATTTCACAATTACATAATGTTTCTTAATTGATTTTTTTTTCATCTTTTGATGAAAAAAATACATTAAAAAAACAAGACTAAGCCACATGCACACATCAGTCAAATCCACCTCCACTGTGCATCTTTTTTTTTTTTTTTTTTTTAAGGCTGTCATAAGCATGGATCCTCTCCAACCCCCGGTCTCCAGAGCTAAGTGTTGACAGCCTGCTCCTCTGCAAGCCGCGGATATGTCTGACGGTTTCAGATGTGGTGACGCGGGTCAGACGCTTGTTCCTCTTAAGTTTCACTTTTCTTAGCGGGAGGAGGAAGAGGATCGGGTGGAAGGTTCTGTGTTTAGTATCAGTCGGCTGGAGTTGGAAAAGCTGCAGGAGACGCCTGTACTGGATGAATTTTAATCTAAACCTTGATCTTTGCCTAACCAAGTGCTTTTTTTTTTTTTTCCATACGCCAACCAATCCACAGTGTTGTTACCTAAAACATGGGATGGTTCACAAAATCAATGGTTGGTTGGTTCACGGCTTTCAGTTTGGTTTGGTATACATCGATTGCTGGGTGAAAATCAATCATGTCTGCAGCTTAAAACTGAATCTTGTTATAGCCTGAAGTTAAAAGAAGACGAGATTCTGGCTGCAAGAGAGGAGACATTGATAGTTCCAACATGCTTCATTTATTTGGCAAAGTTCTCTTTAACAAATAAGCATAGGCTCTATCAGCACTAGACTTAGGTCCCTATGCCTGAAATTATGTCTCTGAACACAGTGCAGGAAATCATGTTGCTGTAGAAAAAAAAGAATGAGCAGCTCATGATTATAAACTGAACAGAAGCGGGTGAAGTTATAAAGTTTCCATAAACAGTTCCATTCCTAATATGCACGTATCAAAAAAAAAAAAAATCAATATGCTACGTTAACATTTAATGTATCTGCAGGATTTCTTATCCTCACACTGTGCTGGTGGATGGCAACAACATGCTGTCATCAAAAATAGAGAGTTTAGGACATAACCACAGGGGTTTGTGGCATTATAAATATCACCTCCTCCGCCCCTCCCAGTTGCTCCCAGTGCAGGAACGGCAGGGATGGAGCCGTGGGGAGCACAGAGACACACGGTACCTGGAGCGTACTCGATGCAAACACACACCGCCGCTGATGAAGAAACGCACACGCGGACGTAAATATTCATCTAACTTCTCCGCATTACTCACACACACTAAGACTGATGAGCAAGCCGTCACCAACACCCCGGATAGGCGCGCAGACGTGTCCATATTGTTGCTGAGGGATATTTATTTTCACAGCCTGCACACTTTCACACACAGAAACATAAAGATTTATAATGAAGTGTCGCATGGTGTGTGTGTGTGTGTGTGTGCAAACAGATGGTTGCTGGATTAGTGGACTTCAAGGAGTTCTACTGAAAGTGAAATTATGAATGAGCATGTGAGGGAAATAGACAGAATCTGTGATGTTAAAGAAATGAGCAATTTAACGGCAGTACAGTGAATTTAACAGCAGATGTGCAAACACACATGAGAAGACTTCCTATATTCCTATGGCAAGATACCCCCCCCCCCCACTTAAAATTTTGTTCTTGTATTAAAGACGAAGAAGAGTGGTTGAGACTGACTAAAATAAGAATTGCTTAGGAATCCAGGGCTGCAAGAAATGGCTACTTTGATTTGTTAATCCATCGTATATCATTAACAATTAATGAATGAGTTGATTGGTTTATAAACAACCTCTGTCTCATTATTGATATATCAATTATCAGGAATTTGCAATTAATGAAATAGTTGGCAAATAATCAATTAATTGACTAATAACCAGCTTCACATTACATCTTTCATGATGAAGAATGTTTAAAAATATTTTATATTATCAGAATGTTTGCTGAAATCCACGGTAAATTCAATCCAATTAAAAACCATGGATTGATGATAATTTGAAAGCATTTATTCAGCACATCTCAGACATTAACATGAATAATACACATTCAGTAACGATATGTCTGTAAATTCCCTTTTCTTTTAATTGGTTTCTGCATCTACCTACACAACACCTGCCGATGATCTGGTAAATCATTTTTATTTTTAAAAATGTTTAAATTAAATATGTTTTATAATTAATAATTCTAACCCAATCTTCATTGATTTTTTTATATAGATGGAACAGGTTGATACAAATAACAATTCATCCTGAAGTCAACAGTACATACCATAATATTTGCAATGCCATAACAACATGTGCTCTCAGTGTATTTATGATGTTTAGGGGCTGTTCACCATTTAGCTTATTTTTTTTCTGTTAACAGAGTTTGAAAAGAAAGTTGCTGCATTAGGACATCTGTCACAGCACTGATTTAACTCATCATTATTAACTAATCATAATTTATAGGGGCTGCTGATAAACTTTCCCTTTTCTTTTTCTTCACAAAGATAATCATTATGCAAATCGCCACCAGACAGTTCAATCAGGAGAGACAAGTGAATAACATGCTGTGAAGATCATGTTTATTGTTCGGATGAATGCTAAATATTGTATTAATAAATTCTGTGGAGCTTAGAGAGACTACAAGGACATTTTTTTTGTGATTGAGGGGTGTCATTCTTGGGCAGTAGCAAGATGGAGTCCAGACACTGGTGCTGGTTACTGATGACTCCGCTGAGTGTTACGATGAAGATGATGAACTTAAGAAATTGCAAAGGCTGGGTACTGATGGACAGTGTGAAATGTATCACATCCACTTTCTGATTTGAGCATATTTTCACAAATACCATTTTTATGCCGTGACATTCACAGGATTGCACCTACTGGCCACACCCCAAGATCGACATAACATGATCCCCTGATCAAATTGACAGCAAGGAAATTATGAGATATGAATGCAGGGTGAAAAATAAATAAAAATAAAAGTCAGAGGCCTAAAGTTGCAAGGATAGATTGAACTTTCACTCAACTCTGACATCAGTGGGAGTTCTAAGACACGACTGAAATAGTTTGATGATTTTTCGACAACAGCACAAATGATATAGTTTATTCAATTTTGGAATCTGAAGTTGGCCAACTTAAATGGAGCAATGTTGCATCTGGATATTTCCCCCCATTGCGTGACTCGCCTCCCTGAACGTCTTCGCCCATAGTAAATTATGGAGCAGATGTAACCAGTCCTGTAAAACCCTTCTTTATTGTACATTATTCATCTCATAAAAATACATAACGGATTGGGCGATACAGACGTGCGCACATACATATTTATAGACAGTATATCTGTATTTGTCCTGAGAAAGTAAACCGAGCTTGATAACCTCCACCACTGCATCCGGTTCACTTTCACACTGGACGCCTACCCATTAATGGCGCGATCGCATTCAGCGCATTACGATAGTTATTTGAGAGCCAGAAACTGAACATTAGCATTTTAAATGCATTCATTTTCAAAATCGTGCATGCATATGAATCAGCTGATGCCGAGCAGAATAGAATCAGAGGTCGATCTCCGGGTGGAATCTGCTTATACTTTCCCTTCGTATGTTAGCTGTTGACCGAGTGTAGCGTACGCTGCGATTCGTCATGAAAAGGAAATTATAAATAAAACACAAGTACACGGAAAAGCTCCGTTAGTGGCTGGCGATAAATCATTTGAAAATTGTATATCCAAACTATTAAGCTAACAAGGCAGTTGGCACCCTGGGTTAACTTCAAACGTGGGGAGCATGGCTTGTAGGAGGAGCGGCGTGAGGCGAATGCTAAGCGGGAAGGATCAGAGAGGGAGCGCGTATCTTCCAAAATAAAACATTTCCTACCCGGCGTCTTTTGTCCTTGGGGCTCCATACGGAGGTCTTACTACCGCGTTTCAGCCGATGCACGGTAAAAAGCGAGAGGTAAAAAGAGCACAGCTCAAGTTCATCATGCCTCCGGCTTGTGGTGTGCACCACCTACAGCGATGCTTCATAAATAATACACGTATATTAGAGCAGCAGAAATCAGGCTTTGACTGCTATGGGCTTTTCCAGCAGCCAATACCAATGACATTTTTCTTTCCTGGATCAGTGCTGCCAAACTAACATGAATCCTTCATCCCCTGAAAATGCTTCAGCATTTTTTTCTCCCCCTTTCTTCAAATTTCACTGTCAGAAGGCAGCAAAGACGTTAAAGCTGCAGTGCAGATCTTTTACATATAAATGAATGTCCGATTCATTTAAGCCTTTGCCAATTGATTTCACACAATGCTGATTCAGCCTATCACCACCAGGTAAAATCGCTGCGTGTCATAGTAGACTGAGATTTTTTTAATCATGAGTCTGTGGAGACACTCCCTGTCAGCTGAAATTCTGACAGTGGAAAAAAAATAATCATTTTGTGGGGGTTGTGTGACACAATAAACAATTAATCCACTGTTTTACAGATACATTGGTTTAATTCCCCCCCACCCACTGCGTTCGTACCACCAGTAGAGGGAGACAGAATTCACTTACTACAGCTTTAATCTAAACACGATAAAGCAAGGAATAATAAGATGTAAGAGAGATTAATTCAACAATATTTGGTTGAACTACTCTACTTTAATAAGATTACATTTTATTTACTGTATAATGTATAGTTGTTTTTTACCCGGAAAGAAATATTATATATTTATATACCAGATGACAACAAAAACAATATTGGGAGCAAATGGTCATGGCACTAGTAAACTACATTAAAGCAAAATAAATAAATAAATAATTATGGCATATAAATGTGTCAAATAAATTACAAAATCAAATTGGTCTACTGACCCATGGTGCATTTTGAATTCCATACAAGACAGTACGGTAGAAACAGTAATGCCAGCACAGCACCATAACACTGCAAGTGCTATTAAAATTAAAAGTCCTGTTCCTGTCGAGGGCAACAAGTCCTTGCTTCTTATCTGCAGTCCAGCTGAGTTGGTTGGTCCTATCAGCAGGCTGTTATCTTGGTGCCCTCTTAAACCTCAGCACTGTATGAGCTAACTGGGCCTTATCAGCGTCTGTCCTCCTAGAGAAGGATCCATGGCCGCCAGGCCTTCACCGACCCTGGATCGACCTCTCCTTGGTTTTCCTCTTCCAACCTTGCTGGCCTGTTACACCCCGACCACTCTCCCTCTCCATCTCCCTACCTCTCTCACCGTCATTCACTTCCTCTCCTCGTGCGCACGTCCCCTCTCTTGCTGCCAATGTCATGGCATATCTAGGTTTTTAAAGCATGGACCAAATAACTTTCGAAAGAAGAAAAAGAACACATTTTCTCAGAAAAATGGAAATTTGAATTGAAGTTTATGACCCACCACTCAAGGGCCTCGTGGTCAACGAGTCCAAATCTCACGGGAGCTGCAAGACACATGCTGCGAAAATGCATTTAGCCATTACCCTGTTATTACCACTAGTTTTCCCAGAAAAAAATGCAATATTAAATGCATATAATAATACATCTAAATGCTACTTTATCCTAATAATGAAATATAACATTCTATAATCACACAGTATACTCTAACTGCAGAACACACCAGCAAGCCTGTTCTATATATTATTTTAAATCAAAAGCTAATATCAGTAACTAATCTAATTTAAGCACTCCATTGCTTTCCCTGTAAAGGTATTTTTTTCCCCTGAAAACCAGCTTTGCACCTGACCGCAATATGTTTGCATGTCTATTCATTTTGGAGAATGCCACATTGGTATGCATAATACGCTGCATTTACAGCACCCGGTACCTTACGGCCAACCAATTATTCCATAACAATTGAGAGCATGCATATTAGAAATGTCAAATTACAAAAACTAAATGTGCTCCGTGCGTGTCTTGCTAAACAATAAATGGATAAACAAGACCACACAGCTTTGCCAAAGTCAAATGTGGTTTCCTATTTAATGAAAGATACACACTGTACATGCATACATTGTTTAGCAGTGAATTCTAAACAGAATAGCTTTAAATTCCCCCCAGGGTAAGGGACAAATATTTGGAAATGCAACATTGAGCCATGGAAAAAATGCCTCAAAGAAATGACAATATTTCCAACTTTCTTTCTAAGACTCTCTCTTTACTGTAATAAATGTTAAAACAATACTGCCATGTCCATAAGCATATCGACACATATTGGTCCGTGCAAGCATTTTTTCTGTCCTAGCCCAATGTGAGTTATTGGGGGACACAATTCACAGCCTTAGTCTGTTTGTCTTCCACAATTCAGCTAAAGCTGATATGAGTTGGAAAAAAAGAGTGTATCTTCTATGGTCTTTATGGTTTGAAAATCTCTTATTGTGTTTACGCAGACAGTGTTCCATGCGGAGCTGCAGTGTATAGACGGTTACACAAAAGGTAGGACAAAGACTAATTTTGGAACATACCTCTTGACTTAGAACACTAAGTGTGCAGGGGCCTTTTACTAAGAAGGAATCTCCACGCAGTGTTATGGACAGGTAGAACAACGTACATAAGTAAGCACTGCAGCAATATTAGAACAGGTGATGAACGGAAGCCTGTAGTGTTCCATTTTAAACAGGCCAGGCATCATCTTGCTTTTACATTGGTCTAGAACAGGGGTGGGCAATCCTGGTCCTGGAGGGCTGGTGTGGCTGCAGGTTTTTGTCTCAACCAAGCAAAAACACACCTGATTCTACTAATGAAGGTCAGGAGTAGTAGTGATTAATAGAATCAGGTGTGTTACTGCTTGGTTGGAACAAAAACCTGCAGCCACACCAGCCCTCCAGGACCAGGATTGCCAAACCCCTGGTCTAGAACAAGTGTTGAACCCTCCTAGCGGAAGGAACTGGGAAATCAACTGGGAAACCTCCAAAGCGAAACCTTCTAGATTTATTCCCTTTACACCATTTATTGTCCACAAATGGCCCCTTATTGTATACTTGCTACTATATATATGTAAAAAAAAATAATGAAACACTTACCCAAACAGACAAGACACAAAAAAGGAAGAGAACCACACAAACCAAATACTGCAGGGGTGGGTGGACAACAAGACACAGGTGCAACACATTAGAGCAGGTTATCACACGGGAGGGCAGGAAGTAAAAGGACCTGCAATGAGACAACATGTGAGTGTCAAAATAAAGCGGGTAACAAAAGACAAGAAGCGGGAAAGGAAACAATAGAACAGCAGAATTAATAATAAACACAAGACATTGAAGACAAGACAATTTGTTGCACACTGTGTTTACCCCCCACTAATTGGGGGTCACCCCCTCCTTCCCCCCCATTTAATAGCCATTGGCTCAGTGCCAGCCATATTCTTCTCTCTCTCTCTCTCTCTCTCTGTCCCTACACTTTACTCCAGTGTGAAACCATTCCCGTTATCATGACGCACCAGACATATGAGATACAACGGGAAACTTTGTCGTCATTATCATCTGTTAATTGTGTACATCATACGACCATTAGGGTCTGGTATTGTTTAGAAAACACTTTCAAAAAGCAATAAGGTTTAAGGAAAGATTGTTTCGGGCGTTAAAATGATCAGTAATATGTCCCGACATGATAGTTAAATAACATAATGCAGCCAGATGGTTACATGTAACTATCTGGGAAGTCTTCATTGGAGAACATTTGGGAAAAGAACAACAGTTTCTAAAAAGGACTTAGCAGATGATTGGATGAACCATCTGTTTTTCGTGGCCGCTGAGCTGCCCTCCGTTTGGGACATGAACGGATGCATGAACTTGCAGCCTGACAAGATAGATTTGTGTCTTGATGCATGTGATCTAACTGTCATCTTACACAGATGCCATAAATCCGACGGACGAGCAGTCCGTGACTTCCATCCTGGGGACAGTTCATCCACACAAAGCTAGGGTCTTCAAAGACGGCTTCACTCAGCTATGTGGGAGTATTCACAGAGTGTCTCCTGGATTCTGGTCGTGTTCTAAGCCAGTGGAATCAACTATAATACCAATGCCTAAAAAGACATGACACATGATAAGGTTCTGAATGACTACAGGTCAGTTGACTTGACATTGGTACTAAGTGAACACATGGAGAGACTAGCATGCAAGCAGCCATAGTGGCAGAGAGACTGACTGCATCCACTCTGGTTTGCCTACAAGGCAAAATGCAGTGTATAGACAGAAGTACTTGTATCAGTCTTTGAACACTATAGTCAGCCCCCTGGACTCAGCACACACTATGATTGTATTCATGGAAAACCGAGTGGAGATTTATAGATTCGAGCCACAACAGGTGCTTGTAATTTTTTTTTTTTTTTTTTTTTAACCAGTAAGTTGATCTTAAACACGTGGCTCCCTCAAGGTTTATTGATGTTTTATCCCCCCGCATTCCCTTCTCTGTTGACATCAATAACGTCTACTGAAGCAGTGAAGGAATGACACTTTTAAAGTAGGTGGGTGACACGGCCCTAGTGGCCAACCCCGACTGGCGCCAACTCTCCGGCTGAGTACCATCAGGCAGTAAACAACCTGGCCCGGTCATCTCGGGAAAGCTCCCTCGAGCTCAGCAACACCAAAACTAAAAGGGACCACGCTGTGGGACCTGAGAGAAATTTAAACATTATAAAAATAAAAAAATAGATAGAAAGTTGCTACACAGATGCAGTCCAGGGCTTTCCATTTTCCAAGCCCTCAATATCGAAGGCCGGCTCATAGAACAAGCGTTTAAATAAGCTACCTTGGACGAAGATAGATGTTGCCTTGTCCTTTTCCCACTGTGAACTCTGGGTACAAGAAAACGCAGCAGCGCCTTCCCATCCTGTGGAAGCTCAGGTCATTTGAGGGAAGACATTTTAACCCTAGTTTACAGGACACTAATTATAACTATACACCTTCAACATTTCAATGCCCTTGCCCCCAAATACAAAAAAAACTAGCTAATCAAGCTAACAAAATTAATTATTTCACCCCAAACTGTCATATCTGAACTGCAGACCTGGTCAGTAATCAGGCAAACTATTATTTCAGCAGGAGCCGACCTCACCCCATCCACCAATCACTGCAAAGGACTGGCCTGGAAAAAGAAAACTTCTACAAGAAATATATTTTATTTCATCCAATCACCCAAATTATAGGGTAGAATTCGTATTGAGACGTAAATAATGACACCAGATGCTGACCTTAGTAATTTGTGTTATTGTGTGTTTCATATGTACCTGAGGTTACAAGTTTCAGCTGATTAGATGTCTCAAAGGAACATTTTGTTGCTTTATAATAAGAAAGGAATATTATCTTATATCTTCCCAGAGAAACATGAGCCTACTTGGCATTCCTTTGTTAAACCCTTACTGCTTTACTCAGTATGAGCGCACTCATTGTATACTCGCACATTAATTGAAGTTGACAGAAAAATGAAAGAACATTAAAACTGCTGACGACCCCCTACTTCTGCGAAATAGCCCGTCTCTCACCGGGCCATTAAAAAAGGACATTCATGTGCAAGTTAATCTGTTGTGACTCATGGTATTTGACAGGCCCAAGTGGTTGCACAGTACTGGGCTAATGCCACCTCGGGTAGGTGTGTGCTGAGAATGGTGACAGTGGCAGTAATTATTGGAGTGTGAGCGGTGACAGCGGCGCTAATGAGTGTTGACAGCCACACCCCCATGGCTGTTTGTTCTAATAGCCTAAACATCAGGTGAAGAATGAATTTGTTTTGTTCTATCTCTCATACACCCTCTCACACACACACACACACACACACACAGACCCCTGCGCACACAGTTTTTTTTTTTTTTGCGCTACGTATGCAACTGTACAATTCACATACAAGCCGATGTGATTGCCAGCTTGAAATGTGCACATGAATATGCATAATTATGGTTGACGGGTGAATCATTCAGTTCATACATTGGTGATGTTACATTTATCTTCGCCCTCACGCTACAGACGGCTGCTGTTGAGCATCTTACTGTAGCAGATGGGGTTACGTGTATTAGTCAAGGATTCTGCAGCATTTTTGTTTTTCCCTCCATAGGTTTCTACTTTGGTGTGGGGCTTAAAAATTCTCAAAGTTTCCCAGGCACTCTCCCATCCGGCATTAAGGGACAGGTTCACCATTTTTCATTTTTTTTCAATTCTTCAAACAACATTCTTTTTTTTCTGACTGTCTTTTTCACATTCCTCCTGTCTATACTTGTAATTGAAAGGCATGTTAAAGTGATGGAGGCCAGAACCTGCAGTGTATCCACAGTCAATTTGTGCATAAAAAAATGCAATTAAACTCCCATATGAGTCAGAGATATACCATATCAAGTGGATCTATGAACACATTTCTTTTTGCATGAAATTACCTCTTTGTTTCCTTTTCATGCATCGCTGGCCTGTGGAAATTAAGGAGTAAAGCTGAGCTCCTTGTCATCCCAGTTAGTTTCTCTATACCACAATAGAACAATATCCAACTCAAATCAACTCATCTTATGCCCACAAAGTTTGTCCTAAAACCTGGGTGTGATGTGATGAGCAATTAACGCTACATATATATTTATTTAGTCCTGTAATGTACTGCTGCTTAAAGCATGGTATATTTTTCAAAATTTAAATAAGTAAGTAAGTTAGTAATGGATTATTTTTATTATTAATGTTTTATAATTATATATAATTATTCATTGCCTCTGAACACTACCTGTTGACACAGAGGTCCTGTACCTCTTGAATTTAATATTGGGGCTTTTAGTTGTTGCTGACTATTTTCCTGCTTGTATTAACTCTCATAAATGCATTGCTATGAAGAAAAGTGCCTGCTATAAAAAATGTAAACTGCAAATTGTTGTTTTTCTTTTTTTTTCTTCACCCTTACAAATTTCATGTTTTTAAATTCCATGGCATTCCTTTAAAAATAATTTGTGTATTCAACTCTTCTGTGTTTAATTCAATGAAATTTTCAATTCAATTTATTTGTATAGCCCAGAATCACAAATCACAGATTTGCCCCAACGGGCTTTACATTGTGTACAAAAGCAACACAACATCCCCTGTCCTTAGACCCTCACACCATACGAGGTAAAACTCCCTAAAAACCCCTTTAACAGTGAAAAAAAATGGAAGAACCCTCAGGAAGAGAAACAGAGGAGGGATCCCTCTTCCAGGACGGACAGGCTGCAGTAGATGATGTGTGCAGGTGGAACATTACAGGGGAAATTGGACATTAAGTTTACGTAGTTTACAGAACTAAGTTATGATAATATGTAATCCTATGGCTTATGATCAGGCCATTTAGAAATTTTGGACTGAACTATTATAGAAAAACACAAAAAGAGAAAGAAAGTACTTTTCTTAAATTGCATTTTACACATTACTCACACCTGATTCCCTATGGTAATCATAGATGCAGCGATTCTGCACAGCGTCATAATACTATTGGATACATCAGTCTTTTGTCACCCATACACAGGAAATAAAATTATTGGAAATTATCATTTGCTGTGCCTCCGCTGCCTTACCTGAATGACAAAGCAAGATGACCTCTGTTGCATTTTTTCAAAGTCAGCAAACAGGATTTTTTCCAACAATGAGCTGTAATCCGAACTGCTGCCACACATTTATTCTCAGATGGTTTGATATCATGATTATCTGTTCATCACAGTTTGCTTTCCCCCACCTATTCCATGATAACCACGAGGACAGCATCTGCCTGTTTTACTGATAAGGCAACAGCCCCTGCAGTAGATTAGACTGATATTAGAGTGCACAACCGCCTCTCAGATTAGACTGCGCTGTAGATGCATGCTACTTTCATTGCAAAAGGGGCTTAAACCTTATGAACGTGTTTTCTTTTGCACGCTTGGCCAGCGAGCACGACCTGAGGAAGCCACGATTACCACATCTTGAAAAAACACTCCAACCAGCACTTGCTTTTATTCAGAACAAAACAAGAGGCCCAACAGCAAGAAAACAACTGTGTTCATTTTACTGATCATTATATTGTGACAACTTATCTGGTTCTAATTTGGAAATAATGAATTATATTAGCTGCAAATCCTGTTCTTGTCTAATTAGTGGCTCTGGGACCAGGTTTGTCGTTTATGAGACGTTCGAGGATGGAGTAATTACATTGTATAAATCAATTAGGGCCCTCCAATTGTGTACAATGTGTTTTGCTGCAGATTAAATGGTGCTTATGCTAAAGACAGAACCTGTCCAGCGCACTGTGAAATGGGAAATTAAAAGCAGGACGCGGGAGGTCGTGGGGGGAGAAGGAACAGAAAGAGTCTGAGAGGAGGGACGGCGGTGGAATCAAAACGGGGCTGCAAGGGCAAGGGCATGCTGAGAGGATAATTTGCACTTCCAACTCATTCTCTCACATGCGGGCAGTGAGACAGATACGTGCAGACGGGCAGAATGAGTGAGGAGTCCGAAAAAAATATAAAAAAAAATAAAAAAAATAACAGTCAAATATGCGCAAACTAGTTAGGTCTGTTGGAATGTTATGATTTTTTTGTCAGACAAATGGTATATTTTTTTAAATACATAAAAAAAATATATTAATTGGAAAATTATATTAGAAATTAATTTGCAAGGGGTGTCAAGTGTTTGGATGGTGATGTCAGATGAATTTTGACAATCAAAATTAAGTATAAAAAGTATGACCCCTGCAGAGTGTTGGATTCAGTGTTTGTCCTGCTGTCTGTGGCTGTTATATTCTTGAGAATGTGTGTGTGTGTGTATGTGTGTTGCTTTTCCTGTTTTAATCAGTACGTGACCAGTGGAATGATCAATGCTTCATCAACCTTGATCAAAACAGACTGTTTCTCATTTTAACAGAAAATGTGTTTGGCTAGATTGCATTGTAATAATCTATTATTAAAGGACACAGATTCTCCTGTGCCTGCAGGACTCGGTGTGGCGTGGGGCACCATGACACATGCACTGTCCAACACAGTGGTTCTGGTTCACAATGCTTAGTATATAACAGTTTAACTATAAATGCCAGAAAGTATTAAATTGTCGATTTGAGTAAGTGCAGTGTTGAATTTGGTGCAACTTGACCAGATGGTGGTGCTAATACAAGAAACTATCATTTGGCCAAATCATTCTCACCTGTGAGCCTTGGGTCTGTCTGTGTTAGTATGACCGCTGCACGGTGTTAAAGCCGCGGCTAGTGGAGCGGCAAAGAGCGATGCACGCACGTCCGACGATTCATTCATTTGCAAGCGGCAGTTCTACAGTTTGATGAAATTGGAACAAACCAGAAGAGAGATAGCGATACCGGTATCGATCCTATTGAGACTAGAATCAATCTTCACAAACGCAACGTAATATCAGTATTGATGTTTTCTGAAACGAGCGCGTTCCCCGACAACGCTGCGAGCAGCAATACCGGGAGCCAAGCAATCAGCCCATATCGAATGGGCACCGCACTTGTAATAATAAATTATATAAAGTATATAACAGCACGGGAAAAGCTGATGAAATAGCTACAAACATATGATGTGCACAGGACTACAGGGTTTCTCATCATGGTCAAAATGTTGAGCCACATCTTCAATAACTGATCAAAAGATTTAAGGTAAGATGAAACTTTATTGATTCACATGTTACAACTGGGCAGGAAATTACAAACTGAGAAAGTTGGCCCAGGATTTGGACACACCTTACTTTTTTTCTGTTCAAGCTTAAACTTTAAAAAAAAAAATTAAAAAAAATAAAATAAAAGTATTTTAGAATTTACAAAGCACTGACAGTTTGCCAGCCTATTGTGGGACACACACCATTCACTCACACACTCATACCTACGAGCAATTAGAATCTCCAATTAAGCTCAGCGTGTTTTTGGACTGACGCAGGGAGAACATGTTACAATACAATATGTTGTGTAGAATTAATGAGGATTTAAATCTGCAATATTTTACAATGATAAGTTACATGACCTGACCTGTTTGTAAAAAATAAAAAGAATTTGTGTAAATTATGTGCAGAAGTCATTTAAGCAGAAGCAACAGTATTAGCAGCAGCTGTCGGGTAAATGCAAGGAGGAATGAGGTAAAAAAAAAAAAATCCCTGAAATTTAATGGAGCATACGATTTCAAGTGGCATTTATTTCACGAAAGCGACTGCAAGTTCACTTCATTTAAATGCTTCTTTTCACCACAACTGTGTGCATCTCACTGATTGAGCTCAAAATGTCAGTGGAATCTATTTCATTTTTATTTGTTTTATATAAAGTTCGTTCATTTATCGATCTTCCATGTCATCATTTTGTTTTTGTCTTCATTATTTCATATTTCTTTTTTTTTTGTGAAAGGTTACATTTTTGACTACATTACCGCGGCCGTCCCGGGGGACAACTCAACAATCCTCCTGCCTCCTCTTGTTGCTACAGGCTTCTCTCCAGCAGTGGCACCAACAGCTATTTCTGCTCCTCGGTGTCTGCCGCTTCGCCCACTTACACTCACACACACACACACACACACACACACATCACTTTGCTTTATTTTACATTATGTGTATTCATCTGCCCACTCTATGTGGATTTAATAGATATTTGATCTATTCAATCCTTTTAATGGACAGTTTTTTTTTTTTTTTACAATTGCTATTGCATTTTTATATAATATCAATGTTCTTTCCTAAACAACACTTGATAAAACTGATAATTTAATGCTCAGAGTCATACATGTTTTTTTTTTTTTGATAACAGTGAAATATCATTTGCCAAAAAAAAATCTAAGAAAGAAACAGCATGTCTTCCCTGCTATGAATTTGAGCTTCATTCCACTGCTTTGCTTACTCCACAATGTACCCCTGGTGTGTGGGAATAAAACAATTTTTATGCTCCATATATCCAGAACAAACGCCTAGAAAACTGCATGTCTGCCACTCTCAGTTCTTTTAAAACGATGCTGCAGATAAAATAACTGAAAGTGCAATACAATTATATTGTTACTTTTCTGTATTAGATTTTTTTTACACAATGTGAAGTGCTGTTCACTTTAAATGTCAGCCTATACGTCAGATTAGGTTTAAAACACGAGGTTATCTGTTCTGACACGACGTAAAAGCGTTTGTGAATCTGGCAGTAAGAATCTATTGTTTTGGCTTCGGTGTGGGTATAACCGGGGAAGGAACGCGAAGCTGCATTTTAAACACCGGAGGCAGCAGCGGCTGAGACATAAATAAATAAAAAAAGAAGTGGAGGCTTGCGTGACAAGAAGTGATTTAACAAGCCCCCCCCCCCCGCCGCCTTGTTCTGGAGGGTTTAGTGCTTTGGCCTAACCCTTCCTCAAATGTCACAGCTTCTGATGGTGACAGAGTTCGTTGGTGCAGGCAAAACAAATGTTAAATGAATTTGCTGCGAAATCCCACACAGACCGGATAGAAGGAGGGGCGGAAAGAAGGAGAGAGCTTTTAGAAACGTACACCATCACACACACACGCATCACTCTATTATAAGATTTTCAGGTCAGGCCGCGCTGAAAAAAGACAGAGAGCGTCCTCTGCTGCTGTCTCCAGACTCCACTCATCTCCTGGGTGAGTTTAGAAGATGGCAGCATCTAATGGCATTACGGTAGGGAACATGTCCTTCCTTGTGGAGAACGGGAAAAAAAGTGTGTTAATTTAATGTTTGATTCGCTAACAGAGGAAATTGCAATTTTAAAAAATTTCTTAAAAAAATAAAATTATATTACACTTCATTTTCATCATCCTTTTAACGCTCTTTAACCCCACATTGTTGCCCATGGATTTTGAACCTTTTTCCTATTAGGATGAGTGGAATTATGAATATCTATTGTATATCTACTCTTAATCATAATTACTAGTTTTTTAAAAACTGCAGACAAATACAGTGCTTGTATCCTTGCTGTCAATATTCACAACAGGTCATGATCCTGCACTGGTGGAATCCATAAACTGGACAAAAGTGACTAGCGCATAATTGGTTCCTAGATCTATTTCAGTTGGGGTGATGGAGCAGTCGCAGTGCCAGTATTTTCTAATGAAGCTCATCTGTGTTGTCTCCCGCCATAATCAGCGCATTCTTCAGACACTACGTTGTGTTCCAGGGGCTCAGGCTGGCTCCCATCTGTCCGACAGCTATGCCGCGGCCGCTTGTAGAACAAAGAGGAGAAGGGCAGCCTCCATACCGGAGGCCATTTTTTTTCCCCATTTCCCTCTGCCTCCTCACCTCAGGGAATCTTCCCATGCCCGCGCTAAACTGCCGTCTGATCGCCCTGCGCTCCATTGATGTGATATGCACTTTCAAACGCACACTTGTTGTATCACACATTGTCGTGCTTGAAATGAAAAAAAATGTATTTTTAATCATTTCAGATCACGCCCCTGGCTGCTGGCGTTTTGAAGTAATGGCTTGTCAGATCAATGGCACAGCACTACATTACAAGAGTTCCCTAATAGTTTGCAATTTAGCAAGCGAGGTTTAAGGAGAAAAAGTGTCATATTGTCTCACAAATGTGGATTTTTTTATGTGTGGTTTACATTGGCTGGTTTCAGTAAGACGTATGGCCCCTAAAACCACTATGAAAGTACTGTGTGTGTGTGTGTGTGTGTGTGTATGATGGGCACTGTATACACACGATAATCATATCATAGTAAAAACGTTAAGGTGCTCCCCTATTCTAAAAAAAAAAATATATATATATATATATATATATATATATATATATATATATATATATATATATATATATATATACATAAATAGCAGCTAATTCAGGCATCAATGGTATAATGTAAGATGATAATTATATAAACCTGATATATTCCTGAAAAAAATTAATAAATAAAAAAAAGGGTAAATAGTATGAAAAATAATTTCAGAAAAAAAAATTCCCTTGGGAATCTGCGTCACTGAAGCCCAGCTTGCCTCCCGTGTGCATGTACACATGATGAATGAATTTCCCGACTTCTCGAATTTTACATCTTCGCACGATTCACGTCTCTGCTTTTCTATTTTCCTCAAACGTGGCCGAGTGCGGGTTTCGATCGCATCGGCGATGGCGAGCAGGTGTACCGGGGGAAGGCCGGCAAAAGGGGGGAGAAGGGGCAAAGCCAAAGACGGGCTCCGGAGAGGAGAGCTGGTGACAGCTCGTATGCATGCATGCATGCACGTGTGTACCGCAGACTGCATGAATAATGGACGTAGCCTCTTTGACCTTTTGGGTTTTGTGGACTCACGTTCCGAAGCCTCATTATGGCCCCAGCGAGTCTCTCTTGTGACCATATTTGGACAAGAGTTGCTCCCCCTACACAGTATATAATATTCCCTTCCACAAAAAAAAAAAAAAAAAAAAAAAGTACCCTTGAGGTAAAGTAAACATAGATCCAAAGCAGCCAGCAGCATCCATCCTGTCCACGGTGAAGGTACAGATCAAAAGCAGCAGATCCTCTTCAGTGCCTGGGAACACATGCTTTTGATCATCTATTGGCTTGACCTCCATTCGACATTGTGGTTTAAAACAATCGCCTTTGTTCTCATTGTCAAACCTCAGGAAGGTGCCAGAAGCATAAGAAGAAGAAGGAGAAGGACTGCATTGATCCCCACGGGGGAAATTCATTCTCTGCATTTGACCTGTCCTATACAGTAGCAGCAGTGGGCAGCCGCACTGCAGCATCCCCGGGGGGGCCGGCTCCGGGTCTTTGACCAGTGCCTTGGTTCAGGGGCGCTGACAGAGGAGTACAAACTCTAAAGTTTAGAGACTAGGGAGATGAGAAGGACTCACTCATGGGGTGGGGCGAAGGAGACATTCGCAGCAAAACAGGCCTCAAGTAAAAAAAGTGTTCAACACCCATGTAGAAATTGGTTAAAGTGTTTAATAGAGAAGATAATTCTTTGAATAATATATGTTTTCATTCATATGAATAGGAAAGTATTTCCAAACTTTTGACTAGTAGAGTACATATAATAGTCAGTATGTTAAACCAAATTTCTGCTACAGTAACATCCACGTCAATAACAATGTGAAATACCAAGCCTGTCTTACTT
The DNA here is from genome assembly GCA_036785175.1 of Eupleurogrammus muticus. Taxonomy (NCBI): domain Eukaryota; kingdom Metazoa; phylum Chordata; class Actinopteri; order Scombriformes; family Trichiuridae; genus Eupleurogrammus; species Eupleurogrammus muticus. Next base: position 10,906,093 of record JAYKQN010000001.1, read on the forward strand.
TAAAACTGATAATCAATGATTATATCTGACGCTGTGCTAGAAACACAAATAATGGGGTCCTGATCAATACTGAAATATCAGTACTTCCAATGTGTATGGTTCTACGATTGAATCTAATTTAAAAGTATTGATACTGTAGTAATATGGGGTAAAAGTGCAGTTCATCAGGAAGATGGTGGAAAGCAATCATACATTTGGGATCTCGTCTACATGCCTACTTGTTAGGAACTACTTCTCCTTCTGCGTGTCATAGTCCTATGTGAAATGAGGATGTGTAAAAGTGTAAAAAAAAAAAAGTGTGCTCATTCAGGCCAGTTGAAACATGGCTGAACTCAAACACACAGACATGTGAGGAACTTACATGATTTAATGATGTGAAGTATCAGTATCGTTAATACCAGCCTGACTTTAAAGGGGTATTGATATCCCATATCACTAACAAATAGTAAATGCAGAATAGCAAATCTTTCACTACAGCTTGAATAAAATACTAGAAACTAGAAAATGCAATTTCTGTATAAATTGCATGTGAGACCTGCTGGCAGCTGCAATTTTTTTTTACGTTTAACTGTGCTTGCTGCTGGGTTTGAACTTACAACCTTTGGATCCATATGGGTATTTTATGCACAATCTTTGAATCTCAAAGTGACAAAGGTTCCAAATCAGTTTAAAAAATGCATCTCTCACAGAGTGGCCTTATGTACATACTGCATATCTCAAAATACACGTGTTGACTTTGAAACAAAATTTGTCAAGCAAACAGAACTGGAGCAGATCGAAGATGAAATATGGCAAAATAAAGAATAAAGCCAGAGCCAGGAGTACGTAAATACATTTGTTACCTCAGGGAAGCCAATTTGTCTATTGAACTGAGTATAGATTATGAGGGTCCAGTTCCAAAGTCTGTGGCTTGCACTCTCTTAACAAACACACACACACACACACACACACACACACACACACACACTTTTTCATGAGTATTTATGTTCCAAAATATCCCTATATCTGTCTTGGTATTGCAGCATTGTTTAGATTATTCCACACTTCACTGAATGGCAGATGCAGAGGGAGCCCCTAAAGAAAGCACATCTTTTATGGAAGTGAAAAACTGTTGAGAAAAAAATCGAAAGGTAGACATGAGTTCAGTTCCAACCTCCAGGCACCCGCGCACGCACACACACACGCACACACACACACACGCACACACACCTTCTATTTCTCCTCTGCAGTAGACATCATTTCATAATAGTGTGGTTCCTCCACTATAGAAAAACTAGACTCATACTGTGAGCTATATTTGTACTCACCAGAAACAATAAGTATGTTAAATATCATGGTAAATGTGAAAAGATGCACACATTTATAGATTATTTATAAATAACTCTTGTCTGTTCCTTCACAGCTTTATATCACGAAACACAAAATCAATACCAGTTTACAGAAAAATGCCTTTTCCCCTTAAACATAAATTTAACTTGTAACAATGAAAAAGGACTGCTAAAAGAAAGGACAGCTGTGGTCTTCAATAACGTTCCGCAGGATGAAGCATTAGCACGTTCATGCTCGGGGGCTTTGTAGTCTAGCTTGGTCTTTCCAAGATATGAGCTTTTAAATGCAAAATATTGGCCATTAATGGGCTGTTCTTATTGCACACTTCAGCACTAGAATGAAACTATGTTAAATATTGCACTTAGAAGAAACTTTTATCCTTTACATGGCAATATTTCACAGAAACTATAACTATATATATATATGCAACTCAATAGTTTCCAAGTTTGCATATTAGTAATTATTTAAAAAAAAAATGGACATACAGAATGTTATTTTGTAAATGAAGTCTTCATTTATACCTGACTCAGACTGATGTATAATTCATCAGTTTAAGACTGTGGCTTTCCTGACCCTGAACTCTGAACTCCGGCTTTTCAGGGTTTATGACCCCTCATTAAGGCTCAGAGCGGACATGCTAGAACGGGTTCGCTCGTGTACTGTATTGCACATTAATTTAATAAAATGTGTTGCTGTTTATTTCTCCAGCTACTTTGTGTGTCTATACAGCTGTCTGCTTATACACATATGGGTATGCCTGCCATAATAAATGGCAACCATGACAACATTTATTTGCGCCCTGACCCAGCTGTTGACTTCCAGCACACACACACATGCACGCACACACACACACACACACACACACACACACACACACACACACACGCACGCACACACATTACAATATTACTCCTATGGCCCAACTATGGCCCATACATTCAATGTTTTGCAGGTAAAATGGATTTGAATGCTGGAAATTAAATGGAGATAAAGATGATAAAGCGTTTGAGTAATGACACTTCTGAAGGGTTGGGAGGCCACTTACACCCGTGCCTCTTTTGCGGCTCACATATTCTTCACATTTCTTGTCCTTATCGTCACTTTTCAGCCTTCCATCTCAAGAGCTGTACGACACACATACCAGGATAATCTACCTAGGACAGATAGGAGAAAATAGCAAAAGTAAAATGTGAATATCAGCCCATTACATTAAACTGTATAACAACGCAAACCCCATAACATGTCGAAAATAACTGTGAACACCTCTGGAACAAAAGGAGGGATGCAAAGCAAAAAAGAGAAAAAAAAGAAAAATAGAGTGCTGAGTGTCTGTTATGAAACATAAGCAGGGGGAAAACAGATGGGGGACCTAAATTGGTATTCAGTCAGACTTGGTGTTGTGGGCCATCTGTTGAGAATAAAAATGACACCTTCAGATTGCAGAGGATAGATGAGAGGGCCACTTGCTCGCTGCAATCATCCTGCCAAAGCCACAGCTTCATGTGCTTTACACTTGTTAGAGCAGAGTGGCACATAGGTACAGCTGTGATGATGCTTAGCATGGGTTCACAGGGATGAGGCAAGGACTCAGGCAAACTTAAAAACCACGGACGTGTTCATTCGAGCTATAGAATTGTTCTGCTTATTAAGATAGGAATCAAGCTTATTATCAAGACATCTATTGCCAAGATATATTTTGAGACACTCCGATTTATAACAGTAATATGTGGATATAAGACAGCGAGCCTTTTAGGATATAAGGTTTTTTTGCAAAACTAGATAAACACAGTTTTCTGTTGTCCTTGGTCAAAGTCACTGAACTTTGGTTTGACTGATATACCTTGCAGTAAATGATGAATACATAGATTTATTTTTAAAAATGTCTAAAACAAATGGAGTTATCTGCTTTTGTAAACTAATTGCATGTTACCTCAAAAAAGTTTTTATGCATATAATTATATCAATGAAGTTACTAAAAGTCATGTTATGTAACTATTTTTTTTCCTTTTTTCCTTCCTCCTTCCATTTTTTACTCTGCTTCGTTAAAATTATCATTTTTTTAGGAGGTTTAGTCCATGCAATGTTTTTGGGGGGAAGGGGCAGGAAGTCGGTGATATCACATGACATGAAGCGCCTGGAAACCTTTTTTTTCCCGGATTCTTAAAACCTTTGTCTAAGTTGTCTCCTATCATGAAAAGAAAAAAAATGTATTAGTAGCAATTTAATTTTTTTTATTATATTTTTTTTCTTCTTTTTTTTTCTATTTTGAGTAGAAAATGACAGACTTCACCAAATACAGTTGTGGGCTTAAATGGGTTAAAATCACTGTGAGCATGTCTGGGAAAAAAAAAAGGGGGAAAAAAAAAAAACACCGCCATTTCGCAGCTATATCTTTGCACCATCCCACACACTGAGATCATCAAATACAGTACAATAGGCTACTGAGACCATTAGCCCGAGACCAACCAACGTGGTTATTGCCAGAAAAGAAAGGCCACAAATCACCTTTGTGTGGATGAGGGAAAAAAGGGAGAGCGAGCGAGAGACAGAAAGAGAGAGAGAGAGAGAGAGGGAGTTCAAACATCACATGTAAAAATGCATTAGCCAATAAACACCCACAGACAGTAGGAAAAATCATTTATATCGCCTGCCAGTGGACCAGAGCATAGCCAGCTCATAAACACACTGCAGCCCCTGATACTACACAACTGAAAACACATGCGATCGCCCAATATTGCAAACAGAACAGCCTATCGTGTTAATGAAGCCGCGGTCTCTCTCTCTCTGTTCCCGCCTTGCATGGATGACGGCGACTTTCTCCCGTGGCAGTCCAATCCTCCTCGTTTTGAAGAACCGCCAGTGATGAAAACCTTGCCCGAGCCGCGGTTGAACATTGCCAGTCCCCACTGCAGGAAAAAAAAAAAAAAAAACTTTTTTTTCTGATGTGCTGCGTGTACCGATTTGAAAAATGCCTCCACTTGATCACTTGATTTCCGCTGCCTTGATGAGGTCTGAGCTCCTGCATCCGATGATCAGCTCTTGCTTCCAAAGACTTCCAGAAACTCTTCTTCTCCAATCCTTCTGTCTAGTTCTGGGAGCGCCATCAAACCAAAGCGGGGAAATACAGATGTTGTTCCGTGGCCCTTTTCCCGTGCACTGTTTGCACAGCTTTCGCCCTCTCGACGTGGTCATGCGGCACAAGGGGAGGAAGTGGGGTGGGGGTGGATTTGGCTACACGTGCGGGCCTCAGCTGGAGCAGGCGTATCGCCGGGCACGCCGAGACGTTATTGTCCTTTTTGCAGAATCCGATCTCGCCGAAGCCCAGACACCGGTCCATGTGTCTCGCTCTCTCAGGGAAATGAGATGTGCTTGGAGGTTATTGGTAGCAGCAGCTGTTTCAGGGAAAGCTTCGTACGCAACGTGCACAACACGCAGTATGCCCACAGACACAAGCAGGCATGTGAGGAATGGGAGTCTGGTCGTATGGGCAGCTCGGGCTTAACGGTGCAGTTTTCTCCTGCTCTTTTCTTCCAGCGATTGCTGAGTAATGTGTTTTTTCAAAGCAGTGACTACAGTATATGTTGTGCTGCAGCCTGTCTTGGCCAGGTCCCTCTTGAAAAAAGAGGCATTCTATCTGAAATGATACTTGATAATATGACTTGAATACATTTGTAAATTAATTTGAGCTTCAGAAATTCCCTATTTAGCCTAAAGTGACTTTAGCAACATGGTTTAAATCATGGGGCGACACGGTGGAGCAGTGGGTAGCACTGTTGCCTCACAGCAAGAAGGTCGCAGGTTCAAGACCGCCTTGGGGCCTGGGTCTGGGACCTTTCTGTGTGGAGTTTGCATGTTCTCCCCGTGTCTGCGTGGGTTTTCACCGGGTACTCCGGTTTCCTCCCACAATACAAAACATGCTCAGGTTAATTGGCAAATCTAAATTGCCCATAGGTGTGAGTGTGTGTGTGAATGGTGTGTGAATGGTGTGTGTGCCCCACGATTGGCTGGCGACCATCTGGGGTGTATCCCTGCCTCTCGCCATAAAATGCGCTGAGATAGGCTCCAGCAGACCCCTGCGACCCTGAAAAGGAATAAGCGGGATAGAAAATGGATGGATGGATGGATGGGTTTAAATCATAATAATCATTATCATTTATAATTAGCCTAACATTACTTTAACATTACATTTAATATCCTTAACTTGAACATAAATAGGCTTTCTCTCTCTGTCTTTTGCTTTAACTTAACTTAATTCAGCATAAAAATAAAGAAAATGTTTTCTTGGAACATAAATAAGCTCGACATGACATGACAACTATTTAGCATCTTGGAAATTGTATTAAATAATTAGCTTATTAATAAACTCCAGAGCAAACATTCTGTTCACATAGTACAAGTTAGCTGAGTTATTGGGACTACACAAAAAAGAAAAAATCTCCCGGTATACCCCCTGCATTACTTTTGTGTACTCCTGGTTTATAGTACTAGACATACGTTCTATTAATGAAGATGAACCTCATACAAGAATTAACGATATGCATTGTTAACCAATGCATAATAATATCATTGTTCATAATAATAATATTGTTATGTATTATTAAACTGTGCCCCCTATTTAGCCTCAATTAACTTTTAGTCTTTTTAACAATAACCCACCAGTAATTAGTCTATCGTTGTTTTGGATTATTAGTAAAATTTTTACGTTGCCACTTAAGTGCATCCTACAAAACAGGTGTCATGAAACTAAGAGGGTCAAAAGACAAGTGATGTCAGTGTAAACATATACAGGGTTCATGATTTTCTTATTCAAGATCAGTATTAAATACAATATAGTGCTAGTGTTATTTATTTATAATTCTGGATGGTGCAGAATTATAATTTTAGGTAGTATCTAAACCACTGCAGGCGGTTTAATCGTAAGTAAATTTATGTTAGTCTACTGGTAACAACTAGAAACTGTGTGAACATTAGCAATCATGCATTGTTAAACAGTTCCCCCTCCCTTAAAAAAAATGGCTGCGTGCTGCCCCTGTAGGCTACCTGAGTATTGATGCTTTACTTCACCATGGACCTCTGCCC